>JANZLQ010000005.1:19718164-19730959 GCA_026212715.1 Elanus axillaris | reverse complement strand
TGTCTAGCGAAGAGGGGGGGAGTGATAGAACGACTTGGTGGGCACCTGGCGTCCAGCCATGGTCAACCCATCACACCAATACCTAAAACCAGAAAGTACAGCTTTCTTTCACTGTATTGAAGGCTCTGCACTGCTGTCAACTCAAGTAAACTGCTAAATCCTGCCTCTAACAATTTTCATCTTCTTACCTATCCAAGGGAACTGCAGTCCACTCTTTGACAAGTGTGGCACAAAAGGCACTTTTCTTAGCGCTAGAGTGCTTGCTCACTCTTTACTCATCAGTAGAAGACTAAATAGGTTGTTGTTAGGGTATGTGTCAGGATAGTCAAACCTGACTTGTAGCTACACTAACAAGATAATGGCACAAGTTGTTAAAAGATGTTAAAAGTACTAGCAAAATAAGAATATTGCCTAGGCAGAGGGAACCAAGATGAGAATATCAGAAATGAGAAATGTTCTGGATAACAGAAAGGAAGAGCCATCAACAGAATTGCTGACTAAGGTAGAAATTACCAGATTATTGTATTACAAATAACAAAGAAGTTTACAAAGTCAGCAGAAAAACAGAGCCAAAGGAGAAGAGTAAACACTAGAGGTTTGCTTGTTTAGGAGGGGATAAAGATGGCAAAGGGAAAGAACCTGGGATGGGAAAAAGCACATCAAATTAACACAAGTGGAAGAAAATCCTGATAGGTGTACCTACAGATACTTGCTGAGGATGCCTGTGCCTGATCACTGCAGAAGAACAAATCTGCTGTTCGCACCATATGGGTATCTGATCTAGGGAAGTTCTGGAGCACTTTCTCTAATGCTAATGAGGTATTGCCCAGACAGAATGCCCAACAAGTTATAAGGGCCACTCTGTGGAAGCAAATTCACAGGAAATGAGTAAAAGGAGTTAAGATGGTCCTCGTTTGTCTTAGCAGGATTTTATTGCTCAAGGTACCAACAGTCCTCACCTGGGTGATAGTCCTCTTTTCTTTCTCACAAGTGTTTCTAATTGCTATCCCTCTCACATTGCAATGTTGGAAGTGATGAAGAAAATGAAGAACACTCATTATTACAAGTTCATTCTGCACAATGCTTTGCCAAGTTGTAGGATGTTTCAGAGCCTTGCAGAACTATTTCCTATTGACTTGGTGCCACAGTTTAACACCAGCTAGTAACTAAGCACCACACAGCCACTCACTCACTTTCCTCCCCACCTAGGGGAATGGGGGAGAGAAACAGGAAAAAAGAACTCAAACTTGGGGGTTGAGATAAGAACAGTTTAAGAGAACAGAAAGGAAGAAAATAATAATGATAATAATAATAATAAAATGACAATAGTAATAATAATGATGATAAAAGAACTAGAATATACAAAAAAAGTGATGCACAATGCAATTGCTCAGCACTCACCAACCAATGCCCAGTCAGTTCCTGAGCAGCTATCCACCCACAGGCCAACTCCCCCCAGTTTATACACTGGGCATGACATCCCATGGTATGGAATAACCCGTTGGCCAGTTTGGATCGGCTGACCTGGCTGTGTCCCCTCCCAACTTCTTGTGCCCCTCCAGCCTTCACGCTGGCTGGGCATGTGAAGGTGAAACATCCTTGACTTTAGACTAAAGATTACTTAGCAACAACTGAAAACATCAGTGTGTTATCAACATTCTTCTCATAGTGAACTCAAAACATAACATTATACCATCTACTAGAAAGAAAATTAACTCTATCCTAGCCAAAACCAGGACACAGGGAAATAAATTTCATGGATGTGGAGTATTTTAACAGTTTAATTAAGATTTCCTTTTACTCTATACTTCTGTTTCGTTAAACAGAGATGGTGAAAAAAAGTATAATGAAAAACTTCTCTTTCCAAAATCTCAGACAATACCTAGTTCTCAAAAAATGCATCTGTACCAGTAGCTGAATCCAATTAGTAAGAATAAGGCAGTTTATAATAATATTCTTGTTGACAAAAACTTCCCTAAAATATATATATATAATTTATTATGTCTAACAGCAGCCTGTGCTTATTCTCCCATAGTGACGCAAGTAAAAGACAGCTGAACACTATAGCACTCTGCTTAAATCAGCCCTGAAATGTATTTGCCAGCTTTTCCTTCTACCTATACATAGCCAGTCATTTGCAAGTGTCTGCTTGTGTGGTCACTCATTCAAGCTGATGGTGTGACTGTTCTGGTCCAGGTAATTATTTCACGGGTCTAGAGCAGCTGGGCAGCCCTACCTGACCTACACATGGGGTTCTACACTGCCGTGCTTTAGGATGGGGTATCTCCTGTAAATGTAACCCAAGGTATAGTAGAAACTGTGACACTGTTTGGGTTTGTTTTGTTTTTTTAATTACTTGATTCTGCAGTCAAACTGGGCTTGGGAGTGGGATAACCATGTATGATCTTATTGTTAAGCAAGTGCTATACCAAACATTCACATGGATTTGCATGTAAATATTTTACTTGAAAGCTAACATTCATTTTACATTTTTACAAATGTGAAATAACAGGAGTTACTTCTCTGGACTGTTACATTTATTAACTATTGCTTGTTTTAAGAAAAATATGGCATTTTCTAAATTGAAAGAAAAAGGAGGCAAATAGAAGCCTTTGTGTTCTTTACTCCTTTATTTTTCCGAACACAGTTGTTTTAAAATATCATATTTTAATTTATTAGTGATGGACATTCACAAAATTTCTCACAATCTATTTCTTCTTGACCAAAATTCACAAAATAAAAAATAATATCTAAGACTTCCTTCAAGAGATGACAAAATATTAAAAATATTTGGAAAACAATGTGAACACATATCTTACATAAAACATAAATAAATGAACAGTATAAAAGACATATTTCATGTCTTCATGTGTATGAGCATAAGTACATGCATGAATGCATGGATTTGATTAAGCCTAACTGAAGAGTTAACAGGGTCAGGTAAAGGACCAGCAGATCTGAAATGGTAGGTTAAATCAGAAAACTAAATATTTGTTGTCTCATTTTTGTCTTCTCATTTGTTTTATAAATAACCATTTCTGTTATCCTTAATGCAAATTTTAATATGTCTGGTATTTACAAGCACTCTTGTAAATTCACTATTTTGGAGTTCAGAATTAGGTACCTTGAAGTAATGTGAATATAAACAATCGATCTCCCTGCAGCATGCCATCTAATCTGCTCTATCTTCCTTTTTCCCTGTTGTTTGTGCATTTTTAAATTATTTTTTTCCCCTCCCACAGACAGCTCACTACACTGAAGGAAGCTTGACTGGGGCATGAATCTCTTCAGAAGGAATTCACATGGATTCTATTTCTAGGAAACCAATTTCTTTTGTTTACAGCACATTTGTTTGGAATTGTCACACCAGCATTGGCATCTTGCTTACAGCTGCAGATTACATAGTGATGTCAGGGAAGATGACAAAAACAATAGTCTTAAAAAGTAATAGCCAATGAACATTAGAATTCTCCCTTAGCCTAGCTGTGTTACAAAAAGCTGAGGGCATTGCAAATAAAAAAACCCTGACAAATTACTGTGTACTGCTATGAAGAAGGTCCCCCAATCCTTTAACTTCTTAAAGTTTAGAATGTGCATCTTTAATTTACTATACAACATTTATGGGATTAAAAAGCACAACATTTTGAGGTCTTTATTATTATTGATTGATAGAAGTTATTATATGAACTATTTTTTATTCATTTGGAACAGGAATAATGCTTAAATTCCCTGCTGGATTTTCAACGTGTTTCATCCTATGAACATGTTTAGGAATCAAGAAGACTCCTTTACACTATAAAAAAATTTAGTAACTGGAAATGGTAGCCCCTGCTCTAAAGACCTCATGGCAACTAGACAGACGAGGTGGTTGAGTCAGACAAATGGCTGTGGTGGCACACAGGGTAGTTGCAAAATGGACTAATCAGGCAATAGCCTCAGCTTGCCACCTACTTAGCCATTTTCTATGTTCACTGTAATGGTTATGACCATTTCATTTCCTTTTTAAATAATTAGACTATTGCAGAGAGCTCCGGAGTTTAATGACATTGCATCTCTCAGTCTTTTTAAAATGTTATAGTAATCCAAAAGATATCTAAAAAGTCATGTCACCCATACTTATTACTATCATTATAACTACTACCAATTATTTTCTGTTGTGGTGAAAATGAGTTGGAGTTTGGAATAGCCTGCTTATATGTGGCAACATCATGTTCTAACCAGGTGTGAGTTTTAGCCCATGTAAAGAATGGCACATTTATGCTAACCTAGTTTAAAAAAAATAAAAAATGCTTTGGTCCCATCTATTTTGTTTAATTTTTTTTTTCTTTGATATACCTCAGTTTAATTGTAACTAATGTCTACAACAGTAAAAACTTTTCTTAAATTCCATTGTTTCTCTATGTGAAAGATGCTGTTTATTAACAACAACAACAACAAAAATTTCCCTTATGTAGAAATATAGGTGAAACTGTCCAGGAAGTTAGTGTTACTACATTTTCTTTTATTACTAGGCCAATTTTGTCACCAAGAAACTTAATTTGTTGCCTGCAGTGATATTCTTTTTACTTCTTGTTTGCTTTGTCTTTCTTTTCAATAAAGATTTGTTAGCTAAGTTAGATTTACAATCACTGGGAAATGTATCTGAGAGGAAACACAGAAATGTTTCATTATTGCTATGTTTCAGTTTGTCATGACTATTGCATCCTTTCTCATTTGTCTCTTTGTGTTTTTTTCAGCTCAGACACCCCTATGCACAATAGTGAAGTGAATCTCAGAGCATCAGCCTGAGACTGATGTGTTACACTGACCGCCAAACCGTTACCTACTTCTTTATTCCTTTCTTTTATTTCATTCTCTCTTCCACATACTACTTTATCTCAGGAAAAGCAGAAGTTAAGTGAAGACAAAATCATTAAAAGCTCAAATAATGTAAAAGACAGCTAATGGAAGCTACCATTAGAAACCAGAACCACCTTGGCTCCCTCCCACCCCCCATCATTTTTAGAGAAAAAGGAAAGATAATGAAGAAACAAAAACAAACAAACAAAAACAAAAAAAAGGAAAATATTTTCAAAAATATCATTCCATTTTTCAGTAGTTCCCAGAATCTGTAAAGCATTTCTCCCGTTTTTTGTTTTTCTAAGTATTTTGAAGAATATTTGTTAATTCTTTCTAAGCTGTACAAAGTCTGAAATCACATAAAATTAGTTGTAGAGAAGAAAAAAAAACGATTTTGACTAACAGTAAATGTGAAGACATGTGAGCTTGTTCTCAGTGAAAAAGCATATAGCTATCAAATTGGAAACAAGTCTCAGTTTTAAACTACTTAAAACTTTATTTTGAACACAAACTTGCATATAAACCAGTTTTTAAAATATTAAAAAAAATTTAAATAAGCTACTTAGAGTGAAATAGAATACTTGGAAATATTTTGAAACAGAATAAAATTTGAGGTATACTCAAACCCTTCACTCCTACTCCTGTTTTACAGTTTGGCCACTGAATGAAAAAAAAAATTCATCTGCAAAGTAAAAGTAATCTGGTCAGAGAAGCAATTTGTTGGACTTCATTTCAAACAAGCAAACCTTAAATAAATCAACTATTTATAGTTATTGGCATTTCTATTATGTGGAAAAGATATTTTTTTGAGCAAGAAAACACCAATGATTTTTTTATCAACTTAATTAAAACTGAAAGATACTTTCTAAAAATCTGTGTGATTATTTTCTGACATAGCTCTGGTTAAAAAAAAAATTCCAGAAAAACATGACATTTTCACAATGAAAATTGGCCATTTCAGAGCCTTGACCTACCCCAAGCTGGAAAAGATAATAAAAACATTTAACTATTCTTCAAGAATGAAAACGTAAAAGTAAAATAATGTTTAGAAACATCACAACAAACTTACAATAGTGTTTAAACTCCCCATGATTAGTATGGAGTGATTAAGTATTTTAGCCTTTTTGACCTGGAACAGAGATGGTCACCCAAGAGCTTCAATGACTTTTGCAGAAAAGATACTGAGGAAAAGAAAAGCATGAGGCTTCCGTTTAGGGGTACAAGAAAATTGAAAAGTTCCCTATGCTGTACAGTAGTAGATGCTCTGTGAGACCAAGAGTTATGATGAAGGAAAGGGATATTGTGTGCTTTCCTAGGAGGTGACACTGCATTATATGAATGTAAGAAAGCGCTAAATAAATGGTTGTAACATGTAGGAGCAAAAGAAATTAGAATCAATACTGTAGTATCTTTCTGTGGAGGTAAGTCTCAGGTGTAGGGGGGCTGCCATCACCTCTAAATCTAAAAATTTTGAACGAAGGGCTGTGGCAGGTTATTTTCAGCAATAGTCACTGTGGTGGCTTATGAGAAATAATCTTCTATTATGATTGACTGAATGGAGACCACCACCTTTCCTGCACAGCACCCCATTCTCTCTCCTGCGTATTACCTCACACATTTGGCTACAGACGCTCTTCAGGGACCTGTAAAGGCCTTATGCAAAGCCTGCTGGTTCCCCTGCCTTCACTCACAGGGTTTTGTGTAGCAGGATTTCCACAGGAACCCTTTTTCCTCTCTAGTCTTTTCTATTTCTGGCTCTACAGACCTCCAAAGAGGGGTGTTACTCTGAGGCAGCTCGGTCTCTGGTTTCCCAGACCCACAGACAGCCCTCTCCTTGGGAAAAGTGAAACACTTTTTATTTGTATTTCAGATAGCTGCTGCTTCCTGAAGCAGGAGAACAGGAAAGGATGTAGGCAAGCTTTCTGACATTGAATCAGTGAATAACTGCTGCCTCAAACAAAAGTAAAACTGTCAACTAAAAGCCATCATAGAGAACTTATCAGTGAAAAAGAGCACCTGATTTCTTCTTGGGCTGGAAGACTCCTCTTCAAAAGCTGCTGGTCCTTCTTTGTCTTTCACCAAAGACACAGACTGTGGAGTCCTGCAAAAATAGCTTTGAATGAATAAGAAAACAACAAAACTAGCACTGACTCATAAGAAAAAAACAGTCTTTAAGTGACTACACAGAACCAATCAGGAACAGTTCATACTTCTTCAATGAAAGAGCATGTAAGTTGGTGTGGTTTAAGCCCAGCCAGCAACCAGATACCACACAGCTGCTCGCTCACTGCCTGCCTCACCTCCCCCCAGTGGGATGGGAAGGAGAACTGGAAAAAAAAATAAAACTCAGTTTAAGATAAGAATGATTTAATAGCTAAAGTAAAATAAAATGTAGTACTGACAATAATAATAAAAATATAATAGTAAGGATAATAATGATAATAGTAATGAAAATAAAATAAAAATAAAATAAAAGCCAAGAAAAACAAAAAGCAATGCATAATGCAATTGCTAACCACCCGCTGACTTATGTCCGAGCATCCATCTGCCCCTCCCAGCCAACTCCCCTCAGTTTATATACTGAGCATGACATTCTGTGGTATGGGATTTCCCTTTGGCTAGTTCAGGTCAGCTGTACTGACTATGTTCCCTCACACCTTCTTGTGTACCTGCTTGCTGGCAGAGCATGGGAAACTGAAAAATCCTTAACTTAGGATAACTGCTACTTAGCAACAACTAAACCATCAGTGTGTTATCAACATTATTCTCACACTAAATTCAAAACACATTGTACCACCTATTAAGAAGAAAATTAACTCTATCCCAGCTGAAACAAGGACAAAGACAACACACTCCAGGAATATACAGATAAGAAATGAGAAAGAAGCTAAGAATAAAGGTATTTTGTCGAAAAGAAAAAATACAGAATGTACTAGTTTTGGGTGGAATGGAGTTAATTTTCTTCATAGTAGAATGGGGCTGTGTTTTGGATTTGTGCTGAAAACAGTGTTGATAACACAGGGATGTTTTCGTTACTGCTGAGCAGGACTTACCCAGAGCCAAGGCCTTTTCTGCTCCTCATCCCACCCCACCAGCGAGGAGGCTGGGGGGGGCACAAGGAGCTGGGAGGGGACACAGCCGGGACAGCTGACCCCGACTGACCCAAGGGATATCCCAGACCATAGGACGTCATGCTCAGCATATAAAGCTGGGGGAAGAAGGGGGGATGTTCGGAGTGATGGCATTTGTCTTCCCAAGTCACCGTTACTTAGTGTGATGGAGTCCTGCTGTCCTGGAGAGGTTGAACACCTGCCTGCCCATGGGAAGTGGTGAATGAATTCCTTGTTTTGCTTTGCTGTATGCATGGCTTTTGCTTTACTTATGAAACTGTCTTTATCTCAGCCCATGAGTTTTCTCACTTTTACCCTTCTGATTCTTCCTCACATCCTGCTGTGGAGTGTGTGAGTGGCTGTGCGGTGCTTAATTGATGGCTGAGCTTAAACCATGACAGAGAATCAGAGAAGAAAAACCTTATATCAGTGGAAATATGTATACAAATTTATCAAAATATATATTTAGAATATTTTTTAAATTATCAATGAAAATAATTTCAATTTTATAATTATTTTTTCATAAAAATTCTTAACTGACCATAATATACCAAATTTTCAACAAACTATTTTTGCCTATGAACCTGCCATGTGTACCCAAGATGTTGGTGGAATCTAATTTGCTTTCAGTATGTTAAATATTCAGCTGAAATTACTTTTGTTTTCATATTTTGGCTTTCTCTAGGCCTTTTTTAGCTATTATGCAGGCACAGTTAATTTTGAATTTTTGAAAATATTTTCCTTTGTGATCTCCCAATACCTAACACTTGACTGAGAATACCATTAGAAGTAGATTCTAGGTAATTTATTTAATTTCTAAGCAAAATGGAACAATTATATGAACATCCATTTATTTATTTGGTACTTCCATTTCCTGTGAAACACAGACGACATTCTTGCTTGTGTCCATCCAGTGAGTCATCAGTTGAATAAAACCCAAATAACATAAAACTGAATAGAAACTATAAAAATACATTTCAGTGAGCTTTTGGCAAATGCACTGTTCCATTAATTATCATGTTTCTTTTTCTATAAAGATGTACTGATTAAATCAAGTGCCATACATAGAATCCCAGAGATCTTATAAAAATAAGCTAACATGCATTAGTTTTCAATATATGTAGTTTTCAATAATACTGTGATTGCAAATATGATGCATCTGTTTCTTAGTCTTAATTTATTGATGAGATGAGCTTTCAAAAATGAAGTTTCCCTTCACAACTATTCTTCTTTAATTTGATCCTCTGCATGCAAATCTAAAGATGCAAATTAGAAAATTGGTTATACTAGTGAAATAAAATATGCATGATTGATGCATCTAATATCCTGTCTTTGTATTATGCTGTAGTATAGTTACTTTTCATTTCCATCATTAATTAAAATTAAGACAATAAAGCAGTCAGTGAAGAAGCAACAAATCACAGTAGCATCTCGAATATCTAACTATAGTGACAGTTAAAATGAACAGTATAGTTTTGACAGATAAGAGTTTACTTCAGAACACCTTAAGTTATTTTTCTCATGTTTTCAAATTGAGTTTTGCAGAAAAAAAAATTTAGAAAGGATGAAGAAAGCTAGTCTTAATGACATTTTAATATCAGACATTGTCTTTTGCCAGAATCATTGTTTATTAATATCTGATCCTGCAAGATGCTGAATATCTTTGGTGATAAACACAGCCTCTTAATTCTCAGCGAAATACAAACTGAGAGAATAGCCACTTACAGGGCTCATTCTGTGTTTCACAAGATCAGGTCCTAAATGAGCTTTTCAATTCATTGGTTCCACACCAGCACCTTTTTCCATTCAGCATTTATCGAGAACATTTATTCATATTGAAAATGGTTGCACCATAAGATGTCATGCAGCTATAGTAAACAGCAGATAGATTATTCAATTACTCTGTACAAGCAGAGACAACAAAGTATGGCAAATATTAAATAAGTTCTTTGTTGCACATGCTTACTTGTTAAGACTTCAACAGCATTCTAAATCCGTTAACCTTTCTTGTGGTTCTTTCTTGCTTCCAGAAAGGTTATGTTTCTGACAAATTTGACATAGGCATGATAAATGAGTTATATTTGCAGATGTTGATTATATGACCTGTTTAACTTGCTGTCCCCCAGTCCTGTCATGCTAATATATGCCTGGTAGCATAAATAAAAACAATTCCCATAAGTGAGTAGCAAATATCATTAATAATAAAGTGTATCACCTAAGATGTTCACAACCCCTGCAGCACACATCTGATGAAGAGCTGTGTATGACAAACACTATATGAGCTTTTAAGGAACAAAAAATATATTCTCTTTAAGAAAGAAAGTTTTCAAGACAATTCCAAATGACAGATTATACATCTGTCTTTTTTTCATTGCTACAGTGAACAGTTATAAAAAATGGTTAAATTATATGAAACCTCACAGTAATTTTTTTAATTTTTATTATTACTCTAGTGAATCGCTGTTTACCTTGTTAGAATTGAGCAGTAATAAGTAGTAACGAGACTTTGTGATTAGTGGGACAAGGCAAGATGAACTTTTCTCTGACCATACAAGTGTTCTTTATAGATCAGAGCATAATCCAAAAAGAAGTTAGTCATGTAATTTCAATTGAATTACTTGGTGTCTTATATTTTATTATTTAGGGTTTTCAAACCTACAGAGGTACATGCTCCTAAATCCCTTTGGTGATTTTTAACAAAGCATTTTGCTAATTTGTTTGGGCAGCAGATTGTAGAAGCCTCCACTGCACCTTTTTCTGAAAACTAAAAGTATATAAGCTTCATGGACTGCCAATCAGTCAGCTTTATATTCAGGTGCATATTAAATACAAATTTCAAGATAAATATACAGCAAAAATATGCATAGTAGAGATAGATTTTCCCTTCAGAAACTGTCCTTTTGACTAGCCAGAAAAACAGCAGAGATCCAGTTAGGAAGGAAGGAGACAGATTGTGCATTTTTTCATAATGTAAATGGATTGTGAAAAAGACTTAAAAGTGTCCCCCATAGAATCATATACTCTTTAGCACTACCCATGAAACAATTCTTATCATAGGGAAAGAGTAAGTTGTTGGAGACAGAGCGTCAGTGGTGTTCAATGAGAATTCATTATCAAAGGACAGCTCAGCAGCTCATGAGAGTCATGGAAGAAGCTAGAATTTAATAACGAAATTTCTAAGGAATGTCTAAGGAAAATGTAGCACAGAGGATAAATACAAATAATAGTGATTATTTATTTATTTATTTATTTATTTATATAATGATCACAGTTCTTCCAAATATATGTACACATGCACATTGCTATCTTTATGAAAGTTAAGCTAGGACAAGAAGCCTGACCCTTTTGCTATTAAGTCATATGAAGGAAAAAAAAGAAGAAGAATATCTGAGAAATATAAAAAAAATCTTTAGAATTTTCCTTACACATAGGTCCTCATCAGATTACAATTACTATTCTCTTCAGTTTATTTCCTTCTCTCCCTCCTTATTATCAGTACAGGAAAGGAAGATAGCATAAAATTCTTATCAGACATTTGGAAACAGAGTAATCACAACTTATTTTAGAAGTTGATATTAGCAGGTATTTATGCAACTTATTGAGTAATAACTGTATTCCTTATCCTGAAGCACCATAAGGTAATAACTAAAACTGGGAGGGGGAAAGGGAAGGAGTAAGAGAGGAGGAAAGGATGGGTTCAGGAACAGGGGATGGAGAGGAAAGGCAGAGAAATGATGCAAAGATAGAATAGCAGTTTCTAGTTCAGCTATCCCTTTTCAAACTGTTTTCTAGTACAGGTACTCTTTAAAGTCAGTCCAGTCTCTCGTATCTTTTCTCTGCTGGTGGACAGATGATAGATTTGTCATTGTGCCCTCACACCAACTGCATCCAGCTGGTTCTCTTTCCAAATGACCTCCTAGCTGTGCCTATTTGCTGTGTATTCCTAGTCCCTTGATGTTCCATTTATTCAGTCCTGTCATCTTCTCCTAATGTAAAGCTTGTGCTCTCCTGGCAGGGGACGTCAGCATCAAAAATCTCTTTCTCTAAAGCATGACCACTTGAATTTGTACTACCATTGCCCTTGCAGATGCAGTAAACCCATTCCATTTGTTACTCTCATGTTTTATAATGTGTGATTTGAATATCAGGTTTAAGCACAAAATTTTGTTGAGAATATTTATAACAAACACAGGCAATAGTTCTGTGAAACAAAATGTTCTGCTGGCTCTCATAACAAAATCTGTGTAGGTAGCAGAGACAATGGTAATCCCCTACTGAAGTCCTTACTATTCAGGTGACAATAAATTTCCTATAGACTAGCTGACGCAGGCTTTATTTCATGCTCTTTTATACGAGCTTCAGAGGAGGATTTTGGGATGAAGCATTTCAGACCATATTGTTTCAAAACCCTTTTTAAGATACAAAAGTATAGAGTTTTAGTTTGCAGTTTTAGCTGAAAATTATTGCATTATAAGGTAGAGATAAATACAAATTCAAATGAACTACAAAATATCTTAAAGACTGAAAAATGCTAAACAATGGATAAGTATATATAGACTGAAAAAAGTGTCTGATTAAAATTTTAATATGAAATGTTTATTTTCATAACTTTGTATGGCTTTAATTAATCTGAAAAGTTGAATAAAGGCTTTGGTAAAATTATTAAAAGATGTGAACACTGCTAGACACAGGGTAAGCAAGATAAGATGTGTTGTGGTTTAACGCCAGCAAGCAACTAACACCACGCAGCCGCTCACCCCTTCCCCCCCCCCCAAGTGGGATGGGGGAGAAAATCGGGAAAAAAAAAAGTAAAAACTCGTGGGTTGAGATAAGAACAGTTTAATAG
>JANZLQ010000005.1:19696642-19708617 GCA_026212715.1 Elanus axillaris | reverse complement strand
AAAAATCCTCCCCATCAGAATGTGAATATCCTAGAAAAGGCTGTGTTATAAACATTATTGCATATAGCAATACTTATGCACATAGTATACATATATTCCTGAGAGCTCAGAATGTTCTTAGTGAGGTTTTATTCTGCTGCAACATTACGAATGACAGAAAAATACAGGGGCTGATGCAGTGCTTATAGTTACTCTTTGATAACTTATGTTTCTACACAGCTTTTAGTAACTTTTATAACATCTCAAAACCTCTTTTTCTCTGATCTAAAAACCTGATGTCATCCAGCAAAGATGACAACTATGACATCTGAAAAGATATGAAGATAACATTAAAACTGAGAGAGCAATATTGACAGAGTATGTGGAGGTAATTACTTTACAACAGTATTTCCTCCTGTTTCAATTGACAGCATGTAAGTCTTACAGGGTATAGGTTAAAATTAGGTGAAGCAAGGCCATTTCTGTTTTATTTAGGGTTTTAAATGCAAAGACATATATATGAAAAAAATTATGATATCTCTTTTGCTGTTTTTCAAATAGTTTAATACAATATGGTTTTTCTAGTGTAGTGGTATGACTGAGATCCTCCTGCAGTAATTTTTTTTAAATAATAGTAAAAATTCCTATTTAACTTGAGCCTTTACTTTTCTATTTTTTAAAGATTTTTATGCTTCTTTTCTTTACCTTCCTGCATGTTTTCATGAAACTCTTAAGAAATTATTATTCTGAAGATTCCACTCAATTGCATATGTTTTAGGGTAGTTTTTGTATCTGACATTTCTTAAGGAAAAAAAACTTAAAGAATTCTGTAAGTAATGAAAAAAACATTGATGTTTTTTGTTGAACCTGTCAGTTTTAGGGTGCTTTGAACAACTCTTAATTTCAGTCTAAATTATTTACTTTACATCATACTGTTGGTGACATTTTCTTGGCAGCCCTATATGACCTATATATTTCAAAAGGTTTCAGAAAACATAAACATATGCAAGATGATAAACTGATGTCAGGGTTTTTTTCTGTATATTTTCTGTAACTAATAATTATTTGTTTAAAGCTTAGAGATACTTTCTCAAAACATTTGTCTAGTATCCACAAAACTGTACTTTACACACAGACATATATGGAACAGAGATTATATCTTTGTATTTAACACCTCTTCTCTTTCTTGCATTGCTTCCTGTTTATTCAAAACCTTTTTATCAAAAATTACAGTTTTGAGGAAGCTTATACAGTGGTATTCATAGAAACACTTCTGGAAATCACAAAAATAATAACTTTTTAAAAGAGTCCATGCATCTGACTCATAGATTGCTTAGGGAAGTACCTATAGTCCTGAAATCAAGTGGAAAATCACAAAGTTTAAGTTCCTGAATTTACACGACTGTATGAACTGGACAACTAAATACTGCAATGTGTTTTAAGGACTGATTTTGGACAGCTCTACAGATTAAATACTTCATTGTTAAAAATGCTGTTTCTTTATTTAGGCTGATTTTGCATCCTTAAGATAAAAAGTGTTTCAAGCACTCTTGAAAAATCTGAATGATTCACACTTTAAAAAAAATTTATTTGTCTCACCTTGCTCTTTTCCCTTGCCAGTGTGTGAAAGGAGCTTCCCCTACTGTCAGTATTGCAAAAAAAAACAAACAGAACAAAGCAATCGAAGTTTAAAATATTCATATGAGGCAAAAAACCCCAAATGGTGTTCTCAGGAGAAGCAGAGGGTTACTTCCCTGAGGCACAAAGCCACCATTATATATATCAGACATCAAGATAAAGACAAACTACGATTATGAAATTGAATATAATGCTAGCAAATATTGTCTGGCCTATTATGAATAGTACATGAATATAAGTAAATACTTTGAAAAATAACATTACTGAATGGTAGGATGGTGAATGCAATAAAAGCAAATCCTGCCTTCCTTTTTTGTGAAACTGAGGATAGTTGTGCTTATGGATCTAACAATATGTTTTACCTTGTAGTTTTCTTCTATTGCTTACATTATTATCATCACATAGAAGAAATATGGAACCAGTCCATCTGAAGTGTCTAAATTTTTCTTTATTATACTTACTATTTTCTACATGTAGTGGGTAAATATTTCCATCTTTCCTGGATTTTGAATTTTTACTATGTCAAATTTTAAAAACCATATAACCTTACAGAACCAAAGGGGGAAAAATCATAAAATAAAAGTAAATTGACCATTCTACTAAAACTAATTTAGTACTAATTCATTTAAACTACAACACAGTCATTTTACCAAATCAGTAAGTCTGACTTTCTTATCTCTGAACATTTAAAGAACTAAAACAAGTCTAAGACATGGCAGCAGAAGAATAAAAGTTTCTAAAACCAAATAGCTTATTTTTTCACTAACTAAGCAATATCCAAAGACATCTGTTCAAATTTCAGAAGACTTCACTGAGATAGAATTGATTTGTAGAAAAACTGATTAAAATTTAATTGATTTATTTGTCCTTATCTTTGATAAAAATAAAATGTCTATGTCTGGAATAATTTTATATCATTAGACTTGACATTGGCCTCCTGCAACAAGTATGCCTTAAAATGACTTCATGCAGTAATGCTGCTACTGAAGTGCATCATTTTACCAATTCTTTGGTCCACTTGCATGTGAAAAGAATTTTAATTATCTTCACATAAGTTGTTTTATATTATCTCAGATAGGAGGAAAACAGAAAGCGAGAATGGTAGGAAGAAGATTGAACTGGAAAATAAGTATCAATTTGGCTACCTTATTTATAAAGACACATCACATGACAAAAATAATTTTGAGATAAATATTGTAAGTAATAGTTGACAGACAAAATAAAGTGAGGTGCATTTATCTAATCCAATCTAATTTAATCTAACATCTAGTTAGTGGAAAAAGACATAACTTGGAAAAGAAGCCATCCCAAGACTAAAGAACATGGGATCAATTGTTCTGTAAAAGTGGGGATGAGGCGCTAAGGAAACCAGTTTCTATCACAATCCTAACATATAAATGACTTAATTATGATGAATCTCTATGATGAAAGTTAAGCATGTTTCACTGAAAAAAAAAAGTATTAAGTTTTACTACAGTATACTGTACAACAAATAGTTGTTCAAGGTTTGCTTTAGTTGTCCTTTCTTCCCACTCTCTCAGAAAAGTTTGTTTTAAATAAATTACATTGTAATTTCTAAAAGCATTATATGATCTTTGAGGTCCCAAGGAGCGCTCCATTGATCAGAAGAGTTACATTCAGAGTGGACTCTAACCTACTGCAGTGTAAGCTCATCCTTGGGTGCACTATTGCTTTTAGCCTTGGAAGGCCTCATGGCACTGATTCAGCAACTCTCTGTTAGCATATTACAAAAGCTTACTTCTTTGAACTGGATAATTAAGACTCTCTAAAAAGTCTTTGCTTCTAACTGTCTTATCTCTTAAGATGTCAATAGAATTTTGTGGCCAAAATAAATGGTAATTAGACCAAAACCTGAGAAGGTGATTGTTGTTTTCTTGTAGGGAACTGTACTTCAGGAGGATAGTTCTTTTCTTTCAATAACAGGTATTAATAGTATCAATGATGGAGGTGTCTACAGATCTTGTTTTTCTTCTGTGTGTGCAGAACAGAAAGAAAAACTTTTTCTTTAGAAAATACCATACAAAAATTGGCTGGACTTATACCGTCTTGATTTTCCTCTAATAGTGGATATGAATGTTTCAAAACTCAAGAAGGAATACATGAAACCTGTAACTTTTTTTTTTAAGTCTGTGTCCTAAGATCAGTTTTGTTTATCCTTTGATCCTTTGTTTATATTTTAGTCCAATTTTAGTTCAATTGCTATTAGGTCTGAATTAGGTAAAGATAGTTTGAAAAAATTCATAGGAGCTGTCATTTTCCTGATACAGAAAATAAGATGTTATCTTCCTTTAAATTCACGTCTTATTTTTCTTTATGTCTATATATTCCCAGAAAGCCCGATTCTTTAACATTTCTGATTCAGAGAATTTAAAAGAATTTCTTCTGCCCCCATTGTAATCCATTGATTGTACCTCCCATATAAAAATAAAAGAACATTGCATAAATGACAGAAATTTATTGTTTATTGAAATATTTAGAGAGGAAAAAAGTTGTGTTGAATATGTTTATGTGTGAACCCCATCATGACTTTACTGAATTTCAACAGAAATTGAAATGGCATGATAAAGAAAACAAGGTGATAACATTTTCAGCCCTGAACAACACGAACAAGTGAAACAAATCCACTATGGGGCAGCCATTTGTGAAATATGTAAATGATTATTAAAAAGAAAAACTAGAACTTAATCTCAGTACAAGAGGGAAGAAAACATCAGGGACCTTTGAAAAAAATCCAGAGGATGAGAAAAATGAAGATTCTTCAACATGCACAGGAAAGTGAAAGGGAAGAAAGAAAGAAAAGAAAAATAAAATCACAGGGAAAGGGAAAGGAAACCTAAGGCTTGTGTTTTGGGGCCTGAGATGAGAAAGCAGGAAGTTCTTACATTCTCCCTGAATTATTTCTGCCATTATCCTAGAAGTGTTTATTATAGAATTACATAGACACACATTACAGAAATGGAAATGCATGCTTCTTAGAAATATTTTCAGTAGGCAAATGTCATGATTAATATATAATATTACTAATAATATTGTCCTTTATGGCAATCAACCAGAAAAAATAGCACCTTTGTTTATAAACATATTTCTTTTGATTATGTTTATTAAAAACCTAACAAAAGAAAAGACAGCACTCAATAAATCAAATGTTACATAACTATGGTTATTCAATACATTATAACTCACCTCAGAACAGTTCTGCATTCTGATTTTTTTTAATTTTTTCTTTATTTTCTCTGCACTCAGCCCTTACAGGGGTTCCAGTGAAACATTGCACTCATTTGTAATTTTGATATTACTCCATATAACTTCTGTGTTTGTGGTACTTTTCTGGAAGGTATCTGTCACTTCACAGCTGAATCAAATCACCCTCAAAGCACTTACTTAAATATTCCAACGGAATAATTCCCAGCCCACTAACAGAATTAATAACAAATAATTCCCACTATTAAATGTTTTATAGAATATTTTCTTTGGGATACTACAAGTACATTTAAATACACTGAAACTTTTAGTGTATGAAAAATGGAAAAGGTTTTCCTTAAATACAAACATCTGCAAAGCAGAGGAAAAGAGAGAAATATGCCCAGGTGAAGAAATGGTTACAGAAGAAAAAGTTTGGAGCAAATGATAAACATGAATGGCCACAAACAGTCAGCAGTGGATTCCTCTGTTCTGCTAGCATCTGTTTGGTATATATTACTGAAATTGCTGTTTTTAGCAACGACTTCTGTAGGACAGGGCAAGAGAGAAAGGAGGCTGCATTGTGCCTGGAGGAATCAGGGAAATGCACTGCTTGAGACATGGTAGTTAGAGCAGTCTTGTCATTTTCAGCCCAAACTGTGATTGTAGAAAGAGATCTGCATATTAAGTGTCCCTTTCTTTTTAAGTTTCCCTTTCTTTTTAAAGCACTGTAAATCCTGCAATATCCTGCCTGGGTTAGGTAAGTTTTTCTTCATTTTTTCCTTTCATTTTATTACATACCACTGTATAGTGTCTCCACTGCATCTGTACCTCTGTCTACTCAAATGTTTGTAAATGTTCCCCTGCTCTCAAAACAAAAAACCCAGAAAACCTACAAGTCTTATTTTTTCATTAAAAACAAAGCAATTAAAAAAAAAAAAGCTCTGAGTTCCTCTAAATAGATATACCTGGGAAATACCAACCTGACAAAGCCAACATATTTTCTAACAATTTTTTCCCCCCCTCAATTTCATCAAGATTTGAAGAAAAATAAAAATACAATTTTGCTTTGAGGTAGATAATGCAGAATTTCAATAACTGTTCCTTCTCTTGAAAAAAAAAATAAAATTACTTGGAGAGTTACCAATGCAACTGATAATAGCTTCAGTTCCATTTATAAATGAATTAAGTAGCTGCTTTTACACCCTTCAATGCTATGCAAATGTGCTGCACTAGAAAAATCACATAGAGGGCAAACTATGGGGTTTTTTTCCTAATCTAAAAAAAAAAAAAAGATTTTTCTTTCTTTATATTCACTATTTTTCTTCTGTGGTTTTATAGTTATATGTCAAAAAATTTTGCGTAGGAAGGTAAATGAAACCTTTTAATAACAGTAATGTGAATAAATTACATGTCTGCTCTTTACTGTAATATAGATGCAATTAAATGTATGATAGTAATTATTCCGCATGTGTATTTCATTAGCTTACAAAGTAATTACTCTGAATTTTAAACAGTAATTGTAATACATTCAAATTTATCTTCATAAAACAGTACTGAAAAACACAGGAAAGTTGCTAAAAAGTTTCTTTAAATAGTATAATAAAGTAATCATTGCTTCTGGCCTAATATATTTTTTTTTTGTCCTTTTAGTGTATAAAACTTTGCTTTTGCAGTTAGTCTTCATGTCATTACATGTCATGATTGAAATGTAATGGCTGACTGAAGAAAATGTCCTTTACAAAGAAAATTCAATAGGACCGATATTCTTCCTATACATATAAAAGACCACAATTAAGAGATTTTAAAGATTCTTTTTTTAGATTAATATTGATATATTATTTAAGCTAGTTAAAAAAATCAACTAGTATTGTAAACTGAAGTTATAAAATTACTGTAGGATTCTAAAAATAATTAAGAATGTAAATATGTTTGTTAAAGTATTTAATGTTATTGTATTTTTAACACAGTAGACATTAGTACATAATATTCTGATATTGGGTGCAAGTAGTTTTACTTCCTGAATATTAAGGGCTGATAATGTACAGAATGTAAATATGACCTAGTTCCTCTTGGCTATGTATTTTAGAATAAGATTTGTTTAAGATCAGAAGTTGCATGGTAAAGCCACAGAAAAGAGGTATTTGTTCCTGTTGTGTTTTTTTTTCTTTTTTTTTATCTCCACAGAATATTATTGCATGCTGGTTTAATTATCATATATGCAATATGGACATTTTAACGTATCTGTATGAAAATATATACTGTGAGTTTGGAGCGAACTATTGTGTGAAACACTCAAAGACAACTGCTGAAAAGGTCTGTATACCCAACAGATTATTAAAATTGCAAACTTAGTTTTCCATTAACATTTTCTATTTTGGCATCTTAAAAAGAGTGGAAGTTGATTTCAGTAGAACATCCTGTGGGGAAATTAGTTCATTTTGCTAAAGTATCTTAATAATTACAGTGACATCAAGGTTAATTGCTTAATCTGTATCGCCATAGTGCAGTCCTGTAGAAATCCCAACACAATCTGTTCTATAATTAGTGCCAGAATATCCATATATAGAACAAGCTGTAACTTAAATAAATAAAAAAAAGAACTGATATGATTAATAAATAAGATTTACAAAAGCGTGTGTATTTGTGTATATATATATATGAAGAGAGGGGGTAGATTTCAGAAAACAGAGCTCTTAGAAACATGGTGTATTAAACCCTTCAGGAGATATAAACAGCTGAAGTAGAAAATAATTTCAAGCAAGAGGTTTTTTCTCCTTTTCATTTTCCAGCTCCAGAATGTGATTGCTAGCCAACACCATCAGATTTGCATCAAGTGCCATTTTCATAGTGCAGTAGTAATCCAACAGATAGTGTCTTAGTCAAAATATGCTTATCTCCTAATACAGGTGAAAAGAGTTTTGTCTGCAAAGTCTAGCAATTAAGTTACAGAAAACATTCTTCTTTCATTTGAGTATATTCAAGTTGAATGTACTCACACTGCTTTTACTCTTCAGGGCAATTACTGTTCAGGTCCTTCATATTTCTTCAAAATGTCAACAACTGATTAACTCAGTTGAAAATGCAAAACTTAGAGAAACATTTAAGTTGTGAATGAACAGCCTAGTGGGGTTTAAGTACTTGTTATTTAAATCTAGTACTTAGGACCCAAACTGACTTTTGATTGCCATAGAAAATGTCATTAGTTAGCACACAGTAGTCACATATGACACTTATGTAAAATATTTTATTGTATGTTATTCTACAATGTCTGTATAATAAAAATATTGTATTGTATAATATTGTACAATATACACCTTTATCACATTATGTTCAGCATCTGAGGTTCTTATTGAAGCTGAACCTAAAATGTTATAGTTGAACTGGTAGTTTATACTTCTCAGTATTCCTTATATGCACAAAGTGGGCCTTAGTTGATAGAGATAACAATGTTCCACCAAGTCAATGAAAGTATACTAATTCATAGCAAGTAACACCCTGGCTGTTATCTTCCTTTTCAGGAATCCTGAACAAGTTCACCCAGATCAACCATGTAAATTAGAGACTCCCTCAGATGTGATATCAGAGTCATCTGGGAAAGGAACTCACGTCAAATCTCTTACCTCTTCAACAATATTACACTGGGGGAAAAAAAACCCAAAAGTGTGCTTAACATGGAAAAAAAAAAAGTATTTTTGCCATGAGATTATTCTTTCTTTTTCTTCATACTGAGTTTCTCCCATCTGGCATTCCTGTCCCATTTCATTGCATCCATTTTACTGATTTTCAACTTTCTGCAGTTTATTTTTCCACATGCATTTTCTTTATATATTCCAAAATATGTTTTACTATTTTATGTGCTAATACTCTATTTTATTTAATATGCAGTAGGTCTTTTGTGCATTTTCTCCATAGGGCCTCTTTCTGAATGCCCTAAATGCACAGTAATTGTTTTCTCCATGCTATTACCAGAAGCTGATAGACTCGCTATGCTATGCTTGTCCCATGCCAGAAACAAGGTGGTCAGAATTTATAAAGTAATTGTGAATATTCTTCTACTTCATCTTTGGGTTAATTTTAATAATTCTGCTTATTACTGAGTTTACAGATTTGTATTACATTGACACACTTCATTAGTGCATGATCCTATGTGGTTTTATTGACTTCAAATTCTGAAGATAGGGCATACCAAGGGACAATGTGGTACCTTTGATAACTCAGGATGACACAGTGGTTCCCTTCCTGCTCTCTGCTCCTTTTTGGAAACTGTGGGTTCATTTGCACATTACTGCTCATATTAGTCATCAGTTCTTACTGAATGCTTATTACATCCAAGGCAGAAGCTGTGAGTTACTCTGCATTTGCTAACGTGGTTTTCAAATAACCAGGATCTGGAGACAGAAACCAGCAACTGGATCTGTAATAGTCCGCTGTACAATTGGTCTTATTTTCAGAAGGGTTATAAGAGAAGTTTTAAGGCATTCACTTTGTATGTAGCAAGATACAAAAGAAATTGTGCTTTTAATTACCTTTAAAGAAAAAGCAGGTTCTACAGATTATATATATCCCATTTTTATAGAAATTGGGATAAGTAAATCACAGCCATCACTAATCTCAAATATGCACTTCTGAAAAATATGGCAAAGGAACAAAACATATCCTATCATCCTTTATTGTGTTATGTACAGCTGAACTGAAACATAAAGCCTGTATCCTTGAAAATATACACTTCTTATACAACTTAAGATATACATTCCATTATCAAAGTTAAGCCCATCACTCAAATGTTGATATCACTGTGATAAAGCCCAATGATGGCTTGACTGCTTTAGATACTACAACTTTTACTTTGAGGGAGTTGAGGAGGCAAATTAACCCTGATTTCACAAAGGGGAGAAATCTGTCCTTACTGCTCTCAAGTGTATACTCTCCAAAGTGCTCAGTAAATAAGGAAATGTCTCCAGTGACACATACTTTAAATTATGCCATATTTAAATTTCCAGATATAATTTTCATCTGCCTTACCAGCCTCTATCCATCTATGTATCTATTGGAGTAATTGTGAAGACATATACCTTCACATGATATAGATGCCACAGATAATATAGCTAGATAAGGAAGTGCTTTATGTTAGTACTTTTCAACCTGTAACTTTTAAAATAAACAGTTTTTTTAAAACAGTAACTAAGACTACCATGCACTCAAAAATAAAATGAGCAAACCTTTAATTTCCCTGCATTTTACTTAGTTATTGCCTCTTATTCAGTGTTTAATCATGGAAAGATGAATCAACTCTCCCACATCTTGCAGCAGTTTTCATTTAAATGGTTTCTCAGCTAAACACCGATTTAATTTTGAATGTTTATACTGCACGGTGGGAATTTATACAATTTACAGTGCATTCAACATAGCAGTTGAGACACTGTTGTTGAGAAATATCATATGAATCTCTTTCACTTCAACAAAAATTCTGTTCTTTCAGTTACCTTTAAAAAGGTAGTTGCTAACCTGATAAGTTTATTTTGGCAGTCAAACTGCAATTAGTAACCTGTAATGTTATCAAAGAAGAAAGCTGAAACACAGCACAGCAGTAAGTCTATACTTGCATGTAATTGCAGGTTGCTTTTTCTTTTCCACACAAGTCAAAACAGTAACAACTTGCAAAAGACTGGGAGTCTTAGTAATGTCCTAAGCCTTCTAAAAAGCATATTTTAATGTACTTGTAGCTGAATAATATTATTTGGTTCTCTATTTTCCTCTCCTTGTCACCACAGATACCTCTTAGAAAAGTTTTATAGCTCGTAAGATACTATTCTGGTTGAAATCAGGTAGCAGCAAACAGGAAAACTACTTCTTAGCTTTACAGATTGCTTACTGCAATTATTAAACTTTGTCATTTATTTTAAACTGCTTGGAGCCATTTGATTTGTGTTCTCTTGCAAACCTCTTTGGTCTTCTTTCAAAAAGATATACAGCAGAATCTAAGGTGAGATCTGGTTAAATGAGAATTAGACAGCTGATTCTAAAACTCTGCTAACAAGCTGACTTTTAGTTCAGTATTTCTAATTTTTGATAAGAAGTGCCCATCACAAATAAGTAAGTTCTTCTGAACTGCGAAATGTTGTGTGATTTCAGGTTTCAGTAAGAAACAGAAGAGAGAATATTTTTGCTTATTTATTTTAAAAATACCGAGTATTGGATAAAAACAAATTGATTAAGTTTATACATGATACAAATCCATATTCATATTTAACTAGTACTAAGCAAATATTTTTTTCCAGTACTTTAAAGTACAACATTAAAAAATGTGTTTACAATGTACCTCCTGTCATTTTCACTGTGGAAGATATCTGCTGTTCAGCCTTAAAAGGTCACACAGTCTTGGCTTCCCTGACTTAATCAATATGGACTACATGGCTCTGCATCAGCATAAACAGCCACTGCTGCCTCTTCTTTTTCCAGACGAAGTTCTGTGTTATTCCTGATGTCCTCTTGCATCTGGGTCAGGCCTTTTCCCACATTCATAGTCAGTGCCTTGGGTGACCAGAATGACTGTAATGACAAGGAGAACAGTGGTGTAATGTTAATGCAGTTGTATATGACTGATCGGACAACCTCAGCAAAAATTGATCTTCCCGTTATGCCTTTGAGTCCACTAATGTCATGTTGTTTTTTTCAAGAGACTTAAGGCTACTCGACAGACTTGTTCTCAGGTATTCCATTCCCATGTCAGAGGGCATAAACGGTGGGGTGATAAGCAACACCACTGACCACTGAACTGAAATCAATTAAACAATGAATACCCTTTCAAGATAATCATCATGCAATTATTTTGGCATGTTTCTGAAGGCCTCCTACTCAATGTAGGACCATGTTCAGCAGGTTTTTGAATATCTCTAAGGATGGAGACATTACAAACTCTCTAGGCAACCTGTTCCAGTGTTTGACCACTATCACAGTAAAAGATTTTTTTTCTTATGGTTGAGTGGAATTTTCATGAATTTATGCCCTTTAACTCTTGTCCTGTCCCTGGATGTGGCTAAGAAGAGGCTGGCTCCATCTTCTTTACTCCCTCCTATCAGAAATTTGTAGACATTTCTCTCTTTCTCTCTCTCTCTCTCTTTCAGTCAGCCTTACATGGAGTTGGGGGTGGGGTG
>JANZLQ010000005.1:19684558-19695627 GCA_026212715.1 Elanus axillaris | reverse complement strand
TTTAGACCTTTTCAGACCAATGTGTTGAGTTTTTTGGGGTAATTGTTGGGAATATGTACAACAGCACCTGCATAAATGGAGGAAAATTTAAACTATATTTCTAAGAAGTTTCTACAGACTTCAAGACAGTAATAAAATTAATGAGACCTACAGATATATTTTGTTCTATCATTATTTTAAGTCCTCTATGTCTGTAACAAGCTTCCAAATTTGTCACAGAATAATAACAAAATGTTTCATTTTTACAGGACTATTATTCATAGGTCTGTTTATCCTGAATTTTTTTGTTAATCAGATATATAATACAGTTTTGCATAAAGCTGTATTTCACAGGGAGGAACATATAGTTGCAGTGTATGAAGTGGGGAATATCTAAAGTCAAAGCCATTGTCAAAGGAAAAGGGGTGTGTGTAGCCTGAGATAAGCATGTTTTGGGGACCAACTATAGCACAACCACTTGGTCTTGATTTGGTGTTACTGCATTCTGGGAAAAAAAATGTTGTGAATAGTGCTAGATATAAATAGACTTGCTCAAATTAATGAGTGTTTATTTTTGTTCCATTTGGTTTAATTTATTTATATATTTATTTTAGTTCTTCTGAGTTAAGTGAAAAATACTGTGACTGCTGTCTTGTCAGCTTTCAAATCAACTTTGTTATATAAAAAAATAGAAGGATTTTTTAAGGCTTTTTTTTTTCAAAAAAACCTTTGTTTATAATTAATGACAAACACAGGTTGTCATAGTCATTAAAAAAAGTAACTGAAAGAGATTTAATGGCCTGAGTTATAAAGAAGGTCAGACTAGATAATCTAATTACTTGTGTTAGTGCAACTTGAGAACCATTATTGCATCTGAGAAGCCAAAAGTATAAAAGTGAAGATAGACAAATGAGACAAATGCGAGATTTTAAAATTTTGACTAAAAGTTTTTCTAGTAGGAGAAACAGCATCCTAAAGACTGTAGTCTTCTTAATATTAGGTATGTACTGTCATGCAGTTTCTTGTTTTCCAGGTTGCTGCAGAGAGAAATAGGTGTATCCTAAGTTGATTAACCATGATGAAATCACATTAATCATCTTGAAAAGGAGGTGTTTTAATTCAGTGAGATGATTCCTGGAAGGAAGTGACAATTAGCTTTGCTTGAGACTTTGCTTTTGGGTGGCTGAAGTTAAAAGAAGAAAAAAACCCCCACCTGGTTTGTGCCTCTGTATTTTTTTTTCAAATTGGTTTCTAATTTTGATTTTTTTTTTTTTTTTTCTTAGAAAATTATTAGACAGTTAGGTCAAGTATGGGGGACATTTAGAGCTTCATCTTAAAGGAGCTGCAGTCTGGTTTTGGAAGTCTGGTCCTTAGACTTCTCTATCACACAGTCTCAAATCACTGCAGATATAATAAATGGAGAGAAGAAAGGTGTATATAGCTAGGCAGTTCAGTGCTAACAAAGAAGAACCCAATCTGGTTTTTTAGTGAGAAGACCATGCTGCTTATAAAATTATAAAGGTTCATTTAAAGAGAAAGTAAAAATGCAATTATAGAAAATAAATGACCAAATTATGTGTTCAGAATACATTATTTTGTTTCTCACAGAGCATAATTATAGTTGTGTCATTTGTTGTTATATTCAAGGTTGTAGTAGCACTTATATTATAAACCCTATATTTCAAGGGTTTATAACTTGGTAGTAAGAAATTTACTTAGCAGTGAAAATTAACATACCTGAACAAGTTATTTTACAGTCTTTCTCATTTCTTAATGCATGGAAGTGTAAGACTAAAAAGGAGGAAGACATTAACTGGGCCAGAGGTAAGTTATTTTGGCACTACAGCTAAAAATAAGAGTGGATCCCTTACCCCTTTCTTCCTAAAATTAACACAAGTATTCACTGGCAGGAATGTTAAAATATTACTGTGTGGTAGTACTCAAAGTTCCTGTTTGTTCAGTACTGGAAAATAACAAAAGTAAATGCCCTCCATGTTGTCACCAACTTCACAATAAAAGATCTTTTTTTCCCTGTTTTGTTTCTTTGTTTGTTTTTGTTGCTGTTCTTTTTAATAAACATATTTTTGATACTGCAAGCAATTCTCAGTTCATGTTTTCCTTCACATCTACCATCTTTTTTTCACTTCCTCCTCAAAAATTTGTAGCAATTTTAATTCCAGTCCAGAAGTTTTCTGTAATTTGTTATTTGATTTTTTCCTTTGGTTTTATTACTTTCTACACACATAGAAATGTATGTGATTGTATATGTGTGTGTATATATCTAAATAACAAAGTGTCACTCTTCAGTTAACAGGTTTGATTTAGCCTCTGTATAAAGAAATGCTGTAAAATTTGCACAGAAACAGAATCAGAATAATTATTTGCTTTCAGTATTTCTGAAAATTGAACTGAAGTCCACAACTCAAAGAATTGCTGAGGAAGTTACCCTTGGTTTCTAACAGTTTCATTCTACAAATAAATTAATTTGATGCAGACTTACAGTAATCTATGTCTTTAGTCAATAGTACTTCTTGAGCAAGAGTCATTTAGGTTTTCAAGTATGCAATTTATTTTTTTGGGGCTGCAAATATATCCAAAGTAATAGGAACACTTAAATAGTTATATAACTGAAAGACCTTAATTGTTTTATAAAACTGATGTTTCATTTTGACATTCTGTTTCTTAATTTTTTCTTGTAATTTCTGGATTTTTTTTTTTTTTCTGAGACTGGGTCTCTGCTGAGGATTTTTTTTTTTCAGGCTAATTTTTAATTATTTATGTTTTTAACTGATTGACCAATTTTTAATTACTGTAAGAAAAAAATCATTCCTGTATTTTTTTAACTTGATAGCTTCTGACTTTGTTCACTATAGAAATTTGTTTGCCTTTATTTTTAATTTTGTGAAGTAATTTCATTACTTATTTTCACCTCTTCATATATAGATTGCAATTGTGAAAACTCCTCAGAGGCACCTACCTGCATACAAATCTGCAGTATCTGCCTTTTATTGTTGGACACTAAATATTTGCTGTGAAGCACAAGTAAACACGGACACAAACTTTTATGTTGACTGTGTTTATTATATTGGTAACATAAAGATGGAATATGACCTCACTGTAAGTTAAAAAGCAAACAGATATTTAATCTCTGGCAATAAGGACTGAAAAATCTGTAAGGTTTTACCAGGATTTTTTTCCTAGGAGCCTCCATCTGTCCTTTTTTTTTATTTTTGGGCCACATTTCAGCTGTTGGTTTTGTATTCAAATGTGTTCTCTCTCCTACTCCTCCCACTTGAAAATACAGTCACATATCTTAGAATGCCAGATGTCTCACATAATGTCAATAACATTCATAGGAACAACAAAAAAAAATCCCAGAACTACTTAATTATTTGTTGTCCTACAGATAGTTATAAACAATGCTGAAAACTAAAGAGAAGATAAAGAAAAATAAGAGTATCATAAATTGTGTAAACTAGTAAGGCTGTTTTTGGAAGATTTTTCTTGCACAAATGGTGAAATTTGGAATTTAGCTTTTGTGTGTGTATGTGTGTACAAGCTTTGAGACTGTGCTCTTCACTTTTGCTCCTGGCATTTTCTCAAAAAATAAAACCTACACTATGTGAGCAGTTTTCTGTATAGGCTTACATTGGACCTAGTAAGGCTGCGTGCCAGGGAAGAGGTTGTTGCCTGTGAAACAACTTTCCAAACTGGTTCCAGGAGTACATTTTGCAAAGGAAGTAGCCAAGAAAGTTTTAACCTTCATTGCTTGTGATGGCATAGAGCTGTATGGCTTTGCAGTCTTCTTAGATGTGGTCATCATTTTATCCTGGCAGCTCTTATAAGCAGTCTGGAGATCATTTGAAAGTTACCATCTTGGGGGTTTTGGGCTAAAAAATGGAGGGGCACACTCAAATGATCCATGTAAATAAAAAAGGAAAGATGTCTAAATTTGCTGTCCTTGGTGTGAGGTGTGATTACTGCACATTTCTTTTTCTTAGTATATCTAATGTTTTAGAACATAACTTACTCTTTTCACTTATCTATGCAACAGAGGAAGTAATGAGACCATCCTGCTACACTGCAAAGAAATGGTGAGTCCATAATTCCATTTTCAATGCTTGGGTCAGGGTATCTGAAAACTACATAGTGACAAGTGATAAGAAAAAAATGTCCTGAGACTTCCAAGTGTTTGTTCAGTCTACATTGCCTTGTAGCAGAAGATACGTTCAGAGTTATGTTTCCCCTATCAGGTGTTGAAAGAATATAGCACATTCACAGCACAAAACACTTCTGTGCATAAAGATAATGGTCTGCTAAATGTTATACAATTTTCTAACTTATACAGAATTGAGTCAACAGAACACCATTTGCTGCCTAGAAAAAAGTTATTGCATGCCAGCTTAGAAGTATGACAACTAAGATAATTTGAAATCAGCTCATAGAAAAGTACTTAAATAGTTATTTTCTTATTAAAGAACAAATATTTCAGCTTACAAAAGTTTACATGAGCTTACATAATGTTACAGAAATGACCATTTAAATGAGATGGATTATGTTCTCAGTTTAGCTGAAAATTAGTTGCTTAAACTTAAGTGACTTGTGCCATTTGAGACACCTAGGTATCCACATGCAGCTGAGAGGTACTACACAACCTGTGCTTTTCTGGAGATAGAGCTGGAGAAAAGGTAGGAAAACTCTAGGATCCTTAATGTGGCACTACATGACTGTGTTTAAAGCAAGTGAATTGATCACTTAGAGTCTTGACCAGACAGAATTGGTCCCATCCCATCTATTATAGACACATCTCATCCCTGGGTGGATTGTCCTCTAAACATGTCATCTCCCTTTGTTAACTATAGGAGTGGGGTTTAGCCGCCGAAACATTGGTATGTATTACCCGCTGAGACTCACCTGGTAACCACCAGGTCCTCAACTACTTCTTGAAATGGCCTAGGTCTCTGGAGTTGGCTCTGTGCTATATCTGCAAGTCTCATGCTCATCTCATGCCTGTTGAAGACTAATGGCACTAGGTACCTATGTTTAGGCAAAGAGCACTTACTGGAAGAGGCATAGAATCAGAAAAACATAGAAGGTTGGAAAGATCCTTAGGTTGGAAAAGACCTTTAAGATCATTGAGTCCAATCGTTAACCTAACACTGCCAAGTCCACCACTAAACCATGTCCTTAAGCACCACATCTACACGTCTTTTAAATACCTCCAGGGATGGTAACTCAACCACCTCCCTGGGCAGCCTGTTCAGATGCTTGACAACCCTTTCAATGAAGAAATTTTTCCTAATATCCAACCTAAACCTCCCCTGCCACAACTTGAGGCATTTCCTCTCGTCCTATCACTAGTTACTGGACAGAAAAGGCAGCACCCACCTCACTACAACTTCCTTTCAGGTAGCTGTAGAGAGGGATAAGGTCTCCCCTCAGCCTCCTTTTCTCCAGGTTAAACAACCCCACTTCCTTCAGCCGCTCCTTATAACACTTGTGCTCTAGGCCCTTCACCAGCTTCATTGCCCTTCTCTGGACATGCTCCAGCACCTCAATGTCTTTCTTGTAGTGTGGGGCCCAAAACTGAACACAGTACTCAAGGTATTCAGCCGGCTTTTGACCAAAACCCCCAGGTTCTTTTCTGCCAGGCAGCTTTCCAGCCACTCTTCCCCATGAGGAAGTTGTGACCCAAGTGCAGGAGCCGACACTGAGCCTTGTTGAACCTCATACAATTGGCCTCAGTCCATCAACCCAGCCTGTCCAGATCTCTCTGTAGAGCCTCCCTACCCTCAAGCAGATCAATCCTCCCTCCCAACTTGGTGTCATCTGCAAACTTACTGAAGGTGCACTCGATCCCCTTATCCAGATCATTGATAGATATTAACCAGATCTGACCCCAAAACTGAGCCCTGGGGAACACTTGTGACCAGCTAACAAGTGGATTTACCTCCATTCCTCACTACTTTTTGGGCCCAACCATCCATTCAGCCAGTGTTTTACCCAGTGAATAGTATGCCCATCCAAGCTATGAGCAGTCAGTTTCTCCAGAAGGATGCTGTAAATGCACGGTGGAAACAATGTTCCTAAAATAGGATAAAGCAAGAACTGTTACAGATCTCACTTAAAGAATATCCTATTAAAAAAAGAAAATAAAAAGAAACAAAGCAAAAAAACCAACAAAACCCCAGAAAAAATCTCACTATCCCTAAACCTCACAGTACAGCCAAAAAAAGTAAAGGGAAAAAGGAAAAAGAAAAGTATAAAAAGACTGCAAGAAACAAAAATATTATTGCTAGATGCCAACAAGAAATACATCAAATTTTGCTATGTTATTCAAAATAATCTCTAAAACTGTGCTATTCTATGCAAAACAATACTGGTGCAACCACTATTAAAAAATTGGAGGTATTGTTATCACACAGTTTGAACAGCAGCTATATGATGTGGCTGAGAATGCTGTTGTGTGGATATAAGTGATCCCAAACACAGCTTGTACGTAAAAATGTATATTCTAAACATTTTTACTGTCTTAGGAAGTCATCCTCATTCTGTCAAGTTAGTGCTGGAAGCTGGCCCAACAGTCTCTATACTGACATAAATCTATTTACTTAAAATGCTTTAGAGGTTTGCTATGTACTAAACCTAGATTAAATCCAGAGAGCTACTGAGGAACAAAATTCCTGTGATAAACTGTTTGCAAGCAAATATGACTTCTGATTCCTATTGAACACCTGCTGGATTGTATATTGTGCAAAGTGATATTCATGTCTTAACCAGAATTGATTTGCTGCTGTGCTCGTGCAGATAGCAAATCATTTCAAAACCACCAAACACTATTATACCATGGACTTTTGAATTCTGCTTTTAAAAGTAACAGTGTCAAAGGAAAATCTGAGAAAAATGTTTACTCACAGATTAAAAGTCAACCCAATATCAGTTATGTGTTATAGAAATTATAACACTTCCCATTTTAAGTGAAAGATGTATTCCATAGGCTTAAAATTTAGTTCTAAGACAGTAATGAAGAAATTGAGTGTTCTCAGTTATGTTAAAGCATTTTATCAGCTTTCAGTAACTTCTGTGATTGCAGTCATCCATTTCCACTAACTAATAAATTATTTGCAGTACTTTATTTGTGAAGTAAAATTGTTCTTTTTTTTTTTCTTATTTTAAGGGTGCTTGACACCAGAGAATGCTAAGTATGACATATTTCAAAACATTTATGTGTTGGTCTTTTCCACTTCAAAATATTACTATACAGACCTGGATCAACACCCAGCATTTTTAAAATGATGTTTGCAATCCTCCATAACATGCCTGGAATACAATATTGTCTTGATGATGCTGTACTTGAGAAGACTTGCAAAGTTTATGAAAAAATACTGTCCATATTATTATATATCAATACAGCAGGGCTGAAATTGAACTTGGCCAAATGTCGCTAGGGATATTCTTTTCTTCAATGTATAATTTTTCGAACAGATCTAAGATATGAACGATTCCACTCTGCTATAGTTATATAAAAATTGTCTTCTCTTATCTTGACACATATTACATTATGCTATCAATATTTACTCAGGACTATGGTACCATTGTGCTACCAATGAATACAGTACTTTATATAGCTTGAACTTTGCCCTCAAAAGCTGTTGCTCTATTATGAACATAAAAAATACTCTCATCCTATAAATAGTTCAGGATTTACACTCTCTAATCTTGTGTTACCAATCATTATCATTATTAATGTCTGAAATTTACAAATTAGAATTGCAGTAAATGCTGAGAATACTATATTTGCTCAAAAACTTTTATAGATAGTGATAAAAAGTGTAAGTTTAGAATGAGGCACATGGTTGCCTACAGATTCTAGAAAAATGAATAAAAACATGAATTTTGGTCTAGGAATTCAAATTACACATAGGTCATAATCTCTTGACAACAAAAACTGTAAATGAGAAAAAAAGAGCCCTATATCTGCAAAAGACCAGACTTGGGCATGGCATGGTTCTTGTTTTATATTTGCTTTTCAGAAGTGAAAAAGAAACATTTTGGTCATCTATCTGTAATAGCGTGCTTTACCTACTTCTCATTAGCTTTCCCAGAATAGCTACCCAAGGGAAGATCAAGTCTGACAAACATCCTACCAGATGTAAACAGTCTTCTGTATGGACTAGAGACTACATTTGGAAAACCTGCAAAATGCAATGATAGTTATTTAGCACAGCTGACATAAATTTTTGTTTCCTTCTCCTCTCCTGCTCTTTCTAAACTCTAGCTCTCTAAATCTTGTGATCATGTAAACATCTTGGAAAATAACTAAAATGATAAAGGTAGATTTCCCAGCCACCCTGTGGATTTGGGGAACAGTAGCCACTTCCAAATTCTCTGATTAATCTAGCCTAAGCAAAATATCTTACATGATTAATTCCATTACCTATTACAGTGTGTTTGTTGATCCTGAACTATATTCTCTAGGGTCTTATCCTTTGCAGGAGAAGATGTCAGAAAAGAGTGTACTGAAGAAAAGGTACTGAGTTATTGTCAATCTCTGTTTATTTCCCTACATTTTTATTGCAGATAAAGAAAGTTCCAGATTATTCTTTTAGTTCATCTGCTTTCCAGTGCAAACAGACACTCAAAATGTAAGAACATTTGATGCTTTGTGTGGAGGTCAATTTCTCTAAAACATACTTATAAAACCAGTGTCTGAGACTTGTTAGAATTTCTTTAAGAACTACCCTTAGCAAGTCCATGTCAAGTCATCATCAGCTTTCTACCCTGCTGTGTTATTTTAATAATGTGCAACCCCAATAATACTGATCTTGCATTTGTACTGCAAAGGCAGTCTGAAGTAGTAGAGGTATCTCAGCAGGTAGTTTAGTGTGCACGAAAGGTATCCTTCTCTAGAAACTGCTAATGAGTATTTCTGTTATATAAGACCAGTTTAAAAATGAAAGAAACTCTCCACTCCATTTTTTTAAGCCATATTGCTGCTTTGCAAAAGAAATAACAGATTGTAGCTTTCTGCAAATTACTATAGCTACAGAAGAGATTTCACAAGGAATGCTGTCTCAAGGACAATATATTATGCTCAGGTTCTACAGGATTGCACACAGTGTAATGTGAGAGTAAAAAATATTTTGATGGATGATTCATCTGTTTGCTGATAATGGGGTTGATTAAATGAGTCTGTTGATATATAAAATCACAAGTAGATCTTGCAAGTCTAAACAGGTGTTCTTCAATCTTAAAGTCCTTATGAATATGTTCTGGTAGCCTGCAGGTGGAGCCAATACCACTTTGCTGTATGCAGGTAGAAAATTACTTTTGTCTTCACTGATGAGCTTGCTTTCTGAACAGTGACATTTTAGCAAAACATCACTGAACAGAGTATGTTTGTAGAAAAATTATGTAAAGAACCTTCAGCCTGGATTTGGAGATTTCAGACATTCTTATATCCACACATTTTGAATGTTCCTTCAAGGTGAAATAAAACTTTCTCCACAGTAATTGCCTCACATTAATTAAAAATTTTAATAAGTTTTAAAAGGAAGACAATTTAGAGATTTACTAATATTAAGATTTGCTACTCCACCCTTCTTCCACTGAAGGAGGTAAAGCTATGCCTACATTATTTTTTGCCAAACAGACCTGAGACTTACTGAAGCAAGTGACTTTATGATCCCTTCCATTTCCCATTTTCCATTTGTACTGCTATTTGCTAATCTAGTGAGCCTCATGCCTATAGCATCCACACTGTGGGGACATTCATGTTACACAGTATGTTGAAGTCAGAACCTGGAGACTGTGATCTGATCTGTTTTGTTCCTAATTTATAAAAATTCCGTTTTTGACTTCCTGAGTCTGGATTTCAAAATCCCATGCTCCAGGGGGACTTCAGCTGCAGAAAAGATGTCACATATTTTATGGAGTTAATTTGGGTTAACATACAGCTAGCTTACTTCAGCTTCCTTACTCTTGGATTCTTACAGCCTCTTTCCACTATGAATTTTCACCCTGGTTTGCAAGTACATTTATGTTGGACAACATATACTTCTCAACTTTGTCTGTACTCACCAGGTACTTCACAAGCTTTCACATAATTGTGATCTCCAGCTAAAATGTATAATTGCAAAGTTACTATAAGCCTTAAGAAAGGTTTTCACTGTCAAAGCTCTAGATGAAAATTTGATGAACACTTTAACAGTGCTCTGCCCATTTGGTGAGCCCCTTCAATCCTTCATGATCACTCAAACTTTATAGAAACACTGCTTTGTTTGCAGAAATGATTTGAGCTTCTTTAAATTCAAAAGGATTAGGTCCACTCCCAACAATTAAGATTTTGTTTAGTTAGTTTTTCTCTGTAGCTACCCTCTCCATACAAGATCATCTCAGGACCACTAAGTTTTGAAAAATGAATTTTTTGCTATGTTTTGTTTATCTTTTGCTTTTTCTTTGAGTCAAATAAATATTATATTTCTGGGATGCAGGTTCTCTGAAAATGTTATTTCTCAGCCTTCTCCCCCATACACTATTTGTTCTGCCTATAAAGCAGTGCCACTCCTCAGTGCTGAAGCATTTGTCCTCTTTTTAAAATTATTTCTAGAAATATACTAGGAATTCTTTTTCATAAACACCCTTTTATTAGTTTAATAAAATTATTTTCATTACTGTGAATTGATATTTTTTCTATTTCTGTGTAAATAATGCATAATGGGTAAATGCCTTCCAAATTTTTCTGGCTATTCTTGAGTGACAGCATAGAAGTAAATAAGAAGTAGTCCTAGGACATAAAATCATAGAATGATAGAATATCTCAAATTAGAAGGGACCCATAAGGATCATCAAGTCCAACTCCCTCCTTCTTGCAGGACTACCAAACACTAAATTATATGACTAGGAGAGTCATCCAGATGCTCCTTGAACTCTTACAGGCTTGGTGCCATGATGACTTCCCTGGGCAGTCTGTTCCAGCGACCAAGACCCCCTTCAATGAAGAATGTTTTCCTCATGTCCAACCTGAACTTCCCTGATGCAGCTTCATTCCATTTCCTCGTGTCCTGTCACTGGTCACCAGAGAGAGGAGA
>JANZLQ010000005.1:19670596-19684508 GCA_026212715.1 Elanus axillaris | reverse complement strand
AGGTCATCCCTCAGCCTTCTCTCCTCCATGCTGAACAAACCAAGTGACCTCAGCCACTCCTCGTAAGTCTTGCCCTCAAGACCTTTCTCTTCTTGGTCGCCCTCCTCTGGACACACTCTAACAGTGCACATGTCCACTGTGGAAAGACATGCTTGCTAAAACTTTTATTAGAAACACCAGTATTCATAATTCTTTACAATTATGTTGTAATCATGGTGATGAACTAAGAGGTAAATGGTATTAGGCATTAATGACAGCATTTTACCACTCTTCTGCCTGCTGAAGAAAGATAAATAAATAATTACAGTTGGGTTATGTGTTACCTTTGGGAGCATTGTAAAAGCCTAGCTGTCTGTGCTAAAAGATGGCTCTGACATGCCACTGAGAGCCATGTGCAAAGAGATTTTCACCTCTTTTCCTCTTGACCTGTGAAAGCCTGAAGATGCCTATTGGGCTTGTGGAAGCAGCAACACTGGACTCTAAGGAACACTAGGAAATTACCATCATAGCCTTTTCTCAGAAGTAAGTATTTATGTGTATCTTTCTTTCTCTCTCTCTCTCTCCATAATTTTTTTTTTCACAGACAACATTGCTAATGGACAGTATATATGTTATTTACCCAAGAAAACATACATAGCATAAAAAGGATAAGATGATACAAATACTCAAAATCTGTAGTGAAATGCTGGTTCTTTATAAATCCCTTTTAGTAAACTATGGAAAAAGTACTATGTTCAGAATCTACTGATCCTACCACTGCCTACCAAACTTATTAGGTGTAAGTGAGCAAGGATGTAAAGAACTTGAAAGGACTCACTCTGAAAATTATATGATCTTTCACATGAAGTTATGAACCAAAATATTTCAGAGTTCAGTGTGTACTTAAAAACAAATGGCTACACAATTTTAAGAAGCCAAATACTTCAAGTAGTTTAAGTATTAAAAAAAAAAGTAAATTAAACCCTAAAGTCCTAAGCGCCCCATGCTCAGGCATAAATTATAGTTTTAATTAAATAAAGACTTCATCCACAACTCACAACCATGCAATTTTTGACTATAAAAAAAGAACTGCACCAGCATTAACTACTTATGTGTAAGATGGTAAAAATGTTTACTCCTTTCTCCATTATTGAACCTAATGTCACTCTGATTTTTATTCACTACCTAATTGGTTTATGACTTTCTCCAGAGAACAAGTGTATTGCACCATTTCACAGCTGGATTCCAGGTGAATGTACAACTACAATGATCTGTAAGCATACAGATCTTCCAAGTGTGAAGAATGTTACTTTAATGTTATCTCATGAAGGAAAGGTTATCTGTCTCAAAAGAAGGTTAGAGTTCTAACTCTAAATGAGGAGAAAAAAAAAAGTTAAAAAAACATAAAGATTTCTTCCCTCTAATTAGGTAGAAAGAAGGTTTTATATTTTAAACATAAGCTAAACTATTTGAAACAGAATGAATAACAAGCAGTAAGAACATGCTTTGTGCCTAAAAAGTCAATGCCATAATAAAATGGTAGTTTGCTGTGTCTCATGCTGGTAATTTCTTCTTTGTTTTAATATTAATAATTTAGTCTTCACACAGTACAAAGGGCTGTGTTAATATGGCATTGCTTGCAGGTTAATATTTCATGTATGAATTGTAAAATACTCATGCTTTGATGGAGCTGAACCTGATATAAAAATCATATAAATTTTAGATAACAAAGTTAGTGAAAAAGGAGACAATTATATAGGCCAATTAAAAAAAAAGCCTTTCAAAATAAAGTGTTATGCCTTCTTTTTTCTAGAAGCTTCTGATTATAAATATTATTATTAGAGCTGGGAATTACAAACATTACTGTGAATTAATATTGAAGATTATAGGGTAGAATATTCTAATTACATTTACTATTGCTCTGTTTATAATTATTTTAACTTTATACTGCCTAATACTGTAAGAGGAAATGCTAAATATTTTTAAAGAATCTGATATGATTTTAAATAATCTAATATACTGATTAATGCAAAACTTTTATGACATATTACTTATTACACTATAGCTATTCCACTGAGGCAGGCACTGTGTAAACATTATATGAAACAGGCATTATTTAGTCCAAAGATCTTAAATAAAAAGATAAATCTAGAAATTAAGAGTGCTTCACTGTTTGAGTGTCTCATACCCTTAAGGGCACTGAAGAGATCAACATCTTTTTGAAAAGGAGCCTCTTCAGGGTGCCTCAAGTCACTTCTTTCAAACTGAAGACATACAGTTTAGTCACTTTTGAAATTTAAATCACCCTGGGCAACTTTCCTATCTTTTTTTGATAACACATTATTATCTGTTGATAGTTATGTACTAATACTGTTCTTGCAACCCTTTATAGATTGTGGTATAGTTTATTTCTGGATATTTTAAACACTTAGAATTCATCTTTATATCAGCTATCAAACTTCAGTATTATTGGACTTCAGTATTCCTGCTTCAAATTTCAGCATTTTCAGCATATTCAACAAATAACAGAGATAGAACTTTACTAAGGTAGGAAACTGTGATATAGCCTCTAGCTTTACCACCACCACATTAGCTCAAGTCAGTCTTCCCAAAGTCTCAATTTCTCTATCAGTAAGATGAGGATAATTATATTTACTTACCTCACATAGGGCAGTGAGGTTTTATTCAAGTTTGTAAAGAGCTTTAATATCCTCAGATGGAAGGAATTAGGGAAATGAACAGACATTCTTTGCTAATCTATAAATACAAAGAGATATTTAAATGCTTCTAATGAGTATCATTCTTTAGAAATGGGATCTTCCCATAAATCCCTGCAAGTTGCCATTCTGTGGTAAGTTTAGACCATTAATTTAGATTTTTAAACAAATATAGCCTATTTCAAATAATCTACTTTCAGCAAACACCGTAATAAGAAAGGAAGCTTGACATTAAGGAACGTGGAATAAGCTGCCTCTGCTATGAAGTATTGAAGCACAGACATGGATAGTTACTGTTGTATAGCTCTGTACTGCAGACTCCCAGCCAATTCTGCCTTGTGCTTAGCTGTTCGTTCACTTATTTCCTTGGCAGTGATGGAGTCCTGATTTTTGCTGTTTTCTATGGCTTACATAAATAGCTATGTGTTTGTGAGAAGCTTTCCATTGCCCTTCATTTTGTGCAATCACTCTTGATTTCAAGGCCAGGTGTCATGTCAGTGAAAATATTATAGGAAATGAGTGAAAGACAAAGTAGTCTGTTCTACACAGCTTTCAGTCTTTTGTATCAGTATCAATGGTTATGCACAGAGAGTTAGAAGATAAGGCTTCTCTTCCCCAAAGTGCTGTGATAATCAAGTGCCACAATTCCTTGACGTTTTACCAAATCATAGGACATCATCTGGGCTCTGTCCTCTGGTAAGAATAAGTCAAAAGAACAACCTTGAAAGATGCTGCCTAATATTTAGTTATTGAATGAAGAGTGTTGAAAGAATGTTTTAAGGTCATTTTAAGGGCTGAGACAAGGCTCAAAAGGCAGATTTCCACCAGAATAAACTCGACGAGGGTTATGAACTTCCCTTTAGAAAGTATAATTTAGAAATTTTGTTGTTTCATTCTTTTAATTCTTCATTAAAGTCCCCATTTTATTGTATAGGGATTGTCATATGCTGGCAGCTGGTGTCTGAATCGATCTGAAATAACATCAGCAATATTTTTATCCCAAATAGACATGCATAATTGTTAGTGAGGGTGAAATTGTTCTCAGAAATTTCCTAATTATGTTTTTTTCCAATCTCCGAGATGTACTTTAGGGAAACACATTTTGTTACCAAGCAAGCCTTTTTGTCTTGCTAGTGGAGAAGATTAACCCCTGTGAACATCTGCATTTCTTCAAAGAAGATACTAAGAGTATGAAGTAGTTTATTTCCATTATTTCTTTTTGTGTGCTTTTCATAAACATATGCTACACTGTATCATACTGAGCAATCTTTTTATAAACATTTTGGGAAAAAAAATCAATGTTTTTTATTTTGACTACTATTTTCTCTTTTTTTGTGTGCGTTTCAAGAAATTTTGTTGGCAGATAATAAATGGCATTTATTCTATACAGAGACAAAAAATGGTTAACATACTAATAGGGTCATCACATAAGCTCACAAACCAGGAGTCAGAGCTTGGAGCAAAACATTATCAATGATTATCCAGACCTTGAATAAGTACAATAAGAAGGTATAATTTACTGTCTTTTGGAAGAATAGCTACAAGTTAAGCACTCTATGATACCCCAGAGTTTTCATAGCTTTGTTTTGAAACTCTTTAAAATTATCTATTTCGTAGTAACATAAGTCTTATCATATCATAAAGTTCCAGTCTATCACTACTATTTCACTAAAAGAAGATACTTTCACTTTGGATGGTCTGCCTTTTATTAATAGTTCATACTTGAAAAAAAATATTTATCTGAGAGTTAAATGGGTCTGTAAAAAAATGTTTAATGTTAAATGTTTTTAGGTAGCCATCTACTGCAAATCATAATGTGAAAAAAAAATATTCGTTCACAACTTTTGTTTTAAGTCTGTACTCTGCTTCTTCTGAACAACTCAATTAGAAATAACACAGTTTAGCATACCACATGGTAGCAATGTTTCAAAATACCACTATGTGGAGGGAGTTCCCCTGTCAGAATTTGTTCTCATTATGTCCTATAATATCTTAAACTGCATAAAGTCATTAAAAGAGACAAAGGATAGGGCTTAAGATGATTTATTATGCAAATAAAAGGAATGCAGCTACAGAAGTATCTTAGAAGAATAATTCCCATAGGAAAACAGTTTTGCTAATTTTCCAATCGATATCTCTGACTCAAACTGCAAAAGGAGTGGTGGCTGCTTCCTTAGCAGACTAGTGTAGTGCAAGGGTATAACAATAGCAACAACAATGTAGAAATAACATTAGTATTTCAAAAGTGGTTTCTGTAAGTTAAAAAGATGAAAGCTTGACTGAATATAGGCCTAAATGCATGACCAGTAGTCAATATGGAGTCATAGAATCATTTAGGTTGGAAAAGACCCTTAAGATCGAGTCAAACTGTTAACCTAACCCTACCACATGTTGACTATCATGCCTTCTATCATTCTCTGCATACACGTTTTACACACTGCTTAAAAGACCAACAATTTTGTTTATTATAAACTGTGTTTTTTGGTTGAAAGGAAGGTAGCATCTAGTATAACAAACTTAATTTCATTCAAATTTCCAAGAAAAAAAAGCAATAGGCAGATTGCCAGAGGATTAACATTTCCTCTGTTTTCACTCCAAACTTAACAAATAAACATAAACACTTTTTACTTACCAGGAAAAACATAGTCAGAGGATAATTTCCTCATAGTTCCATAATAAGTAGGCAGTGGTGAATAATAGTAGTTCAGTAATCAACAACATAGATTGCAACAAAATTATTGAAAGTTTCTTCATATGACAGCAACATTGACAATGGGAGGAATGATCATTGTTCTTTTCAACAATTATTTCTGTTGAAAAATACTCAGAAGAACTATCAGCCAGTGTTCCTTCAACCTGAAATTTTTTTCAGAAAGAAACAGAAACTGAAATTCACACTCTGAAATGCAGAAATTTAATGTAAAGCCAGTTTGCTTGCTTGTGCCCAGGTAGGCACAAGGAAAATGCAGAAAGAGAGAGACCTTTTTGGAATTAAAAAGAAGGATCATGAGATATTAACAGAAAGAAAAGGACCATGTGCTTGAAAGCAAAGATATGTTAAAAACTTTTTTAATGTCATGTTAGAAGACAGAAATAAACAGAAAGGAAACCAAAAGTAGCAGAAAGTTATGGTGTGACATGGATGGTATAGGAAAAAATACTGAGTCAGGAGATAATGAAGTAAGTAGAAGAGAAAAGACAACAAAATACAAGTCTGCTAAGAACTGGTTATGCTGAGAAATATGTGTTAGGATTACATCCTTCTTTTTTCCCCCTCAAGTCTCAGTTTCTGCAGTTCTGTGATGCTATCTTGACTTCCCTTTACCTTTCTAAAAAAAACAACTTTCCTCTCAGAGAAAGAAATTTATGCAGAAAAATTGAAAAGCAGGCTTCAAATCCATTGAAAAAATTCAAAATCAGATGAAAAATACAAGGAATATTTATTTTAAGAATAATTAGATTTTTTTTTAGAGTCACCATTTTCTGAGATTTGGTACAAGGCTTTTGAATACTAGAGGTTGGAAATGTATTTGTCTGAAATAAATGTGTGATTATTTGCTTACCAAAAATAATCAAAAAAGGTCTCATTTAACTTCTCCTCATTTCAAAAAGGCCAACATCTGTGCAAAATGAGAAGGGAAGATCTGCACAGAAACAGAGAAATGACAAAAATTTGGGGAGAGGTGGTGGAAAGAGGCAGGTTTTTCCAGTCTTGTGCAACTTTTGTCTTCACTGTAAGTACACTTCTGATGTTATGTCAGTCCAGATTTTGTAAATAACATTCTACAATTCCTATACAGTTCAACAGCTCAAATTGCCACACTTCCTTTATTTTGGAGACTATAACAAGGCATGGAACTAAAAGATACATTTTCCATTGCTCTTCAATGATGCTGTTGGAGTATTTATATAACACATCAGTCTTCATGTGCACTGTATTGCCAACAAGGTAAGTGAAGACATTATCTTAGTTGTGGGTAAAATATAGGAAGCAGAGGAATAGTAGGAATGAACACACTAATTAACCAACAGGAGAAAAAATATGCAAATTATCCTGAATACTTCTGCATAGTTTACAAAAGTGACTCTAGCCACATTTGTTTCCCCCCCACCCCACCCCCACACCCCAAGATCTGATTCTCAAAGCTGTCCCAACTTACGTTTTGTTCTCATGCTCTTCTGAAAGCTTATGTATGCCATGGATTTCACAGCATGGACTGGGAGAAAGAAAAATTACCTCTGAGATTCGAAGAAGCCAGTGAAGTAGCTTCAGCCCACAGGGTACTAGTAGTTCTTAATTTAAACTATGAATCACTTTGCCAAGACCAAAAGAGAGAGACTCCTAAAGTGACATCCTTTGGGGGTAATTCTGCCCTTAGTTCTGCACTATATAATACAGACATTTGGAACAAGTTAGGCATGTGAATCACTGGTGGTGGCCACTGCACTTAAAATGGTTGTTGATTATTCCATCAGACTAAAGGAAACATGTTTATCTACCTTAACATCTTCATTTTAATGTCAGATCCCCTTTAAAAGTGATGACATCTGATGGTTCAAATTAGCACAGTCTGGATATTGACTGGATTTGTTTTTTCTTCTTTTCCCCCACTGTTTTAAAAAATAAATATGGAGCCAATGTTGTGAATACAAATTCCAGGTGACTTCAGAAAGAATAATTTATATTCTTGAACTTCTTTGGAAGACTATCAAATAGGGATCTGTTTAATGAAAAGAGGTTTACCCTTTTCACACACACTCTGGAGATAAAAAATGCAAACTGTAGTACCTGGGGATGTATTATTTATAGTTGATAACACCAGATGGATGAGTGTTAATAATGAGTTAAATAAGGGCAGTGTGGAAGGATATAAGAGCATGAACTCACATTGTGTCATCCTTCAGTAAGGCCTCTCAGAATTTGCAAGGGCAGCAACATCAGTGCTTGCCAAATAAAGGAATTCAGGCTCTCTCAGGCTACTGGGCAGATATGTATCAGGATTTAATCTTAGATTTGTGTCACACCTAAAGTCTGTTTTTAAACTGAATCAGGGCTGCAGATAGCATGATTTAATATCCAGTGCTGTATGTTTCTAGCCTTCCTTAAAAAGTTACATTAATCATCATGGAATTAATTTTTAATTTTCAATTTTAATTTTTATAAATACCTAACTAAATAGAGTTCATTTTAAAATTAAATTATCTGAATCTATATGTCAATGTGTGCCATCAAAGTTTCCAAGCTCTCCTATATCGTTGAAGGTCACAATCTCAATATTTCTTCCCTTAAGATTATAGTTGAAAAGTTAGTGGTAAAATAGGAAATTTAGATGTATTGACGGATTCTACATGAGAATGAAATCAGTTGGAAGGATATGTGCTCAGTTTAATTATCTTTTTCTATAGGCCCAGTGAACATTTTCTCCACTTGTTTCTTAATATACATTTCATTATAGGAACTTTTTAATTCCCTTAAAAGAAAAAAAAAGGCAAATTAATAATATCAGGAAATTTTAAAATCCCAAATCCATGTAGAAACCAAACCTTAATGAATAATATCTGTAAATAAATCTTTTGGCAGTACTTAAATGTTATTGCCTTACAAAATTTAAATTAAAGACAGTAGTGTTTTCCCCCTTAGTTCTCATTCCCATAAAAAATATTTTACTAAATATATACATTGCCTGTAAAGGTAACTATTTCAGACTGCACATTTCACAAACTACTTTTTTTTCTAGAATAAAGAAAGATTTTTTTTTTTTCCCTTTATTTTTCCACAGGTTCCATTGCAGCTATATGATAAGTATTTTGTTTTTTTTGTAAATCTAGTTATGGTCATTGCCAAAATAACATATAATGCCCTGTCAAAATCTTTAGCAGGCATTGTGTTAGATAAATATTATTATTTATTTAAAAAGAATAAATAGCCCCATCAAGAAAAATTGTTGACATTAAATTTCTGAAATATTTGTAACACGTTTATTAAAAGCTCTCTAATGTATGTTTTTTATGTCTTAAAGATACTATATTTCATGAAAGAAATTACTTGACAGGGCTGTTTTGAATTTTCATGTTTCCTAATGACAAAAAAGAAATAATAGTGAAGGAAATGTTTCCCATGATAAACAAATTCCTCTGTCATATTTGCAACAAAACGGCTTTCCATGACTAATTCATTTACTCAATTCATTTAAATAGAACTTCTCTTGAAAAGATAAACAGTGATGTTAAAAAATGATATGCATTTTCATTGTACATCACTATACACTGTAGTATACATTTAAATAAGTATCTTGTAAGTTGTCATGAAGTGACAGATAAAATTAGATAAATTGTTAGCAAACATATGCATCATGAAGCTAGCCATGTATCACTACTACAACATACAGACATGAAAAAGTATTCAATTTTTACAAGCATGTATAATTCCCATGTTGTATTTCAGTATCTTTATCTGGAGTCCATCTAAAGAACAATTTTGTAGTCCAAAATTTATCTATTTCCTTTTACCTGAACATAATTATGCAAAGAATTAAAATATTTGTGATAATGAAACTATCTCCCAACTTGACATCAGACTTGCATTATGCTTGAGTTTGTAAGGGTCTCCGAAGATTATCTAGGCTAAACCTTCTGAAAATCTGTCTTTGCTCCAGACCTCCCCATGGGTCTCAGGGGCCTGGGACTTCTGAAGGCAAATCTTAGCAGTAAAACCCAAGGTGAAGGAACAGACCAAGATATTCAATGACTTCAATTCCTCTGTCACCAGCTCCTCTGCCCCATTCAGCAGGGGGGCCACATTTTCCAAAGTTGCTTTTACTACTGATGTACCTGTAGAAGCCCTTCCTATTGCCCTTCACAGTCCTTGCCAGTTTCAATATCAGGTGGGCTTTAGCTTCCTAAACCTCATTCCCACATGCTCAGACAGTATCTCTGTATTCATCCTGCTTCCACATCTTGTTTTTTTCCTTATGTTTGAATTTAGCGAGGATGTCTTTTTCATCCATGCAGGCATCCTGCCACCTTGGCTTGATAATTTAGCCATCATGATGGACCATTGTTGATCTTGAAGAGGGCGAATCTAAGAACGCACATGCCCCCAACCCCCAAATCCCCCCCCCGAAATCCGAACAAAACAACTAAACCAGCACTCCTAAGACCCCTTTTCTCTCTGGGACCATCTCCGGTTGAACTCTTCCAATCAGGTCCCTGAACAGGCTAGAATCTCCTCTCAAAGTCCAGAGCTGTGATCCTGCTATTTACCTTTTTCCTTCCTCTCAGGATTCTGAACTCAGGCTCTTGAAGCTGCATGGTATTAGAGAAGAGCCAGTCAACCTCTATAGCACCAGAGATGAGACAGTCTGCTGATCTCCTCCAGGTTCTTCATTTGGCAGCACAGGTAGTTCATCAGTATGCCCAGCTCCTGCAGACAAGAAGCATTCCTCCCTGCCCCAGGAAGAGACCACAGCCCCCCCTTATTGCTTTAGTGCCGCATAGCTGTGTCCTCCCCAGGAACCAGATCTGGGTCAAAGCCTCTGACATTACCATGACAGCTGCTCCAGTGGTTGGTGTGCAGCACCTCATCACCATCACCAAGTATGTGTACACTGCCCTCAGCAGAGACTGTTAGCTGCCTCATGAGCTGTGCTCAAGACCAGTCCTTACACAGCTCCCTCCCTCGCACCTGCCATGATGGTGCCTGACAATCCCTCACCAGGCTCAGCTGGGACTAAAGCTGATGCCTTCGGTCAGCGGCTCACAGAGCTTGTTAGAAGCTGCTAGCGCGTGGCAGTCACAGCCCCTGTGGTAATCCTTCCCTGTCAGCAGCAGGCACCCTGATGTTCCTCAGAGACCTCCCACAAGTCCTCCAGTGATCTTGGACAAAGTTCCCAGGAGATCTAGAAGATTATGAAGCAGAGCCCGGGAACTACTACACAAACTGCTGTGTTTGCTGCTTAACTGCCTTAATTGCCTTAAATTTAGGATGAGGATATATAATGATCATAGAGATAAGACATGATTCCTAGAATGGGCTGCAGACAGGTGTCATTGTATTTAGAAAACAGTGCTGGAAACTTAGCCCATGGGTAACAAGCCTTATGAGATATTTTTCCTTTTATCTCTTGTGGACCAAAATGTAATTTGAAAATAACAAATATTATTATTCACATGGTTGTTGCAACATGTAAGTATCTAACAGAAGCTAATGTCTGGTGTGAGAAAATGATTAATTTGGGAAATTCTAATGAAATTATTATTCAAATAAAGATCAGATTTCTTTTCCATTTCCTTCCTATAGATGAGCAATGTCAGATCAAACAATTAGCTATTTATACAGTATACAGCTCAGATCATAATCTCTAAATAGTGTTTGGAGCCAACACTCGATACTACCAACCTCTAATGAGATGACACTTTAAATCTAATAATGCTAGGGAACACCACCAACACACAGACACACACATATGCAGAAGTGATGCTGGAAAAGCAGTCATGGCACAACTGTTCTAAAAAACTTCTAAGAGACATAGATACATCACTTAGCATCACTGTTTAATGAAGAAGAAACACCCTCACTGTAACTGGATAAATGGTCTTTGTTTTAATTTATTTTAAAAATTTGGGCATTATAAGAGAAAAGGCAGTAACAGAAATTAGGCAAGATGTAATTACTGGTGGAAAAATAAATATACTAACTGTAGGTCTAACATACTCAACATGGCCTGCAAGACTGCATAAATTAGCCAGGAAATAGAGACCATTCTTTGTAATCTATTATGTCAGTATGGAAAAAGACAATATAGAACAGCTTATATTTAAAATAAAATATCTAATCGTTTTTGTTAAAATAATAACAAAATAAACTTGGAACCACTGCCACATTCTCTCCTGATGTTACTTCACTGACTTCAAATGGAGCTAGGCCAGCAGAGAATTTGCTTCATACAATTCTTATAATGTAAGGTGAGAATTAATTCCTGCAGTGCTGGTTACCAGACAGATCAATTTTCAGCTTGTATATTCCTTAAGAAAACATCTCCTTAAAGACCAGAAGACAAGTACTAAACACACCTACATAAACTTAGTATGTAAAATGTAATTTTGAATTTGTAGATGTAATTAAATTGAAAGTTGAAGTACAATTAGTTACTGGCTTTAATAATATTATATCAATCTGAATGATAAAAAAAATATCTCTATTTAGGACACTTTTCCTAAGTCTTTCTCAATGGATTGTATCTAGTAATTTAAACATCATTTGACAAGGTTTCATTTGTTTGTTTGGTTGGGTTTTTTATATATGGCATGAATCTTCCTTTTTTTCTTTTCCAGTACAGATACAGGATTTTATGACAGAGCTTCGAACAGTCCTATGGCTCAGCAACAAAAATGGCTAAGGCCCCTATAGAGTACTTTTCCTAGCACAAGGCTACCAGCTCTAGAAAGGCACATTATTCTATATGGAAGGCATTGGCATAAATACTATTTAAATCATAAATAAAAAATTATTAATTCCTGCCAGAGGTATCTAAAGTCAATAGGTTCTCCTTGATCAGCCCCTCTACTACCTAGGTTAGACTTCTGATACACCTGTACCTTCTCTACCTGCTTCCTGCCAAAGTCTTTTCTGACTCACACCAACAGAGACATTCTTCTAAATCTTCAGGCGTCCCATCTGACACCTATTGTTTATAGTCTAACAAAGTTATCAGAATATTGATTTCACTGCATTAGAGCTGACACAGGGGGCTTAATTCAGTTATATAAATATACTAACTAGTGGCATATGAGATCTCCTTGATTGTTCTATCTAGCCTCTAGCTACCATTCTAGGATACAGATCTGGAAGTTGTGAAAATCTGTGAACAACATGAGATGTCTCTGATGATCTACTGCATCTCAAATGATGCTAGATATCTATTTGTAAACAACTAAATCACGGTCATGATGATGTCACAGTTCTTGTACCTGTACTTGTAATTAAATCTTTGGCTCTAGGCCTGCTTGCCTTGATCTAATAGCCCTTGCCACCCTAGCCCAAAAACATGCTAGTAGACATGAGGTCTCATAAATGTGTGCTCTCTATTTCCTTTTGCTGAATGAAAAACAGATCAAAGAAAGCCTCATTCAGCCATAATATTTAGCAGTGATATGAAATTGTGAATTTCTGACCTCTGAAAATATTATACACTTCATGTTAAATAATTTTTTGATGAAACAATGACATGTTCAAAATGTCCAGGGTGCCATCATATCACTTTCGTTTCTTTTTTGGGAGCTCAACTCATCACCCTCTAGTCATGCCACATCCTCTTATCCTCCTCTACCTTCTGCATTTGGTATCCACAGAATTTATACTACAGTGTTTCCCCCAGTACAGAGAGACTTCTAATTTTCATTTTCATGCAAGGACCTGTTCCCAGACAGATGTGTGATAACCACCATATTGGCTGCTTCTATCATATATGCATTTTCTATCACCTTCAGAAGTATTTAATTCTCCCCATCAACTATAAAGGTGTGGTGGATTGACCCTGGCTGGATGCCAAGTGCCCACTAAAGCCATTCTATCACTCACCCAACTTAAATGGACAGGGGCAATAAAAATAGGATGAAAGGCTCACGGGTCAAGGTAAGGACAGGGAGAGATCACTCACCGATTACCATCATGGACAAACCAGACTCGATTTGGGGAAATTAGTTTAACTTATTACCAATGAAATCAGAGTAGGATAATAAATAAAACCAAATCTTTAAACACCTCACCCCCTCCCCACTCCCCTCCCTTCTGGCTCAGCTCCCTTCCCAGTTCTCTCTCCCTCCTTCCCCCCGCATCACAGGGGGATGGGGAATGGGGGTTGGGGTCAGTTCACCACACCTTGTCTCTGCCGCTCCTTCCTCCTCAGGGGGAGGACTCCTCACTCCTCCCCTGCTACAGCATGGAATACTTCCCATGGGAGACAGTCCTTCATGAACTTCTCCAACGTGAGTCCTTCCCAAGGGCTGCAGTTCTTCAGGCACAGACTGCTCCAGTGTGGGTCCCCCACGGGGCCACAGGTCCTGCCAGGAGCCTGCTCCGGCATGGGCTTCCCCCAGTGTCACAACCTCCTTCAGGCACCCACCTGCTGCGGCGTGGGCTCCTCCACAGGCTGCAGGTGGAGATCTGCTCCACCGTGGACCTCCATGGACTGCAGGGGGACAACCTGCCTCACCAT
>JANZLQ010000005.1:19640235-19669990 GCA_026212715.1 Elanus axillaris | reverse complement strand
TGGACTGCAGGGGGACAACCTGCCTCACCATGGTCTTCCCCACGGGCTGCAGGGGAATCTCTGCTCCAGCACCTGGAACACCTCCTCCCACACCTTGCTGTCTGCAGAGTTGTTTCTCTCACATGTCGTCACTCCTCTCTCCGGCTGCTGTTGTGCAACAGTATTTCCCCCCTTCTTAAATCTGTTCTTCCAAAGGCACTACAACCATCGCTGGTGGACTCAGCCTTGGCCAGAAGTGGGTCTGTCTTGGAGACAGCTGGCATTGGTTATTGAACACAAGGAAAGCTTCTAGCAGCTTCTCACAGAAGCCACCCCTGAAGCCCCTTGCTACCAAAACCTTGTCACGCAAAACCAATACAAAAGGGAATCTCCTTTTTATCTAGGTAGGCCTCTAATTCTGGACCCCAGTTTTGACAATGTGTCTCTTGCTATTAGAAAACTGCCTAGGAAATATTTAGCAAGGACTCTACACATGTGAGCCCAAGGTCTTTCTGTGAAAGAGTATTACCTTGTACCAATTGACAGACATGCCAATAATTAATAGGAGGAGAAGGAGGAGGAGGAGGAGGAGGGACAGTACTAATAATAGTAATAGTAGTAATAATACTAATCCTACCATTAACAAACAATAAATAAAGCCTGCAGCTGGGAAATAAGAGCTCACAGCAGAATTCAGCTGCCCAACAAATGTTTAAGGATGTAACAGTAAATGCTTTGCTCCAGGGAAGTTTCCATCTTTCCTTAAAATCTATGAGTCCTTGTTTCTTGGTACTTTATTGAGGTACTGGATTCACATAATATGTTTGCTTCCTGTGGATAGTTTTGATTGGGAAAGATCTCAACATGTGGCTACTTCCAAACTTCCTTGGGGCTCTAGAAAAGATAAAGTCTTTATTTCTTTTTTTTTTTTTTTCTTTTTCCCATGAGGCTGAACATGACATCAGAAGGCTGGAGTAGCAGGTTTGCTGCTTTCAGAAAGTAGAGTTATGACACTACTGAGAAATTCTGTAAAAATTATAGGCATAATAGCTTATTAAAAATACATTATTTTTGCACATTATTTATAGCTTTAATTAGAAAGTCCAATGCTTTAGGATTCACTGAAATAAATCTTCAGCCAAATTGTCTTTGTTGGAGGATGTGAGCAACACTAACTCTCTTAATTAAATTCACATAGAGGTTTTGTTGGTTTGGTGTGTCCCGTGTTTCCCTCCCCACCCCCAATTTATTTCTTTGCCAATTATGTTAAAGGAGACAGTAGGACTTACAGGTACTGAATATTCCCTGGCTGAAGGGAAATAGTTGCACCCCTGAAGTTCGTTAGCTGGTAGTAGAATAGTGCATTGTATTATTGTGTCTGTTAAAGATATTTTATTCAGTCTCATTTTCAGTTCTTTGTATTATTGCTGCTGGTTTACTATCATCAAATAGTTTAATATTTTCATTACTTATGATAAATGCTACTTTGTTGTATTAATTTATATGAATCTCTGCTTTTCTCTACCTAGCTATTTTACTTGTGTATTTTTCACTTAATTCTTTAACCCCACCAAAACAAAACAAACAAAAACCTTTTTGTCTTTTGCAAGTGAAAGCCTAAATTAGAGAAAAAAAAATACTTGCTTCCCTGCAGCATGTTTATTGTCCAGCTGTGTAATAATGTGCAATCTGTTTCCATGACCACAGGTTCACCAATATTCATGCTGTCATGTATTAACAGGGTATAGAATAAAGCTAATTACTTACAACTGCTATATTAATGGTTTGAATCATGTAATAAATAAAAATAGAAGGGTTTTTCCTAAATAATTTTAGATTTAAGTCTTTTGCTTTATAGGAAAGTTGATGGTTGTTTTTTTTTACTGTGCATCTCCCCACACATTTGTTAATATGAAGTTTTGCTACTGATTGCATACAAAAGGGTTCCTGCTGTTGGTAAAAGAATATCATAAAAATAAGGTAATGTGGAGAGGCACTCAAATTGTTGGAATTTAATGATGAATTTTTAATATATTTCTGTTTGGAGCATTTCATAGGTATTATTACCTATAAATAGAACTTGTAAAAAAACGCCTGAAATATTTCTGTAAGAAGTAGTCAAAACAATTGGTCATGCCAAGACTAGTTAAGAATCCCAATAGCTACATGAAAATATGAATTGCTGCCAGGTGTTGATATAGGAAAGACATATCTACCTATCTATATCTATATCTGTATCTATTATCTATATCTCTTTGAAAATCTTTCATGATTTATCAAGTATTGATTAGGATATTCTGATTTTTGAAAACAACAACTAGCAGTATTAAACTATGAATTAAAAGAAGATAACATAATTTGTTCTTTGCTATTTATTTCTGACCTAAGTAAAGGTGTCTATAACTCTCTTCCTCGCAGTGAATCAATGAGATGATATTCAAACATAAATAGATGATAGATAAATAGATAGATATTTTAGATGACAAATTTACTCCTTAAACAGAATCCCCAAAAGAAAAGAAAATTGCTTATTTGGAAAGTTTATTCCTAATTACATTGTTGTTTCTTTGGCAGGAGGTACAAGCTGAAAACTGTGTAATTAACCATAAATAAAGAGGCATTAGGGGCTACATGGGAAAAAAATCTTGGTATCTATAATATAATTTCCTGTGGACTTAAGGCAGTTAAGTCCCTAAAGACTGAACAAAAATGCTTCCCTCATTCAGTCTGCTCTTGAAATTAGATCTTTCTTGAGATCAGTTATCTGAGAGACCTGATGCCAGAAGCACATAGAGACCATGCATAATACTGTCAGCTGGGATAGTTAATTGTCTTCCTAGTAGCTGGTACAGTGCTGTGTTTTGAGTTCAGTAGAAGAAGAATGTTGATAACACTCTGATGTTTTCAGTTGTTGCTGGGTGGTGTTTATACTAAGTCAAGGATTCTTCAGCTTCTCATGCCCAGCCAGTGAGAAGGCTGGAGGGGCACAAGAAGTTTGGAGGGAACACAGCCAGGGCAGCTGACCCAAAGTGGCCAACGGGGTATTCCATACCATGGGAAGTCATATCCAGTATAGAAACTGTGGGGAGTGGGCCTGGGGAGAATCGCTGCTCGGGAACTAACTGGGCGTCAGTCAGTGGGTGGTGAGCAATTGCATTGTGCATCACCTGTATATTTCAATCCTTTTATTATTACTGTTGTCATTTTATTAGCATCATCATTATCATTATTAGTTTCTTCCTTTTTGTTCTTTTAAACTGTTCTTACCTCAACCCATGAGTTTTACTTCTTTTTCCCAATTTTCTCCCCCATCCCAGTGGGTAGGAGGGGAGTGAGTGAGCGGCTCCATGGTGTTTAGTTGCTGGCTAGGGTTCAACCATGACAAATACTTAAGATGATCATACCCTTGAAAAACAGAGTTAAGATCACTGATATTACCAAAAGTCTTTATAATAATGTACCTTGTTGCTAGATGGCTGGAGTACTATATGCCAAAATGTTACAATCTCTCTGCAACAATTTTCTTTCTCTTAATCACCAAGTGGCTGGTTGGAATAAGGATGTGTACTGAGCGACTCATTCTGGAAGTCTTGCCAGTGTTCAGAAAAGGGTGCAAGGCTCTTGGAGGCATGAAAGAGATTCTGATCTGGAGCCCTGTGACTCAAGGTCAAATTGAGTTCTGGATTCTCTTCTAGAAGTCAGCATGCCTGAAGGTTGGGTTAAAGCAACTAAAATCCTTTACTTAGAATAAAAATTGTACAAACCTATAGTTTAATTCTTTACGTGTATATGAATAAAGATATATTTGTTGACAACTAAATCAGCAAAATATATTTTTACATTGTTTACATTTAATTGACTAAATAAATTACATTCTATTTAATTTATATGTATATTATATTTATAGCTTAGAGTGTTAGAGCAATTGCATGTGAGACAGGTGGACAAGTTTGCTAAATTAAAATGGCCATGCTATTTCTGTGTGTTTGTTTACTCTTGGAATGAATCATGTTAAAATATTCCTCTACTCTTCTTCTTTTGAAGAAATACCATCAGTCAAAGATCTTATACTTTAACATGTATTGGCAAATCTCCTCTCATTCAAGAGTATAATTTCTCCTTGCAATCTCAGCAGAGATTAACACCGATGAAAGGGGAGTTCACAACTAATTCACAGAATGTTGCTTTGATGTGATTTTAAGAGTGTTTATGCTACATTTAAGTCACAGAAAAATCAAAGCAGTATACCTGTCATGTTTGAGTGCACCCATAAATAGAATTCTGTTCTAGTAGAACTAATTGGTACAAATGTTGGCTTGTTAGAAAAGCTGGTACAACATATTCTTAATCACCAAGGATTATGGAACTCAAGCATAAGAAATCATATGCAGCATCCAAAAAAAAAGAAAAATGTATTTTGCCTCTTATGGTTTCTTTCAAGACATGATCACTGAGTAAGATGCCACCTAAATGGTTTTAACTATTTTTTTACACTTTTCCTCATCTATTTGTATCTCTGCATGTTGGTCACTTAGTTTGTAGGTCCTGGGGTGAAATTCCCCTTTCTGGGGTGAAATTCTCAAACCAAAGCTAACCACATAAAATCTAGGTACCATGAGGGTAGAGACTTGTGTGTCTAAGATCCCTAATAGCCAGTTTTCTCCTGCTACATAAATTAATCATTAAGAAATGTGAAAGAACTTTTTGTTGTCCTAAATTCTGCTTTTCTTCAGAGCTTGCTGGTGGTGGGTTACCCTGTAGTAGGTTTCTATAGCCTAAGAGATGTTTAAAATTATAAGAGTAAGGCAAATGTTGATACACATCTTTCAATGTTCATGTGTAAAAAAAAGAATAAAACAGTTGTCCATAAAAAATGACAAAGTTCATGCCAGGATAAAGTTTTAAACTATGAATCCTAATCCTACAGTCATGTCTAACTTAGGGCTTTGGAAGATATACAAATTCTGGAGATAATTTAAGCAAACACTTTTTCATAATTTTTAAAAAAAATATCTTATGGTTCAGTCCTCCCTCTTGGCTGCTAGGAAATCCATTTTTATTTATTTTTCTTCCATGGCTCTGAGCAGGTAGTGCTTTTAGTCATCATTTCTATGTTATAAAAGTAGTCCAAACTCATGCTTTCCTTTCCAAGTTATCTCAAAATGCACCTAAGTTAATAACTAGATGAGCAACTTGTTTCAGAATTGATTCTGAAATGTTTTTATTTGTAAATTCTGGAAGGCATTTATCTTGTATCTAAATGTTAAAGAAAAAATATAAACAAGGAATATTTTGTAATGTGAAATGAATATGCTTAGCTTTTTTTTTTTCCTTCTTTAGTAACTCCTTACAGACTATGAGCTCAAGTGGTATATGCCCACAATCTGAAGAAATGCCACTTCATTGTCTTCACTAATATCAGCCCATTATATCTAAATTTATCATTTTTAATAGCTTTAAAAATATAATTATATGGATATTGCTAGATACAAAACTTATTAATGGTTTTATTAGTGATAAATGAGTGAATTATCTCTCTCTTCAATGTATGAATAAAAGGTGTAATTTAGGCCAGTAATAAAATATTAATACATTTATAATATTGAGATGTCCATATAAATTTTTAAGTTGCAGAGCAAAGCAGTTGACTATAGTAACAAGGAAAAGGAAATGCACGACATAACCATAAATAAATATAGGTATATTATAAGCATTTTTTAAATTGAACACAGAATGTTTAAAAAATTATATTCTTTTAACATCTCACTTTCTTTATTCTACTTGCACAGTGCTTCAGCAGATCCAGTGGTCTTCTGTATTTAGGTAGACAAAACCATATAACTGTCCATAATATGGCAAAACACCACAACATTTTATATTGCTTTATTTACACAATCAAGATTGCTTTCTAGAAATAAATTTGGGGGGATTTGGGATGGTTTAATCATCTATAGTTTTTCATGCTTAATAGAACAGAGAGAAAACATATTTATTCATGGAACATATATTGTATGAATTTTATGTGAATCTGTTATGATTCATTAGCTAAATTATCTTTTGAATATGAACAGAAAAGTGAGCTTGGGACATTGCTGCTATAAAGATTGTTATGAGAATAAATGACCACACAAAAAATGAACATGATTTCGGACCTGAGATATAAGCCTCCTTCAGTCCATTAACTTAGGTGATTCAAATCCAAAATGTACTCACCCTTGAAATGTATCTTGGACTCCATTTTATTCCAAACTACAAGACTGAGAACAATTGTGATGCCTTGAATGTTGAAAGAGAAGTAATGAACAGACGTTATTCTTTGAGTATATATGGAGGCCTGTCAATATAATACATGTTCAAAGTCACTTGTTTCAATACCTGTATTACAGAAAGGTGCTCCTCAGCATGGCTTCCCTACTTTCCCTTCAGTGTACATTCAGAAGTCTTGCTGGTGTGCCAGAATAATTACATGAGCACATGTGAAATATACATGGATACCAATCACATTTGCCCACTCTCACCTCCAGTAACCAATCCCCCCTGTCTCAGACAGAAAAAGAAGTTCCAGTCGTTGAACCTCTTCATAAAAATCCAGTCCTTTTACTTCCAAAAGGAACACTCTAGTGGTGAAACTTACTTACTCTAAGGAGTAATTCCAATTTTCTCTCTCCTCTCCCAAAGCTTGCACTGCTCCTGAGCTAATTGTGGGCAAAGAATTTTCAAGTGGGAAACTCTTTAGAGGAGTCTTTACAGCAAATGTTTACTACATTGTATTACTTCAGTTATAGGAACAAAGAATCACTTACCAGGAAAGACCTCATTCTGTTTAGTACTGTACCAACAAAAACCAACAACAAAACCAAAAAAGCCAAGCCAAACTAAACAAACAAACAAAAAAAATTCACAAAAAAAATGAAAAAAAACCCCAAACAAAACTGCAAAAATCAACTCTAGCATAAAATGGATTTTTTTCCAAGCAAAAAAAAGAGAATAAGGTGACAAAGAGGTGAAATGTAAGATGATTTACATGGGATTATACCACAGGTCAATAATATAGCAAGGAATAATTGTCAGAATAATTTAGCAAGGTATAGGTCACAGAAGCCTCACAAAGTTCAGTGGAGACAACTGAAAAATTCTGCACTTTGATTTGAATAACCCATCCTAAAATACAGTCTGCATGAAAAGCAGCTTAACACATAGAGAACTGCGGGTTGCAGTGGACAGAAAATTGAACCACAGTTTTTCAGTAGGTCAAAGTTATTGTTTTTCCAAAATACTGTGAATATTCTGGAGTAATTCTAATTTTTGGAATGTTCTTTGGATTGACAACTGAAATACTCTGCAATATACAGACACTTTCACTTGCAGAACAGGGCCTTTTCACCAAATTACGAGGTCAGAATCTGCTTCTTCTTTCTTTTATTTTTATGGAAAATCCTATTTTTCAGGGAATAGCTTCTGAAGAGATTATGAAGAAAAAAGTATTTCTCCAGTGATAAAGACTTTTCTTTTTTTTTTTGTAACTTCTTGTTAGACAGTATCTAGTCAGGACCTAATAGAACTGTGTACAGCTAACTGGATCATGAATACATATATTAGATCCTTTTTCTTGACCTTTTAACACAGAATACAGAAACACTGAAAAAAGGCATGCATGAGAAAAAAAAGGTAGAATTTTGATAATTTAGGCTTTTCTTGCTCACTAGTAACAAGTATCAGCGTATGACTATAAGGGCACATTCACATATAGGGCAAAAAGATCTTAAAATTTTCAAACATCACTTTTCACCTGTGTTTGACCCAAACAACAAAGCATAGGTAGTCAAAATCAATTAAACTAGTACTACTGGTAATAATGATAATGTTGTGATGATTATGATAATAATAACAATAATAATAATATCTGCAAATAAAAATATTCTCATTGCAATATGATAAAATGTAATTAGAAAAAATTGAGGAAAATCAAATAGTCTTGCATATAAATTAACCATACTTTTTTATTGGACCTTATCTCACCCAAGAACATTTGCAAAGGCAAGAGTGGATAAGCAAGTACTTCTAAAGATCAGTAAACATGATGTATATTCTGAGAAATGCAATATGAATCAGTCTACATGACAAAGGTTGAGATGATTGTATAAGATACATGAAAGCGGAGAAAAAAGTCTGTTTTCAAAAAAACCTCCAACAAACCCTTTAATATTTTACCAGCACAATCATTCATGAATTTATAGCTGAAGTATAGATTGGATTCTCAGCTTTCTTCAATAGTGTATAACCTTTTTCATCATAGAGATGAAGGTGAGTATTACTGCAATATAATGTATTAATATTTTCTCCTGTTTTGTGCTGATATAAACAACCACAAAAGCTGACAATATGGTCTGCTGTTTTGAATACTAGAAATAAGGAAAATCTTCAATAGGTCTGATTTTCTCTGTTGTATCCGGTTTTGGCAGCCAGTCCCTAATCAGGGGGTAACAGAACAGACACCTAATGTAATCTGTGTGGACTAAAGAAACATACCTTATACGTGAATGCTGGTATTTATTGTTAGTCTTAACTAAATCACTATGGCTTTTTCCTAATAATGAAACAGTTAAAAATAATACACACAAACTTGTTAGTATCTACTCTTTTTTTCTGGTCTCATGCCTACTCTTTCCAACATGTTTTTGCAAGAAAGTCATTAGAACCCACATTTTTTTCACTGGGAGTGAATGGTGGTGTTGGTGGGGTGAATTCCTCTTCACTTTATGGTTTGGTCCACTTGTATCTAACACCTTTTCTACTATTCACAGCATCTTCTTAATTCTTTGTTTGTCCTCAATTTTGAACTATATTAGAATGTCCTATGTATGTTATATATTACATATGTTGAAGGTCTTTTCATTCCTTTGTTGTCCCTAAAGCATCTTACAGCCAGCATCCAAGGTTGCATTCCTTTAGTCTTGGACTAACCACTGATGAGTTCTGTATAGCCCTGAGGACTCCCTATCATCTTCTGCTTATATTTTCAGGATCTGTGTTAAAATCCTGTGGCTGAACTTTTGGGGGGGCCCTGTTATAAACCCCTGTTTTACTTCAACGGCTTCTGTGTTGTGCATTACTTATAAACTAAAGTTTTGTTACCAGAATTTAGAAAGGTCTTTAATTGTTCACTTGGATATAGAAACACACACATGCATATAAATACACAGACACAGAAATAATGCTGTCATGACCATTTGTAGACAGAATCTACAAATTATGACAATATCAATAGAATGCTATCAAAATCACTTTGAAACAGTGATTGTTTCATTCCCCTTCACTGTCAAGATATCTCTTCTTCTATAGGTTACAGATGGTTATAAGGAGAAAAAAGATCTGCAACTGATTCTCATATTTAATTAATAATTGCAAAGTAACAGAAAGTAATGGGTGGAATAAAAGAATTTTAGGTACAGGAACATCGCTAAGTAAATCCATTTGGTCTTCAGTGGGGTAGTTGTTGCAGTACTAGACAGGAAACTAAGATGGATGAATTGTGGTTTAACCCTAGCCAGCAAGTAAGCATCACACAGCTGTTCGCTCACTTCCACCCCATTCACCACCTGAAAGCAGGACAGTACCCTAGCTAAAAATCATGACAACAGTTTTTGCATCTGTTGTAAAAAGATAAATTCAGTGGGAGAAAGTATATAATGATGTACTTATCAGACTTTGTCCTTGAGACTGAACTCATTCATGCTTTTAACTGGCAAATTAAAAAAGAAAAAAGAAGAAAGAAAAAAAAAGAAAAAAGAAAATAGAAAATGAGCTAATGATGGGAAATTTGAATTACCATTACAGAGAAGAATTGGAATATTATGCAAGAAGAACTGAGTGGCCTTGTATATACACATAGCAGACATAAAATGCTACAGTATAAAATATAAGGTCACGTATTTAGCAAAGGAAACTAAATACACTAGTAAGGAACTTGTTTTCTTATTAAGGACAAAGAAGAATGAGAGAAACTAATGTTTTCATTTGTCCTGCTTGCGAATCACCAACATAATAAGGCCATGAAAGAGCCAAATAAAAGCTCCAGCTCAATATATGTTAGGCAAGGCATTTCCAAGATGCTGCCCAAAATGCTAGAAAGGTTCAGGTTACAGACTAAGGGGTCTACCTTTAGGTGCTGACACATAGAAGCTTCCCATAAATGTTTAAGCTCACGTTGTAGACAATAAGCATCTAGCTAATAGATACAGTAGAGTCCAAAGAGTAATTCAGCTTGAAATGGGCAAGATTCAGTTGTATCTACTGATATTTGAGATGCTCTAGAGGATTTGAGACTTCCGCAGAAGGCTGGCAAATATGAATAAGGGCCCCTGAAAGACCTAGCTCTTTCCAAAGCAGCTGAAAGCAGTGCCTCAGGCACTAGCACATCACAAATGACACTAGTTGTTAATGTTTAGGTGAATGATTTGTGCTCTAATAGTTTACTTTAGCTTGAGTCAATTGTTAGGATTCAGTGATTGCATTAACTATATCTCCATTCACTATAATAGGAGCTAGACAGGTGGTTCACCTTCATATAAACATATTTACATGTATTACTCTGAAGCTGTTAATCACACACTGTCTACTTTTGGTGACCATGATAAAAACCAATTCACTCAACATCCACAGAGAAGGTCATCATAAGAACGAGCAAAAGGATGAAGAGCTTCTTTCAGATAAGAAAAATCGGGAAAAAACAGCTTTGGAAAGACACTTCTATGACTTTCAGATGGTGCATGAAAAGAGGGAAATTTATTATTTAGGAGGAACAGCATTGGCAGAAGAACAGAGAGGTATATTTTGGTCATGAATAAAAGGGAATTTCCTATCAAAGGAAAGTTTGCAGCCATGACATGCCAGAATACTGTGAATAGTCAACTGATATAATTTTTAGATTGATTTTGATTACATATGAAAGTATGCCTTGATACTGCAAGTTGTTGACCAAAAAAGTAATTTCCAGTCCCCTCTCCAGTGTACGTGAACTGCAGATTTAAAAACTTTTTCCCACCTAAATGATTAGTCATAAGGGTTTGTCTAACCTTCACGGAAACTGACATCAGGAAACCTGATGGGAATTTTATTACTGAGATCACTGCAGTCACTATGGCACTTGCATTTTGGAGGGCCTTGACAGCTTAAAATTTATGAGAAGAAAAATGGGCATATCTGTGGCAATCTTTTTACATTGATCTGATGTTTGAACAAAATCCTTCTATTAGTCACATTCGTGGGTAATTCAGTTAATAAGTAAATTGGGTTTAAATTAAATATTTTTAAAATTGGCTTATCACTGACTGTACTCAGATGGTAAAACGTTAATATGAAGTTAGTGCGGCTTAGACATCTATTACTGAGATCATTTTGACTAGTGTCCAATTCAATGATGCTTACTTACAGGTTAATGTTAATTCAGAATTAATCACTGAAGTAACACAAGGTCATGCACTGAATGAGTTCGTTAAAATGAACAACTAGGATGCTACTCCTAGGCACTCAGCAAGTCTTTGGATGGCCCTTTTCTAGGTTAATGTTGCCATCTATTATATACTACATTCTATACTAGTTTCTCTTTTATGGCATGCTTCATTATGAAATTCATTTTCTGTTTATGATTTTACATTAACCTTAATGGTATCTGTGAAACTGTCAACATTCAAAACAATAACCTTTTTGTTCTGTACTGAAGATAAGTTAGCAATTGTAATTGGTTGGTATTTTGACCAGCTTACTCCAAAGAGATTTCTCAAACAACAAATATTGTTAGGCAAAATGGAATTTTATCAGCAATAGTGTAGTGACTGTTGTGATGAATTATTCCTTTCATTCTCATCATTCCATCATTGTCTTTAAGGAAGAAGTTCGATGTGGAAAAACAAACAAGAATGATATAGTCTGCTTTGTAAAATTTCTAATCAAAGAACTCCCTATCGGTTATGCTTTAAGGATAATGCATCCTCAGGAAGAAGTGTATTTGGAGTTATTTAGGGCATAAGCCAGGACCAGGCATCATCTCTTTATTCTGCATTGTAAGAGGATCTAGCTCCACGAAGATGGCTTTTATGTGTCAGTTCAGTACAAATGCCGAGAAAAAATTATAACAATATAACATTTGACATACATTCACTGACACTGCCCACCTCCACCCCATTATTTTCAAAACAACTGTCTATCCTTTACCAAATGAACAGCACAGGATTTTAAACTTTCTCTTAATAGTAGACCAGAGTTTCCCTAACTCTGTGTGATGTTAGGCTGTAAATGTCCTGGAGAGCGAGTGGAGTAGATACTAAACCATGCTCTGTCTATAAGATTTATTTGGTACTTAAAACCTATTATTTATTAGCATACTCATGGGAACTTTGCTTCAACAGTTACTTCTTTTAGAAAATATGGGATATGCATCCAGCTTACATAAAGAGAATAGAAAAATTAGTGATATGTAAGAATTAAAAGGTTCATGTTCTGAGATTCAAAAAAGAATTAATGAAAAGAGACCAAAACCACAGGGAAAGCAAATGCAATAGAGATAGAAAAACATTCTCAAATTTACGTTCACACTGCTTTAGTGTTCTCCCTTAATTTTCTATATTTTTCTAGCTTTTATTGACTGCACAAAGGTCAGGCTTCCTTTGCTTTTCAGTGAAGAAGCTTTCAGCCTTTTAGTTTTTCAGTTTTCTTTTGTTCTAGATTTGTATCTTCTTCATTAGTAGAGCAATTAAGGAATTTAAAAGTGAAGTATTTGCCTTTGAGGTATCTTCTTATAGACAAATAAGGAAAAAAAAGAAAACCTTTTAAGAGAGAAGAAAATGTTTAACACTGTGAAAATTTATTTACATAGCACTTTGGAGGATTCATCTTGCTTAATTTTGTGATCTAAATTAGGACCCTTACATAAACTAGGCTCGTTCAACAGTTAATGGTGTCCTGATATTCTTCTAATTATTTTTACTATTAAAAGATGGAATTAATGCCTTTTTGTGTTGCTTAGAGTCAACTTTCCTACTATAAGGGCTCTGGGAAAAATATGTTTATTTAAAAGCATAGATTTTCAGTAATGAGACAACATAAAATAACAAAAGGGGAGTAGTCTGCCTTATGTAGATTTAAAAAAAAAGAAAAAAAAATTGAATGTGAACCTTGATCATCCCTTCTAAGAAGAAGCTGAAGATCTTAATCTTTACTATTTCTGAGTGAAAGGTTGTGAATTAGCAAAAGTTATAACCTATATCCTTCCCTCAGATGTCTAAATTCAGAGATGAATAGGATTTTAGCTGTTTTGAAACCTAATACCATTTTCTTTGTCCATTCACAATATAGGCTTTGTTTGTCCTTCCTAGGTACCTATCCAATCCCAGGAACTATAAGGACACATTGTGCCCCAGGAACATGTAACCATTCTGGGATATAAAATATGAGAAGGTATCCATTAATTTAACATGTTAAAGATTTTATCAAGGGACGTGGTATTAATTCATTGAGTCAAAAACTTTTCTCAAGGCCTTATACTAGCTCTTACTTTCCTCTTTACCTGCAACATCATGCTTACAAATGTAAAACTAGATTTTAAAATTTAAAATTAACTCTAGTGTGATGTTTGCTATTACTGTATATGTTGTTTTTATGTGTGTGGGAGAGAGATAAGCTTGTAACCTTGCAATATTTTTTTCTGTTTTGTATTTGTGCTACTAGCAGCTGCTGCTTATGCTGTAAAAATGTGTATATGTATAGTTATACTATAACGTAACACCAGCCACCTTGCCTTGCATGTGACTGCTTGAACTAGCCTGCATATTCAGGTTTTTTTAAAGGTTACTACACCATTACGATATTTGGTGTATGTTGGTTGATTATGCCAATTATTTGACAATATTATATATGATATTGTATGGGCAATGTGAATTCTGGTTTTTATGACTTGGAAAATGCATGTGTTTCTTCTTATAGAAACATAGTATCATAGAATCATGGAATCATAGAATCATTTACATTCAAAAAGACCCTTAAGATCATCGAGTTCAACCATCAACCTTACTCTACCAAGTCCATCACTAAAACATGTCCCTAAGTGCCACCACTACACAAATACCTCCAGGAATATAAGTAGCTTATACTTAAAATTTAAATAGATTATATTTATTAATGCATTTCTTCAAAACATATTTATAGATGAAAATGAAATAGACTGGAAAAACAGAGAAAAGACTGGGTTTTAAAACCAAAAAGTCCTTGATTATTTAGGAATGCTTTAACCCCTTATCACTAGAAAGTTGCACTATTGTCATCCTTTTCTCAAGTCCCATGTCATTTTTTTTAACAAGATAATTACAGCACAGGGTGCATAGATATGACAGTGTTACCATTTGCAAAGCTGCAATTAAGTCTGAGTTAACCTGTTTTTATAATCCCTTCATCTCAGTTATTTTTTCTCCTCATTTCATCTCACTGGACTGAAAAGACTCCTGATGATTCCCAGCCCCAATATTACCTATTTGTGTCAATTTTATTTTTTATGGAACTTTCTAAAAAAGGTTGTGCTGGTTTTGAATAGCAAACTTGACTGAAATTGTTTGTCACAGAATCACGAAAGATTTAGTTTGGAAGGTACATCTGAAGGTTTTCTAGTCCAAACCTGTACTTGAAGCAGCATTAGCTTCACATTTAGATCAGGTTGGTAAAGGCCTTGACTCATTAAATTTGGAGTATCTCCAACAATAGAGGTTACACAGACTCTCTGGGGAACCTCTTTGAGTGCTTAACCACTCTAAATGTGAAGCATAATCTAGTAACATCCAGTCTGAACATCCTTTGCTGAAGCTTGCAATTGTGGTCTCTGAACCTGCTGTGTGTCTGTCTCTGAGAAGAGACTGGCTCCACCTTCTCTGTAGCCCCATTCATGACTGGAAGATGGCAGTTAGATCTCCTGTTAGCAGCCTTTTGTCCAGGCTAAACAAACTCAGTTCCCTCAGCATCACCTCATACTTCATATTTCCCAGATAGTCTTTCCATTTTTTTGGCATCTCTCTTCTACTGGGCAGAAACTACCTCAATCTGAACAGAGGGTCGCACACCACTGAAGAGGGGAAAATCAGTTGCTTTTTGAACCTGCTGCCTATGTGTGATCAGTCCTTATTGCTCTCCTGACTCCAGGTCAGTTTTTTACCCACCAGGATTTTCAGAGGCTTCTCACTAAGTGCAAAAAAAAAAAAAAAAAGTTCTCTATGCAAAGGCAAGAATTTATTGTTAATTTAGTAAGTAGAGTTGTAACATCAAAGAATTATTGTTAGTGGAGTTACAATGACACTTACAGTTCAAATAATATACAGTTAAATTATAAATGTACAAGCTGTTTACTAACTACCCCTTTCTCTGATGTCATGCTCATTGGACCAATGATCCTTGAGGTCCCTTTCAACCTGGTATTCTGTGACTCTATGACCCTTCCACTGCCTTTTGACAGCTAAAGGTGGGGTGTGGAGGTGGTGGCTTCAGTCTGTGTGCATGCAGAAGTGTTCAGGGGAGTCATCAGCATCTCAAGTCCTCTGCTGGAGGTATGATGCTGATGGTTTCATTCTATTACCTTCAGATCCACTTTCCTATATTTATTGATGTGTTTAAAGCCTTGCTCTTCCTTCACTGCTTTGCATCTAAATATACTATGATGTGTTTCACATGTGTGGGATACTGGTTATTTGTTCCCTGTGTTCCCCTCTCCGAACTGGTTTTACCCAGCTCCCAAGCCTTTACTCCTTTGATGGCAAATAACTGACCAGTAAATGATGACTTGTTTACAGGGATCCTCTATATTAACCACTGCAAGTGTTTTCAAGGCCTTTGAGATCATCCTACACCTTTAAACGTCTATGTACATTTTATTAAAATTTACAAATCGAGATGGATTACAAAGCTAGATATTTATGTTACTGAAATGCCTCTTAGAGCCAGCTGAACTACTAAAGCACAAGTTTCAAGCTGTGGTAGCATGCTGCTGCTGCTACTTTGTTCACTTTTATTGTTAGAGGACATCAAAGCTGTAACTGAGAAGACACCTCATCCTCATTTTAATGAGGAAGTCATCAGATTGGATAAAGTGAGTGTGGATATCAGATGCAAGCACACACACAGAGACTAGAAAATTATTTTGGTTAATTTACTGTGTACATACCTTTAATTAAAATGCTATCTTTGCAAGACAAATGTTGAACATAATCCTGGGATTATGTGTTACTGATTCTTAGACTTATTTCTTAATCCTTTTCCTTTATTTATTAAAGAGAAATGTTGATCTATTACTTTCTGACCTAGTAGTTGTTTATTTCAGTAAGATGTCTTTGCTTCTCTAGAATCATAAAAATTAAAAAACCCTTCTTTTTTTTCTGAAAGAAGGATAAGATGTGGGTGCAATATATTTTGCCACATAATAAGCCTTATGATACTTTCTCATTTGACATTTCCATAAGCAAATAACTAAAATAAAGTCTAGAAGACACAATAGAAGGAGACATGCAATTAACTGAGAAACCTCCTTTCGGAGTACAAGCAGCAGTTACAGGTTATGTCAGATGGATTTCTACAGGCATCACTTTTGGTCCAGGTAAACTCAATATTTAAATTAGTAATGTGGAAAAAAGGATAATACTAAACATGGAAAGTTTACAGGAACTTCAGAAGACATGACTGGAGATTATCATAATACTGAAAATTTAAACAATGTCTGAAATAAATGGAATGCAAATTAATAATTGCTACTGCAAAATACCCAGAGGACAATAATCTAAGTTAAAAAAAAAATTAAAAATCTTATTTATCAACATAAAGGTCCCAGCGGGTCTGTTGTTCTGGACAATTTTACATTAAGAAAAGATTCTAAAATTGAGCAGTTAGAATAAGTCCCAAATAAATTAAATAATAATGATTTACAAGTCTAAACCACATGGTGTATGAGAAAGAATGAAGAGACTAAATTAGTTTGGTCCAAAGAAGACTACAGGAATATATGACAGAAGTCTTTGTGTATAAAAGGAGAAAAAAACCCAAACCAAACCAAACCAACAAACAAAACAGTTTGCTAGATCTACTGGGAATAAAATAAGAAACAATGTGCTTTTGTCCAGCAAAATGATTCTATGATACTAACGTTTTAACTTTTTTAGAACAATTTTTTCTATGAAGTTTTAAGGATTTGAAGAAATGCTATTTATAAATGTAACAGCTGGAAACATTTTCTTCTTATTCTGCTTTTTATCAGAAAGATTTCCTTGACCGTTATATCAGTATTTCATTATCCATAACTAGAGCATACTTTTAGCTATCTTCCACCTATTACCTCCTAACAAGCTGCAACTGTATTCTATGCAAAAAAAAAAGAAATACTGATTTTAAAGATTTCTAGGTGTGGGTTACAGTATTTTTCTTTTCTGCTTTTAAAAATAGAAACATCCAGAGATTCTTTTCAGTCAGATGTACACATTTTTGAAGTTTTATCTTCTTTTTTTTTTTAAATAATACTACAACTTAAATTACATAGATTTCATGACCTGATCATTTTCTATAGAAATGAAAATTTTCAAGTAAAATTTGCAAATCCCAGGGTATATCTTTACCAATATATGACTGTGTATTCATTTGTTTTACAGAATCAATTGCATACAACAAAAAAAAAACCACAACTGTGGACCTATATTTCTATTTGTATCTATAATAGTTGGTCTACGTTTGCTAGCTAATGAGAGCAGACATTGTATATGGTTAGGAAAATTTAGCTTGTAATGGCAATGCTAGACACATCTGGGCTAGCTTAATGCAAGAGTAAAGTTTAAATCTATTCAATAAAATTCACACTCTGTGTTAAAGGTGAAAAATACTTGAATTCCAACTAACGTTTAAAGTTACATCAAAGACCTCAAATATTTTCTCAAATATAAACATCAAATAACAAGGTGCACAAAGGTATTGACCCTTGAGTTTTTAAATCTCCAGATATAATACAAACTCAAGTGAATTATGTTTTTATAGAAAGGGACTGACCTTTTCTATAAAAACTGAAGTTAGAACACGTATTAGTAAAAAGCAGTATCTCTCTTCAAGTTAGGAGGTAAGTATTTTGATTTCAGTAAACTTAACAGTTACATAGTAAATATTTCAGAAGAAAAAGTTTAATGTTAGTGCTTTCAATCATTCATAGAAAAATATTTTTTGAATATAATGGCATTAGGGGTTTTGTTAGTATAATGAATACTTACATAACTAAAATATTTTATTTTCCATCCTTAAAAACATCTTATCTTATTAAAAATGTCACTTCCTACTGAATTAACACAGTACTTTTTTCTTTATTTATAATAAATTCAACAGATGTTATTGAGTTGATTCCATTTTTTATGTAAGATGATGACAATACAATTAGGATTTTTTCAAAACTGTAATTGTAAAATTGACCTTATTAAAATTCTGCTTCCTCCATAATTAAAAAAAACCCTAATTACTTGTAGTAATTGGACCAGAAGTGACATTTTCAGTTCATTAATATTCCACAAATTGTTTTTGAAGATGTTCTTGCATGGTTAGTAGTCAGTCCTCAGCATTTCTCTTCTTTTCTTATTTAAAAGTCATCTGGAATAATAGTTTGCATTTTAATAAGACAAGTCTTTATGAATTGACTTTATTTATAAGGTTTTTAATTACTAATTAATGTCTGAAAATATCTGTCTTCTGCAATATTTGTAAGACATGAAGTGAAAGGTGAGTGTAGTAAAACAACAATTCACACATGCTGCATCACTCTAAATAAGCATGAAAGATACAATATTTCCCATCCATGAATTTTCATTATTCTTTCTAGAAATGTCAAAAACAGGTTTAATATGTCACGGTACTGTGCACCTGAATAAAGAAGTCAATTTATCTAACATCACAAAGCAAAGGCAAATCAGAACAATGATGTATGAACAATTTTATTAACCAGCAAAATACAACTGAGATCATTTCAAGGTGTATGCTGTTTATATTATTTGATGTAATCTCATTTGAATTGATATCTTATATGTACTCTAATTTTCTTTATAGATCTTTGAATATATGTGTCTATACTTATAATCTTGAAATGTAATTCCTCTGATGTCCCTGGAACAGTCAGAGCTCAGATGAGCTCAGTCAGAGCTATGTAGAGATTTCCCTTCTGATAAGCCTGAACCGTGAGCTGGAGTGATCACTTTTAAGGGTAAGTGTCAACTTGCCAATAAAAACTGTCAGATGAAGTCAAATGTGAAGTAATTTTGAGTGACATATCTGCATCAGAAGTTGAACTGAAATGATTGCTCACTTTCCTATTGTCAGGCAAATAATCTTCATGTGATTTAGGGGTTTATATTTCCATAAATAGTAATAAATTTTGGATAATTCTGCTTCTCTTTCTTATTCTTCAATATCTTCAGATATTTAATCTGCATGTATCAACAGCAGAAATTCAGCTGCCTAAGAAACTGTAGCTCTTTCAGGAATTTTGAGAGCTTCTAAAGTTAGGTTGCATCTGGGAGAGAATTTTGAGGATGACAATATTGCACTGAAGGCCATTTTTTTAATATATCCTTCAGAATCTCCTCCAAACTTATTGTTTCCATGTCCCCTTTTTTTCCCAGGGAGTCTTTACTCTTAGAATGTGTCTGTCAGGCCTTTTCAATTCCCTTTAATGCCATTCCAGACAAAAAGTAGATAAACAAAAATTTGTTTTTCATCTGGAGGAATCAATGTTGTATAGAACATACTACTTTAATTAAAACGTCACCAAAAGTTAGTTGAATTTCCTAAACAGTCATATCTAGTTTAGCCTGCCATCTCAAACAAGCAGAAGCAGAGATAGCTGACAGCATCCAGGACTAACCAACAGACATGCTAGAATTGGAAGGAAGATTTGGGGCTTGGCTATTCTAGTTTCTTAGCTTTCAAAAGGACATTTATCAGAACTCAAAATCCAAGTGTAGCGATGTTTAGAGTACATACATATCTTGCTAGAGGCATCCCAATCATTCTTCAAAGCTCCTGTGCTTTCCAGAAGAAATGTGGCACTTCCTATGCTCACAAGCCCCCTCTCACAGAGGTTTTTTGTCTGTAGAAGATTCAGTTCCTGATTTAGCAGGTTACTCCATCTGCTAGTTTATAGCCAGTTGAAAAGCATAATATATTTTTTTTTTAATTTCAATACTAAATCAACTTTTTTCAGGAATCTGCTGTTTCATTGAAGTTTCTTACAAAAGGGCTGATAGAGATTCTTGGCTACAAATCAAGGCCAGTAGCTTCCAGCAAAATATGAAAGAATGAGATGTAAACATCACCCTTCAACCCTTGAAATGAATGTCCTGTGAAACAGAGGAATCTCTGTTCATGCAACCATCATCCCCTCATCCAAGGAAGGAATTCATATTCAACTACTAAAATTGAAGTTCTCAGAAATTTCAGCATGTGACATGCACAGATTTGAATGAGAATGAAACACCTGGATAGTGACTAGACACCCACATTTTGAAAATCTGAACACAGTTTGTTTCCTTATTGTATATAAATTTCTGACTGTATCTATTTAATATTCATGGTACTTTAAAAAAACTCTTAGGTAAGCATATGTTATCACTATCTTTTCAAGGGTTTCTTTTGTTTGTAAAAAGCTGAAAATTCCATGTTTTTCAAACTTCTTGTGTATGCAGAAGTCTCCCTTCTGTACAAGCACATCGATATAGTCAGCTTATTCTCTGCTTTAGTGAGTGAAATATCCTGTGGATATTTATTATGATATTCAAACTGATTTGTACACAGGTATAGGGACTCAAGGAGCTGGGAGTGGGGGGAGGGAAAAAAAAAGATATCTTCCTTAACTCTATAGTTATATAATGGATCTAAAATGCTAATCCTCTCATGAAAAAAGAGAATTACTTCTGTAACAGTTTTGAAATAATAATGATTTTTCTTACACAGTTAATTTCCACAGCAATCAATTAAATTAATGATGCTGTAGTTTATGTGCAAGGTATATACCTAAAATTGGGAACAGAAATAGCCTCTATACGTTATATGCACCACTTCTGTTGGTAAGAAAAAAAAAAATTAATCTACTGTGGCCCTCATACTCTATCAGGAAAAAGTGGGTAGATTTCATAGTCTTCATACCCTAGTATTTTTATGACATTTAGAACCACATTTATAACCGGAACATATGCTGGCATTTTGGAAAAGAAGTCTTAAGATAATAATATAAAGTCACTGGGAAAAAAAAACAATTAGACAGTATGTCCTAGAACCACTATTCTGTGGAATCAATATAAAAATTAAGAACCGTGAAAATTATTATTTTGTCCCTTAAACCAATAAGGTAAGACTGGTGGACTAAATCTTTGAAGATTTTGAAGGCATAGAAGGAAGACATAGTTCATTCCCTTATATTTTCATGAAACACTGTGCTATTTTCAAATATTTTATTGAAATCAGATGTTGCCTAATTTTATGTTTGTTTTAAAATATGTAAATGTAATATATCTTACCCAAAAGGCTAAGGCTTGCAAGTTTTCTAATGTCTGTGACTTTAAAGTGCCTGAGGACAGGCTTATTTACTATGTTTATAAAGGTTTAAGATAAATTATTATTAATAATAGCAGTAAAGGTAATGGTATGTCTGAAGATGCCTGACATTCTACTAAGAAGCTGGAATGAAAGTTACCCTGTGCAAACCCTGTGCCAAGCAAGAATCCAATTGCACTTCATGACTGAAGATGTGCTGCTCATTGTAGCAGATCTCAGAATGGTGTTGCTTTGCCTTTTCATCACTGTCCTCATTGATGCTTCTTTTTGTGCTACATCATTCTTTGAATCCCTTCCAAAGAACTTGGTAAGCGGGTCTAGTCCATTAGCTCAGATTTACTTTCACTTCTCTTTCTTAACTCATTTTTTCATGTGTCAAATGCAGTCATAAGCAGATTTTATTCTGGTCAGTCTACTGTGACTCCTTTTAAAATTCTGCACTTTACAGAGTAGTTGCAGTTCTACATTCTTACCCATTTCTACTTTGTCATGAGTTATTTACTCTTTCCTCATAACATTTCGATTCTGCAACCCCTGGCCCCAGTTCCATGTAGATATTTTCAGTAATGCCAGATAATCCCTTTGCTGCTTCTTGTGGATGTTTCCACTAACCAACAGATTGCTGACTGGAAAATTATGCTGGCCAATACCACACTAACTTGCATGGTGGTGGTCTGCTTTCCACACAGCTTTGGAAACAAATCTTGCACCTCTCTGTGCTTATATCTACTGCTCTACCAGTGTGAATGTATCTTTTATGAATCCATTCCTTTCTGTTGAGAGCTGATCTTCAAATGCAGCAGAAAGATTGTCCAGCAAGATTGTCTGAAATAACATCTCAACCCACCATAGCAAATATTTTTCATTACTTGTAGGACACTGACCTGCTTCTCAAAGTACAACATACAACTGATTTAAGCAAGTGCAGCATATATAGTGTATTTCTTCACCACAATATAATTACAATTTACTGTATACTTTTATCTTGTTTAGGTCTTGAATTATCCAAATTATTTGCCCATTGCTGTTACATTTTCCCACAAACTTCACTCTAAATGCCTGTGGTACAGTACTATGAATTGCACAAACATACCTACTTTAGTAGCTTTCTCCAATAAGGAGGTCAATAGAAATAGCACATACTGACCCATAATTGAATGCAGGAGACTTACTGAAACTGATTAAGCTTTCAGAGTCACGCACAGGCAGCTATGCTCATACATCTCAACCATGCAGTAAGTGCATCTTCCCTAATACTGACTTGCAGATTTAGCAGTCATGTCCTAGGTCAAAGAATACACTCATGATAGAGCAACCTGAAAGTGCCTGGCTGAATAATAATAATTACAATTAATAAAATACTTTGCACAAGGGATGGCTGATGGCATTGCCAATCTTTCAAAATACGTTGTGCTTGAAAAAGATTGCATAGGTCTGCAAATCTTCTCTTCATCATGTAGATTAATACTTTAATTTAATTTAAAATGCAAAGTCAAACTCAAAGCATGGGGCCAGATCCCATGAAGAAAAACACTATATATGCTGTAATTGCTTATATCAGTTGTATGCTGTACTTCCTTGACTTTGAGAAACAGGTCAGTTTCCTACAAGTAGTGGAAAATACTTGTTACGGTGAGTGGAGGTTTTATTTTAGACAGTCTTTCTGGACCTCCTGCTAGGTCTGAAGAACAGCTGTCAACATCTAATAGCCTGAGTTACAAGAACAGCTGTGGTTTATCTCAACCTAAACTATTTAATTATATTTATAGGAATGATGCAGAACTTTATTAAAGTAGGAAATAAAGGAAAAAAATCCTGTTATATCAGGGTCTTGTAAAGAGCCACACTTACAGTGACCACATATCCTATGTAAACTTGAACTCTGTAGTGCCGCTCTGCCACAGAATTCAAGATATCTAAAAATATTTAATGAAGACAATTTGTCTCTCATGTAACTTATTCTGTTATTTATAGAGTATTGTGCATTTCTTTATGACATCCTTCAATTTTGCTCAAGGATCTTTTCAGCCTGTGATTTTCAAACGTGATTTAGGTTTGTATAGCCTCAGTTTTGATGTAACACATTAAAGAGACCTGACAATTAGGCACCTTTGGATTCAATAGGAAGAGAAGTCCCCTGTTACAACCAAACTATCTCAAAATCTTTCATTAAGCAAAAGTGAATTCATCATATATCTGGACCTAAGAATTTATTGTTAGTACAATTAATGTTTTAACAGTTAAATAGTCCAAATTATCTAATCAATACAGGAAACCATCATTAATAATGACAACAACCTCAGCCCACCTATGGCCAATATGAGCCCAGACCAGCACTGAGACCTTACTCTGTCAGGTCGGTGCAGACCCTGTGGCCTTTTACTAGAAATGTCAAAGATCATATTTACTGGGCTATATACATACAGAAATAATTCCCTTATATTTATGTGGCATTATGCTCAAGGTAATAGATTTTATATTACTCATATGTTTCAAGCCATTCTTTCCACACAGTACAGTTCTAAGCCTGTAGCTATCTCTTTTTTGCATGATGTAGGCATGCACTTTTTCTTGGATAATAGGCAAATGAAATGTCTTGCTGACTTGGAAATAGGGCAAATCTTTGATTAACATGAAAGTTTTTACAATTGCATATGCATGTTGCAGACATATTTAGCTTCTAAGTTTCAGGGTTAAAAAAATCATGTGCTTGGTATGTTATGATTTACACCCACTTCCCCTCTACGGTTTACTGAAGGTAAAGTAATCCTCAACAGTGATTTATAGTATTTGCCATAAAAAGGAAGGTATAACATAATGGTAATGAGGAGGCTGTTGACTGTTCTTGCAGCAGGTTCTTTGCTCACACGGTAGGCATGTACTAGCACTTCCACGGTGTCTCCACCATCATTATGGTTACATCCCATGTTCTGCAATGTCAGGTATTTATCACTCATTTTCTTTAATTTTGAAGTTGTAAGGGGGAAAAATCATATTTAAAAATAATTAGTGTAAAACCATGAGAGATTCAAATTTATTACTGTCATAGGTCTTCTGTTTCCTGCATTAGTGTTAAAACATCTGTTCAGTCATATGAAAGGTGGCTGTTCACTGTTTTGAGAGAAGATAGTGCTGCCCTTTTGTTAGCAAAACAGAGACATGATCAGAACATGACAGCATGGAACTTAGACTTCAGATCCATTTATATCAACCAGTAATTTCTGGCTACTGTGGTATCTCCCTCTTTGCCCTCTGCCTTATGCCTGCCTCTAGTCTTTATCATGACTTTCCCTAAGTGGTTATAACATATAATATAGTCCACAAAGTGGAGATACATATGTACACACATATATATTTTACCAATATTTTGTGACAAATCAGCTCACCGCAGGATCTTATCAGTTCTAAAGACAACCCAAGGTAGGTGAAGAAAAATGTGTGCTGGGAGAGGGGAAGCAAATTAGAGAGGAATTGTTTCAGTTTGTCCTACTGTGAAACTGCAGGCTTATGCAGCATTCTGCCTAGGTTTTGAATTCCAAGACTAAGATGCAATTTATTTTTCCTTTTTCCTCTTCCTCTTTTTCTCTTGACCTAAAACTTATGTGGGACTGATAAAGTCCAGTATGCATTAAAGGTTGTCCAGATTTCGAATAGGCATTTAGTTCAACTTTTATTTTTGACCTTCTTTATTTGATATCAACAAAAAGAAATGAGATGTGTTATTTCCATGATCAAAAATATCAGAGAAAGCAGTCCTCAAACATGATCTGTATTAACATGTGAAGATTTGTTAGCAAAACAAACCAGTTGCTTTGTCTTGTTTGTTATTTGTCATTCACCACTCTCCTGAAGGCTTCAGTCAATTATTCAAGACCAAAAATACTGTGTCACAAAAAAGCCACAAGTCTCAGTGCCTTACAAGACTGTCTTTAGTGAGGCACCCAAATGTTAGGTGCCGTCTGGCTAAACTGATCAAGCAATGATGCATGCCAAATACATTTATAAAAATCAAAGCTTATTTATGAACAGAAATAAATAATTCAGTAACTGCAATTTACTCCAGTTTAAAGACTGAACTACACCCTCACCTTTAGAAGCAGTCCCACCACACCAGTACTCAGGCACAATGACAGAAACAATCTGGGCAGCTTTCCCTGGTGTTGCTCCTGAGCTATCTGATCTGCAGCAAGAAGCAGCTTTGAAGACTTTAAGACATTTAACATTTTTCATGAGAACTAAAATGCACTTTATTTAAAAGGTTGTTATTATTAATATTAATTGCATTATTATTAATATTAATTGCATAGCCATGCAGGCCAAGTTCTACTCTGTTTCACTGGTGCAATCCTTTGACTTTAATGGGCATTACAGGTGGGAGTGAGAGCACAATTTGGTCTCTTTTGACTAAAACTCTTTCCTTATCCACATACAGGAGCTTGCTGCTCCCCACTAGGAATAGAAAGTAAAATTAGCTAAATTTTGCTTAAGTGAGTTTCCTTTTTTTTTAGGACAAACGGGACAGCAGTGACCAACTTGAATCTCTTTTGGAAAGAAGTTTCTTAATATACATGTTCATATACATATGCATATACATATAATTATATGTATATCTTTAGATCATGTATATCATGTAGATTGCCCTCAAAACCTATATGCAACCCATTGTTACACTCAGTGTTGTTGTGGGTGAAGGGAGAATACCATACATGGAGCTAAGACTTTATTGTTGGTGTAATCAACTTTCTAAGAGTCTAGTAGTCCAAATTATCTAATTAATACAGGAAAGCATCAACAATATTCTTAAAACTGTTATACAAAAACAACCTTCCCAGTACCTACTGCCATTCTCTGGTGCTGCACTTACCCATCTATGTCTTTTCTGGGTCTTAAGTCAACAACCTTTCTCAAGAAGAATGGAAGTGGAAAAGCTTTTGACAAGTCATATGACATCCTGAGGTCTGTTCTGGGGAACTATGTTCACAGTGGGGTTCCTTCCTCGATAGTCTAGCATTCCATTTGATGCATCTTCAAATGTTTCCTCACCTCAGACTGCTGCTTTCTGTTTGCTCCCAACTGAGATGTGAGTGTGAAATGTTTCATTTTGAAGGTTTACTTTGCTTCCAAGGCTGTGTTTGGTGAGGTAGGTCCTATGGCTGTATACTTCAGTCATCCATTTCCTGCTTTCCCATGAAGAATGTTTGTGAGATTAGAAACAAGACTCAAATAGGAAAAAAAAAATAAAAAAAAGAATAATTGAGGAATAGCTCAATCCCATTACTTTCTAGTATTATCAAAATACAAATCATCATGTGTATTTTGCACAATATGGATAAAGGTTAAAAATCTGCACATTTCTGTAAGACAAATGTCATATTTGAAGTTCTGAATGAGCATCTGGAAGAAGAATATGGATCTGGGTCACATCCTAATATTTATTTGAGGCCAGACCAGAATATATACCTGAAGAATGACAGTACACAATGGACATCACCCATCTGTGGTAGGTGTAGACCTACTGGTGGGTCTGATGTTCATGGTATATGTCCAGCAGCACAAGCTTATGGCTTCCGGTAGATTTACATATGAAAACGTAAGGCAGGATAATATCTGTTTAAAAATTTTGAAAAAGCAAAGTCATTGCAACTTTGTGTCAAGAATCTAATCTCATCAACATGAAAAAAAGAAACAAACTATTGAGTTAATAATATATTCTAAGCTGATGGAGGAGAGGAAAAGCAAGAAAATGCTGATTCCTATGTAGGTATCTTAAAAGTTAAATATAAAAGTGGAAATAACATTGATTTTTCAAGTGGTTTGCATTTGATTTGTTGTCTTCTTCAACTCTACTTGTTGACTTTGTTTTTGCATGTAATATGAATTTGAAAAAAGTCTGATGAGGATTAGAATATTTTCTATTTTACTAATAATGGGTCAAAATGTTTCAGGAATTTTATAATTTTATTATTATTACAGTCAGGTTCAGCCCTATCAAGCTTGATTTGGTGTACAGTCATCTAAGTGATTTTAAGCAGTATTACATGTTTATTACTATCTATTTCAATGCATCTTATAGTTCGTGTTTTACTGCGTAACACATCTATGTGACCGAGTGGTTAAAATCTAATTTATTCTTTTTAATTTCGATGTATCTACTGGTGAAGCCATAGCTGATTGAATACCTTTTCCCCTGCTGCTGAACTGTCTTAACAACCTGCTCATCTTGTCTTAAGCAAATATTCCTACCATTTGGGTTAATGGGATCTTTATGGATCATCTTTGTTTTACTTCAAAACCATAGGTACAATTCCAATTTGTTTAAATGTTTTGAGTTGTCTTCTAATCTTCAGCATAAAATAGAGAAGATATACAAAGGTTATTTTCCTGTGAGTTCTTATTGACTTCTGAGTTTTGGATAGGCTATACTAATACTAAGAGAAGCAAAGGAAAACATACTTTTTCTAGCTCCAGACAGCAGTTATTTAAACTACCTTTTCCTCAACATTGGGAAGTGTCATTAAAATATTTATAACTCAGTTTTTCTTTTTTATTCCTAAAGTTCATTAAAATAGCAATACTGATGTATTTGCTACTTTACTGTACACAGTTGCAAAACAAGCAAGAAAACAAAATTTTAAAATCCAACAAAAAACAAAACAGGTTTGAAAAATAATATTTCATGGGGGATTATGTTATTTTATAGATTTTTAAACTCTGATAACCAGTTTTCAGTTGCATACAACATTTACAGGGAGCAACTTATCTAACTATTCTACCAAAATTTTCAGAAGCCCTAGTCTGTCAAGAACTCTCAAGGTCAAGAACTCTCAAGGTTTTCTGTGCATGCACATGCAGACACACTTGTATGAGTGAAAGTGTTCACGTATACAAATGACACTTTTTCCTCCTTAATATGAATTGAAACCTGTAATAAATAATATAGTAGAATACTGTGAAAATTTTATTGTTTCATAGTAAAATCTTTGTGGTAGGTATAATCAGTACCAGGGAACTAGTATCAACCTGTCCATTGAAAGCAAACCTCCTGAAGCATCTTTACAAGAATAAATTCCTAAATGGTCATTTCTATATCTAATGTATCTAAACATTGTTTTATAAATCTCTTATAATCTGGAGGAATATCTAAGCACTGAATAAACATTTTGCTGAGTTGCAGCACATCCATCTTGTCTATTAACCACTGGTCCCGCTTTTGTACCTTCTCTAAACTTGCTGAGGGTGCATCCTGTCCCAGTGTCTGGATCATTAATGAAGAGTTTAAACAGAATTCACCTCAGTATCAGCCCCTGGGACACACCCTGAGTATCTGGCCTCCAGATGGACTTTGTGTTGCTGATCACAAACCTTTGGACCCACAATTCAGCCAGTTTTCAGTCTATCTCACTGAGTACTTACCTAATCCATACTTCATCAGTACTTATTCCTCTTGAATAGTCAAAATCCAGCATTTCTTATTGCCTTTTCAGTAAAACAACATATTCCCCTTTAACTATTATTTCTCCACACAAGCTGTAAAAAAAACCCAAACAACAAACCAAAAAAGACAGATTGTAAAGTGAATTAAAAGTCTTAAAAACGGAATAATCTTTATTGACAGGATGGAGCAAAGACTATTTATCAAGCATTTAGTTTCCACTCTGTCACCTCACTGGAGTGAACTGCAACTGGCTTTCTCATCCCATCATTAACTTCAACAACAGAGAGCTTTTAGGGTTATCTATAATGGCCATACTTACTTATCTTGAAAATCCAGTGTGAAAAGATATGATTTTATTTAAACATGATAACTTAGAAACTATTTTTTTGGCCTTAGGAATGAAATAAGTCCCAGAAAATGTTACACCTAAGGAATACAGGACATATACAGGAAAACTGTGCTGCTTAAGACAAAAGTATTTGTGATGGGATGACCGTGGCTGGATGCCAGGTGCCCACCAAAGCTGCTCTATCGCTTCCCCCCCTCAGCTGGACAGGGGAAGAAAATATAACAACAGGCTCGTGGGTCAAGATAAGGGCAGTTTAATAAGTGAAAGCAGAGGTCACACGTAAAAATCAGAGAGAAAACAAATGATGTTATTCTTTACTTCCCATCAGCAGGCAATGTCTGGCCACTTCCCAGGAAGCAGGGCTCCAGCACGCGTAGTGGTTGCTCTGGAAG
>JANZLQ010000005.1:19623782-19638609 GCA_026212715.1 Elanus axillaris | reverse complement strand
ACCCCCCCACCCCAAAACTTTGCCACAGAAACCCAATATAGAAAACAACCTTGTACCAAGAAGTTTTGAACTGAATCAGGTAGTTACAAATGTAAATCAGGAGTATTTTTTCATTTGCATTCACATATAACTGAGGAATGACAGGTGTTGCTATTATCAGTGTAATCTATACCTGCAAAGAGGCCAGTTTGCTCTAGGCTAGGCTTTGGTCACAGCTGGCATAAAACTGAGAGATGTTTTCTTTTCTTTTGAATTTTGCTTTCTTTAAATCGAATACAGACAAGTAAATTATTTAATAAGTCTGATTAAATAGATTGATATAAGTAGAATTACAGTATTTTTGTTTTATTTTTTTTCATGAACTCTCACATTCTTCAATGGACTTTCAGCTTTGTTGTAAACTATTACTTTTTTATCTGATCCTTTCTGAGTATTAGTGCAACTAATGCTGGGCAAATTGCTACCTGGTGTGATGTATTTTTCCACTAGACTAAGGATTTGGAACCATTATTACAGAGTTTTGTGACTGATATGAAGGCCATATGCTACCCTGAGTTCAGGTCATAAAGAAAAGTGCTTTAGAATGTAATGGAGGAGACAAAAATAAGGGAAAAGAAAGACAATTTGTGATGGCAAATTTACATGTAGTAAAAGTGGAAAGAGAACAAATATAAAGAATAATTATGGAAGTAGAAGAAAAGTGAGAGAGAAAAGAATGTAGAAAAACTTGCATATCAGAGAAAAAGCCTATTATTAAACTATTTCTAAACACTTGAAAAGAACTGACTGATTAAACACATATCAAGAAATGGTTTGGAATCATCAATTACTTAACAGAACCAAAGTACAAATTGCGTCTTTCAGTCAATTACTGCTAAAAGAGTGTAAAAGCATTTTAATTGTAAACAGAACTTACACTATTCAACATGGATATTAAAGGAAATAATGAGCAGTCATAAATACAGTGACCCATTTATCTCTTTATCTGTCTGCTTACCAAACATAAGTATTAAATTCAAGCAAACTGAATCAAAAAGCAGAACCAAGTTAATTAGTTTTACTGAATTAGTAGAGCATATAATCTGGGGCCTACTTCAAGGTTGCTGAAATTTGTGTTACTTTAAAGCTGGTTTTTAATTGAATGTATAGAAATGAACTAACAAAAAAATTGTCTCTCAAAATCAGAATAGAAAATAATTTTTATACTCATACACTGACATTTTTTCCAGAAAACAATACATGCATTCTATAAGGATGTTGTTGAAAGCAATAACTCTTCAGCAGAAGCTAAGTTTTGAGATCTGGAAATCTTACATCACAAGAACCCTTCTGAGGGAAGTTCTTTGTGAGATTTACTAGGTTAGTATGTTCTACTTACACCTCGCACCCAAAGTCTAAAGAGCATCACTATGAGTAGGTCCAACAACCAAATGCAACATTTCTCTAGCTGGAATAGATGCCTTGAAGAATTTACTTAGTTATTATGTATTTTTATTACATGATTATAAGAACTACCAACAGGCTTTACTTTAACAGATGTTGTGCCTTGGGTTAGCTTTTAATATCCACTTCCTACGTATGGGTTGCTTTAAGAAAACTAAAATAAACATCCATAGAGAATGGCAGGTTTTATATAACATTACTGAATTTATACATTTCTAATATTAATAATTTTCTCCTGACACTAATTTTACTTTACTAATTTATTTTTTCCTTACTCTCTCTGGATTCGTTGCTTGCCTTTGGATTTTCCTCTTTCTGCTTTTCAGTATCTTCTTGCTTAACTTTTATGTAAGAAAACCCACACAAGATTTTAAACCACCTCATCTGTCCAGAGCAATTATAAACGCTATACAACTACCTTCCCTTTTTCTAGGCAGCTGGTTGTATTAGAGAGGAAAATATCTTTATTCTAGCTATTGCCAGTTTGAATGAACAGTGTGTATTCACAGGAGGAGTTTTCACTATGAAAGGTAAAAGAACTCACAAGGTATAGAGGGATATGAATTTGGGACTTCAATAGGAAGATAAAGGAATTGATGGAGTTGGACTAGAAACAGATGAAAAATGTGACTTCTGTCACAGTGTAAAAAACAGGGATGTAAAGCCAAGAACAGGTGAGGCAAATGAAGAAGGTGCAAAGGTAGGAACTTTGCAGACCCAACTGTAACATCAGAGCTAAATTATCCATTTAACCAAATCCTAATAAAGGTAAAAAGTGGCATGTGATATTTATACTTCTCAATTCATAATTATGTTTATGTTATTTATCATTTAATTTAAGGGAGCACAAAGAATAACATGGAGTGGCATCTTGGTCATTCAAAGAGTTGGGTATCACCTTGTTCTTGCTCATTCTACCCTCACCAGCACCACTTCCTTCCCACATGAGTATTACTCCATGTTAATAGTAAGACCCATTTAACAATTTTAGGATGGTTAGAAAAGCATTGAATTGCTGTAAGAATTATCAATGCCTGTGTAGACTGACACAATAACCCTCCCATTTCTCTTGATATAACACATAGCCATTTGCATCAGCTTGAACCTTCTTCAAAACTGACCTTTATTTTCAAATTTTTAAGAGGTTTGTTATGAATTGACAGTTTTAATATTATATTTATTATTTATTTAATATTATCAATAATCTGAACTGGGAGGCGGATAAATAAAAACAAAATAAAAAAGCTTGCAAATATAAACAGAGGGGGGAGCTGTTGAATATGGGGGACAAATATATTTGGTTTGGAAAAATAATCTATTCTAGCCTCATCCTCTTATAATGGCAGTTGATTTTTTGTTATTTAATTTTCAGACTATTTGTTCTGGTTTTGAGCTAGTTTAACTTCTGATATAAAGTCACCTAAAGAAGGTAGTGTTGACACTAAAAAAAAAATAATTGATAAATTTAATAGGAGCACAATTTTTACACAAATGAGGATAGCTAACTGCAGCCAACATAATAGTCACAAGGGTGAGATGGAGAGCTAAGCAGAAACATCTCAAAGGAGTTTCAATTAAAAAAACCCAACCTGTGAAATATCAACTAGTGTAAAATGGCGTACATACCTTCAATGATTGTTTTTTATCTGCTTCTTGCATTTAACTGCATATGTACAATCAATTTCACTTCAGTTCTGCATAATTAGTTAGATACGCATGGCTTTTTGTGTGGCTGGAAACACTCGCTCTCCTCCTACCCTACTACCTTACTACCTCCCCTCATTTTTCAGGAATCCATGTATTACAAAGAATTCTGTGGCATAATAGAATAGAAAAACTGAACAGATGAATGTTTACAGGGTATTTATAAGGTAGGATGAGATCTTTCCCAAGTATTCTAAAATTGAAATATTGCTAGAAAACACAATTCTGGAATATAGACCACTGAATGCCTGCAGATTATTTTAAAAGTTGGGTGAAAATGTATATAAATGTATATAAACCAATGTGATGATTACTATTCAAAAGTCTGCATCTGATACTTTCCTTTCAAGGCAGTTTAATTACAATAGGAAATAAATCTGGTAATTCAAATTCTTTAAAATTAAAAAGAATTAAATTTAATTAAAATTTAAAGAATTGCTACGTGGTACAACATGGACAACTGAGCTATATGTACAGCAAGCAAGAACAAGATGGATACCCAGGGACTAAAGACACTTTAACTGTTGTATGCAGTGTCTGTGGCAAGGTGTTGGCAGTGGAGGGCTGCAGGGGTGGCCTATGTGAGAAGAAGCAGGGGCTGCCCTGTATCAGATACAGCCAGTTCCACGTGGTTCCATCCGGCTCCAATGGACCCACCATAGGACACAGCTGAGGCCATCAGCCATGCTGGTGGCACCTCTGGGAAAACATATTTAAGAAAGGGCAGAAAACACCACACAGGCAGAGGAAGAGGGAACAAAAGTAGTGAGAAACAACAGTAGGAACAAAGTCAGATGCTGAGGCAGAGGTGGTCCTCTATGGTCCCAGTGCAGGTATTCACAGCAGACCATGCCAAACCCATGTTGCAGCAGAGAAAATGTGTGAGGAGGAAGGACCTGCAGTGAGAAATCCCTGCTTACTGACCACACTCTCCCCATCCCTCCTGCACTTCTCAGGACAGGGGACAGTAGTGATGGAGTGAAGCTGAGCCTGGGAGAGGGGTGAGGAAAGTTCTTGGTTTATTATTTTTTTGTTTCTCAACAGCCGAATCTATTTAAATTGGCAATAAATCAAATTTATTTTTGCCAAGTCCAGTCTATTTTTCCCACATTTCTAAACAATAAGCAGAGTCTTTATCTCAACCTATGAGATTTCTCATTACTGTTTTTTCCTATTTTATCTCCCTTTCTGCTGAGTGGAGGGGAATGAGTAGCTGGGTGGGAGTCTTATTGTTAGCCAAGGCTAGCCCACCAAGACCATTTCAGTTGTTAACTAAAACTGTAAGCTATTATGCACATATGAAATATATTCACTGCCCCTAAAAGCTTGTAATCTGCAAGAGAAAAATTAGTTTTAACAATGACGCTAGAAGTTCAGTAAGTTCTCAATTTCCTTATCATGAGCAACAGAGTCTAATTCTGTATTAGCTTAAAAATATAAGCTTAAAAAATTTCAACTTTTATTAAGCATAGACATTAATAGTTACTAATGTAGTCAGTATCTCATTTTAGCTCCTTTGTTCACTGCTTCTTTTTCATTCCTACAACCCATGAGAAATGTGTTCTGTTGAAGCTAATTGTAATCTGTTACGAATATATAAATATAATAATTTAGGAGCACAAACTTTATCTTTATTAGAAAGTACAGAAGATCTGACCTAAACTGACCTACCTGGGATATTTATAAACAGAAAGACATATTTTAGAACCTCAAGACCTGTGTGAAAGTCATATTAAAAAAACGCATTTTCTCTGTTTTATAAATGAACTGGTTCATTCTCTGTGAGCGTGGTTTTCAGTAGTACTCTATGGAGTCCTCTACTGTGTTTGTCTAGGTGAAAACTGATCTGTGTGTCAATTCCTTTTCATTTTCTTTTCAGAGTTAATTAGAAAGTATTAAGTATGGAGGAAGGCAGGGGGTAAAGAATTTTATGAGACATATGCCAAACAGTTCTACAGCTATTCTAATTAGATTTAACTTCCAAAGGCATATAAAAAGGAGCCAACAGAGGGAGGTTATTAGAAGAACTGTGCTAAACAATTTAACAGTCATTTGGAAGCTGAAGAAATAAAGTGCATATTCCAGTGTTTTTTATTTAAAAAAAACCCACAACTTTGTTTTGTTTCACTTTATTTCTAAAGAAAAGTTGACCAAATGTTTGTGAAGTGTGAGTAGAGAGCTCTTATTTTATTTTTAGCAGATGAAATATAGGAGACTGAGAAATGCTTACTATCTATTAATGGGTTTACTTCCCTAGCTCCAAGTTGGCTTGGACAAAGTGGTTTGAAATTAGCACATAGGTGACACTACAAAAGAGTAATCAAAAAAGGGTAAGCTAAACTTGAACTCTCTACAGTGCCTTGAAGAGTGCAGGGGCTCAGCTAGACTCAGCCGTTACCAGGATTTGGTCCAATATACCTGATCTGTTTTGCAGAAGTACTGAATGAGGCACCCACCAATTCAGTCGCTATTTATTGCAACATTATGAATGGCAGGGGCTTGATGAAGACTGACAGAAGTATTAGATTTTTGCCAAATGTAACCAAGCGAATGCAATTTTATTATATGTTTATTAACAAACAAGGTAATTTTGAGAGACCACCTGTCCTGGCAGCAGGGAGAGAGAGAACAGCTGCCTTGAGCTATTGCCAGCTGTATCCCCATTTTAATGCTCAGATCTAGAGTCAAATGACTGTGCAGAGCCCTAATGGATTTACAGAGCAACCTGCTTAGGACAGACTACTCCCAAGGTAACTCTTGTCTCAGCTCAAGACTTTCCCTTAAGAATCCTTTCACAGACCATGATGGTCAAAAGAACTGAAGCCTCATTAATTTCTGAACATCCTATGGCACTGGGATGGCAGATAGGACTCTCTGTGAAGCTATAACCCCATACTGAGACAGTAAGACAGAAGACTCTTCAACTTGTCAAAGCCATGACCAGAGAAAAGCAAGGTGAGGCAAGGCAACGGAAAAGCACATGCTACTGTATGGAAAAGAAGAGGGTAAAGGGTAAGGCCTCAATATCATCATCTCTCCAGAGGTAAATTTACATGGCAACACCGATTCAATATTTGTTTTCGAATATGTAGGTGTCGCGGTTTCATTCTACAAGCAGCTTTGCAGGCATCGTATTCTTGTACCTAACCCAGTCATACTGTAGATGTGATTTCCAAGATATCAAGGTCTATAAATAATATCTAAGAAAAGAATAATGAAAAAGCAATGCAAAATGTCCTATTGTGCTCGAGCAATTGGCTGTGTGGTGCTTATTTGCTGGCAGGGGTTAAACCACAACCTCTATTTATTGTCTTACTAGTCCTGGGATCCATTTTTACTGCATATTGTGAAGAGCAGTGTTTAAGGCTTAGAAGCTAAGATTATCTGAAAAGGTCAAAGGCCTGCTTAGCCTTCTATCTAATCTGAAACTCTGGCATGTTCTTAGGAAAAACAGACAGCTAGAAGAGAACTATAATCCCTCAGTTGCCAAAAAGCCTTTTCTTCCATGATTTTTTTAAACATTTATAAACCTCTTTACATTCTCGGTGAGTTCCACAGATTTTTATATCTTGTATGCCAACTAAACCTGCTGCCTAATCCTTTAGTCATCTGCCTCAATTCTCTAGTAAAACTGGCTAATAAACATGTGTAGTTAATCTTTTTAATGCTATCTGTGATTTTAGAAACCTGTATCTTACTGTCTTCCAGTTTTCTCTTTCCCAGGAGGAAGTGATTGCCTTTTAATCTCTCCTCATACACCAACCTTTTCATATCTTTGATAATTTTCTTGCTTTCCTTTCTTTCTTTTTTTGTTCTATGCATCATTTTTGAGATGGGAGGATGAGATGTGCATGCAGAGCTAGAGAGTGGGGGAAAAAAAACAGTATTCACAGTGGCATAATGAAATTTTCTGGTTTGTTCTTCCTTTCTTTCTTTCTTTCTTAATAATTCCTGATGTCCAGTTTGACTTTTTGAGCACTGATGTTCTCTTAGCTAATATTTTCAGAAAAAATCTGCAAAGACTCCAAGATCTTTGGACTCATCACAGCCTTTGGATAACTGGGATTATTTTCCCTATGTGAACAACAGACATTGCATTTTATTTGACATTTTACTGCCCTTGCCCTTTCCTCTGGATCCCTCATCAAACTCATAGTTCAAATGAAAATATAAACAAAAAAACTTCTGTCTACACAGCATTTATGCTTTTCTATACATCTTAAATTCTTCACTGGTTTTCACTCCTCAGTAGAAAGCCAACCTAAAGGCAACATCCTGTATCTTTCCAATGGTGCTCGTTCTGTTTTGTTTTTTTTTCTAATCAAAGCACTATGCCTGCGGTGGGTCTCCTGCTCTCAGCTGTACTCAATTTTCTCTCACTAATGAACATGTTGTCTCTGTGTTCAACACAGAGCAGTCTTTCAGTGCATACACTGAGCCTTTACCCTTCCTGTGTTCAAAAAGTCAGAAGATTCAGATCAGCTGTGCACTGGCTGATCAACAGCTTACATTTTAGGCACTGTGCACTCACTATGTCATCCGTTCTGAAATGGGATTTTGGGTGGCAGGCCTATGGTTTATATTGATGCTTCCAACTCAGGTTTCCCATGACCTTATGTATCATATAAGTGTTATGTGGTAGAGCAAATAGAACTTTCTGCTTTAAGTTATCTTCTGGACTGCAGCAGGGTTTATACAGTATAACCCAAGAGAGTTCTTTCTGGAATTCTGCAAGGAATAAAATATCGAAAACACACACATTAAATTATCAGTTCTGATGGCTGTCTTGAGAGTTAAGATCACTGATTCTGCTAAAACTGTTTTCTCTCAAGCTGCCATTCTTTAAAAGTGTGTGCTGCAATACAGGTGACATTTTAGATTCATAGCAGAGTTTGAAAAGGGTTGGTTCGTGCACAAATCAGCATCTGAGGGCTGCAGAATTCCTATAGGAATTTGTCTAAAACAGAATTAGGAAAACACAACTGTGTTTGCCTTTAGTAGACATGAAAGAACGTGTGGGAATGAAGAACACTCTTTCACATGTTTGTCTTAGGTTTGACCATTGCTATTACCAAATGCCAGGGAGTGGAACATTATTTTCTGTCAGCAGCATCTGTCTTCTTGGCAAATTCCTCAGCCAATTATACTGGCAGCTTTGGAGTAGCCTCTATGTCTGTCATGTAGCTACCCTTGTCCTTGCAACGCTGTTTTATAGTGATTCAATTTGTTTCTGAATAATGCCTGCAATTTTTATGCGATTAAGCTCCAACACAAATCACTTATGAGATCTCTAAGCCAATCTTTTTATGGCAATATGCAGTACTTATTAACTATTGACATTCCCCCTACCAAGCATTTATCAAAATAAATAAGAATTGCAATACAAATTGTTCCTTTGACAGCCTGGAAATATTCCAGCCTTTACTTTGATACAGTCCTTTGTGAATATTCCTAGTTTCTACTTAGAGTTACATAGTCATTTTTCAGTTGTTGCACTCAAGTTTAAGTCATGATAGTCTAATTTCCTATCAGTTAATCTATGCAATTAAAATCCCATGCAACATGCTTGATGTTATGTCTAACCAGATGACTCTGTGTAACTGGTTACATAACAGTTTGCTTTTATATTCACCACCTACCTGTTCTTGGAGATTAACCATTTAAAAGATGCTTGCAAAAGCTTTGCATCCCAGATTAAAAACTGAATCCTCACTGGTGATAAATATGTAGAGCTCAATTTTCTATTCATTTGAGAATCTGTCATTTAAATATTAAAACCAATTATAAGTTATTTCCTTGTGTTCACATATAGCAATACATTTTATAAGTAAAATATAGACTTATGAAAGATCTAGTCTTACACAAAGTTTTCCTGACAATCAGGATTAGAGTTTTAGAAGAGCACAGGCCTAAAATAACTTAACCCCCTACTTTCTACTGCTCTCGATAGGTTGATTTGAAACTCTTTCTGTTCTTAGAGTAAATAAATTAATTCCCAATAAAAATAACATTTCCCATGGAATACTGCCAGATATTTTTTTAAATATTTCTGTCTGTGAGTGTAGGAGGGAACCCTTTGTCATCTTAAAATAATCCAACATCTCATCAAAATTCCTACTGATGTCATGGAGAATTAAGTACTTTAATTCGTTTGAAATCCTGTCAAACAACTACTGCATAGTTATATACCTAAACACTTATAAAATACTTGGTCAGATTTTAAAGTTTTTTAATTAAAATTTCTGAATTACTAAATTAAAAATCCATAATATTTAAAATTTAAGTTTCATAAATCAATTTCTTCAACATCAAATGGGCTGAGGAATTACATCTTGTTGAATTATGGGACACTATTTTCCATGTATTAAAACATTTTTTAAAATTAAAGAATACCCATTTTTCTAGTGTTAGTGTCATTAGTATTAGGGTCTTAGAAATTATAGTTATGCATCATGTATAAAAAGAAATCAGACAATCTTAAAAAAATTATTTTTTAGAAAAGGAATAACAGCAGTATAAGACCTCTAGCATAATGTGTTAGTTGTAATGTTAAGAAAGATGTCTTTATGTTAACTAACTCATTTAGTTTGAAGGGGCTGTAGGAGCAAAAATAAAGTGTAAAAATGTGTAAGATATTTACAGTTTTATTTTTTATTACAGATTATTGAACTAATCATGTAAAATCAAAATAAGATTACTATTATTCTCTCTGTTACTATTATCTTACCATTACTATTGTCTATTAATATTATTATCAAGTAATAGAAAGCATACTAAACATATAATGGAGAATACATCCTATGAGTAATGCTTACAAACATTTAGGTGAAGTAGATGTTCTCTGGGGATAGGCACATTTATGGATGCTGTTGCTTCCAAAAGTTAAGGTGCATGACATGAGATATTTGCTTCACTCTTGGTAAGGTGGTGAGATTATGATGATAAATAGTAATATCTTTAAGGTATTTAAGTGATTATGATATGCAATTAATTTGCACAATAAATAATTTTTATTTTTATTGTGTTTATTTTTAGTGGAAGTATCCAATTTTTAATATGTAATTGAAGGAATTAGAAAAAAACTGTCTTAATTACCACAATTAATTGGTCACCAGTGGCCTACAGACCATATTTTAGGACATGCGATTTCAGGTGTCCCAAATTCAACCTCTCAGAGCAAAATTTAAAAGTTGTCTTTTGTAATGGATCAGTAGCTGTAAATCAATACATTCCTCATTAAATTCATTGCTACATTTATTTATGCTAGCAAAGCTTAACTTAAGTATTTAGAAATCAACTAGCTAATGTCTGGATTCAATGTCAAAGTGTGTTTAAGGGCAAATGCCGACTTTGACCTCACTTGAGTTGTTATCTCTGTACCCTAATGCAGCTTCTTTCTTTCCCCATCCTGACTCCATCCTGTAGGAGACATTTGCACTGCTGGTTTGCTGCGGCAACAGAGGGACCCTAAGATGGGTGCACTCTGGAGATTAGCCTCTGACCCTTTTCTCCCCAACATCCTTGTTTTCCTCCCCCACAGTGGATCCTAGGCTGCTGAGCAGGAGAGCATTTTTCATCTCATGGGACTTCCATGTTAAAAAAAAAAATAAATCACTGAAAACATTCAAGGCCTTGGGAACATTTTAGATAATAGCATTTGCTTACCTGCCATACCTCCTGTATGATTCAGATACAGCAACAAAGTCCAGGATGACTGAGCTGGAGTCCTAAACAGTTGTATGAGCATTTCACACATGCTTACTGTTTGTTATTTGGTTAGGCTGCCTTTTAGATATTTCAGATTAATCTACAAACATTGCAAAAAGACAGAAAAACAAATTAATCATTTTCAAAATGTGCATCAAGAAAGCAATAAGTATCTGCTTAGTTAGAAATGATAAATTTTTTATCACCCCTCAAGTGATTGACGTCTGCAAGGTAACCATGTGTTTGACCTACTTTATCAACTGCTGTCTGGATACAGAATTTCTCTGCTACAAACCAGAATAGTTTTCAGTAGTGAGAGATCTGGTTATTATTATTTTGGAGGTTACACTTTCATTGTGTAAAGCAAAAGGCTACAGCTTGTAACACTGTTTGAAAACACTGCTTGCAGATGTTATCTCTTGCAAATTGCAATTGTATCAGTATGTAATGCTCTTAAAGTTCTCTGTTAAAATTACTGAATAGTTTTGCTGTGATTAATCAAACTGATCAAATAAATGTACAGTTAAAAATATTTGGACTACATATCAAGAAGTGAAAACTGAACAAAATTAATTCGTAGAAATGTGTCTGAGCAAGTGGAGAGAAAAACAAGCTGTGTATAATATGGAGAGAGGGAAAGAAACAGGGGAAGAAACAGGAAAAGAAACAGATAAAATCTCCCTCAAACATTCCATAATTTCATAAAGACATATCGGTACCAGAAAACAACCAATAGCCAACCAATTTGTCTTTCAAGTGACTAAGAATACACCCTTTCCAATTCTTCTTTGTTCCTTATCGTGAAGAAAAAAGATTCTGCTACATGATTTAACTGTGAAAAATGTCTTTTTTGTTCTTAGTAGAGTACTTTTTACTTAAAAAAATAACATGTTTTTCTGTTTCCAGTTCATCATTTGTGTTTCTGACTTCAGATTTGATTTGCTTAAGAAGGTTTTTGTGTGTTGCATATGGTTTTGCTACAGTTTGCTCATATGCTTGATAAAAGAAGTGAAGAATTACATAGATACTTACCAGAACGTAAATGAAACAGAAGAAAGAGTATGTAGAATTTAAATGTGGGGATAAGACACAAGCCTCTGTGTGTTCATACTCCCAGTAATTGCATTAGCAACAGCTTGAATTCAGAAAGTGCTTTATGTAAAAAGGTATAAAGGACCACCTTTGTAATACACTCACTAAGAAGAAAGAAAATGAAAAGACTGTAGAGAATTGTCATGGCATACATGAGGTCAGACTGTTCTCCCAAATGGACATTTAATCCCTCTTTTTCCTCATTCACCCAGAAGCAACAAATACAATTCACTGTTCAGTCAGATGTCTTTTTACTTAAATATTTTTCTTTGATTTCGTAGGCTGTCACAATGAGTATTTCTGGTCTGTGAAATGGATATTGGGGTAACTAGTCCTTGCTTTTTTCATCATTTATGAAAAAAAAATAACTGTTCTAAACATTTAAATACAAAGGTTTTGAAAATGAATATCTAATGAAAAAAACATATCTCTAATCATTCCTATTATCATTCTCATTTTTGTTCCCACAGCTGAGGTACTAAGGTCCCAGGCCTCAAAAGCATTTGAATACATGATGCATTATTTTCCTTTGTCATAACTCATACCAGAAATGAATGCTCTCTATTATTTGTCTGAAACTTCTATTCAAATATTGCTCCATAGGATCCAAAATCCAAACATAAGATTTTCATTTTTTACTCCAGCAGGTAAACCTTATTGATGATAACTGCCTCCCTTGAAAGCTTAGTCTTTGGGATGGCCACAGGTCAGGTTGCCTCTTCTCAGCTCACTCTCTTCTCACTTCCCTGCAGTTCCCACCCCTGTAACCCACAGCCTCGGACAGGCCTGCAGGTCACCCATCAGGACAGGTTCTCCCTGTGTACAGCGAGCCTTCAGCATTACAGAGAGTGTACTCTAGCCTAGGCTTTCCAGCTTACTGTCTTTCTGTGACCTTATAGCTACCTTTAGCCATTGATATGTTATTATATGTTTAAATCCATATTTGTGCCCTAATTTACTGCTCAGAATCACAGAATAATGTAGGCTGGAATAAATCTCTGAGGATCACCTAGTTTCTTCATTGTAGGAACTACCCTGTAGTTGAGCAGAGACTCATTACAGCTTCCAGACTCTTTGGTTTAGGGCAGGGTCAGCTCAGAAAAGTGCAGTGGGATTTATGTCTTTATACAGCATAAGCAGATGTAAGAGGCACTGGAGCTGCCATATGCTACCTGAGACAGGTACCAGCTGTGGATGTCAGAGTACGGCTGTTTGCCAGTACTCTCAGCAGTGTCAGTGCCTGTCTTAGTGAAACCTGCTCTCCTGACCCACTGCTTCAGGTCCACTTCAGGTACCACAAAGGGACTGGAGTGCAGTAAAAAGGAGAGGAGGTAACCTTATTGGCAAATTCACAGATGACATGTGCCTGTCTCAGATGTAAGAATGAGTTGCAAGTTTTTACCCAGAGTAAAACACATAAACTATCTGTGGTTTAAACTGATCTATGTGACTTTGCATTGGAGCATATTGCTGGAGAAATCTTTTTTAAAAATCCAATTTTATTGGACTCATGTGGGAAGAAACTGAAAGTCAAATCAGTGACTATGCTTCCTTATTGAAGGTAGGATAGCGCCAAACTAAAGCCCAGAGCTCAAGTGGTGTCTTATATTCAAAGTACCTTGTGGAATATGTGATTCTTTGCTCTTCTGAAATGATTGTTTCAAACTTTAATTAGAATCAAAGATGCTGGGTTGCCTGAAGAGGAGTACTTCCAGCAGGTCAAGGGAAGTGATCCTTCCCCTCTACTCAGCACTGGTGAGGCCAAATGTGGAGCACTGTGTCCAGTTCTGGGCTCTCCACTACAAGAGAGCCATGGACATACTGGAGACAGCCCAACGAAGGACCACTAAGATGATGAAGGGACTGGAGCATCTCTACTATGAGGAAAGGCTGAGAGCTGGGACTGTTTAGCCTGGAGAAGAGAAGGCTCGGGGTGGATCTCATCAATGTATATAAATACCTGAAGGGAGGGTGCAGAGATGATGGAGCCAGGCTCTTTTCAGTGGTGCCCAGTGACAGGACCAGAGGCAAAGGATACAAACTGAAACACAGGAGGTGTTGTCTGAAAATCAGGAAACACTTTTTATTGTGAGAATGATGGGCATGGGTTGCCCAGAGAGTTTGTGGAATCTCCCTCCTCAGAGATATTCAGAAGCCATCTGGACATGGTCCTGGGTAACTGGCTGTAGGTGGCCCTCCTTGAGCAGTGGGGTTGGACCAGATGATCTCCAGAGGTCCCTGCCAACCTCAACCACTCTGTGATCCTGTGACACAAGAATAAAATCTGTGTCTTTGCTGTATCTAACAAAAACCAGATCTGCTTCAAAACTCAGCATTAACTTACCAAATTGACTGCAGGCTCTTTCATTCTATGTTTGCACTCCTTCCCTTCAAGCCCCTCATGTCTGCATGCAGTATGCATATCTGATATATACTTCAGTATTAGCAGATGTATCAGATATGTATTTTGTCAGCTTAAGATTTTGCTTCAGGAGTTTTCATCTTTTATGTCACAAAAGGTGAAAGACTTTTTTTTCTGAATTTGACAAACCAGTTGTACAACTTACTGGAGCACCTCTCTTATGAAGACTGGCTGAGAGAGTTAGGGTTGTTTAGCATGAAGAAGAGGAGGCTCTGGGGAGACCTTGCAGCAGCCTGCCAGTACTTAAATCGGGCCTACAGGAGAGACAAGGAGGGACGCTTTAACAGGAAGTGTAGTGATAGGACAAGGGGTAACAGCTTTAAACTGAAAAAGCGTGGATTTAGATGAGATATTAGGAAGAAATTATTTATTGTGAGGGTGGTGAGGCACTGGGACAGGTTGCCCAGAGAGGCTGTGGATGCCCCATCCCTGGAAGTGTTCAAGGCCGGGTTGGATGGG
>JANZLQ010000005.1:19599657-19611457 GCA_026212715.1 Elanus axillaris | reverse complement strand
CTAGCGAAGAGGGGGGGGGGAGTGATAGAACGACTTGGTGGGCACCTGGCGTCCAGCCATGGTCAACCCATCACAGTCTCTCAGCCATAGGAGAGATGTTCCAGTCCTTTCATCATCTTAGTGTCCCTTTTTTGGACTCTCTCCAGCATGTCAGTGGCTGTCTTGTAGTGGGGAGCCCAGAACTGGACACAGTGCTCTTCTTTTGGCCTCACCAGTGCTGAGTAGAGGGGAGTAATTGAGACAAGTTGTGTTTCTTATTAATTCCTTCTCCATCTTAATCCTTTGTTCTCTGTCTCTTTTTATGCTGTATTATCTTTATTTTGGTCTCCTTGTGTACATTTGTTATGAGAAGTTCTCTGTCATTTTGTTCTACTATTATTTAATTTAACTATCAGTCTGATCAGTCATCATCCAGGTTAGAGCTATATTTTAACCTACATTTCAGATTTATTGAAACTGAAACATTTTTAGTATGAAATAAGCCTAAATAATATACATAGACATTGTATGCACATAAAACCTGCTGTTGCTTTCAGAATCGAGGTGGAAGACAGTTTTGGAGAAATAATTGTTGCTATTTATGGGAAATGGGTTCTCATTAAAAATAAAAGTTAAATGAGGAAGTTAGTTCCTTACTGGGAGGGAAATTTACATTTCTTTGTAAAGTGACAGCTTTCAATAGCAACAAAATCTAAATTTAACCTTGCTACTTAATAGACCTCCTTGCTTATTAAACTTTCTTTGGACTCGTTAAAACAAACTTTTCTTAAAGTTTATTTCTGTTCATGCTTGGCTTCCTTCCTAAAGCAAATATTTCTGGAACATTAGAGGAAAAACCCTTCAACCATTTCATAGTTATAAGATTATGAAATATAAATTCCTATATAAATGCTAATTTCTGACTACCAGCTTCCTAGTGGAATAGATCATTGAAATCCAGTTGAACTTTGTGACTTCCAACTTGGATATGCAAATGCTCCAAGGGTGAAAATAAAATAATAAAAAAACCCCACAAACCTAAGAACAAGGTAAATGGAGGATATTTCCTCAGTACATGTGTCCTAAAATATTTTTTTCCTCCAACTTAGACCTTGAGGTAAATATTATGATGCAGAGATACTTTTATAAGGAAAAGTATTAAAGTAGAAGTTGCAATGAGGCCAGATTAAGATGCAGTATGTTGTGACACAACCACTGCTGAAGGAAGTTTCTGCTTATAGGCAGAGCAAACCTACATCTACCTGCAACAGAATGGTAGCCAGGCACAATGACAAGCTAGATATTAAAAAGAAAAAAATGATTTTTCGCAAATATATAGAAAGTATTTTCTTAATAATATTTTTCTAGGTAAAGTTTATTACCATTAAAGTTACTAACTTTAAATTGGAATATTCTTAACAGAAATAACCCATTAAGTTCTTGGTTACAGGTGTGCAGAAGGAAGCACTTTTCTGACTAATATCTTGGCAAATGGATAAAAGAAAGATTCCCAGTATAGTGGACCTACTATTTTAAATCTAATTTTCAGCTGGTGCTATTTTTGAAATAAATTTTTTGGATGACAATTTCAAATTATGTGTTCTGAATCAAACTGAGGGTCAACTTTGCAGAGACAGTAGCTGGGGAGATCATCTTCATGCAGTTCCAAATACCAATTTCTACATTGACGGTTCTTGTCACAGGGGAGTCCTGATACAGAACATTTAATTTGGCTGGAATGTAAATCATATCAAAGGGATATAGAAGCTATGTAAAGAACTGAAACGAGGTAAAAAATAATCATTAATGGAAAAAGTCCTCTAGTAAAAACCATACTTTTGGTGAAACACTTGCCTTAGAATTGCTAGGACAACTACAAATATAGCACTGCATTAAGAGTCTTGAAGAAAGTTCATGATGAACTTTTCTGTTTCCTGTTCTTTAGATATGAAATTAGTAGCTATTTTTCATACTGTGATACTAACATATTTTACTTTTTCTGTAGCTGTTTAACTCAGGGTGGAACATTCTGTTTGGATGTTTCTAGACTGATTTTTTTTTTCCAGAAAAAAAAAGGAAAATAGCTTAAAAAAATCCATGAAAAATAGTTTACAAATTGGTGGCAGCAGGTTGCTTAACATAATGGAGCAAAAGTAACTGAGGTAAAAAAGAATAAAAGTCTCCAAACTACAGCAAAGCCAGCCCTCCCTGCACGAGATCTACCTAGAGAGCAAATCTTCTAAACCTAGCAATTCATTCTCTTCCATCTTTCTCAGCACATGTGTTGCCTTCAAAACAATTCTGCCCAAGAGAGATACAATTGCTGTTTTAATTACAACTCACAAAAGAGAAAGCAACAGATGTATAAACATATTTTAGGTATTTATTAAATATCTGCTGAATTGTTATAGTCCTGTTGGCTCATTAATGAAATCTCCATGGATTAACCACTGATTCCCAACAACTTAATCTACAAAGACGCACGAAAGATTTGCATTTTCACCTTATGTACACTCATTATAATTTCTTTTATATGTTACTAATTATAAGCCTTTATATTTGTTTGCTCTTTTCTTCTTGGTAAGGGCTGACAGAATTGCTGACTGTATTAAAAAACAAAAGGATATATAAAGGAATCCACTGAATAAATACAACTAACTATGTCATTCTTTTTCAAACTGATCAAGGTTAAGAAGTATCAACTAACAAATAAAGCAAAAACAAAGGGGAAAAAGCAAAGAGAAAAAAAAACAAAACAAAAAGCCTCAGTTCTTGGAAAATGAAAAGACTATGAGGATTTTGCTCACAATGTCAAGGTTAATTTTTTCCCCACACCATGTAGGTTTAGAATTTCCTGGAAGTGTTTTCTTCTTTCCATATTATATCTCTGAATATAATTCAAGACTGACAAACACTTAGAGGCCATGATTTCTTAATATGCATAAATCAGGAATATCTGCTGTACATTTTGCATAATAATATGTAAACTTTTCAGAGGCCACATTGCAAATTCCTCTCTCTGGACTCATGAGAGTTTATGTTTAAAGTGTATAACCCTCAGAAAGGGAAGATATAACTTTTTCCAATACAGTTTCCACAGCATTCCACAGAATGTGCCAAAGGTAATAAAATAATTTAATACATATTCCAATCTCTCCCTGTGCTTCATATCAAGAGAAATTAGTAGCTCTGTCCCTTAACCTTCATCGAAATGTCACATCTAGTCAATATGCTTCCTGTTTCTCTCTATTATTAAAGGATTCTGCTCCACAGTTTACTACTTGAACCATCAATGCCAAGACATGTCTATCCAGAAGATCCTAAACAGGAGTGACTGAGATAAATTGAGACAAGTAAGGATATTCCTTGTGTTATGCATCAGCTACACCAGGATTCGTCTGCATTTGGATTTTTCATTTATGAGATAAAAACAAAGTTAATATTGAGTAAACATATTGAGCATGATGCAGTTTTCTAAATAAATGACTACAATTTCCTTTTAGGTACTGGAAAAGTACCTCAGGCTCTCACTTGCTGCTGAAGAACACTGACAATGTCTCTTTGTCATAGCTCCATGAAGATGCCTTTGATACACAAGAGCATTTCCAATGGTACAAGCTATCTTTATGTGGGTAACAGAAACAAGTATATAGGGTAGAATTACCTTAGAGATTAGGAATGCTACATTTAAGGGTTTATATATAATATTTACAAGTGTTTGGGAGTCTAAGCTTCACTGGAGATCTAATCTGAACAGGTGATATAGACTGTAGAGAAATGCAGATGGCCAGCCACCAGTTTTCTACTGTAGGGTGAGTAGTCACATACTCTAGGCTACAATGACTCTGCCAATCAATTATTTTTATTTTTTTTATTTTTTTTTACTGTGGGTTTTAGGCACTTTGCTTAAAAGTAGATGCACAGATAGGTATGGGGTTTTTAAGGAGGATTAATACAGCAGAGCTGACATTGCCTATAGGAAAAAATAGACAGGTAGTTACACTTCTGGAATAATCAGGATTTGTCAGAAGACAACATGTGGAGGAAGTTGCAATGGTTCATAAAAAACAGTGTTTTATTGAATCCATGATTTTCAGAACAAAATGGAGCTATGAATTACAATTTCCAGGCTCAGCAGTTCAAGCTATTTTTTTGATCTTGAGGACTGAAAGATTATCCTGGTTTCACCTGGGATAGAGTTAATTTTCTTTCTAGTAGCTGGTATGGTGCTATGTTTTGGGTTCAGTATGAGAAGAATGTTGATAACACTCTGATGTTTTCAGTTGTTAAGTAATGTTTAGTCTAAAGTCAAGGATGTTTCAGCTTCTCATGCCCAGCCAGCAAGAAAGCTGGAGGGGACACAGCCAGGGCAGCTGACCCAAAGTGGCCAAGGGGTATTTCATACCGTGTGATGTCATGCCCAGTATATAAACTGGGGGGAGTTGGCCTGGTGGGGGCAGATTACTGCTCAGGGAGTAACTGGGCATTAGTTGGTGAGTGGTGAGCAATTGCATTGTGCATCACTTGTTTTGTATATTCCAATTCTTTTATCCTTATTGTTATTATTAATGTCATTTAATTATTTTTATATTATCATTATTATTTTCTTCCTTTCTGTCCTGTTAAACTGTCTTTATTGCAAGCCATGAGTTTTACTGTCCCACATCTGGTTCTCTCCCCATTCCACTGGTTGGGGGGGGAGTGAGTGAGTGGCTGAGTGGTGCTTAGTTGCTGGCTGGGGTTAAATGATGGCACAGATGTAGGGTGCAGTATTCGTTTTGTGAAAAATGTTCTTTTAATGGTAACTGGATATTTCTGTCCTTCATTGGTTGTCTGAATTCCTTCTTGAGGACTCACTTTCCTTTGGGCTCTATAAGACTTCTTGTTGTGGATTAAAAGTGGATGACTGAGGCTGTTACACCTCTCACCTTAAAGTATGCTTAAACTGAGTTTTCAATGTGCTGAAAACTGCTGCAGTTCTTGAGTTGATTTAGGAGTGGATCAAACTGGGTTTATGTTAGGTATAGTATCAGTGTCTAGCAGAAGATAGGTAGGACAAGTGAAAGTCTCAGAGTATCAGACTTCATTCAATATTATGTCTTCCATATCTCGTTTTTTGTCCTTAATCTTTCTTCCAAAGCACATGAATTCCACTTGATTTATTTCCAACAGATTTCACTGTCTAATCAAATGTTTTTAGACAGAGATCTAATAAACAGATTTTCATTTCTGCCCGTAAGAAGTACTTTCTTTTTTCAATCAAAGGAGCTTGGCAGACATGACACCAGGTCAACAACACAGTCAAGTAGTTTTGTTCTATATATTCCTGGCAAAAAAAAAAATATTTTAAAATATCACATCTCACCCAATTTGTCTTCATGATTTTAAGAAAGTTTAATACATTGACTGATTTTTATTCATGCAAAGGGTGCTGCCATAATTGGTAGACACTCCTGGGATTAAAATAAAGATTAATCTCCCAAGATTAAAAAAAAGGGAAGAGTATTTACACATTCAAAATAATAATAAACTACCATGTGAAGCAGTATAAAATGGTAAAAAATAATTTTCTCTATTTTGCATTACTGGATTTGATCAAAGAGTTACTTTCAAAGATTCACTGTTCATTTTCAAAAATGTGGTTCACAGGAAAGCATCTCTGTGAAAGCTTTGAGGAATAACAGAACATGCTTTGCTTATGGTAGGTTAAAAAAATAATCTTTTGTTGTATTTGCTAGTTCACAGTTGTTGATTTTGCTTTACTTTTGCTTGCAGCACTGAATGACAAAGTAGGAAAGCAACTCAAATGTGGATTGTTGAAGCAAAGAAACATAGGAGAACATAAAGGAATAATTTGCAATCCACATATTGAATGAGAATATAGAAAAAGTGGCACAGACAAGAACCTGAGCCAATCTCCATTGAATTCCAAGTCAAGGCTCCACTGACCAGAACTCAATCACCCCAAAGAGAAAGGTTGAGTGGATTCTGACTTGTAAAGAAACAACACGTGCTGAATGAGCAGAAATTATGAATTGCACAGAAAAGATACTTAAGAACATCAGCAACTGACATGAACCTACATGGGTAGCTGACTGAAAGATACAGGGAAGGACTTCAGTATGGCTACACTTTTATTAACTTCTGTCTTCTCTCCATATTAGACATTTAACTAGAGATACCACAAGACCATAGGGCTCATTAAATAAGCAATGACTTGTGGAAAGATCAGTTTAGGCTGTCTCCTCTTGATACTTTTTTTTCTCTCCTCAGGATATATGAAAGAAGAATCCAAAGAAATTTGATGCAGCAAAAAAGTTCAAGCTTTCCCTTTTCCTCAGGGAGAAAAGCTCTGACAGTGTATATCTCATTTCTTTAGATGGAAATAGATCAACACCAGAAGACCCCAACCCCCAGCAACCCTGACTCCTATGCTCATGAAAGGTTCTTCAGGCTAAGACTTGTTACTTCAGTTAATTTTATCACAGTTAAAAGAGAAAACTGATATTTACAGCACAAGAATTAAGGAAATTGCGAGCGGCGGAGGAGCAAGCAGGACGACTCAATATGAGTGATACAGCATTGCCCACTTTATTCAGTGACAGGAGTACATTTATACCTGAGGGATAGGGTTCACGCAATGATGCTAACAATTCTATTGGTTAGATACTACTGTTCACGCGCTCTTAGGCATATTATAATTGGCCTACTGTTTTAAGCACGCGTTGGTTTTGGCAAGCCTTGCGGTTACGCATATCTTGGGTATTCACAACTAATTCCCACATCTACTATAAACAGCAGATGTGTGCTACCTCTTATCAAGGCCTCAAGGACCTGGTATTTTTCAACAAGCCAGGATTGTCCGTGAGAACCCACAATATCTTGTGGCCCTGTTATTCAAGAAATTCCTCAACAGGAAATTATAAAGACTAGATTTTGGATTAATTAATCCCAAAGAATACTGGATAATACAATGAATCTGTGATTCTCTTACCTAAATTTCCTTTACCTCTGAGGTAACTCAGACTTAACTCAATTTATACTCTCCGAATTTCTGATAACAAACTCCATTGTGTGTTGACATTAATATACTTACTTCTTTTCTTTATAACACCATCTTCTATGTGCAATAAAAAAGATGAAAAAGATCTCCAGACACTGACAAATTGGTCTCAATTAAATAAAAATTTCTTCTTAATCCTGGAGCCTTTCCTCTGAATATAAGGTATTCTGAAATGCCATGAACACCTCTATGGATGAAGTGTCACTGTGTGACAGCATAGGACAGTTGGACAATAGAAAAAATGGTTTCCAAGAGCCTAGAAAGACTTTCAGTTGAGTTAGATTCATGGAGGTGTGTATGAAGTATGACAAGTTTGAGGTGTGAGAAGCAGAGCTGCATGATTTCTTGCTGTTGAGAACAGCCTTGTCATAAACTCTGAAGAGGCATGAAGATCTAGGATCCAGTGAAATTTTTCTCTTCCTTACCCAACATTCATCATTCCCCACTAGTTTTCATTGGAAACCCATTCAAAGATCATTTGAAAAAACACCCGTTTCTCATGTTTTCTTATTTTTCATACTATGCTACATGTGCTGCTTCCTACACAGCTGGTGATGGCAACAAAAAAAAAAAAAACCACAACAAAAACCAACCAACCAAACAAACAAGTAATTTTCATTAAAGAGCACTAAACTGAATGTGTGAACAGTTTGTGGCTAAAGCAAAAGTTTTTCTCAAGGTTTAATTCTTTTGAGCTAAGGACCATACTCATTCACCTGCCATTCATGGCTGTTTTCTGGACAGAATTCTGGCACAGACCACATAGCTAGTGGTCAGTTTTTAGTCAGTCATCACCCCCTCTTTAAATCAGTACCATGTCTGGTGGTGATACACTGCTGATTTATTTTGTTAATAGAATTTATTCCAATAATATGGGAATGAAGACTTGTCCCATCCCATACACAAATACTAGAGCTTCACTGCTAGTCCTTCATTCTAGTACTCACCTAGATTCTCTTGGTTTGGCATAGCTGGCTCTGGAAATTATGCATCCAATGCCAGAAGAACAAGAGGTGAAAAAAAAAAATCTTGTTATTTCTGTTACATTTAATTTTGTTTTAAGACATGTAAGAGGTAACACTGGAAAAAATGATCATCCAAATGAGACAGAGTAAGTCCTATAATTTTTATGTATGTCATATTTTAGTAGAAATCAGTTCTGTAGATTAATTATGCTCTGACAGGGAAATAGAGGAATACTGATTTTTCTGTGTGTCTCTATAGACTTAGAAATTAAACACAATCAAGTCTGTTGAACATGATGAGAACATTATATAATAGAATCAAGATGGCTAAAGTCAGAAAGAACCTTTGGAGCTCGTCTAGTCAAAAAGAAAGAAAGATTTCTGATAGTAAAGGAGTGTTTAATTGCCCCTAGAAGACATAGCAATGTTCAGTGTTTATCGGGTAAATGATGCTCATTCAGATGATGAAACAAGACATGCAATTTTGGCAGTATATGTAATTAACCAGTAGGTCAATATGCCTTCTGATGTAATAGGTTCTCCAGTTACTAAAAAATCCCCAAACCCTGGATGCCTTTTTCTAAACAAGTGCTTTCAGTCCACCAGAAATTATAGTTTCATGGAGAAATCACTTGGCAATTCAGTCTTTCCCATTGAGGAGTACATATTTCCAAACCACTGCTTCATTCCAGTCATCTCTGTCTGGGTAGAACATTTCGTTGTGCTCCATTACTGACCAGCATCATTCACAGCAGCCATTTGGGTGTGCTGATAGACACTGCAGGATACACTGGCCCCCAGCTGCTATGGCTAGTAAAATGCTCAGCTAGACTAGGTATCAGTGGTTAAGTAATTAAAAATGACCAACTTCCTTTGGCTTGGTGAATTAAATTAATTTGGGAAAATGGGAAGAAGCTCACAGCTGCAAATACATTTTTATCATGGGACTCATTTTTGCTGTCCACCACATGGGATGATATCTCACTGCTTCATCAATATTCAGTAAAACTGGCAGAATACTCTCAGTCATTTCATCGCCAGAAGTACTAATGCATTTTCTGCAATGCAGCATTCCCAGATGTATTATTTACTACAGGAATTGCCTTGGGGAATAATTTTAATAATGGCATGACATGTGGCTAGGGGAATAATATAACTAGATAGGCAGAAAAATTTTATACTCAACAATACAAAACAATTGTGACTAATGAATGGTAAATGTAAGCAAAAATGGGCCTGATCCTCTGCTGCTTGGTAATTACATGCAGCAAAGCAAGCACAAAAGTGGTTTCCAACTTGGTATGTTTTAGATTTCCAGAGATTACAAACTCCATAAGACAACAGAGGTTCATGGAATATTGCCCTCTAACACGGATGGAGAACAGGAGAATACATACTGTTCTGAATGGGTATCACATTTCTACCTGAGAATGTTCAAGGATGAAAAAATCTGCTGGCTTTGCAAACTTCTTGAGGGACTCTTGATGGTATTTTTTGTTTATAAAACAGGTGACAAACTTAATTAGGTTTTCAATACACGTATACAAACTATATCACTGCACTAACTTTTGGTGCCTGCTTCTTCGCTATTCAGAATGGAAGCTGAAAGCAAGTTAGACTCCATTTACTCTGCATGACAGAAAGGCCAAGGATGCCCAGCATGCAGAAGTTTAAACTTTTTTGGAGATAGGATTAAAGCACTGGAACATGTTCCATTTCTGCTATTGAAGATGGACATAAAGAATGCAAGGTTTGAAAGCAGAGCAAACAAGAGTAGACTTAGGTTTGAAGCTCATTGTTACCAAAGCTTTTGTAAGACATGGAAACCCTGAACTCTAGTCTCTTCCTCTTGGATGTGAACAAAATCTACCCTAAAACTGTTACTAGATAAAAATTGAGATAATACTAGGGACAATCATAATGTCCAGTCTCATATGAATGTCCTAATCTTCTGGACATGCTTCTCGTGGCTCCAGAGAAGACAGGAATATCTACAGCTGTCAGTGTTTGAAGCTGCTAATGACAGAACTGTCACTGACTGACTTCTCCCAGGCATTGAAGAGCAGAGAAAAAGAGCAAATGATCAACACACTTATGCCCCCATTTAAATCACTGCAGAATTTCAGAACCTTGATTATACTTAGCCTGGGGGAAAGTTCATACAGTTGATGTGTCTGTATCATTCTATCCCCTGTGGTCAAATGAATTAAATCTATGGTTTATCTAGATGACTCACCTATCTGCTCTGTTTCACTACCAAATTAATTAATTTTTATACATCCAATCATATCTCACTGAAATTAATAAGAATAGTCAGGAGCAAAGATTACTTCATGCTGAGTAATTTCAAAAGACATCCTATTATAGTGACGAAACTAGTAAATACATACTTTTAAAGTATTTTAAATGTGAAAAGAACCACGTAAGTACTCATCATTCTTATTCATCTTATTATTAAATTATTGTATCAAGAAGGGTCCTTTAAAGATGCATCAACTTTTAATGTTTTCTCATCTTTTCTGTTTCTCTTTCCTTTTCCCTTGCTAACTGTGGCAGTACATCCCCCACCCCCACTCCATCCTGCTGGCAGGAAACGAAACTCCTCCTTATTTACACTCAGTATTGCAACCTCTATGCTCCAGGAGCCACCTGTGGGAAACTATTAATAATTACACTGTTTACCTTTCCTCCTTGGAAAGCCAGTCTATGGGTGGGGTCCCTTTCTATCCCTCTCCTTTCCCATTCAGTCCAGTTACAATGCTGTTTGGGAATTTTGAAAAATTTGAATACTCTTGTGATGTTGGGACCAGCACGGTCCTAGGCCTACTGCTGGGAATTAGCATGTTCCTGCATGTGGTTCAGCTCTTGTTTAAGGTTAAACAACTGTTTAAAGTCACTCAGAGGTCTGCAATGAGGCTGGATAATTATGAGTGGCAGGGTGTATGGGGTAGTATGGGCAAGTACCTAGAAGAGTAGGCACCTCCAATGCTTTGGAAATTCACCTCCGAACAAATGCAGAATCCAGAAGAACTAGTAAAATATTTGAAAAAGGTATGCCGTCGCCCTGGCAACTCCAGAGAGATACAAATTACTGCAATGTGCTGGGGCCTGGCCCATGCCTATAGAGCCCTGTTCAACACTACTCAGTACCCTCAAGGGAAAGAGGTCTCTGGATCTAACAACAAAACAATGAGCACTGCGGTCACCCAAACTGTGGCCCCTCCAGCCCTGGCAACAAGCAATGCAGCTACACAAACCCCAGTGACAGACCCTGTGGTTACCCAAAACTCAGCGAGTGGTACAGCAACTGAACCAGCAGACCAGCCGGCACCAGCATCAGTTGCCCCCGTACACAAAAAGAAATATGCAAAAAAATCAGTTCGCATAATGAAGGAGGGAGATGAGCCAGGGCCATCACGGGAAGAGGAAGAGGTAGAACCAGAGGTAATCACCTGATCCCTATCCCTGAATGAGCTGCGGGATATGCGAAAAGATTTCAGTCAGCATATAGGTGAGCATATTATCACCTGGATCCTCCGATGCTGGGACAATGGGGCAAATAGCTTGGAATTAGAGGGTAGGGAAGCCAGGCAGCTGGGATCGCTCGCCAGAGAAGGTGGCATTGACAAGGCAATTGGAAAAGGGGCACAAGCCATCAGCCTCTGGAGACGACTCCTGTCAAGTGTGAAGGAAAGGTACCCCTTTAAGGAAGTTGTTGTATGTCAATCGAGCAAGTGGACCACCATGGAAAGAGGTATCCAATATCTGAGGGAATTAGCTGTGCTAGAAACTA
>JANZLQ010000005.1:19583485-19595450 GCA_026212715.1 Elanus axillaris | reverse complement strand
TTCCAGCAGCTTCTCACAGAAGCCACCCCTGTAACCCCCCCCGCTACCAAAACCTTGCCACAGAAACCCAATACAGACTGACAAAATAAATAATAACAAATTGGTAGGACTACATGGCATTCACTCAAGTGTTCTAAGATAACTCAGGGATTAAAGCGATAAATTACTAATGGTAGTGTGCAACTTCTCTCTTCAAAACTGCTGTTTGCCATTGTGCAAGTTCATGTTTCTCTTACATTTTGAATACTCTATACAACTCTAGTCCCCACACCTCAGAAAGATATAGTAGAATTCGAAAAAGTTCAAGAAAGAGTAAAGCATGTGATCAAAATTGTGTAAATGTTTCCATACAAGTAAGGATTTAACAAGGTGGAACTGAACAGGAACCCTTAATGGAAAAATGAAGTGGTGGGATATGATAGCACCCACAAAATCATGAATATCATAGGGAGTTTAACAGGGATCAGTCATTCCTATTTTCTTCCTATCTATTATCAAATAAAGCTAATGGGAGGTAGGTTCAGAATTGAAGGTGGTTTTTTTTTTCCCCACGGAATAGGTAGATTAATAACACTCTTTGTCAAAGAATGCTGTGGCTGTAAAAATTTAAATAGGTCCAAGGGCTGGTTAGACAGTTACATGAAATAAAAGTTTATTAAGCACTACTAAATAGGCAGAGCATATGTGATTCAAGATATTTCAGGAAATAGAAAAAAAAATTGGAAGCAGAAAAGTAATACGGGAAATTTCATATATGCTCACTCCATTCTTCTTCCTGTAGTGTCCACTTATTTCCACTGCTAGGGAAAAGATACTGTGTGTGTACTTTTGGTCTGACTTAATACCATCATCCTCATATTCTGTTAGTTTCTTGACCAGTGTCAGACAAACCTTGATTTGGTCATTATTGCATTCTTGCAATTAGATCAGTGAAGTGCATAAATTCTGCAGTTTCCTGAGGAGGGGAAGGGGAGAGGGAGGTGCTGAGATCTTCTCCCTGGGATCCAGTGATAGGACACATGGGAATGGCTCAAAGGGAAAGTTGAGACTGGGTATTAGGAAGCATTTCTTTATTGAGAGGGTAATCAAACACTGGAACAGGATTGCTAGAGAGGTGGTTAATGCCCTGAGACTGTCAGTGTTTAAGAGGCATTTGGACAATGCCCTTAATAACATGCTTTAACTCTTGGTCAGCCCTGAACTGGTCAGGCAGTTGGACTAGATGATCACTGTAGGTCCCTTCCAACTGAACTATATTATTCTATTTTATTTTAAATCTAATTGAAGGATCCTCAATTAGAAAAACTGTAAAATACTTATTATATATTTAATTGTCACATATGTAAAAAAACCCTGTGTATAATGTGGGAAACATTTTATTGTCATTTTGAAAAGCAATGACGCTAATTAATTTCACACCCATCAAGCCCTCACATGATTTTGAGATCTTACAAAGGGGAATGAAGATCAATGCAGTGACAGTTGAATAGAGTGCACTCCCACTCCTCTGTCTTGAGAATAAAATAAAACAGTTAGACTGTAGCAGCTGCATCCTAGTTGAACTTAAATGGTCCTAACAGCTAAGAAGAGTAAAACAGTTAATGAAATTCACCAAAACAAGCCTATTTGCTGCAGCCCCTGGTACTATATGTAACACACAATCCAACTTTCCTAGGCTTATTCTGTGTGGTTTAGAGCTATTTGAATAGTTTGGAAGAATAGCTGAAAAATTATCTCAGTTTGTGACAGCAATCAAAACATAGTAGGTAAAGCTGAGCGCAATGAGTTTCTAATAGTAGTTAGATTAAGATACCTAGACTGGCCACTTTGATTTTCTCACTAGACTATTGTACATCAAAATCTATCTCAGTAGGTTGATTTCCTCTAAAACAGATAAATAAACAAGTGATAAAAATATCTTGTTCTTTCAGCTCTTTTCTCACTAAAGTTAGTTTGAATATCTTGCACCTCTTCCAAAATATTACAGTCTCTTCCTCAGTATTTGAGTCAGACATAATCATACCCAAAAGACCAAAATATGCATTGTAGTTAGAGCTGCTGTAGCGTTTTTCACTCTGCGGGAAGTAAGATTACTTTATCAGCAGGAGGTTTTCTGCAACATCCATTGAAAAGCTGATGTTCTTGAGGAATCTTTTATATGATTGTATCAGTGGCAGTGACTACACAAGAATCAACGGAGGCAAGTGTCAGCAGAGCTAGCAGCATTATTCAGAGGTACAAAAGTAAGAACCTGGGTCATACTGAAAGGATTGTGATTCTCAAGGAGCACTGATGGAGTTGAAGATTTTTGTTAAAGAACTGTTATTTATATTTCACAGTTCCTCTTTATTTTTTTTTTACTGTTATTCTGTGAATTTGTCTAGTGTTAAATTATACGCAAACTGTACAAAGCAAGGTGACCTACTTGGCCATCTTTTCATTTACATTCTGTAAATAAAGGAAGTAATCTTCAATATGAAGGGTATATTGTGTTCTATTTTCTGGTCTTATACTTCTTCCCTCCAATGATTCTTATTATGAGAATAAATCCCATCACCTCTCACCAGCCTCACACATATTTCTTATCTTAATCTCAGCATTCTTTTCAGAAAGTTGTTCCTTGATTTTCTGTTAAAAGTAGACCCAAGCAGATGGACAAAATTTCCTAAACAAACAGAGTAATTTAGATTATATCAGGTATATCTTGCTCTGGTTAGATGGAGATTACTAGCAGAGTTAGAGAGATTAAGGCAATAATCACTCTATGCCTGTGACCGGTGTTCATGATTGCTTAGTTTAGAGTTTCATGCACATGAATGTTTAAAAATAACGAAGTTACTGAGTGGAATAGTGTTGTGCTGGTTTTTTTTTAAGTCAGTGTCAATATTAAAAAATGTCCGTTCTTATTCATGTAAGGAAAACAGTCTAATTACAGATTTTAATAGCAAACATATGATAAGTAAATCAATGCTAAATATCCACTAGAAAACACAGTACGTCTTCACTGAATCTATATTTTTGTTAGTTTTCAGATAGTTTTATTTTTTACAACTTAAAATATATTGTCTAAGGAAAGACACATAACTTTTTAGAACACTAAAAAGGGAAATGAAGATGTCAAAATGGGTTTCAGTCATTAATAGTGTTTTCTTGAGTTATGAAGATACAAACATGATAATGTAAAAATGTTCTAACATTAAAAGACAAAAAGGACACTAAACATATTAGGCAAAGACCAATTTTTCATTTAAGTCTTAAATAGTTCTTTTCCCTTAATTCTACAGAAGCATCAATAAAGTCTTTTAAAAAAATCAAATAATAATTAAAAAATCCTTTCATAAAGAACATCCTTTTTTTTAAGGTTACTTTTTATTTAACTGACTTCAATTTTTTGTCCTCTTTAAGTAGAATCATTTAAAGTAATTTCCTTCTGTTACCACAGGGCCTGGATTCCTACTAAATTAGACTAACTCTCATATTTTCACAGTGCTTGACAGAACCTTTGGAAATGTCTTGTTCCTGTTAAGCATTAACCATAGATATTAATGAGGCTAGAAAGTAAACAAAGCGATGTCAAAAAAACCCTTACATATAGACGGCCAATTTGAACAAGTTCTTTTCTGTTGTACTGTGATGGAAACTCTTCATGAAGATTTTAGTTAGGTTGAAGTTGGATAATACAAGTGCATTAACTGGCTCTATCAAAAGGATGTTCTCAAAATCACTGGCTCTGGAGCATCTCTGAACCTCCATCTGCATGGATCAGACCAGGGAGCTGGCAAAAAAATAGGTACATTTCTGGTTAGGAAGGCATTTTCTGATTAGTGAGCTGACCTGTGTCAAAGAGGGCCATAGTCATGTTAAAGAAAGGGACAAACACAGAGGATTGGAAAGTGAGATTGCAATTCTTGGGAGCAATGAACTTTCAGATCTTCTCAACTGTATCATAGAACAACATCTTTAGGATTTGTATTTAAAAGGAAAGTAATTTTTTTCACAACCTAAATAATCTTTTAAGAAAACAGAAATAGTAATTTCTATTCTAAGATTTCAGCAGTCATGATCTCTAAATAAGCATTGAAAATATTTACAGTAAGCATATTTTATCTGAGTCTCTTTATGTATTGTCTTGTTCAAATTTTCACCAAATGAACTAGCTCTAATAGAAAGTGTTATAATAATTTATCAGATACTTGATCAATATTAATACTAAATTTGAGAGATAAAATTTCTTTTATGTGCTCACCAATAAGGAAAAAAAAAGGAAATTTATTGTCATCAGTCCCATGAATAATTAAGAGATAGTTTATCTTATTACAGTTTGTTATTAATGTCCAGATTCCATTTAAATTCACTGTTAACTGAGTGTGGCAATTAGATAATTGATTTAATCTGGCAGGCTTTGGTGGATTACATTACTGTGAGTTGCTGTTGATATAGAATGTCAGCAGCCCATGAGAAAAGTTTATGGTTGTCACTGAGTGAAATAACAGATTAAAAAATCTCCATACAAAACACACAGGATGTAGCTTTTTTTTTTCCCCTCTTCTAGTAGATTTTTTTTTTCCAGATTCTGTGGGCCTCATTTTGCAGGTCATCAACTTCTAATTAGGCAAAGTGATAGTTTTGTAAACGTAGTTTTCAACCATAAGGAGAAACAAAACTTATGGACAAAACAACTCCTGAAAAAGTATCCTTTCTTTTCTTTAAAGGGAGGATGTGTGTTATAGTCACATGTTAGGACTTATATCTGTATCACTTCTAATATTTAGTAACCCTACAAAACAAAGTTCACCAATGGAAACATTCTGTGCAGACAGGAGGGGAAAAAAAAATACAAAATAAACCCCAAAACCTCTTAAAACCCCAAACAAACAAACAAAACCCCACTCTTCTTATTTTTAGGTAATAACTGTGATGTAATCACAGAGTACAGGGATTAGCAGAGAAGAAGAATTTCCAGAGATCTTTTACTTAAGGTGTGCTACAAAAGAAATATATTTTCGAAACTGGTAAATCTTTGAAAAAGAAAAATATCGGCATAAACCATTTGTAATTAAATGCAGAAGGGATCTGCAACAAAGAATGCAAATGTTCAAACAGTGATTTTTCAAAGATGTTTTACAGTATGTAACAGTTTACAGTGAAGTGTCAGCTTGTTCATATCAACAGGAAGCAAGTCGCTGACTTAAGACTAAGATTTCCTGTATTAAAAGTTATTTCACTGGACACTAAGGACTAGTGAAATTTTCTTGTGATAACCAGACAAGGATTTAGAACTTCTTGTACTGGGAGCAGAGTCTGCTTTATCCATAAAGGTTACCTGGGAATGCAATGGATCTGCATTTGTCTCAGAATAGGTATTTTTGGCAAACACTATGAAAAAGTAATCATTGTGGCCATAAAGTTAGGACTTATTCTGGAACACTCAACATACAAAGCTCAAGTAATCTCCATTATTTAATCAAAGAAGATAATTTGACTTTATTATCAGAAATATAACTGAAAAGAGAAATTTTTAAGATCAGTCGCCTGTGCAACAAAACCAGTGTGGCTGCAGCAGACTAGGCTTCAACCTCTAATTCCTAATTATATATATACCTCATATATATATATATATATATATCCTAATATATATATTCCTATATATATCTGACTGACTGTTCAGCCAGCTTTGCTGGTACCTCAAAATGGAGAGACTTTTTACACAAAAGTGTTTCTGGCTTTCTTTCATTTAAGAAGATGGATTCGCTAAAGGGAAGGTGTCTGCCAGAGCTCATAGTAAGAAACTTTGTTTTTGAAAATACAGTGAGAGATACTTACTAATCCTTTTTCTTTCATTAAAATAAAGACACTGAGATCTGCTAAGAGCCTGACTGTTTAAACCGCAGACCTTGATGGATTGAGTACAAAGCTCTCACTTTGAAAGAAAATTAATGCCAACCTAATATATGGAATGTTTCCAGGATCGTCAAAATTGTAGGACCATTTTTGTGTGTGTGTGATTATAGAAAAAAATATCCTCAGGTTTCTTATATTGATTATATATGCTAAATGGGTATATGCATACTGTATATATTAACTAGTCATAATAACCACATAGTTGTGCGATTGGATAAATAGCATAGCATATAGATTCCAAGAGTTCTGAGACAAGATTCTGTTTAATAAAAAAAATTTATATAATTCTTATTTAATCCTTTCTCATTTAACAGAGTTAGCTATTCACCAGGAAGTTCATACTGCTTGTTTAAAGTACATAGCATTTGGTGGGTTGAGCCTGTACCTTTGAGAAACTGTGAGACGGCACATTTCCAGAGGTTAACAGGAAGGTCACTCACTGTCCTGTTGAGCAGTTTGAAGTCACTAGGTACTAGTAAAGACCTCTGATTCTAGCAAAAAATTAAAATCTTTTAAAGTCTTGATCAACTGCTGTCCAACCTGGCAAATGTTTTGAGGATCATAAATGCTTATGGTTTGTTTGGTTTCCTTACTAAAATTTCTTGTTTTACTATGTGTTACGCATGCCCTGTTTAATGGTTAGTGACCACCCCTCGATCACAGAGAAGCAAACTAAATTAATATACCAAACCCAAGTGGAAAACATTTTTTATTTTTTTCTAGGTATGACCGTTTGATACCATTAATTTAATATTCTTCAGTACACACACTAAGACAGTGTAACACCTTGTAAAAATATGTGAATAAAAATAAATATTGTATTCTTTTACTTGTTTATTTGATATACTCACAGCATTTAGAAAAGTTTTGAAGTATAGAAGATGCTTTTTAGCATAGGTGTGTTAGTTTGGAAATTCACATATCACTTTATCTATACAAGCATGAAGTTATTGAATGGTGGAATTACTGCCTTCAGCAATGAGTAATCTCTGCTGCTGATAACATCCTCTGAACGTGGACAGATATGAGTGCTGCAAGGCAGAAAAGGTATTCAAGCTGTTTGGCTACCAACTAAATACCCTTCAAAATAAGATGATTTGAAGAAGACAATGGATCATGCTGTACTTTGTACATTGACAATCAAATCCCAATGCATAGGAAGCTCATATAAATAGCAGATTATACTGTATAGTAATGTGTAGGAATTCCACCTCAGAGCATATGGACATTACAAATAGACTTCTGGTATTTTGTATTTTTTTTTCTTCAAAAACTTTCTTTATTCTTAGAATCTCACTCAAGCTTAAGAGAAGTTAATAAGTACCAGTTACACTGCATGGCTGATAATTAGAAGACATTACTCAAAGCTCATATACAGAAACCAGAAAGAAACAGCTCTTTCTTTTTTTCATGTCTGAAAAAAAAAGAAAGACTGCTGGTTTGGATCTGATTGTTTACAGACTCATTTATATTTTAGAAAATATGTTTCTTCTGCCACTTTAGCTGAATTTTTACATGATGATCTAACAAGAGTATTACAAAACATAGACCAAAATATGAAATGTCATTGAGCTTTATACGTGTATGCTTGATTTTTTTATTTATTGCAAGAAATTATTTGTGAATTTCCAGAGGTATGTGATAAGAGCAATTGCCTCCTTCAAGGTGGCTCACAAGGACACAATATTTTGCAGCTTATCATGACACTAATGTAAATACAAAGCCAGAACATGGTGGTCACTCGTTACTTTTGGCATTCTAAGCTGTTTTACCTAGGTGAGAGTTGAGGTCTAGATTGGTGAGATATTAGATATACTAAACAGATATCCTCACCATGTTCCTTTATTTTTCATAGTATATATACCAAATTAAAATGAATAGTTAAGGTAGCTTTTAAAACATGTATTGTAAAAAATGAAGAGTCAGTCCTTCTCAAACAAACAATGTAACTGTATTGGGTTATAACTGCCCTTATCTTGACCCATGAGCCTGTTGTTATATTTTCTTCCCCCTGTCCAGCTTAGGAGGGGGAGTGATAGAGCGGCTTTGGTGGGCACCTGGCGTCCAGCCAGGGTCAACCCATCACAATAACTTACTAGTAATTTCAATTATTTGTGTTATTTTTGTAAGATTTCCTATTAATATTGTAAACAAGTAAAACAATACCATACTATTTGAGGGTTTGGATTTTTAATTATTTTACCATACCATCCATTCACAGCTTGATGCAGTTCTACAATTTGTTAAGGACCTTGAAGCATATTCTCTCTCTTCCTCTCCTCTTTCAAAATATCAAATTTGTTCTCAAGAAGCAGCTGGTGAATTATCAATAATTTTCTTCATGTGTTTAAAAGTGATTGAATCAACATAATCACATGCTACAAATGAACAGGTGTGGAAACATGGCTTCAGACATCTCAGAAAAGGATCAAAACATGCTGAATAAGCTCAGTTACAAAATGTAACCTTTTTGGCATTCCATCAGTTTTAAAATACCAGGGCATTCTGAAGATGATTTTATTCAAAGCATGAAGAACTGGTTATCCTCAATTAAGTTCTTCATAAATCTCCCTGCAGCACACAGTATCCACAGCAGCCTGGTGGTTTTATCCCAATTATCCACAGTCCTGAGAAACAGTGCTGAGAGAAAATTCAGGGTATGTGATTTATGAAGGCACTTCTTGAGTCATTTGCTGCATCTCTATGCCTTTGTTTTAAAACAAACCTAGTATTGCTATGACTTTTTAAATAATTTTACAAAGGTATGCAAAGCTATCTTTAGAGCTTCTTATTTCCTCTCATTTTTTAACACTGAGGTTACAAGATAACACCACTTGGTTTCTCCTCTCCCTTAAGAGCAAAGTTCAGTGTTCCTCTGCAAATCACACTTCACTGATCTGAGCAGCAGCTGTTGGAGTATGAGATTTGTAGCAAGCGTTATCACACCAGTACAATGACTGTTAATCTGACCACCTTTTTGTTACCAGTATTAAGATTTTTACATAATACATTTACAAAACACCTAAGACTTCGAGAAAACAGCGAAGGCAAAATGTGTTTACCTTACCCCATGAGCAAAGCTGTATTTCTGTAAACTTTCTCACTTGAGGCAATGTGACAAATAAGACACATAAACAGACTCTCTACACGTGGTCTCTGGGACAAGCTTTAAACCATTTCTGTGCTTATGGTGATAGATATCCTGGTTGCACCAGTAAAAAGATTTTTTGAATATCCTGATCAGTTCTCATTTCCTAGGCAAGTCAGCTCAAAAACACATTTCTTTTTTTGTCTAATACAAGGAGACTTATCTGTCTTCATTCCAGTGTGTGAAGCCAACTGATATCTGACAGGTATTATCATATACTATTTTTGACTGGACACAGTGGAGATAAATATATGATAAATATATTTAATACTACTCTTTCCATTGCTTCTAGCATAAATTTGTATAAAGTAAGCACTGACTTTTGTTATAATTTCTGTGACCCAACAATCAAGTTCTTGGTTTATTTTATTTCTTTCCCTATGTACTTTCTCATTTAAAGTCCATAACTTATCATGTCTTAAATCCAGGTTCAAATGGAGACAATTCATATATAGTTACCACAAAACTATTCCAATGTCCCATAACGTGCTTCTGTGTAAAAACCTAGTCTTCCTCTGAGACCTGAATTTAACACTAGTGTATGAGAGAAGCCAAGGTTTCCTCTACTTTTAACAGAAGGACATAGGGGAATAGTTTCTCTATCTCCATATTTTCCATATCTCCCAGCTCATCCCACACTATATCACGTACCCTGTACTCTTTGTGTATATCTGTTTCCATATTTTTCACATGAAGAGAAGTCTGACATTTTTTCAAAAGCTTTGCTTCTAATGCCTGGAAAGACATCACTTCGAAGAATAACTTATAAATGACAAATATTAAATATTTGGCTGCATAATAACATCACCAAAATACCACTTTGTGGAAGGTCATTTTGTAAGATTGATCTCACTGTTATGGTACAGTTGTCAGTATGGAGGAATTCTGAAGATATGAAAAACCACCAGGAGCTGGCAAGAATTTCAGTCACCTTTATTATTTCTTTTTCTGTTCATTCATTATTGAGGCAGGAAGAATAACAGTCCCAAGTAAAAAGGGACATGAGCTATTGCCTCCAAAGAAAAGCCTTCTTAAATTCATTCAGTTCTCCTGAATACACTGTTTTTGCCAGTTTTTATAACAGCCTAAGGGAACTCTTCAGTATTTGCTTCAGCCAACCGAGCCATATTTTGCTTTAATATTTATATTATTTATTTTTCTACAGCAGTATAGAGCGTGTCATACTTCAAAGATAACCAGCATACAGAAACAGTCTCCTGAAGATGAAAGCTAGGATAAAAGTAGTCCAAAATCACCTCTTTCCATAAATATATACAGTAGACTATTTCTGATATCATATAGATTTTAAGTCTTAATTATTTTGTTATTTCTCCCTCAGTTCACTCCTGATCCCATCCTTAATATCCGACCTCCCTGACAGCTGGTCTCCTAATGGTGGAGCTCTTGTGAGCAGATATAAAGAAAGTGGTTTCCCTGGAAACAGAAACTATGATATAGTATGTATAAGATTTTAAAACATTTCTGTTCTCACTTACTTCCAGCCAGCAGTTTTCATATCTTTTCACAAAAACCGAAGAGCTGCCACTTTCTTCTGATTAATAGTAGCAGTCAAAAATGTTGAAAGTACAGTTATTCCTTCTCCCCACCCCACAAGCTGTTTATCACTTCTATTGTTATATGATGAATAGTTTATTTTATATCTACACACTTTACAAGTAAACAAAAGATGTGCTAGCATGTGTTCAGGGTGCACACTTTCTTAATTTTTAGTTAGACTGCCGCTATAGACCAAAGCATCTACTTAGACTTGAACAATAAAACTGCACTAAAAGAAACTTCTAGAGATTGTAATTTACAAGCTCCATTAGTATTATTTCACTCACTCTTTAATTCCAGCTTACTACAAACACATCTCTTAAGGCTTTGTAGAAGTTTGATGAAGGAAATTCAGAAGTACATATTGTTTCACCCTGAACTCATTGCCCATGAACCAGTAATTACCATGCACATTTAATAGAGGCTTTATCTCTTTTCTCTAAATAGTCACCTGATAGCCTTCCTGAGACAGAAACACTGAATTTCTGGAAGATTCTTGAAACAATTGCTAGCTTAGTTTGTGTATTTATAAACTGAAAATCAGGCTTACTAACTGTAACAAAGTGGTTATTGGATTTGCATATTGGTGTACAGTAGGATTAACATAGAACAATGTTCCAGCTTTCCAGGTAACCCAGAATACTCATTTTTTTAAAAAGAACAGCAGGGTCAGAAAAAGGCATCTGACCATATTCATGTCCAGGGAGGTCTTTTAAATCTTTTTCATCCAAGTAGTTTTCTAATCAGACTACCAAACCGTTCACTGGCACCTACCAATGGAGAGGCAGCGCTTTGTCAAACACTGTTTGTACAGTGTGTATGTAAATAATGTAATTTAAATTGGCATACCTAGGCACAAATAATTTTTTGCCTTTGTTTATGCTACCATTGCATGCATCACTGGTTATGCAAAATAGTAGCTGAACAAATAATTGTATTCTGAAAATTACACATTCTGCCTTGCATATGCTGACACTATGTTTTGAAAAGTCAGTCTTTAATGTTTAGGTTAAAATAAATTTCTTTCCCTTTAACAGAGCATTTCGCTTTTAGATAATTTCTTTTTTTTTCATTTTAGTTAAAGTCTTCATTTTATCTTTTTTCAATTGAAATGTTTATTTTTGCATCAGTGACATTTCATTGATTGGGAGGAGCTAAAGACTGCTTTTTTCCCCCTTTTTTTTAGCAGCCCAAATTACATTTCTCTTGGTTCATATTACTTTGGATTCATCAAAGATAAAGAAGGAGCTGTCAATTTAGCAGCACAGATAGGTTTCTGAAACACTGTTGTCCTGGTTTCAGCTGGGATAGAGTTAAGTGTCTTCCTAGTAGCTGGTACAGTGCTGTGTTTTGAGTTCA
>JANZLQ010000005.1:19541591-19553958 GCA_026212715.1 Elanus axillaris | reverse complement strand
TAATAAATTGAGTTAATTTCCCCAAGCTGATTCTGTTTTGCCCGTGATGGTGATTAGTGAATGATCTCTCCTGTCCTTATCTCAACCCACAAGCCCTTTGCTATATTTTTTTTTCTCTCCCCTGTCCAGCGAATTGGGGGGAGTGATAGAACGGCTTTGGTGGGCACCTGGCGTCCAGCCATGGTCAACTCACCACAATGGTAAAAAAAATTACCAGGTCTGTTTTCAAATTCAGCTTAATTTAATGTGAAAGAAATTATTTCATAATTAAGTAGTGCCATGAAAGTGCATAGTTATCTGCGTTACATCTATGTCAAATAATGCTGTTTTGTACATGGAGTTAGAATCTTAATTTTATGCTAAAGACTACTCCCAGCTGACTTGGTAGTACACAAAATAATCCTGGCTATCATGTTCACAACTGGGAGATGTGAAACTGGATAGTTCCATCTTTGTACCAAAAGTTTGCAATACCAAGAATTTTAATGAGCTTGTTAATTAAAATAAAGGTCATAATTTCAAGTATTTTTTTTAGTTTTATCTAAAACTGTTGAATTTTGAGTTTAAGAACAATTAAAAAAATATTGACACTTAATGAGCCAGTGAGAAGCAATATATTAAATAATGTTTCAATAAAGATTTTAACTGCTTTTTAACATTGTTATTTTGAATATGGGTATATGCAAAAGAGCCTTTGAAATCAGGTGACTGCACCTTAATATTTCATGCTGATTGCAGTAAAAAAATTCAGTATGAACAAGAATCTTAATATGGCAAGAAGTTTAGTTAGTCACATTCTACATTTCAGAAAGTACATAGAAAACATATACTTTCTTGGTATGTTAAGTGTTAATCACACTTCTGGTAGTGTAAGCCATATATACATTTCTAATTATGACATTTATAATCAAATTATTCAACAGAACAGTTATTACAGTTAGATTTATTTTATACCCCTACTGTATCTGAACAACATAATGTAATCCATCAATCAAAAAAGTAATAATTTATTGCTGTTTCTTCCAATTTATAAGGACATTTATTTTATCAGCTTGACAAAATGAGTTATGAGTCCCATTTTTCATACTTCCCTTTCCTTTAAAAGTTAATTTAGTAACATCAGATACCTAAAATTAAAAATAATAACTTTTAAAAAAAGGACAGGGAGAAAGAAAGCACCTCTCCTTTAAAATTTCCAAACCAGTGCCTTTTACTTGTTGTATTTACTAATGTAATAAATCTGGTGTTATGTTTTAACTAACAAGATCATGGTATATCTTCTAGTAAAAAATTTTGTAGTTAACTTATCTATTATGGGGTGCAAATCTTTGCACTCAATAAATAACTAACTAATATCTATGCATTGAGTGCAAGAGAAAAATAATATGAAGTTCTTTGCATATCTTATAGATTTCCCAGTTAACATTTCAGAAGATTATTAGTGAAACATTTCATTCAACAAGTGGTGGTGAAAATATCTAAAATGGTAATCAGTAGAGGTGTTTTAATTTTATCTCTGGGTTGTAATATGTGTCTTTCCCTATTGCTAGACACAGAGTATTTATTTATTCCTTTTTATGTGTTTATTCAGTTAAAAAATTCCATTCCCATCTAAATTATTTACAACTCTAAACTTTGAACATAGCAGCCATGGTGAGCACTGATGAATTAATAAATAAATAAATCAATAAATAAATAATAAAAAAACAAACCCTCCACTTATTGTAGGTTAACTTTTCTCCATGCCACGCAGAATAGAAACTGAACAGAAAACAGTAATGTTTCTAATACATTATCTCCTTATGGGTAAGCAATTAAGGATGACTCTCATGGAGCAGGCTAAATAAACTGTCTAGTATTTATATGGTACAGATGCTTCATAAATATTCTTTAAGTATTATTCCAGTGTATTTAGGTCTTCTAAAGAAGTATAATGATAAAATTAATTAAAGAAGAAAACATTATTAGCTTTCTTGAAAATACTAGTGCAAAGACAGAGTTTTATACGAGGAATTTGTGCTCTTTATAAGCTAACTCTTATTTGAATTTTTTAGTAGTAATGGAAAAATCTGCCTCTTCTCAGGGCTGCATGAATTAGGCATAAACATCAGTAGCCTGACTGTACCAGTCAAAATGGTGACCTAATCAGTATCTTAAGGCAAGAAAATCCTTGCCATCACACCCATCCAAAAGTCTTCTGGCTTTTTAACCATGCTAGAACTGAATTGTTTCTACTTTCAGCTAGCAAACACCAAAAAGCAAACACCAAGTATTGTATTATACCAATTACTCAAATCATCCCAAACTCACTATGCTTCCTGCAGCTCTGTAGCAACAATATTCACTAGATCATAATTTACTTTAAAATAATTCACTAAACACAATACACACACCAAAAGAATACTACCAACTGTAAGGAGTGTAGACAATGTCTTTGCTGGATGTACTACTTTTTCCAAAAAGCTGGAATAATTTGTAGTTAATTCCTCATTATTCTTTTCTATTTGGAAACTATATTGCCTATTGACTAGGAATTTTGCTATTTTTAGCACTGGATAAACTCAGCCTGTATATTGACAAAGGACATGTAAATCTCATTAAAGACTGTGAACAAGGAAAAATCATGACCAAAGTAAAATAAACTGTCAAATGCAACTGCTGTATGTTTAAAGTATCTTTTTCCCCAAAACCTTCATGCATATCTTGACAGCAAACATAGTCAGTAAAATACTATTCTAAAAATTCAGTATAAAGGTATCATCATTACTTAATAAATAATCCTACACTTAATGTCACATCTTATAGTACCCAACAACACATTGTAAATGTACATTGCTCAAACTATGCTTACAACACTATTGTAGGAAGAATTATAACAGAGCATTAACACCTTCCAGCACTCAAAATTTGTTAATGTTCTTAATAGCATGCCATAAATAAATAAATAAATAAATAATCCCTAAAGCAACCACCAACTAAAAATATGATTTTATTTAATCATTGTTAATTGTTTATTATAAACATTTTTGTAAAAGTAACTGACAGTGAATCTAGTCTCCATCTCTAATCAGTATTTTAACTGGACTAAAACTCTCTTCGGAACATGTTTTCAAAAACTGATGAACTACATGTCTAAAATCAGACTAAGAGATGAAGAACAGGTTCATTCATTGCTTCCTGGGCAGGAAGAAGGAGGATGCAAATTAAATATCATTAAAAATCTTTCTATGGTCATTCTGAAGCTGGAAAGAAATTACACTTTCCAGATACTTGCTCTGTGTCTCCACCTTCAAAGAAATTTTGAGGGATACGGAGTGGTTCTGTGGAATGATAAAAAGCCTCAAAGAACTAAAAGAAAGTTAATAGTTTAACATAGTAAAAAATTCAGGAGTACTCTTTTCCTCATAATAGGACTAAACATGGATGATAGCTTAGAAAAAGAGTCTTATGAAGACAACTAGTGACCTAGAAAACAGATCAGTTACTGACAAATATGGCATATATATATGTTTCATACACAAGTGCGTGTGTGTATGTGTATATAGATATGTAATCAGTGTATGTGATATATATTTATATCAGTTATCAAGTTTGAGACTACTGTGAGGGGAGTGTTTAGAAGACTGAAATATCAGGCAAGTTAAAACTAAAATTCATTAACACTTTGTACTAATGTTTAATTAACACAAAAACATTGTGTGCATGCACTTACACTACAGAGCTGAGGTTGCATAGCTAGTGCTGATAGGTACAGTCCCTGGAGGTACTTGGTCACTGAAGCTGAGGTGATCAATCTTCAGAGCTCTTTGGTGAGAGAAGCTGGAACTGATATTGGCTTGCCTTCTTTATTTTCTGTTTCACGCTTTGTTGTGCTTGATGGGTTTTTTTTCTGTTTTCAGCCCTTCCCAAAATGGGACCTCATCGGCTACCAGCACCACGCCTTTTGTTTTTAGTTTTGCCTGCCTTCTGTATTCAGCTGGATACCCTGTCTACTTGCAGAAACTTTTGTCATTTTTGTGTCTTCTGGGGCAACTATAAGTCTTGGCTACTTTGGAGCTCTCATACTTATGTACACATTATAACAGGATTACCATCATGTTGTTGACAAGTACTTGTATACTGCTAAAGTACTTGTACACTGCTGTTGGTCACACTACATTCATACCATTTTGGTGTGTTCATATTTGTAAGCAAACTAATATTTATATATTTTGTAAGTAAAATTGTATTTTAATTTCAATATTAACTATATACAGATTTATACAGTTAGAATTAATTGGTGTCATGGGCCTCTGCTTTGGCAACAAAAGGAGAGACAAATGAACATGTACTTTACACAATGTTATTCTTTCTTTTCCATATAAGTAAACCAAAAGACTTTTCTGTTTCACTGTGAGAGGAATCAAATACAGTATATATCAAAACTTGCACATTTATTTGAGTCAGCTTTTATCTCTATTCTTAATAAACTTACCATTCATGGCCATGGCTTGGATAACTTCATGCAAATTCTCCAGAAGACATATTCCCAGGATATTGAAACTTTCTCAAAATAATACCACACAAGAGTGAGGATACAGCCCAAAAGTCACAGAAGTCAGAGGCAGCATAGACGAAACAAGCAAATAATCAGGCAAACAAATCAGAGCTGAAAATTACTGGTTGGTTTAATACACTAGCTGATATGCTGTGATGCCTCCAAATGTCAAGATGCTGGGAAGTTTTTGTGTGATCTGGATTCCATAGACTCACATCAAGTTTAATCAAAGCAGACTATCAGGCAGGTCTAGGTGAATATTCCTACTCTTTGGGTTCAGTCTTAAATGTTAGATTCACTTCAGCTACCTGATCTCTCTAAATAAGTTAAATTTGCTTCATTTCTGTAACAATTCTGAAGTCAAGAAAGCCAAGTTTAACTTTTGGATTAACATTTAGGCCACTGAATATCTATGCTATGCTAAAGGCTATTTGTAACCCCTAATTATTTCAGCTAATTTGATTGCTACTCTACATTGTTATTTTTTTTTGTTTTCTAAACTCTTAACCTGACACACACCTTCAGCTTTTGCAAACCTGCATGTGAGATGATTTTGTCTAGCTAGGGCTAGGTACAAGGTGCTTCTCACATCTAACAAACATATTTTATAATAAGGAATAAAACTATTTTACACACCATTTTCTTCTCTGAAAAAAACAACCAACCCTCCCCCCATCCCCCACAAAAAAAAGATATTTTAAAACTTTTAAAAATAGTGAGACAGAAACAAAAGGAGGCATCAAAAATAAGGAATAGGCTAAGAGATCTTCAGTAATTTTATATGGAGAAAGGCAAAATTTCAAGTCCTCAACCTGATAGATGACAGTTTGGCAATATGACAGTCTCATTTAATCTCTCCTTTGGAGCTGTTCTTCTGTACATAAATAAAGAAATAAATATTGGATTAGCCAAGCCTTTCAAACCCTACATGAGGAAAATGTTATTTAACTCTGGGATCAGTCTTACATTGGCCAAATAAATATTCAGTTGTACATACACATAAACTGCCAGCAGGATGAAATACTGAAAAAGATTCCTGATGAATTAGGGCACAAACCTGGAATGAAAAACAGAACCTGTGAGGGAGATACCCTGTGGTCACCAGAAAGGTTTGCAGCCAGTACTCTCCTGCATAATTCTTTTTTTCATGTTCTTTAGTTTCAACCAAAAGTTTGCTATAAATGTCTTAAATAATTTCTTAAAGAATATCCTGTCTACACTATTTACTAAGGGCTCTTAATGTCTTTTATTCTGATCAAGAAAAAATGGTTTGTTATCAATTTTCTGATGACCTGTATATAAGAATGGGAATAAACACAATATGTTACAGAATAAAAACACTGATGTAAAACTAACTCTGGCTCCCAGGCTTCTCCTATATTTTCTGTCTCAAAGGGAAATATCTGTAAGATCAGATATGTATTCCCTTAAGCTAGGCAAGCATGATATATATGAAGCGCTATTGATTCTGCTTCCAAATGAACACAATTGAAAAGGTGGAATATATCAAGGCATGGTGTAACAAAGATCTCCCAGGATTGGAGGTGTATTTGGGAAAATTTTCCAGCTATTTTGACATATAGGAACTTTCAGTATGCAGTGTAGGTGGTTTCTGTGTCAGTCCCAGGAACAAAAAAAAAAAAAAAAAAAAGAAAAAGAGAACGTAATTTCATACCCAGTATTAAATTAAATTCAGTGTTCTACAAAGCTACTGATCCAGCAAATGAGCTTTCTGCTGACAGGGAAAGACAAGCCTATGCTGCTCTGCATGGAAAGGTAACCTAGGAACTGGAAATCACAGCAGGCAGGCAGGGCAGCAGCTCTACCACCAAGGGATACCATTACAGAGTACACATGCAAGAAAAGCAGAGGATTGGTGGCAGTGACCACGGTCAGCCAAATCTACCAATTAGCCTTACACACACACACACAAAAAAAAAAAAAAAAAAAAAAAGTAGGGTTTTTTTAATAGAGTTTTGAAGAATCCTACTTTAACTTGCTTTGCAGATATGAAGAGTTAGGAAGTAGAAATGAAAATTCCATTCATCTAATTGATTTGCCATCTTTTAGCCAGAAGAAAGCACTCTTCCAACTGTTTCAGTAGCACTTTCAAGATACTGTAATGCATTTAAAATGTTTCAATGAAATTTGATTATAACTGCTTGTTTAACAGTTCTACGAAATTGTGAACCCTTTATCTCAAAGATTATAAACAAAATTAATGACAAAAATTAATACAAATTCTTCACTGTGTTTTTTATACTGAAGAATATTTATTTTACAGATAGGTAGATGTTAAAGTGTGTTATAGGAAGCCTCTTTATTGCCAAATTCCTTCATCACTTTAAATAAGAATCTTCCTTGAGCTAAAGTTTAGGAAGGAATGATTTTTAAGCTTTGGGAGCTTGGAAGTGGCCACAAAATTTCTACATGGAAAAATGTTGCCTCAAATGTCTACTGGTTCATGTGGAGTATGACTAACATAAGATGTCAGACTCCTTTTCATCTGAGAGAGATTTTTTCTTTCTGATAGGTTGACTGGGACACTATGATGTTTTGTTCCCTCCTTATCACAGAGCACAGATCTTGTTTGTCATCTGGACTATAAATTTCTTTGATCATACCACATAGCTTTCTACCCTAAGGTTACTGAGTTTGAGCACTAGCATCATGCAACTCAAATCTACATATTGTAAGCTTTATTTACAGTATGTATTTTATAGATCAGCCAAGAGGTGATGCTCTAGTGTTTCTTCCCCTCCACAATAATCCAGACAAGTTTATTGAAGTCTTTCAAAACCAGAAGGGATTAAATATAGACAAAGCCTTTAAAAATAATAAATCCTTAAAAATTAAAGTCTGCAACATTGTTTCAGAGCATTGCTTCTATTTCTACTGTGAAACTGTGATTTCTGGTTGTGGTTAATGATGTGGAAAGAGTATGTGATGAGGTCTAATGTCAGACCACTACCAAGTGCTGCAAATTATGGAAGAGTTACCTATTTTGAGTCATTTATTGTTAAATAATATCCAGCCTGCTCCTACTGTATTTTTAACAACCTCATTTTTACTTACGACTCATAACAGGATAAGGAATAAAGCCACTGAAGTCAATATATTTGAATTAACACTACTCAAAGTAAATGAGAAGAAAAACTTTTTTTTTCTACTTAAAATAAAAAACAACATGGTAAACATAGTTCAAAGTATAATGAAAGTGGTTTAGAGAGCCACATTTGTTCCATTTTTTCCAGAACTAGCTCCACTTCAGGGGTATAAAAACAATTTTGGTAGAAATTCAGGTCCATATTACATTTCTTACATTCAGAGTAAATCAGAATCATATTGTTATATTCATGACCAAAAGACAAAAAGAACCACCTCTGATTTTCTACTCATGTAATCACATCTGTAAAAGCAGATCAGGAATATTTTGCTTTTGCAAATTAAATGCAAATGAGCTAGCTGCAGAAGGAACAATGCATTAGAGATTCAGACCTATTGCCCACAGAAAGGATCTTCACTAACTGCCCAACATTACAGAATTCTATCAAGGAAGGAAGAAGTGGTTTACAAATTACTAGGAACATTTTCCTTCATTTAAAACAACCTAAATCACATCAATTATGTTAAAACTTCTTATATATAGAACAAATCATCATTCTTTGGTAGGTTGCTGACCATTTATGAGATTGTTAGAAGTAGTCATAGAATTTGGCTATTTTAGCTGAATGTCTCACTGCTAAGTCAAACCCCTCCCCATTAACATAATCAATTTAGAGTAACGCCCTTGAATTTGAAAATTATGTAACCTTATCCTTAGTTTTATGTTCAGTGATGTAGCTACAAGCTTGAAGACTATATAAGAATTTCAGATACTGTTTTTGTGAGCTTCTCATGTTCCCAGTTTCTGGGAACATGAGATCATGCTTTACCAGAGCTACTCTAACACCTTTTCCAGTACAAACCAAAGATGTTGTAATCACAGCTAAACTGCCTCTGATATATTTCTTTTTCTTATCCTAACTAGTTTCCTAGTTTTCACTAACCTACTTGTTTTATGGTGAAAGATTCACCATACCTGCAGGTTTGGGATTGATGATGTGGGTGGGATTGGGACTGAGATTTGTATTAGTCACCACTGAAGAAAATGACGTTTGGCAGCCTTCAGTGTTGTCTCCTGCCCTTGGCCCAGGACCCCTTTAAATCCCCCGGGGGTGTCAGTCCCTGACCCAGCAATGCTGCGGCAGGGCCACAGGACCAATCCTGGCCAGCCTTGGCCCATCTCCAGCCCCATGGAGATGCCCAATGTCCCCAGCTGACCCCTGGCCTGCTCTGTGCCCTGGCTGGGGGAAGGCAGAGCAGGGACTCCCAGCCAGAGCCTGTCCCACTGCCTTTGGCTTTTGGTGGTAAGACCGGCCCTGGCCATGAAGCCCTGCCCTGACACCCCATGGGGAGTCCCCTTGGCCCCCAGTGCCTGGCCCAGGAGAGTCACCAACCCTCAGAGTGCCCTGACACAAGACAGCAAGCTTTAGCTTTTAATGTTCTGACCAGAGGTGATTGAGTTCCTTATGCATATTCTATTTGGTGACTAATGGTACATCATAGCCTTTATATTATTTATGATGTAAATAACTGCTTGTAATATATACCCTTCTCATGTACAATATTTTGTCACTGCTTTCAACATGGAGTTAAACAAATCCCTTTAGATTTTTAGGATCTCATTGGGGTTTCTTTGGCTGGGCTGTGCCTAACAAGTGTTAGGCACTATTCCTCAAGCAGGTCTTTCAAGGGATGTTAGGCTGGCACCAAAAAAATGCCAAAACAGTCGGTTGATTATATTTTATTTTATCACCTCGTAGACATGTGGCACCATTCATGGGTAGCCATCTTACACCCTGAATTAGGTCAGAACTGTAATTATTCAGATCATTGAAAGTCAGTATTCATATGATTCAACGGTGCTGGTTTTCCTGACTTTCTATTTTTCAGACGAGTAAGCTATTTGAAATACCTATTTTAGGATTATTGGCTCAGTCACACATGCACACACATACACATGAAGACAGGAACAATAAAACCCACCAGGAATGTCACAGTACAGATAGTAGTATCCTGTTCTCCGTTATTACCTCAGACTTCTCTGATCAAAGGTGTATCGGGGGAAGTCATACCTTTTGGGTTACCTTTCTTACGATTACAGGTAGGAGGCAGAGTCCTACAGCATGACTTTGATATGAGTGCTCTACAAAGACACAGAAGAAACCAATTTTGTTTTTAATATTCAGAATTTCCTTAGGGAAATTGCCAATATAATGTATTTTTTTCCCTCTATGTACTCTCTCACTGCTTCTTGGTAGCTCAAACCTGACTGTCCCTGTTCTGGACAAGACACTACAGGGATCGCTGAACCTGAGCATAAACCTCATTTGGTCAGAGTAGAGGAAGTATGCCTCCTGAATTTGTGATTCTGAGTTTGAGATTCTGAGTCCTGATGGCTGGGGTAAAACCATAGTAGTCTTTTTCCTTAAAGATAAAGGCTTTCATACTGAGACAGCATTTTCACCTAGGCACTCCTCTGATGAGAAGTCTGCTTTAATTAACTGCAACAGAATCTAATTCCTAATCAGTTTAAGAGAAAAAAACAAACAAACAAACAAAACCAAAATAAATCTTGCTGAAAAGGATACAATATCAGCACATGAATTCTTACCTTGATGCAATGGTTCCCTTTAATGCCATCTTAATAAAAACTGATACAGCTTCCTTATTTATAAAACTATAAGAAAATGTAAATGGGAAAGACGTTCAAACTCATGGACTGAAACTTTTAAAGCTGATTAGTCATTTCATAACAACATCTATTAATTTCAAAGAAAAAATATTTCCTAATTGATTAGAGTGTTTTGAAATTGTTAGTCAACATGCCTAGAACCCTGTGGTGTTGTTATGACAGCCACCTTAAAGTCAAGCAAAGATTTATTTGCTATATGCTTGAAAAGGTCAGAGAGAAAAGTACTTACACAAGGACAATGCACACAGTTTTATATAAACACAACAAGGTAGTAAGTTCAAATATTTGCCCAAATAGAAATAACCCTTGCCTGTCATTTTTAAAATGACCTTCCAATTAAAAGAGCATACCAAAGTATTTGTGATGAATTTGAAGAGGCAGTAACTCAGTTTTTCACATAGACCAGTGAGACTGGGCATGTTTCACTCAGATTGGTTTGTTAAATATTTTATAGATCAGTTTTCTACTTCTATTGAATTGGAGTGTAATCAACACGTAATATTTTCTTTACTGTCAAGGAACATGTCAAGAAGCTTTTTGTAGTTGATTATTTATTGCTAGGGTAGATAATTTATTCATCAGCATTACTTGGTTACTGTACCTGTCTTCAAGAGCAATTTTAGTTGATGCAATCTGACAGAATTATTATGATGAATCAACAAACCTGGTAATCTGAGTAAAATAATCCTTAGTGTTGGCTAGTAGAATGTATCAATTGTTTCTTGTCTTTCATAGAACAAAACAAAACAAAACCAAAACAAAAAAATAATCCTCATACAAAAAAACCCAACCTGTCACTGATTTAATTGTTGATAGTAATATGCAAAAGTTGTTTATTACAAAAGATATTTTCAGCATATTATGATTATACTGGGTCTGGCTGGAATGGAGTTAACTTTCTTCATAGCTTTGGATTTGTGACTAAACCAGTGGTGATAACACACCACCATTTTGGCTATTGCTGAACAGTACTTGAGACGATGACAAGACTTTCTCTTTTTCTTGCTCTGCTCATCCTGCCCCTTCAACAAGTAGGCTGGGGGTGGGCAAGAATTTGGGAGGGGATACAGTTGGGACAGCTAACCTGAACTGACCAAAGGGATGATCCATACCATATGACGACCTGCTTGGCAATAAAAACTGCAGGGGAGGGTGTCTTCCAGGGTAGCTGTTGCTCAGAGATTGGTTGGGCATCCATCTGCCATTGGAGGTTGTGAGTAATTACCTTTGCACCTTCTTTTTTCTCCTCATTCCTTCACTTACTAAATTGTCCTTAACTTGGTTCTTGAGCTTTCTTGCTTTTGCTCTTCCTACTCTCTTCTCCAGTCCTAATAAGGGTGGGGGTGGGAGTGAGGGACCAGCTGTGTGGGTGCTTTGTTGCTGGCCAGAGTTAACCCACCACAATGATATATATACATACAGGTATTAAATACCTAAGCTAAAATTGTAAATCATATTTTGATTATTCTGTACTTTGGTTAGGCAACCTGTCTTAATAAACTGTTTCAGCCAGGTGTATCTGCAAGGCCTGTTGAGCTGGTGATTTTGATATACACTTGCTCGCTGATTAACAAGACACAACAAGATGATCTACCTACCATTCTATCTATCCAGCTCTGTCTTTAGGGGTATCCAGGTATTCACACATCAGGTGAGTCTAGGTCAACTGGCATCTCAGCTGAGCAAACTCACATCCCTAGACTATCCCAAAGCTACACTACCATACATAACTCTTTGATATTAAGTAGTACTAGAGTCCATAAATCATTCAAAACAGTATCTAGGTGACTTTGGCTTCTAGTGTGTTCTAAACCACAAGCCAAGGAACTGCCAACTGCAACCCTTCACAAACTAGGTGCCAGACCCTGAAAAACATTAGGATGCCTAAAAATTATAAAAATGGGCTGCTAAAAATTACATTTGGTACATTTACCTTTTTGTTCTGAAAATATCATGTCCATGGTTTCATGCTCTGCCCTTATGGGACACAAATCTAATTTAAAAAGTACATCCTAAAATCTGTATTAGAAAAA
>JANZLQ010000005.1:19512696-19523588 GCA_026212715.1 Elanus axillaris | reverse complement strand
TCTCCTGTCCTTATCTCAACCCACAAGCCCTTTGTTATATTTTTTTTTCTCTCCCCTGTCCAGCGAAGAGGGGGGGGGAGTGATAGAAAGGCTTTGGTGGGCACCTGGCGTCCAGCCACATCCATACATGCACAAACCTCCTAGCTCCTATTAATATAAACCTGTCTGAAAACGAGCTCAGTGGTTAACCTTAGAGAGTGAGGTTTTTTTCCAAAGGGAAGTTTGTTTTGTGTGGTTTTACCTCTTCTATCACTCTCTTAGCTTTAGGGAGGGTGGTGTGGGAGGACCATACATCCCATGTGGGAAAGATGTAGATGTAGATCCTCCCTTCATTGGAGTTCTCATTAAATAAAATAGTCCTCTTGCTGCTCTTACATATGCATGTAACTGGCCAGCAGATCCATGTTTTGTGATCAGGAGTATGAAAGAGCAATGTGAAAGCACCTTCACATAATCGATTTTTGACCTACACTATTACTAGAGATAATATTTTCAGGCATACATTTATGATTTTCTTTTCATTTAGAGTAGTAGATACAATCTGGGAGTGGGGGAAACACCTGTGCTTTGCTAGAACTGACTGATGTGTTTCTGAGATCATTAACAGAAGAGAACGACAGCTAAAAGAAAAAAAACCCACAGGAACTGTTTTTGATTTTTAATGAAAGTAATAGCACTTTTTCCAGTCAAAAGAAAATCTGATCCTAAAACTGAATATGTCATGAGACTATTGTTGCATGTGCCTAAGATTAAATGGATTGGACAAAGACATGATCTTGGTTAAATTACATAAATAATCAATTTTTAGAATATTCCTGTAAAAATGGTTAAAATATATTAATTGTATTCCTAAGCTTTAATTTTATATACTGCTTTAATTCTTTAAATAATTGAAAATAAGAATCAGGAAGTCTAAAAGCTGCTGTTTAACTGTAGCTCTAAATATTTGCACACTCTGAAAGTAAAGGAATTCACAATATAACTCAATATCGTATTATAATTCAGGTTGAAGTGACCTCAGGATAACTCTAGCCCAGAGTTCTTTCTGTGAAAAGCAGGGTCTGCTCTAATGTCAGATCTCAGCTCAGATCGTTTTCCAGTTGCATCTTGAAAGCCTCCAAGGATAGGTAGAGATTGGAACAGCCTGTTACAGTGCCTGATTGTCCACACAGGGAAAAATTTTCTCCAGTCTGTATCTCTCTTCTATCAGTTTAGGTTAATTTTTTTCTTGTTCTGCCACTATGCATCACTGTGAAGAAGCTAACTCTGATTTCTCAATATCCTCCCCATAGGCTTTTGGGGGCAGATGTTCAGTTCTCCTGACGCTGTCTCTTGTCCAGGCTGGACAAACTCAGCTCCCTCACCCTCTCCTCACAGAGCAAGTGCTCCAGTACCACATTAAGGTGGCCCTCCACCAAATTCGCTCTAGTTTATCAATGTCTACCTGGTATTGGGAGCCCAAAATAAATAAATATATAAATATTGCTCATATTATATTACTCATGCTATACTCACTATGCCTGTGAGCAGGGAAATATATGACTATCCATGACTGTCTCACAATGTATCTTGCTAGAATCACAAAAGTAGTTGAAAAAGCAGAGCTGGAACAATCTCTGTTTATTATATCACTTATTATACATTTGCTGCTTGATATACAAAACTTTCTACAGAATGGGCCTTAGACACCTCAGAAGAGATCCACTTTGTGTATTAAATATCAGTAATGGTTATGTCTTCTGTTCTTAAATTCAAAATTTTATGAAACTTAGTGATGTTATCTTTGACTTAAAATATGCAAAGTTCAGGTCAGGATCATTACAGAGCTTGAATACTTCCAAAGCAGTTTTGAGTAAACTCATTGACAATGCTCAGTTTTACATCTGAATCATAGACTCAGAGAACCATTTGGAAGGAAAAGGTTGGAAAAGACCTTTAAGATCATTGAGTCCAACTGTTAACCTAACACTGCCAAGTCCACTGCTAAACCACGTCCCTAAGCACCACATCTACACATCTTTTAAATACCTTCAGGGGTGGTGACTCCACCACTTCCCTGAGCAGCCTGTTCCAATGCTTGATAACTATTTTAATGAAGAAATTTTTCCCAATATCCAATCTAAACCTCCCCTGCCACAGCTTGAGGCATTTCCTCTCATCCTATCACTAGTTACTTGACAGAAGAGACCAGCACCCACCTCGCTACAACCTCCTTCCAGGTAGTTGTAGAGAGTGATAAGGTCTCCCCTCAGCCTCCTTTACTCCAGGCTAAACAACCCCAGTTCCCTCAGCCGCTCCTCATAAGCCTTGTGCTCTAGACCCTTCACCAGTTTTGTTACCCTTCTTTGGACATGCTCCTGCACCTCAGTGTCTTCATTGTAGTGAGGGGCCCAAAACTGAACACAGTACTCAAGGTGCGGCCGCACCAGTGCCCAGTACAGGGGGACAATCACTTCCCTAGTCCTGCTGGCCACACCATTTCTGACACAAGCAAGGATGCTCTTGACCTTCTTGACCACCTCGGCACACTGCTGGCTCATATTCAGCCAGCTGTCGATCAACACCTCCCTCAGATCCTTTTCCAATGGGCATCTTTCCAGTCACTCTTCCCCAAGCCTGTAGCATTGCATGGGGTTGTTGTGACCCAAGTGCAGGACTCGGCCCGTGGCCTTGTTGAACCTCATACCATTGGCCTCAGCCCATCAACCCAGCCTGTCCAGGTCCCTCTGTACACCCTTCCTACCCTCAAGCAGATTAACCCTCCCTCGCAATTTGCTGTCATCTGCAAACTTACTGAAGGTGCACTCAATCCCCTTATCCAGATCATTGATAAAGATATTAAACAGAACTGGTCCCAGTAGTGAGCCACTTGTGGCTGGCTGCCAAATGGATTTAAATCCATGCAACACAACTCTTTGGGCCTGGCCATCCAGACAGTTTTTTTACCTAGCAAGGAGTACCTCCATCCAAACCATGAGCAGCCAGTTTCTCCAAGAGAATGCTGTGGGAAACAGTGTCAGAGGCTTTAATAAAGTCTAGGTAGACAATATTCACAGCCTTTCCCTCATCCACTAAGTGGGTCGTCCTGATAACTATTAAGGATCTCTATAACTATAAGAAGTATCTCCTAGAAGGAGATCAGGTTAGTCAAACAGAACCTGCCTTTCAGAATCCCATGCTGACTGGGCCTGATCACCTGTTTGTCCTGTACGTGCTGCTAGATGACACTTGAGATGATCTTCTCCATAACTTTCCCTGTCACTGAGGTCAGGCTGACAGGCCTGTAGTTCCCTGGATCCTCCTTCTGGCCCTTCTTGTAGATGGGTGCCACATTTGCTAACCTCCAGTCAACTGGGACCTCCTTGGTTGGATGGGACTGCTGACAAATGATGGAAATTGGCTTGGTAAGCACTTCCACTAGCTCCCTCAGTACCCTTGGGTGGATCCCATCAGGCCCCACAGACTTGTGTGTGGCTAAAGTGGTGTAGCAGGTTGCTAACCATTTCCCCTTGGATTATGGGGGCTTCATGATGCTCCAGGTCCCTGTCTTCCAGCTCAGGGATCTGGGTACTGGGACAACAACTGATCTTACTATTAAAGACTGAGGCAAAGAAAGCATTAAGCACCTCAGCCTTTTCCTCATCCTTTGTCACTATGTTTCCCCCACATCTAATAAAGGATGGAGATTCTCCTTAGCCCTCCTTTTGTTGCTAATGTATTTATAAAAATATTTTTTATTGTCTTTTACAGCAGTAGCCAGATTAAGTTCTAGTTGGGCTTTGGCCCTTCTGATGTTTTTCCTGCATAATCTCAAAACATCTTTGTAGTCCTTCTCAGTTGCCTGCCTCTTCTTCTACAGGTCATAAACTCTCATTTTTCTTCTGAGTTCCAGCCAAATGTCTCTGTTCATTCAGACCAGTCTTTTCCCTGCCAGCTCTCTTTCAGCACATGGGGACAGCCTGCTCCTGCACCTTTCAAGATTTCCTTCTTGAGGAATGTCCTGCCTTCCTGGACCCCTTTGCCCTTCAAGACGGCCTCCCAAGGGACTCTGTCAACCAGACTCCTAAACAGGCCAAAGTCTGCCCTCTAGAAATCCAGGGTAGCAGTTCTGGTGATCTTCCTCCTTACTTCTCCAAGAATCAAAAACTTTATCATACCATGATCACTATGACCAAGACAGCCTCCAACAATCACATCACCCACAAGTCCTTCTCTGTTCACAAACAACAGATCCAGTGAGGCACCTTCTCTAGCTGGCTCACTCACCACCTGTGTCAGGAAGTTGTCTTCCACACATTTGTGTTGGTTTTGGCTGGGGTAATTTTCTTCATAGTAACTTGTATAGGGGTATGTTTTGGATTTGTGCTGAAAACTGTGTTGATAACACAGGGATGTTTTTTGTTACGGCTAAGCAGTGCTAACATAGAGTCAAGGACTTTTTAGCTCCTCACCCCACCCCAACAGCAAGTAGGCTAGGGGGGGGCACAAGAAGTTGGGAGGGGACGCAGCTAGGACAGCTGACCCCAACTGACCCAAGGGATATTCTAGACCATATGATATCGTGCTCAGCATATAAAGCTAGGGGAAGAAGAAAGAAGGGGGAGATATTTGGAGTGATGGCATTGGTCTTTCCAAATAACCATTATGCATGATGGAGCCCTGCTTTCCTGGAGATGGCTGAACACCTGCCTGCCAATGGGAAGTGGTCAATGAATTCCTTATTTTGCTTTGCTTGCATGCATGGCATTTACTTTACCTATTAAACTGTCTTTATCACAGCCCACAAGTTTTCTCACTTTTCTGATTCTCTCCCCCATCCCACAATGGGGGGAGTGAGCGAAGGGCTGTATGGTCCTTAGTTGTTGTTGGGGGTTAAACTATGACAATACTCCAGGAACCTTCTAGACTGTTTCCTCTTTGCTGTATTGTATTTCCAGTAGACATCCGGCAAGTTGAAGTTCCCCATGAAAACAAGGGCTAGTGATTGTGAGACTTCTCCCAACCGCTTATGAAAAATTTCATCTGCCTCTTCATCTTGGTTGGGTGGTCCTACCTACATGCTCCTACCTTGATATCTGCCTTTTTGGCCTTCCTCTTGATTTTTAGCCATAAGCGATCAAATCTACTGTCACCATCATTAAGCCTAGACAATCAAAACATTCCCTGACATACAGGCCTCTCCTTCCTTGTCTATCCCTTCTGAAAAGTTTATAGCCATCCATCGCAGTGCTCCAGTTGTGTGAGCCATCCCACCATGTTTCTTTGATGGCAACTATATCATAATTTTCCTGCTGCACAATGGCTTCTGGCTTCTCCTGTTTGTTGCCCATGCTGTGTGTGTTGGTGTAGATGCACTTCATAGCTATTGATCCGGCCACCGTTTTGGGAAAGGAAGCCCTAATTCCTACATGACCATTCTCAGGTGCTTCCATGGTTCCTAACACATCAATAGCCCTTATGTCTTTGCTGCTGCATGGATCTCCATCCCCTACCTCCACTGAGACGGCAGACTGAAGGACCTCATTAACACACCATCCCTCAAACATTGGTGTGCTGCCCCCAGGCAGTCTGGTTTTATCCATTTCTCCCTTCAAATCTAGTTTAAATCTCTTTCAATGAACCCTGCTAACTCCTGTGCAAAGATCCTTTTCCCCCTTTAAGACAGGTGTACCCCCTCTGTTGCCAGCAGGCCTGGCATCATGTAAATTGACCCAAGACCAAAAAGCCCCAAATTCTGCTGGTGACACTAGGCTCAGAGCCAGGTATTGTTCTGCTAGGTCTTCCCATTTCTTCCTTCATCATACCCTTCAACTGGAAGAACAGAGGAGAATACTACTTGTGCTTCTGATCCCTCAACCAGTCATCCCAAGGTCATGAAGTCTCTCTTGTTTGCCCTCAGATGTCTTCTTGCAACTTCATTGCTGCCTACCTGAAAAATCAATAATGCATAATAACCCAAGGGCTGTACCAGGGTAGGAAGTTTTCTCTTCACATCTTTAACCCAGGCCCCAGGGAGGCAGCAGACTTCCCTAAGAAGCGGATCTGGTCTGCATATTGGGCCTTCTGTTCCTTTCAGAAAGGAGTCTTCTATGACAATAACCCATCTTTTTTTCTTTATGGAAGCAGTTTTGATGCAGGCCATAGGCTGACTTAACCTCCGTGACACCTCTATCCTGGATGAACCAATGTCCTTGTTACTGTTCAGTTCCACTTGCAGAGCTTCACACCTATTATGCAAGGGCACCTGAGAAGCTGGGGCAGTCACAGAGGACACGCACCTGCTGCGCCAGGCAAGAACTTGTCGCCATTGTGCCCTACACCTTAAGTCACTGTGTTGAGCCAGGTGGAGAGAGGATAGGCAATCCTTCGTATCATGTGTCCTGTATGCCTGTTGGGCCTGTCCCAGGGAAGGTAGTGTGTTATTCCAATACCCTGTATTGATACTCCTCAACCTACTCAACTCCTCCCAGAGCTCTGTCACTATGCAGGAGTTCCTCTACCTAGGCACACCTCCCATGGATGTGCACACTACTGCCATCAGATACTGGTGTAAGAGCAGGGCGCACCATGCAGCCTGACAACCTGGGTGGCAGCATGTTCTCACCAGAGCTCTGTCTGGACAGCTCTGTCAGCCGTGGTGGGTGCAGACCTTAGAGAGGCCATGGCTTCCTTCTGCTGGCTGGACACCATTGCTCCCTGGTCAAGTTGACAGGGCATCCATCAGCGCCCTTCCTGCTTGCCTTTCTGTGTGAACTGTGATGCAGACTGCTGTATTGTGCTCTTGCTGACATGCTACATGCTGCTTGCCCACTCTGTTGGGCACACTACATGTCTCTGGCACTCCCCCGGGGCTTCTTTTATACAGGGGGGGCACCTGGCTGCCGTTGCTCCTGGCCTCGCACAGGTCTCATCAGCCACTGTTGCACAAGGTGCGGGCTCCTGGTGGCTCTCTCGGCTCCCCCCTGAGGTTCCCCCTCAAGCAGGGAAATATTGCTATTTCAGTGAAATCACCCAAATAATTCACACTTCTCTACAACATAAGGAGCTTATTGTACAATTAAAAAAATATAGTTCCTTTTCAGTTAACAGGTAAGTCAGTGAGTATGCACAGTTTTGTGATAGAAGCTTCATGTAACTCCTACTATATGTAAAGTGTGGCCTTCAAAGTGATTGAAATGTAATGTAGTGACAGAATGCACCTAATAGTTTATTTTAAGGTTATCATTAAATTAGAAGAGGTGTTCAAACTCTTGTCCTTAAGGGACTCACTCAACTTTGTACCTAGTTTTCCCCACTCATTCAGCTGAATACTGCAACTGTAGAATAACCAAGGAATGCTTTAGTCATATTTATATATGCATTATATGCCTCACTCTGGAAGTGTTCACGGCCAGGTTGGATGGGGCTTTGAGCAACCTGGTCTAGCGGAAGGTGTCCCTGCCCATGGCAGGGGGGTTGGAACCAGATGATCTTTAAGGTCCCTTCCAACCCAAACTATTCTAGGATTCTATGTTTCTATGTGGTTTTGTATATTGATACATATAAGTTAAAAAAGGAAGAAAACAGATGATATTCTAAGAATAGTTTTTTAGTTTAAAATTCAAAAGTTAGATCAGAAATATTTTATTTTCATCTGTGTTACTGTGGTTGAATTCTGAATGGAATTCTTATTCTTAGCCTATGGTGTAACCTTCTCTGTTATTTTCATGTTGAGTTCCAAGCTTAAGTGCCCAACAGAACTATTTTGCACTTAATGTTTTACTGTGCTTAATATTTCTGCTATCTCCTGTTCAAAGAACAATTTGATTTAACAGACCAATTTTACTGTGTTGAACAATAGTGTTAAGAAATGTAAAATATAGAATCTTAGGATATACTAATCAGGAAAATTACAGTTGTCCTAAGGTATCCAGGACAGGTCTGTCACTTTGGCCAAGCAGTGGAAACATCTAGAAAGGATATATAAAATAGTCATTTTTTTGCCTACTACAATTAACTGAAGAGAGGGGCATGGGGTCAGAACACAGTGTTTTTGTATCATAAGAATATTTTTTAAAAATCATAGATAAGCATTCCTAAAGGGCTTAGAGAGAACAAAGCACAGACTATTAACACTAGAAGTTTTCCCACATATAAACAAGTCTTAAGCAAGACTGTGCAGCAGAAAGGGCGATAAAAAAGCTCAGCAAAGACAGAGCTGAATAGCATAAGAAAGAAAGAGTTCACTGTAGAAGTGCACCACATTTTCAAATAATATAAACTAACATAGTACAAATTATTTTGATGTGCCAGTATTTGTTGATTTATTCTATCTGAGAAAGCAATCCAGAAAGACAATTGCTGTATAAGCAGTGTTGCATTTTCTTTTTACTTAGAGGAACAGGTATATTGTCATTTATTGCCAGCCAGAGAACAAGTAGGACAAGCAGACTTGAAAAAAGCAAATGTATTTCTCCTCTTAGTCCTTTAAAACAAACAAAATCCCCCACCTCTCTTAGTGTAGAACACTGTAAAAGTATATTATGATGTGGGAGCAGTAAAAGAAGTTAAGAATTAATTTTATGGGAAAAAGCCTGTCTGCTTGATTAAACCATAGCTTTATGTTAGTAACCCAACAGCAGCATTGCAAATTACCAGGATCTGCCTCTTCTGTTCCCACACTTGCTTATTCCCCAGGAAAGATTACCATCCCTGTTCAATTCCATTTCTGTGTCACCTTTCGATAACCTACATTTCCTGAAATGATCCACTGAAATAAATAAAAAGATGTAGTGTGTTTTACTCTTAAAATGGCTTGTCTCACTCATCTGGTTTAGAACAAGGCCACACAGCTGAATCAGCGCACCTGAGGGTGTCATAAAATCTTGCAAAGGATGGGGAGCAAAATATCTTAAATCAGATCCTCCTCCAGTGGAACAGTTATGGAGAATGGAAGCCACAAATAGGAAGAAATTGGACCATGTCACAAATTCCACGTCTTTTACAGCTGTAAGTAAGCAATCAAATTCCTCTGCACGTACAACTTCCCCAGCTGAGTCAGCCCATATATCCTGGAGGTAGAAAGCAATATAAGGAAGCAGAATCTTCACTGCTTTTGATATGAATCGTTTCATAGGATCACCAATCTTGAGTATAACCTGGGGTCTCAGTTTTTAGAGTGATCATACAGCTCCTGTTCAGGCTTTATTCCCAGACCACCGAAATATATTTCTGAGGCACTGTAGCAGTAAAGTTTTCCTATTTAGAAGCAGCCATAGATTTTCAAAATGATACCAAACCCACTGGAAAGATTGTGTACAATTGCACATACTGTATAGGTTTGTCAGTGTCCCTGTGGTACCTAGTGGCAGCAGTCAGACTTTTTTGAAAGACTAAACTACTGCTACCCTACGTTAGTGGAAGGAGCAATTGTGTAATCTATGCATTTAATCAGTAATACAGCTGACATATATCTCTATGTACATAATGTGCTTCAGGTAATACTTAAGTATCTTCTTCAGTCACTTCCTACAACATAGTTATCACAGTGAAAATATATTACCTGTGGCATATAAAAATCTTTGGACATTGCACTCAGTCTTTCAAGATAAAGAGGGAGGATAGCCCTTAACAGCTTAAAACAGCTTGTCAAAGTATTACCTAAAGCAGTGGGCTTCAAATCTAATTATACATTTTACAGGCTTTAGAAACAAATGGAAATTGTCCCAAGTGTGTTGACAAGTACAAGATAAGAAAGGAGAGCTGTCCTTAAATGGTTAGTAGCTAGACTCATGAATTCCTTTCAGAAGATTAGTTATCAGCTTGGAAAATGGTCACACCATATTTTTAAGCCATTTATACAACCCTGAAAATTAATTTTTGAAACTAAAATAAGACAGAGTTTCATAAAATGCATGTCATGACTTTTTCAAATGATCATGTGTTAAATCAAGTTTTACAGACATAGTTCTGTATTATGCCCTAAGCTTACACTTGAGAACCACTGGCACCACTGTCAGCTGACTTCAATATTTATCTTGTACATAAACAGCAAAACTGCAATGGGGCTTTTCAGAGGAGAAAAGTTCCATCAGCCAATAGTTTAGCCATTTTACCATGCCATTTAGTGATTCTTAGAAGACCTTATAGCTCATCTGCTGTAAACAAAAATCTGAGTCACTTAAATAAAAATTGGAACTCGGCTTTCATTCATCAGTCATCACAGAATCACAGATTGGTTGAGGATGGAAGGGACCTCTGGAGGTCATCTGCTCCAACTCCCCTGCTCAAGCAGGGCCACTCAGAGCCACTTGCCAAGGGTGGAGACTACACAACCTCCCTTGGAAATCTGTGCAAGCGCTCAGTCACATTCACAGTGAAAAAGTGTTTCCTGATTTTCAGCTGGACCCTCCTGTGTTTCAGCTTGTACTCACTGCTTCTTGTCCTGTCATTGGGCATAACTGAAAAGAGTCTAGTTCCGTCTTCTTTGCACCTACCCCTCAGATGGTCAAAAATTTACATACATTGATGAGATCCACTCTGAGCCTTCTCTTATGCAGGCTAAACAGTCTCCACTCTCAGCCTTTCCTCATACGAGAGGTGCTCCAGTCCCTTCATCATCTTAATGGCCCTCCACTGGACTCTCTCCAGTATGTTTGTTTTTCTTGCCCTAGGGAGCCCAGAACTGGACACAGTACTCTAGGTGTGGCCTCACCAGTGCTGAGTAGTGGGCAAGGATCACCTCCCTCAGCCTGCTGGCAACACTGTGTCTAATGCAGCCCAGGATACTATTTACCTTTGCCACAAGGGTATTTTGCTGACTTTCGTGGTTTAACCCCAGACAGCAACTAAGCACTATGCAGCCACTCACTCCCACCCACCCACCCCATGGGATGGGGGGCCAAATAGGGAAG
>JANZLQ010000005.1:19485677-19498255 GCA_026212715.1 Elanus axillaris | reverse complement strand
CTTTCTTTCTTTCTTTCTTTCTTTCTTTCTTTCTCTCTTTCTCTCTTTCTCTCTTTCTTTCTTTCTTTCTTTCTTTCCTCCCTTCCTCTCCTTCTCTCCTTTTTTTTTTTTTAATATAGGCAAACAAGACTTTAACTCTGCAGATTTTGGTGAATCTCAGATAAGATGTGACACCTTTTCCCATACCCTTTCACTGGGCTTCACCCATGCTGTTAAATGTATGGCATGAATCAGCATTTGGGATTTGGGAGTACAAAGATTTTTGGACACAAAACAGTAAAATAAGCAAAATAACAGCTGTTGCTTATTTTTAAAGAAGGCAGAGCCATTATCAATCATCAAATTACATTAGAAAAAAAATTTCCTTCTCATTTTCTTTGACCCAGTGGTTATTCCAAACGCTAAGGCCAAATTTGGGGTACAAAATTTCCTTGTTTTATTGTTTCAATCACCTGTGACTTCAGTAATTTTGAATTTTATGTGTGAAATTTGGAAATCTTAATTTGTTCATATGAAGGCACTGATTGATCAAAAGCTGACAAAAAGATATTATAGAAATAGTAATAATTATAATATAAATATAAAAAGGATTTTATTTTGTTTCAAAAATCCTCCAATAGGTATAGCAATACCCAAAACAGTGCCTGGTGATCCTGATTCCAGATAATACAATCCTCAATAAATCCCATTGCTTCTCCATCTTCTGCAGTAAGTTAAGGATGATCAACTATATTTTTATCATCCATATTTGGAAGCAGTTTCTAATTAAAGTATGTCTTGTTTTGCTCCGTAAGCTTTACTCATACCTACCATGACAAGAAAGTATTATCTGCTAGATAATTTAGAAAGGATTAAGACAGATGATGTTTAAAAAATAAAATTCCTAAGTCAAAATACAGGAATGGAAAAATGGAAAAGGTCACTTACATTCTTCAAGATAGAATTTTTTCTCTGCAATATACTTTTCTAGTGATTTATGTTGCCATATAGGAAACTTTCCACAGTCTAATGACATACAACATATTACAGGAGCTTGGGGATCTTTCCCTGTCTCTGAGGTTCAATATGTTTCTGTCTATTTTGTTTGTGTCTACTGCATTCAGTGATGCGCCCTGGACTATCCTAAATAACAAATGGTCATTAATTGAAGAGTCCATTAAGGCAGACCAGCAGGATAATAAAGTTATGAGATAAACAAATATAAGCACATTAGAAAAGATAAGTTTTATTATACTGAAATAATCTATTTCAAACAAAAATATTGAATTTGCCCTTTGGATATCTAAAGTATAATTCTGATCTACAGTGAACGATGTTATTTTCTTTTGATCATTGATTACTTTCCACAGAAAGTGGTTATTGCCACCAAATAGACCAATTTTGTTATTCTTAGAGAAAAATGTTTTTTATTTTTAAAAAGTCGTGATGATTTCTAAACATTTATAGTGAAAAACGACAATTGCTTGCATAGGTCTTGCAGAGATAGGTGGCCATAAACATGCCAATAACCTTTTATAGCTCTTTTAAAATGGACACTTAAAAAAATCTTCAGAAATGCATTAGAAACCGGCTGTAAAGAAGAATGGGTCACTTTTCTATCAGGGTTTTCAAGACTTTAAATTTTATTGTTATTGATTAAACACATTCAAAAAGTTGAACCCATTCTGTTCTCAGTGAAAAAGCTAAGATAAACAGAAATTGTTATTAACATTTACTTGGTCCAAAATTCTCATTAATTTATATGTATGTAAATGAGAGTTTCAAATAAATGTATATATGTTGTATCATAATTTACATAGAAAAGAGGAGTAATGTGGCTTTACAAAACAACTGGAGGCAAGACGTCTTTGTATGTGGGACACCCACATAAGCAATTATCTGCTACCTGACCTTGGAGGAGTAGCCTCCTGTCTCTAGCACTCTCTTTTTGCATCCTTCTTTGGATGCTTCTGTCTAAACTATAAAATCTGCAATAAATACTGCCTCTAATATAACAGTTCAGCCTTGCCTTTTGACTCTGGTTTAAAGCAAAATCACCTCCTATCACATTCAATGAAGAGTACAACACTTGGAAGAATATATTGGGTGTGCATGTCTACCAGATCAGCCTATTGATCCTAAAGGGTAATAGCTCTGAAAAAGAGTTGCGGGTAATAGTAATTAACCATTTAAGCATAGTTATCACTGCCAAGCTATAGCTAAGAATGTTAAGAAGTGGTCTTTGGATATATAAATATCTTGGGAATACCACGTAGTAATAGAGCATGTAGCTTACAGATATAAGGGAGAAATTGGTTGGATGATGATTTTTACTTCTTTTTAGCACTTCAATTTTACATATATTTGTTATAACAGAATGGAATAAAACATTATTTTTAGTGATGCTTATGAAAATAAAAGGTTTATGATGGTAGTGGTTTAATGCCAACCAGCAACTAAACACCACGCAGCTGCTCACCCCCTTCTTCCCCCCCAGCAGGATGGGGGAGAAAATCGGGAAAAAGAAGTAAAACTTGTCGGCTGAGATAAGAATGGTTTAATAGAACAGGAAAGAAGAAAGTAATTATAATGATAACAACACTAATAAAATGACAACAGCAATAATAAAAGGATTGGAATGTACAAATGGTGCACAGAGTAATTGCTCACCACCCACCGATCGACACCCAGTAAGTCCGCAAGCGGCGATCCTGACCCCCCACAACCCCCAGTTATTTCCTGAATGTGACGTCCCATGGTATGGAATACCCCGTTGGCCAGTTTGGGTCAGCTGCCCTGGCTAAGTCCCCTCCCAATTTCTTGTGCCCCTCCAGCCTTCTCGCTGGCTGGGCATGAGAAGCTGAAAGATCCTTGACTTAAATTACTTCTCAGCAACTAAAAACATCAGGGTGTTATCAACATTCTCCTCATACTGAACTCAAAACACAGCACTGTACCAGCTACTGGGAAGACACTTAACTCTATCCCAGCTGAAACCAGGACAATAATTTCAACACTGTTCTTGAAATTTCCTTACTAGGATAATAAGTGAGATATCAATCACCCTACCACTGTATGAAAAGAAAATATCCAAATTTAATTCTTCTAGGCAGAACTAGTATGTCCCACTTTTCATAATGAAACATTTGAGTGACATTACAAAAATATATCTGATTATATAACAAAAATTATCCCCAGACCAAACTATTTTGCATTCCTGAAGATTTTTGAAACAGATCTATGAAAACTAAGATTCAATATTTGCATTTTTGTGTGTTTTATATGTATTTTTTCCACATGTATATATAGTGTATATATATTTTATTCAATCAATATATTTTACTAATTTAATACATGTACTATTACATTTATATTTTATATAAATGTTAATATTTTATTAAAAATATATAAAATCCATCTATTTTTCTAAATACCAATGAAAATCTAAAGCCCTACAAAAATCTCAAATAATTCATACTAAATATTCACCGGTCTTCAGTTTCAGCACATTCTTCAATGTGTTCATTTCTTTTAGAGCTCCTGTTGCCATTTAAAAACAATGTTCATTTATTCATTTATTTTTGAGGAAACTATTCATTCAGCTTTCAAGATACTGAAGACCTTACATTGCAATTCATCTTTGGATGTATTAAAGTACATTATCATTTTTTAAAAATGGAATCTTTGTTATTCACTAAAAATGCACTTTATCAGTTTTTCAGTTTTTACACATCTTGATTACATGGCAAAGATAACACAGTATTTACTTATTCTACCACCAACCCTTGTCTAGATGACAAAGCTTTACAATCCTGCCTAGATGATACAGAATATAATTTTTTCAACATAAGTATTCTTTTAAAATTTCCATTGATTCTACAGTCTATAGACACCACAAAAAAGATATTTTTGGTGCTTGTTTTAGCATATATAAATATATATATATTTATATATGTATATATACATAATTTTTTGTACCACTGGTCACTTTTTTAAATCCTTGACATAGATCTCAGTTAGGTAATTGCATTCTGGTCAGATCTCTGTAATCCCAGGTAAGCAAATGACATATTTGGATTAACTCAGAACAGTTCCTAAAAAAAGGCTGGATATTTAACTAAAATGCTATCTCACTGAATCGTCACTTCTGAACGTATTTCTGTATTCAGACTAATCTAGCTGATCACTTTACAAAATGCAGGAGGCTTCTCTCTCAAATTGAAGGATACTATTATATCTTTATCAGTTATTTTGCCCCTTTGTTATGGGGCAATTTTCTATAGTAGTACTCAAACTCAATTTGTGAAATGCCTTCAAATGCCATTTAAATGACCTTCATAAAACAAGAGTTATTTACCATAATAACAAATTATTACTATTTTAAGAACTCCATATGCTTGCCTTCAAAGACTTCTGTAATGTGTATTTCTCATTCTGTTTTGCTTGTCTTAAGAAAATTAAGGAAAAATTATCAGCTTAATTCTATAAATATTAAATTACAAATGCCATTAGGTGAAGTCAATAATAACAGCAAAATATTTGAGGGAAAGAAAGGAGAAGATTAAATATAGATACAAGATAACATTTAAAGAATAAGAGCATTAACCATTTTGAAACATCTGTTCTTTAAGAATAGTAAGTTTATCTTTAGTACCCCTATTCACTACATGGACTCTTTGTAAAAGAGATGAAAGGGGTTAATTGCACTGATTGTAACACCTTAGTTCTGAAGCCTGTGATCTTTTGTTAGGTGCTTATTGAAACAATAGTCCAAGGTAGCTGCTACTGTTTCAGTGTTAAAAAACCCTCAAATCATAAATGGATTCAGGTGCTAAACTAGAATGCTTGTAACACTTGATGTTGTATAGTAGTTATTTAGATTTTAGGGAAATACAGAAGTCGACATACAGTTTTTACAAGCAGATGGAGATATAATAATAACAGCCTACAAGATGTGAAGAGACAGCTTGCTGGAATATATCCACTGCTGAATTGCCATCAAAAACTCTTGAAGTGCAGAAATAGGATTTGTCAAGGAATTATCAGCCTAAAGTACTAATAAATCTGTATGTTGTCTGCATAACAGTGATATTTAAAGCCATTTTAGGTATTAATGTCAATCAGTGTAACCTCAGATAGAAAGAAAGAATCTTAGAAGTAAAATTTTAAGGTGGGTGTTAGGAGGAATTCACACAAATCCTGTTAGTTATAATAAGCAGGATTTGTGTGCTTATCTCCTGTACTTTATATACTGGGATAATTTGCTTTGTAGTACATAGAGATTTGCAGAGTGGAGACACCAACAGTTTCAGACCTACTGCATAGGCACAGATAATATTTACAGAAACTAGTTACAATCTGGGCCTAGAGCATCTATGCAATACAGTTAATCTATATAGGTGGGGTGTATCCTACACATCTGAAGTATTTGCAGTGGCTTTACATACATATATAGTGAGTTCAACACATCTGTACAGTCATATTATTTAGACCATACGCATTGGTCACTCATTCTGAAATTTAATAGATCTACTGGAGAAGAAAAATAAATATTTAACCTGATGAAACAGAATTACCTTCCTGGTAATGTCTGGAGTGTGTTGGAATGTCAACAGCACATTCTTGAGAACTTTGTAATCCTGTTGATTATTCAGTTACTGCAAATAATGAGGACATGATTTCTTGGGAAACTTCAAGCAACCTCCAATTTTATTCAGGGAATAAATTCATAAAAGTCCTGTACAGATTACTTCATATTTTGTACAACTACATATTTTGTACTGGTTAGGATTTCTAATATTTGCACCTAAAACCAGGCTACATTTAAAGGAAACGAAATAGAGGAGGTTTTGGGTAATATTTCTGACTGATGCTTTCAATAACATGTTACTCTAGTTAATGGGTCTCACCTCTAACATATTGTTACATCATTTTTTTAATTTTTTTTTTAATGAGGATAAATGGATATTCCAGGACCTATAATATATTTATAATTAACTGGCATTTAAGGATTGGACTGACTCATATGATGTATGATGATACATCATATGTGCCTTATGTTCTTTCTCATCTAAGTCAAATCAGATTTTCAGGTGTCAGAAGAATGTACTTTTGTTTCTTGCAATTTTTGATAGCCAAGATTAATTGTAAACTACTAAAATCATATTATTTTAGTATTTAATAGAAGCAGGTTTTTTCGTTTGGCGGGGGGAGTTCAGTAAAACACTATTTTCTTAAGGAATACTTTCTTTATTTCAAATGAGGAAAACCATTAGAACTAGTAGAATTATTCAGACTGGTGGAAAAGAAGAATTTTTTGTTCCCTACACAAGAACCTTCCAATATTCATCATGTTCATCAAATGTAAAATACATACCTCAGCTAACTGCAACATCACTCAGAAATATGTCTAAATTCATGATGGCACTGTGTGGTGGTTTGACCTTGGCTAACTGCCAGGTGCCCTTCAAGCCACTCTATCACTTCACCTCCTCAACAGGGCAGGGGAGAGAAAATATAACGAAAGGCTCATGGGTTGAGATAAGAACAGGGAGATCACTCAGCAATCACCATCATGGGCAAAACAGACTCCACTTAGTGAAATGAATTTAATTTATTGCCAATTAAACAGAGTAGGATAATGAGAAATAAGAACAATTCTAAAAAACACCTGCCCACCCCTCCCTACTTCCAGGAATCAGCTTCACTCCCTACTTTTCTACCTCCTCCCCGAGTGGCACAGTGGGATTGGGAATGGGGGTTGCAGTCAGTTCGTAACACTTCAGCTCTGCTGCTCCTTCCTCCTCATACTCTTCCCCTCCTCCAGTGTTGGGTCCCTTCCACAGGATACAGTCCTTCATGATATTTTCCAAGGTGAGCCCTTCCCACGGGCTTCAGTTTTTCAAGAACTGCTCCAGCGTGGGTCCTTTCCACATTGTGCAGTCCTTCAGGTACAGACTACTCCAGCATGGGTCTCCCATAAGGCCACAGGTCCTGCCAGAGATTCTGCTCCAGCATATTCTTCCCCACAGGCTGCACGGGAATCTCTGCTCCAGCACCTGGAGCATCTCCTCCCCCTCCTTCACTGACCTGGGGGTCTGCAGGGCTGTTTCTCTGCCATTTTTTTCACTCCTTTCTCTCACAGTTGCTATTGTGCTTTTTTATCCTTTCTTAAATCAGTGCACTATTTTCTTAAATAAGAGGCACTACCAACATCACCGATGGGCTCAGCTTTGGCCAGGGGCAGGTCCACCTTGGAGTTGGCTGGAACGAGCTCTGTCTAACATGAGGGCAGCTTCTGATGGCTTCTCACAATAGCTAGCCCTGCACTCACCCCCTCACTCCCCCCAGACTACCAAAACCTTGGCAGGTAAACCTAATACACACTATTAATGTATTTCTTTGCTCCAGAAAGTTGAACACACAAATAGGGAAATAGGATAAAAGAGGTGAGTTAGAAAATGATTGTTCCACATTTAATGATAGGCATGAGAGGGACAGATCCCCTCTTAGCAGTTAAGAGTGTCAAAAAGAGAACAGGAGCTGCTGATCTTCCCATAACAGCAAATAACAGTATTTTCTACTTTTTTTTCTCTTATCAGGCTACTACATGGAATTTTGTCCCTTCACCAGAGTGAAATAGCTTTATGGATTAAATTGAGAAGTGGACAGAACTTCAATAACAAATCATTTCCAAACAGTAATTTCTCTTTTTCATTATCAGTGGCATACACTTGATTGACAGCATCCATCCTAACACATGTTCTCCGAGTTTTTGCACTGTTCTCAGTACAATTCATGCACACAACCTCTAAAGAATGAGACAATGTGAGGACAGGAGTCTTATTTGGTTTCTTATTTTATTGAGCAGTTTTTCTGCCATAATATAAGCTTTGCACCAGCATCATTCACAGTCTTGCCTGTCAAACATCTTCAGGTGTAAATAATACACCTCTTGCTTCCTTCAGCATTAGCTGTTAATTCACTTCACTGCTATGTTCTAAGCCTAACAGATATATTCATTCTTTTTGTTTGTTTGTTTAGAGAGTCCTTGCTAGTACTAATATGGAGCTATTAAAATTTAGCTATGATTAGGATTATTTAGTATTGTTAATTAAGTTGACTGATAATTGACCTGCACTGTTCTCATGCCGTTTTCAATGCCATGCACAAATACACATGTTTGTTCAGGATGGGGTGTAAACAAATCATAAAAGAGAATTAAATATCTACTCAGAGACACATCCGTGAGAAACCACTTATGGTCTCTAAAGCTGCATTGCTTGTCCTTGGCAGAATTCAAGCCTGGCAAAGTTCAGTAATAATCTATGTTTCTTGCTCTTTTATTTTTCTATGTTTAAGAATAATGTCTTTTACATGTGTCACAAACTAAAGGGTTACCTCACCTGCTAGGGCCAGAGATCACCACTGTTGGTTCATAGGATTCCATAAGACACAAGGACACAGAAGCTTTATCCTCTAAATTTCCCTACTTAACTGGAGATTATCAATCACAAATATATATAAAAAAAATCACCACTGGCACGTATACCTATGATTAATAAAGCAAATACATATATATATATTCAGCTATTACAAATTATTATTAGCAATCAATAGTATGGCAGCAATCATTAACAGTCAATAATAGTAGCAATCAATAGCATTGCAGCAATTAATAATAGCAGAACTAAATAAAAGCAGCAACAAGTATATATAATATTACAGGTTACTAAAAACCTTTCACTAGTAGAAAAACTTATCAATAATATAACAGCAGATATACTTATGACAGATTACTTATTTGAATATATACAATACCAAGTGCATCCAACAAATTTCAGAAGGGGACCAAACCATCCCAGAGGGGACCCAACTGCACCAGAAGTGGGAGGACTAACTGAACCAAGAGGTAGTCCCAGAGAGGAAACAATCCACATCACAGAGTCTGACGTCAGCCAGGTGTCCTCAGTAAGTGCTCAAGATCTCACTGAAAGTTCACACAGATCTTTTCAGGAAAGGGAAAAGTATGTGCAGCACAGGAAGTTCTCATAGAGAGAAGCTCCACTTTGGATAAAAATTAAGTCATTTTTACATTGTAAAGACATAAGAGAGCATAGGACACTACCACTTCAAGCAGGCAACAGATGCTGTTAATTTCTATTTTTTTACCTGGAATCCAATAGATGATGATGTTTTCTGTTCTACCAGACCAATTTTTTATTTTTCCAGATTGTTTTCCTGTTCTTGCAGTTAATATAGCCAGTGGCAGTTACCAATTCTTGCTTTCTCATGATGTTTTCCCCTTTTTCTACACCATTTTTCACCTTTTCAGACTATATGTCATTGTTAAATTCTCTGGGTTTTGGCTTATTGATGATATCTCAGGATGTCTCTGCTTTCTCTGTACCTAATTGTACTTCAAAGATGCCAGCTGCACTTCTAAAAGATGCTTCTGGTTCATAGGCCTAGTTCCCAGGCTAACAGTTCCCAGGCTGGCATGCATTTTCTCTGTCAGTACATCAGCAAACATATTCTTCTCAGTATTCCTCCCTTATAACCAGGTCTCCTTTATGGTTGCTCATATCAACATGAAATACTTTTTTTTTTTAAAGGGGAAAAAAAGAAAAGAAACATGCAATGATTTATGTACCCTTTCTTGTGCTGAACCAAGAACTTCATAGGAAGTGTTTTGTTCTTACGTTATCTTTTACATATGGAAGAAAATGGTGCTAATAGAACCTTCACTTTGCCCTTGTCTTTAAGGTATGATGTACCCTTTTCCCAGATGGTCAGAGACCATTCTTCATTTCAGGTAATATTTCAGACTAGGCAACAATTTTTCCAGAATAGCCAACAGAGTTTTCCCATTTACAATCAGTTTATATATTAATTTTGAATAATTAGATGATGGTAAATGTTCCCTTAGATTAATGACCTCTGAGAGGTATCATGAAAAAAATAGAAAATATCCCCAAAGCTAGTTCAATATGGACTATGGCCAGTATGACCAAGCTAGTGAAAGAATTGAGAACTGCCTTAAGACGATGATCTATTTCAATAATTTACAGGGTTCTTTTCAATTACAGTCTCAAAAGGGAGAAAAAAAAGAGATGTGACTGTCATCAGTAGACAGTCTGAAAATAAAATGATGCTTTTCAGTCATTATACTACATAAAAGATGGGTATTTATTAACAATTTTTCACAGAAGTCTTTGGTGTTCACACAGAGTCTGTAATACTTTTTTAAAAAATAAGAAATCAGGAATCCATTCAAACTAATTCTAAGAATAAATGTTGGCAAACACCCCTCAGAAATTTGTTTGTGGAGTGCTTCAGAAATATTTCTTTTATTAGATATTGGTGGATCTCAACCCAGAATGAAAGAGAATTCTTCTGACAATTTTAGAATGTAATGTTGAAGAAATGTATTTTTTTTCTTGTCATTAGACATTAAAGGTTACAGCAGAAGAATTTATCAGCTTAATGAACATTAGAAGAGATTTTTGGAAAAAAAGTCATCATATACTTTCCCTGTTTGGTTATTCATTGACAACTATTACTGCCCACTTTCAGACAAAAGATAGTATGTTAGAGAGATCTTTTTTAAGATACAGTATGATAATTTCAGTTCAACGGAAAGCTACTTTAAATCCAGTAGTATTTGACTTTTCAGTTAATGACATATATTATTACTTTAAATTTGAAGATTATCTTAAGTAGGGTAGAGCTAAAAGCACATCATAGCATAAAGTTAGCATTTCAAACTATATTTAATATTCTGAAAAAAAATTGAAGTAATTCCATAAAGACAAGGTCTTTCACACACATAAGCAGAATTCATTGAAGAAATACATGATAGGAATGACTGGCTTAATAGGTTTACAAAGCTGCAGAATATGGTGCATGACCATTTAAAGAGGGGTTGACCATTCCTAAAGCAGTTTATCTTTGCAATTGAAAAAAACAGTAAATATCATAGTAAGCTGTAGAAATAAGACACATGGAGTAGTTATTAATCTATTAGTAGTAATACTCCCTCACCTGAAATACTTTGCCTACTTTGAGCATATCTGTTCAAGAAAGAAGTGCACTGGAGAATATCAAGACAAGAGCAATGAAAATGACTAAGGATCAATCTGGAAAACATAGTCATCATGAAACATTGGAAGATATGGGTTTGCTGAATCTAAAGATGGCTGATATAATTGTCTTCAAATACATACATAAGAAGCATAAAAGGAAGGAATCAGAAGTTCTTCAAGGGGACAGAGAAAATTGGGATGATACATAATACATTTGTTATGTAAAATATAGGCCACTTTGAAAGTATAAGCAAAAATAAAACTATGTATATGGGAGTATATGTCATCATTATTCATTCTGTTCTTGAGCTCTTTACCTTCTGAGGTTTCTGTACTATGGGCACAGTATTTCACAGATATGTCCTTGCCTTCTGAAGTGATTGAAGTGACAAAATGGCTAAGTCAATGTTCCAACCTTTCTTGAACAGTTTGAGGACAATCAGAAGCAATATGGTGTGAAACAATGAAGCACTGTGTTTTCTGTTTCTTAATCTACTTAGTCTCATGACAGAATTCTTAAAACAGACTAAAACACCCCAGCTTCATAATATCAATCAAAATAATAAACATCTTTTCAGAATTCAGCATAGAAGAAACCAATTCTCTTTCAGGTACTGCCTAAAGAGCTAAGTCTTACACAGTCCTAAACCCACTGGATTCAGACTGGTTTTGGTTATTAAGAGGTTGCAAGTCTTAGACTAATTATTCTGTAGTAGGTATTCTTAAATTATGTTTTAACATTTAATTCCTGAAGAGGTAGGGAAAAATTTCCTTTCACATTTCTAGATCATATTCAGTTGAGATCAAATAGTGTAGTGCATTGTTTTATATTTAACACACCCCTTAACACATCTTTGTGAAGACATGACTAGTGAGAGAAAATTTTGTGGTAAGTTCCTTAGCCCTGCTCAACTGGAAAAGTAAATATATGCCTGTGAGAAAATATACACTTCCGTCCACTTACTCTTCTACCAGTCGTAACAAAATGACTACAAATTCAAAACAGGATTTTGAAAGAAAAAAGATCCCTAATCTATTTAACATTTCTGTGGATTTTTACTTTAGCATTGAGTAAAAGTTAAATATATGCTTAAGTAACATGTTAGCTTAAGGACTAAAAGAGGAACCCAGAGGAATTTTAGTGATGCCTCTTAGTTCATGCTACTCCGGACTCTATCATTTTCACTGTATTTTCACTAGAAACTGCATTTTCACTACAAGCTACTTCACTATTTTCACTGTAAGCAAAACAAGAACTTTAAGCAGGGAAAGACTCTATAAAAGCAAAAAGGAAAACACTGAAGTGAAAATGGTTGGCAGCTGCAAATTAAATTCAATTTATAAAACCAAACATGCAAGACTAGCTGTCCTGGTTTCGGCTGGGATAAAGTTAATTGTCTTCCTAGTAGCTGGTACAGTGCTACGTTTTTGAGTTCGATATGAGAAGAATATTGATAACACTCTGATGTTTTCAGTTGCTGCTAAGTAATGTTTAGACTAAGTCAAGGATTTTTC
>JANZLQ010000005.1:19408200-19420873 GCA_026212715.1 Elanus axillaris | reverse complement strand
TTATTTTATTTTATTTTATTTTATTTTATTGTCTTCTTTGGCTGTCCATCAGCATATCTTTTGAGATTTTTCATGTGAAAAGATAGTAACAGTATCTCAGTGGGTTTTATTGGTTTGGGTTTCTTTTTCCTGTCTGTGAACTTTAGAGTTTATAATTTCAAATTTTGCTGTATCTTACAGAAGTCAATTCAAAATATAAAAATAAGTGTGTAATTTGTATTTTAGATGAGTCTTGAAAATGGCTAATAGTAACTTACCACATTATAATTTAGAAAGGCCATTTGATGTACAAATGTGTGTCATTATAACATGAAAACCATATTTAATTTTACACAAGTTTTATTTGGATCAATTTATTTTGTGACCAGTATTTCTAAATAATGTAAAAAAGTAGTCTTAGTAGACCTATTAAAAATTAGAAACAATTTTTTTTGTCAGCACAAATGTGGGTGTGATGCTTGATCTAGTTTTGAAATTGTAGCCGTGGACTGATAGTGGTGATAGCTTGAAGGGACAGTAATACTTAATACTTTATATGTCTTTTTAAGCATATTTGGGTCACAGCTACCTCAAAACTATTTATGAAATTATATAGCTCAAAGAAGAGATTAATTATATAGCTCAAAGAAAAGATTTTATGGTATCCATTTCCTTGGTTTCATACTTTCCCAGAATACAGAATCATGTACAAATTTAAGGAAGTGGAAATGCAAACATTAAAACTGAAGCTCTGTATTGCACACATCTATTTTAAGACATGTAAGTAGAGAATTAAATACCAGACTATTTTATTCCACAGAGTTAATCTCCACTTCCATTATAATCTTTGTCACAAGATTAATTAATTTTACACAATTTTCTTTTCTCATTACACTCCTTGCCATGAATATAGTTATATGTTCTTTTCCGAATGAGAAGATACTTTCAGAACAGAATAATTCTGCCTCTGATGCTCATACACAGTAACTCCAGAACACTTTAAAAGAATCACTATGCAGCTGAGCAGATATTTTTATATGTCTGCAGAATACATCAGAGGTTTTCTTTTTCTTTTGGTGGTTAGCACTGCTCCAATTCTGATGCTAAGGTGAATATTACCATCTGATGACAACATGATCTTTCAGACATTTTCATTATGTTTCAGTACCTGGTCATGACTGCTTCTGGAAATAGATTTATCCTCAAGAACTGATTTCATGACTTGACAATCTCAAGTAAACAGAATGAATTTATACATTTTCAGTGTTCCAACAAAACAGTACTACGTGCTCACTTTGTTACCATTACTGTTTTCTTACTGTTTCATGTTTTCCAGCGTTGCAATGTCACAGTACTAGTATTGTTATTACTTTTGGAAATAAGTAGCTGGACAGAAGTCGAACCATATAAATTGTATTCAGTTATGGGAGAAAATGATGCGCAAGCCCACTGTTTTGTTTTGGTTTCATTTTTTGTTATTGATGTAATCCTATTTATTTGTCATGTACAAAGTCCTGCTACTCTGAACACAGCACAAATCAGAGAGAAGGTAACTGTTGTCAATACTAGAGAAGAAAGAGAGGTGCCATTTTTCAATAACATTGAAGTTAAAAACACTTCCTCAGAACTACATCTACTGTCCAGGTGTTTTTCTGTATCTTCTATCCCTCCTGTGCTGCCTTTTTTTAAAATCAGTGTATGTCCAGTGAGATCACAGAATCACAGACTAACCTATGTTACAACTGAATCTTAGTCCAACCTCCTGCTCAAAACCCTGGGATATCTTCAAGGCTAGAGCAGGCTATTCAGGGCCTTCTCCAGGCAAGCTCTGAAAATCTCTGAAGGCAGTGATTCCCCAGCATCTTTAGGCAACCTGCTGTGAGGCTTGATCCCTCTTCTGGTGCAGCATCCTTCCCTATCCTGTGACTGCAGTGTCCTTTGCTGCAGCACTGTGACCATTACCTCTTGATCTTTTGCTGTGCATCTCTGGCAAGGGTCTGGCCCCATCTTCTTTGTAATTCCCTCTCCAGACTAAGCATACCCAGTTCCCCTTATTTCTCCTTTTATCTGATGTGGTCCACCTCCCTAACTATCTTGTTGGTCCTCCACTGATTTCTCCTCAATTTGCAATCTTTCTTTTCTTCTGGGAGAACTGAAACAGGACAACATATTCCAAAGGTGGAAAAAGCAGGTTTTTTTCAGCTGTCAAGATAAAAATTCTTTTACTGTGATCCTGAAGAACATTCATCTTTTTTCTCTGTGAGCAGCTAAGAAAAATACTATCTTGAAGAAAATAGCAGTACCTGTTACAAATTTTAAAAATCTTATTTCTGATACTTATATTGTATTGCATGTTCAGAGACATGTGTGATCTTACAAGAAAATAGGCAAAGATTCTGTTGATGCCCCCAATAAGGAGCTCTCACTCATAGGATGGGGTATTTTGGTTTTTTTGGGGGCTTGGTTTTTGGGGTTTTTGGGTTTGTTTTTTTTAAATGTAAACATCACATTTCCTTAATCAGCCTTCTATTGTTTATCTGCATTTTTTCTGGGTAAAATTTTAACATATTCTAGCATTGGTTAAAGTATTTTCCCACTTTGAATGGATTTTTTATGGTTTTACAGACATAACAGCTCTGGAATCTTTTTCAGTGTAGCTGTTTTATCACAGGGCGTATTATAATTTGATTTACCCTATTACTTTTACAGTATTTCCCTTATTGAGTCCAAGATTTACCACTGTGAATAAATGAGTTTTTACTGTAACTAAAGAAGGTTTCACACTTTCATTGTTGTATTCAAATTTGGTCATGTCTGAGAGAACTCTGCCTTAACCAACTGTATGCACCTGTTAAGTTCCTAATTTCTTAGAAGCTCAAACCTAACAGATCCACAAGAGTACAAAATAGGAAATTATACCTCACAGAAATGTTTTATGGATTGAAACTAGAAGAAAAAAGAAAAAGTCACCCTGAAGAGTTACACAGAGGCCAGAAAATAATATTGGTGTTATATAGTCTTTTGTCAGATTCTTCCTCTGTATTGTATTTCTATTAATTAAAAGAAAAAATGTCTTAGAAGCAAATCACATTTACTGGATCTTCGGATTCAGATGTATGCTTCCAATTCCACATTCTACATTTGATTCCAAAATTTCAGCCTTGCATGTACTCTGAGTATTTTCCTACTGTTTACATGTATGGCTTTTCATTATCTTTTTATTCTTTAGCTAGAAGATGAACACTGAGATGATGGACTCTGGATTATACTTTATGACATGTGTTGCACTGTAATCAAACTGTTGAAAGTAAAACTCTATTATACTGTATACAAATTTGGACTAAGCAATGCCATAGTAAATCTTTGGTAACCTGTGGGGCTTTTTACATCAGTGGCCTATAATATCATTCTTAGCTATAAAAATAGGAAACCCATCATAAACCCTTAAAAGAATTACTTTAATACTTTGAAAGTATTGACTTCTAAAGCTGTTAAGGGTTTGAGAACACTTCCATAGGGGATAATTTTAATGAGTGGCCAAAAACATTTGAACATGTTTCAGAGAGCAGTTCCTTCACACACTTAAGTTACTTCCCTCATTCTGATTATTTATGGAAGAAGTATTTGTTTCCTTAAAATATTCATGGCTAATAGAAATTGCGCATAATTCTTAGTTGCTTGACTGTAAAGAATTCCTTTTGATCTTTTCCCCCTCTATACAGTCAATGCATGCAATTTAAAATAATGAAGCAAAAAAGCATGTCTGTGAAAGCAAACACTATGAGATCCATAGGAATACCAGTGTTTTAACTCTAATATTACAAAGGGTGCTAGCAGGTATTTACAGTAGAAACAGTAAACAGAATGAAATCTAATTAAAATTTAATTAATTACAGTAGGATGTCATTGTAATACATGGAAGTGAAAATCTAAGAAGAAAATGTAGAAAGGTTTGTAAAAAATGGTCCAAAAATCAAATCCTCTATTTCTTTGTGCCCTTTTAAACTAAAGATCATGTGCAATTATTAGTTATTTATTTAAGCAAGATAATGCATAAAATAAAATAAAATTCTGACCAGAGAACAGATAATCTATCAAATCATAGGTCTTTTTATTCTTTTAAATCAGTATTTTCATGCGAAAGAACAAAATCTGTAGTTTGGTAAATAGCACAATGAAATCCACAAATTGAGTACAAAGGGGAAGCTTCCAGCAGCTTCTCACAGAAGCCACCCCTGTAACCCCCCCCGCTACCAAAACCTTGCCACAGAAACCCAATACATGCCTAAACCATACTATTTTTAGACTATGCTATTTCCGTTACATTTCAGCTTATGGATGAGATCTGTAATGCTAATGTACCAATAAAAGTGTTCTCTCAATGTGTCAAACAGAAAGTGAACTCAAAATACTTTTTCCTCCATTATGACAAGTAAAATAATTAATTGCTTGAAAGTTACTTTGGTCATCTTTTTATGATTGTTTAGTTCTTGGTTAGATGTGGAACTTCTTGTCATGAAATTTGTGACATTCATTTAATACTGTTCCACTTTCCCATCTCAGCTACCTAACATTTTTTCATACAAATGGAGGCTTTGCGAAAAGACTAAAATCAAAGCCAGAGTGACAGAGAGAAAAATAGCCCAAAATCTCAAACAAGATCACTCCCTTTCAGTGATTTAATGATATATTTTTCCTATTTGTTAAAGTAAAATTTCTAAGAATGCTCTCAGCTTGTAGCCTAACATTCTTCTGTGCAGGCATGTGTCTGAGAGCGGCAGCAAGGTTCCTGCTATTTTAACAGTTTCTGTGATACAGCAAACAATCAAGACAGTAATTTGCTGCAACAGGATGCAACAAACTGCATCAGCAGAGAGCATCCCAGTGATCTGCAATGTAAATACACAGCTCAGTTTGAGGCATGTCACAGATTTCTGTTACATGGCAGCTTTGCTGAGACATACGTAATTGTCTGCAGTTAAGTTATCTTTGTTCATTAATGTGTGCTTCTTACCATATTCACAATGCTAATAAATAAAGAATGATCAAATGGAAGCCAAGGTTGCTGATACTTTTGCAAACTTAATTTGATTCCTCCAGAATCACTGAATGCAAACTAAGCCAGTGGGAGTAATTTCTGTCCAATGTTGCTGCTAGCATTACCATTTACATTTCCAAAATTTAAACAATAACTGGAAGAAGTTACACATGAAAGAATATGTAAAGAATTGGTTTACTGTTTTTGAAGAATTTTATTCTTAGTGGAAGTCATAAGTCAACACAAGCAAAATATAGTCCTTTTTATAGTACTTAGTTGGAAATACGAGCTCAGTCCTTGAAGAGGTGTAAATAAATAAAGCTGTATGGACTTTAGTGTTGCTCCACTAATGGAACCAAATAAGGATCTAATCTTGTCAGATGCGAGACAGGTGTTGCCCACATGTTTGTGAACAAACAAAGCATGTTCTACACAATTCAGAGCAGATGATCACCTCTGCCGTCACAACTAGACATGGTACATGGGAAGTGAAGAATTAATTGAAGTACACCTGGTAAGTATATGAACACCTGTGACTGGGAGAGATCGATGGGTGATGTTTCTGAAGGTGGGCCAAAACTGGCTTTCACAGATACATGTTACCATTACAGCTTAGTAGGCTGAATTAAAGCTCAGGTAATAATGCATCTAGTGTGACATTGCAGAGACACAAACAGTCCCTTTTCTCTGACAGGAAAAATTATTCTCCTAGACATGCATGGACATAAGATGTTACTGTTCAGCCTCCTATGACACCCTAATACATTTATCTCCAATAATACATAGCTCTAAAAATAAATAATAAATAAACCATTTTCTTTAGCCATCCTAATGAACAGCAACTCTACATAAGCATGATCATGAATATTTACATTTGGGTTATTTCCTTAATTTATATAACCAGCCTAAAAGACAGAGTGATTCTTCTGTTTCTTTGAGCATCTAGAGAGATTAATAATTATTGTACTATTAACTTCAGGCTCATCTATTTTGACTGTCTCCTACCATACAGTTATAGATGTTTCCATTATGTTAATAATACAATATATGATTATAATTCTCCCATTGTGACATTCAGTTTAGATGCAAATTAGTGGACGACAACTTAAAAGCATACCTACATTTACTGCAGCCTCAAAAATTATCTTTCCAGTGTGATTAAAAAGCTACACATATACTACTTAAAATAAGATGAAGGGAATGGGGATCGAAAAGACTTTTGCAGAATTTTGAAATGCATGCAATAAACAAATTTTTTCTTGCTGAAGAATGGTCATTACTGGAAAATAAAGTTACTGGTGTATGTCACAAAAGGACACTTGATAGAACTGGAGATTTATTCACTGTGCCATGACTAAGCTTCGATCCTCAAAGCAAAAAGCTTTAGAGCAACAACACGTGGCTCAATCTTCATATACATTATGCTCATGACTTCCAGCAGAGACCAGCAATAACTGTGCTAACTAATGCCAAATGCAGTCAGTATTTAGTGTCTTGGAAGGCTATTTTGTAGCAGTCACCAAACACCCTGCAGATGGTAATAGCTTTTAATCACTAGTTAAGGAAACAGTTAAAGTAGAGAGATAAAAGTCCGGATGGGACTTTAAACCCTATAAACGAAATTATAACTTTTAAACAGGCAGCTATTTGCACCTTAATATGTGTTTACAATCTAGTAACTATGAGCATAATGTAAAGAAAGAGATAAATAAACTGGTAAATATATGATAAATTTTAAATGCAAGCAGGAATCTGTATCAATAAAAACTACAAAATTCTGTTCTGGGCAAAAAAAAAAGACAGATATTTTAGTACAGTGATTAATTTTAATAATCTGTGCATATAGTTTGCTATCTACTTGATTTCACTGTGTAGGAATATTCATTGCTTTCATTGTAGATATTACAAACAAAGGCTCCATCCTTCTTAAAACCATAATATTTCTAAGGATATATTCATTTATAAGTATTGTCTGTTCAGTGACATCTTAATGTCACCGGATCTTGATAATTCAGTGGAATAAATTTAGTAAAGAAACTGTTTCAGTGAAATCTTATTTGTATTTATTTCTAATATTGACACATAGATTTTTCTATCTATCAAGACTATCTTGTTACTATCTCAAGACTAGGAATTAAAACACCCCCAAACAAGGATGAGAACTGGTAACAAGTTAGGGCTTCTTTAAAGCAAAAGAATTTATCTTTTAACTCAATCTGCTGAATTCTCATAATTTCATTATCCTCCAAATATTTAGCTGGAAACAAGTGAGTCAAAATCATTTAGAGGCAGTTGTAGAACCTGTACAACACACTGTTCAGGTTAATAATCCCTTCACTTTTTGTTGTGAAATGAAAAACAGTACTTTTACCTTTTACAGACATAATTGAGAATAAAAAGATAAGGAAAGCTCACATATGTTGCTGTTGAAGACAATAAAAGTATCTCATGGAAACATAGAGTAAATGTGAAGACAGCATTACAATAAAACATAATTTGTTTTAAAAACTTACTCATTTGATGCTAGATAAAAGACCATATACTCTGCTTTATCATTGTCAATAAAGCCAACAAAAAGCTATATGTGGCTCAGCACATTTTAATAGAGTTATGACAAATATAAGCATACATCTAATGTTATCAATGCACAAAACATCTGTTTATCCTTCCATGACTCTACAAAGTTCATTGAGCAGCTATGAGCTTCTTTAAATATGTTAGAAGTTTGTAGCACCATAGCTGAATTCGTATAATCATATATTGATTGAACAAAAGCAAGTTCCTTAAACTTCAGAGAGACCTTAAGGAGGAGGGAACTTACATTGTTCTCTCTTAGCAGAGAACAATGCTGAGATCATAAGCATTAGATACTTATAGTAATTATGTTGAACTGATTAGGTCCTTGCTGATGAAGAATTTAGCTGATCAGTGTTGGTGATTTAAAGTAGCATTCACAGTACAAGACTACTGCATTAAACTAGAATACTATCTAATACGTGTGGCAGGGATTTTTTTTAAGTTTCTGGTCTCAGCTGCAGGCCTATTGGACCATAAAAATTCATCTGCCATTAATCTTATGCATACTGTGTATCATAAACATTTCTGAGGTACAGACTTGCAGAAAGCATTCAAATGCTAGCAAAAGAAACCCTACAATTATGTGATATAATAGACAGGTATTTCAGATTTAGCAATAAAATCTATTTAATTTCATAAAATTTATATAAAATATATTCAACCTTCCTGGTGTCCTATTTATTTTAAGAGCAATCTGGGTCACTGGTGCCACTCCAAATTTCTATTATTACCAAAGTTGTCATTATTCTACATAGCACACATGACGTTACTAATTCTGGATAGGGCAAAAGTTAAGGTCCCAAAGCAATGAGCAGATTTGGTTAATCAAAAAGTTAACACAACAGGATGAGTGAAGGATAGGTTTCAGCTTTGCCATTAAATTCTGTCTTCAGTAGTTTCAGTCAAGTCTTAGCGTTGTTGTGTTAATTTTTGTATGTGTACTTCAATACAAGAAATAATTAGACTTATATATGCAGTGCCTGGTGCAGCTGATAAAAAAAGCATTTACCTGAAAGTCAGTAGCTCTGAATTAGTACAACAACCAAAATGTTGTTCGTATTTCTATCTTTCTATTCTCTGGAGCACTTCCTGTATCTTTTTTTTTACCGTTAGGAATGAATTTTTCTCTTTGCATTAAAAGATGTCTATTGTAGATTTTTAAATCATATTACTCTGGTTGTTAACTTTTTCTGTAAAGAAGTGAAAAATATAGCACCCTTATTAACAAGGTAAAGCATATAGCCTTTAAACAATATTAAAATGTACAGGTTTACATTGTTGTAAGGTAGATCTTTGTATGCTAATACTAGCAGAGTAATTTTCATCTGAAAGGCTTAGTTGATATATGGAAGCAACCTTCAGGGTAAGAAAGATGAATACACAGACATGAAAACAAATCTGGAAAATCAACAAAGAATGTGCAGAATTAAAGTAGTTAAAGTCATAGAATTTTAACTGAGACGGAAGAAAAGGAACAGGTAAACTGGTCCTTGATATTTGTAATGTCACTCAAGTTTTTTCTATATCAATATGAAAAGTCCCAGGAAAGCATGGTCATAACTATATATTTTGTTTCTAACTAAATTAATTGAAAAAAATGCAATGTTTACAAATTCAGTTATAAAAGTATTTTCTGAACATCTACATGGGACTTTAAATATTTCTCTGGAAAAAAAAGAGGCAAAAAATAAAACTAAAAATTAAAAAGTTGTATTTCAAAATCTAATAATAATTTAACTCATGTTGCATGCTTTAGTCACAGTCATTTTCAATACATACTATTAAGAGATCTTCTGAATTGTAATAAACCATATGCATCACATTTCCCCCAGACTTTGCTACTCATTTAAATCAAAGCCTGGTATAAACTTGAAATAATAGAAATTATACTTGGGTTTGACTATGAATAACCTAGGTGCAAAATGATTTAATGTATTCCTACTGTATGAAAACCAGACTATGTAGCTTTTTTGTTAGCCTCTACTTAAACTCAGAAATCCCATCAATGTACATTTCACCAGTGTACTTGTAATGTTCACGTAATGTTAAATGTCTTTGCTTTCATTATGGAATCATACTATTATTATGAATATTCAAAATATACCCCCAGTAAAAAAACCATAAATGTAGTCTACCTCTTTGATTACTTGTATAGTGATTAGTTTCTGGTTTTGAAGTACACTATTAGAAAACCACGTTAGATTGTACTCCCTTAGGATATAAGAAAATTTTTTAAAAATTAAAAGTACCTGTAAAATTCCAAAGGACTAATAGCCCTCATAAGTTGCTCATTATTTAAATTATGAACTACTATTACTGGCTAAGTAAGTAAAATGAGTCTTGTGCCATGCTGCCTTACACACCATGAAACTATGCACAAGCCAGACTTGAAAACTTAGAAACTACTGTCAGACTAATCCCTGGAAGATATTTCAGATCTCTCTATAGAAAGACTCAAAAAAGTGCTATATTGTAAGCAGGCCTAAATATTTATGCAGTGACACCTCAAACCTAGTGCTTTCTTTATTATGTTGCCTTATTATGGTGTAACTGAAGATACAACAGGTCTTGATCTCTAAACATCCATTTGCATCAGAATCTAAAGTCACATTCCTGTTTATTAAATTCAATATTAATTTCACTCAGATATGTTGAGTGAAATTTATTCATTAGAAGGTCTTGGAAATCACTCTCCTCTGCCCACTGCATCTTTTCCTCCAGTATTGCCTTCCAATGTGGCAGCTTTAATTGGTTCTTAGGTAATGAGGCAAATATTCTTTATTCATCAGTTCTACAGCCTACATTCTGGCTCTTCAATATGCAAACCCCCTGCTATTCTTGGGAGTTTTCCAGACTCAGACCCTGCTGCAGACATGCCGGTACCTGTGAGTCCCCCTTCTATCAACCCCATTCTGTAGCACATCACCCACTGCACACAACATGTCCCTCCCAGTGGACCACCACCCTGGTGCCCAGAGCAGTCTCTTTTACAGAGCATAGTATACTGTCAGGCACAGTAAACTGTGAGGGAACAATTCTACAGTTTACACAAGTAAGAATTGCTTAAAACCAACATAATTTTAAGATAGGAGTATTGTTGAATAAAAGCATTAAAAAATTATTTTCAAATTGGTCATATTTGTATGTATACATTTGATCATGACCTAGCCCTCAACTAGCATCCAATTTACATAGTTACATACGAGACACAAAGAACAATAAAAAAAAAACAAACAAAAAAACCCCAAAACCAACCCAAACATTAATTTGACATCACTTGACAACTACTACCTAGAAATACACTGCTTGTACTGCAAGGTCTAAACAGCAGCATTCAAATCGATGCATGTTTGGGGGCATTCATCTTCCCATTCCAAAACATACAAGCAGAATATCACTGTTCCATCTAGCTAATCTGCCAAAAGAAGGCACTGCAGTTAAGCTGATTGCCTGAAAAATATGCTATATCAGTGCCAGCATGGTCACATTTTTCTTCTTTTCTCAGGCTAGCAATGGATAAGCCTGAAAGACCATGTCAAAACAGAGGTATCAGATGTCTTTCAATTCCTTCTTGAAGCAAACATGACAATTTTTGTAGCCCATTGTGGAGTCTGGCTGCTTGTCATGTTCCAGTTAGTGAAGCAGATATGAAAGTCTTATTATCATTACCTAAGCTTTCAATTTAACTTGAAATGGAGCACTCCTAACTATGCAGGAGTTTACTAGTTCTGTTCTTTACCCCTAAATGCATATTAATTTCTATTATAAATTCTGTCATTTTAACTTTAAAAATATTCTCTGCTCCTATTTTACTGCTCCTGGACAAATTTTTGTTCTTGGCAAGTTAATGGCACTTTTGTCATAATCATCAGTGGGAACAAAAGTAGTTCCTATAATGTGATAATTATTTTAAGCCAAATCTTAATATGTAACAGACAGCACTCTATTGCTATATTATCACTTAATTAATTTGCCAGAAGATATACTGATAAAAATGTATCCAATCTACTTCATTATGTGTCAGTTTCCCCATAATAGTGCAAAACCGTGCTCATACCTAAGAGATTGTTAACTTGTTTAAACATTTTTTAATGCACTAGTCGATTTCAGGGGCTACTTGAGTATGGGCTAAGTCCTTAACTAAATCTGGGGAGCTATGACCTCCATCCCCACCAGACCTTTACTGAAAGTCACCTCAGTGAAAACTTCCTCAGCTGTTTCCCTCTTGCACTGCACAGAGGGAAACCACTCCACTGCAGCGGAGGGACCATTGCCACCACAAACCAGTATGGGCAGTATAGACAGCAATTAGAAGTACACCACCTCTGCACAACAGCCACGGCAAATGGAAAGATTCCCACTAGGTATAATGCGGTAGAGCAGCCACTGCACCACAGTATTGTCTCTGTTTATAGTATAATTTCCAGTAAGTGTTTGGAATATAAAAATCTCTGGAAAATAGATTATTAGACTTTATATTGCAGGCAACAGGAAGCCACTAACAAGATTCAAAGAAAAGACAAGTCTAACTGTCAATGTAAGGTTAGTTCTGTATTGGGTTTCTGTGGCAAAGTTTTGGTAGCGGGCTGGGTTACAGGGGTGGCTTCTGTGAGAAGCTGCTGGAAGCTTCCCCATGTCCGACAGAGCCAATACCAGCCGGACCTGATGGACCCGCCGCCAGCCAAGGCTGACCCAATCAGTGATAGTGGTAACGCCTCTGTGATAACATTTTTAAGAAGGAAAAAAGTTGTGGGACAGGGAGAAATGCAGCCAGAGAGTGAGAATATGTAAGAGAAACAACTCCGCAGACAGCAAGGTTAGTGCAGAAGGAGGGGGAGGAGATGCTCCAGCCCGTGAAGAAGACCATGGTGAGGCAGGTTGTCCCCCTGCAGCCCATGGAGGTCCACAGTGGAGTAGATCTCCACCTGCAGCCCGGAGAGGACCCCACGATGGAGCAGGTGGGTCCCGAAGGAGGCTGTGGCCCTGTGGGAAACCCGTGCTAGAGCAGGCTCCTGGCAGGACCTGCGGATCTGTGGAGAGAGGAGCCCACGGAGCAGGTTTTCTGGCAGGACTTGTGAC
>JANZLQ010000005.1:19358066-19382137 GCA_026212715.1 Elanus axillaris | reverse complement strand
AATCCTTTTACTATTACTGTTGTCATTTTATTAGTGTTATCAGTATAATTACTTTCTTCTTTTCTGTACTATTAAACCGTTCTTATCTCAACCCACGGGTTTTACTTTTTTTTTCCTGATTTTCTCCCCCTTCCCACTTGGGGGGGGGAAGGGGTGAGTGGTTGCGTGGTGTTAGTTGCTCGCTGGCGTTAAACCACGACAGATATATATTTATATATAACTATGCATTTGTTTATACATATATACAGATATGAATGTTAATTATATGGATCTATAAAGGTGCAGGTACAAAATGTAGAAAACACTCTGTTATAAGAGCTAATACAATGAATAATTAAAGCTTAAATGTGAATAGAAAGTAATTAAACAAAGGCAAAAGGCTGGTTTGGGTCACTCGGTGTTACAAGGCTGCTGAGCTCTTCAAAGCTGTTCTTCTTGGATCATGCTCCTCACTGAATTCAGCTCCTCAATGAATTGTTCCCAACAACTATCCTTGAGGCCAGGTGGGCTGATGTTCTAGAAAGTCTGCTTAATCTTGAATGTAGTTACTTTATGTACACCATTTACCTGTATGCGTACTGTGTCAGCCAAAATACTGAGAGGCTGAAAGGAGAAATTCTCTCAGCTGAAGAACGTCACAGGGTCAGAAACAGATTCAGAAGTGAATGCCACCATGTAGCTAGGGGTTGAGCGTTGAACGGACTGTGAGCTGACCCTGCTGCAACACCAGATCTCAGCCCTGATAAAGGGGGATAGACACGTCCTCCTGCTGGAGGCTTATGCCATCACTTCTGATGGTGTAGGACAAAAAGTAGACTGTCTCTGATGAAATTGGCCTGGGAGACCAAAGGCTCTCTGTGAATGATGATTAGTTAATTTTATCCAGATCAAACATTTCCTTTAATCTTTAAAAGAAAAAAAAAAAAATCTTTAAACTGTTCTTTACACTTAAAAAAACCCAACAAAACAACACCAGAAACAAACCCCTAAAACAAAAAAACACCCCAACCCTTGGAAGTAACAATGAGTCTTCCATACAGAAAGAAATTTCAACTAAATCTCTGATACAGTTAGAGATAGCATCAACTGTCCAAAACACAATTCTCAAGGGAGCTGAAAGCATGCAACTAGTTTGGCAGTGGTCATAATTTAAAAAATATTTATAAATACATTCTTGCACATTTTTTAAAAAATACAACAGTATTTGTGGTTCCCAAAAGATTTCTTCACTGTATTTCAACAAAAGCTGACATTTAGAAAGCTCTTTTTGGTAAAGTTTACTCTATAACAAACAACATGTTGTGATTTCAAACATGTTTTTGCATTAGATGGATTTATCATTGCAGTTATTTAGTTGTTTTTCTGTAAATCAGGGCCACAAAATATAACAAGGTCTAAAGTGTACTCTTCACATTTCTATGGTAGCAATGGTGTGCAAGAAGCCCATGCTGTGTCACTGAGAGATAATACCCCTACACACTGTGCAGAAAGATGAATTCCCTGATGTTTGAGCTATTAGGTTTATATGGGACAAAAAAATATGCTGTTGTGGAATATTAACAAGACAAAATGGCAACCAGGACATTTGATTCCCCAAAAGTGGGGAGCTAAACAGAAGCAATAGAGAATGAGCTACAAGAGAAGCAGGGGACATGTCCTTTGTTTCCCATATGACAAATGAGATCTCACACCCCAGAGAAATACGTGAGTTGCAAAATACTCTTATTTGCTCTTTCATTTGTCCAGTGATAGAGCTTCTGCCCATTTGTTGAGTTAAAATCACTGATGATTTAAAAAATATGAAAATGTTGTCAAGTAGTTGGTGAATATAATTATGATACCACAAACAAAAGCTTAATATATCAGTGCAATACATTCCAAACATAGCAAATTAAATGTATAACAATTGTTATTGTCAGATAAATAAAACTATCTCATCTAACCATAGTGGAATAAAGACACTTACATGTCATTATGCAAAGACATTTGCATGTCATTCCATAAAGATGTGATTATTCTCTGATGTCACACTGAAAGATAAAAGATATATGCAGAAGAAAAACTTACTCCTTCATTAGAAGTTTAAAACTGGTATAGTTCCGAAGCTATTCTTCAAGATAAATAACCTATGAATTTACATATTTTAAAACTACATGAATCTGCAACAGGATAAGCAACTACTAAATAAGCAAAATAAATCTGTTGTCTCATATCTTTTTCCTCCATGCCCTCTTCCCAAAACCTGTTTTACGTACCTCTGCCTAAAAAAAAAAAACAACCCAGCATCAGTGAATCCTCATTTCCTGACAGAAGAAAAAAAATAAATCAATTTTCAGGTAAAGCAGATCTATTACTTTTTTTTTTTTAAAAAAACCAAGAAAGCCATCAGCACAGTAACATACATGTTAACACTTTTGAATGAAGAAGCAGTTGCCCATAAGCTGCCCATCAGTTTCTGTATATTTAGAAATGACTTTTCATAAAAGCACACTGCTGGGAAAATCTAAGCATGCTAAAAAAGAAATACTTCCAGATAAGTTTTTCTTGCCTTGTAGGTGGTGAAAAACAGACAAAAATTAATCTGTGGTAAATATAACTGAATATTTTTCACTTTTTTTGCAGAAAGTTTTGACTTTACATCCCATACTATGTTCGCTGTATTTTATACACTGACATATTTAGTTAAATGCAATAGCAAGTGTAGATGGGATGAGATGGAGTCACCAAGATACTACTACACTATTGTTCCTGTATGATGTTATGGGTACATTGGGTTTGGGCCTGGAGACAACGAAGTAGAAGTAAAAGGAATGTCCAATAATCTTCACTCCAGGGAATGACTGCAACTGTTAATGATGTTAATAGTGCAGGTCTGCTCTCTGCCAGGTCTAAAAGGGAAACTATAGAGCTGTGTGGCCACAAATACCTGCACATCAGTGCAATGTGCATATTGTGTAAACTAATAGAAAGAGGAAGTGTCCTTCATTAATACATACATCTGTGCTGTAACAGAAGTATGGTCATGTTTATAAATTGTTGCTTTTCATGTTCTTCTTTTTCTAAATATTGATAATTCAAGCACAATAAAGCAAGCCAAATTGCAGGAGTGTCTAGAAATATATTGCACACAGACTCTCCCAAAAAGTTATTGAATCATTTGAAAAACATCAGATGAAGCCACTTCATTTTACCATGTTTTGGGGGTAGGATTCCTTTATAATTTTGATGTATTAAAATTGTAAATTTATAAACAGTTAAAAAATAATATTATAAAACATAAAAGAAATTTCCTTAGTTTGGACAAGCTGCAGTGTGTTTCAGCCATTTAAAACCCAGTACTTTAATGGAAAATATAATTTGTTTATTTCCAGAATAACTTAAGAAAACATTTATAAAAAGAGTAAACAAATTTCTAACTCAGTAATTTTGATGTCTTACTACTAGTAGTAGCTCTATTTCTCCCTCTCAGATAGTAAAATTGCATGTCCTCTGCTGGACTGATTCCAAATTCATCTGACTACTCTAATGAACAGGGGTGGATTATTAATCATTGTGTCTTGGACTGATTAGTGCTTGGCTGTTTCTCAAAGAATTATGCATTGAATGGAAAATGGAAAGGCTGCTGCCATGGATAAAAGACCATAAGAAATGGGAAGACAGAGGAAAGATGGGCCTAAAGGAAACCTGCAGCTTAAGTTCTTTTCTAACCCTGCATACCTTTAAGGAACAATTCATGTCTTCTGATGACTTGTCTAAAATGTGCTAAGAGAATGACCCCCAGGGATTGTTTATTTCTTTGACTGTAAAGGAAGTCTCAGTCACCCACATGCCTAACCCTCAGGCATCTAAAGCATGGCCAGTTGAATTCCATCCACAATAGTCTTTTGTGCTGCTTGTGACACATAGACTTCTTTCACAAAAGCAACCGATAAAATGAGAACTTGCTTCTGTTCTAAGACAAATTTATAAATTTTTTTAGCTTAAATAAATAGGACAATGTACCTAGAGATGAATGGAAATTTGCAGAAACGTGATTGTTTACAGCTATAGGCATTCTGTGACTATGGTAAAAAATTATCAACATGAATCTTTCATATTCACATAGAGGATTCATATGGAGATATTACAAAACATAACAGGGACTTTAATCCCAGGTTTCCCAAAATTAATGCAAAAAAACTTGTGGGAAAAATATATGGGTAATTCAAGAAGCAATAGGATATGACACTAATTTCAAGTTTACTAATAAATGACTGATGGTGGTTAGCACTTTTTGGTAAAGGTGTCTAAGTTCTGCCAAGACTTTGATTATAAAAATTTCTTAAATCAAGCTTACTGACTAATCTTTGCTGACATGATGTCTTTGTCTTTACTCTAGATTCCCAAGATTTGGGGGGTTATGTGTCCCAAGAGTTTGTTTTTCCTCATGTTTTCCAGTCCCTGAGTTTGCCTGCTGTTATTCCTGCAACATCACACTTTTCTGACTGTTAACAATTTCTGGCACTTCAGCTGGTTTCCCCAAGATTATGATGCCCTTTTGTAAGGAAAAAAGTGTTTACAAGTACTTGCTAGGAAGAATGAAGTCCATCTTAACAGGGACATTTGAAATGTTCAGAATAGTGCAGTCCTGTCTTTTGCTCATGCTAGCCTTATTGAGCCAGTCACCTCTGTTGGACATTTCATGTTGAGATATGATTTTATTGTACATTCCACACAGAAAGGCATGGCCTTTAGAGTTCTTTCTTTATCCATTATTAACTGCAAACTGTGCTTCTGGGTTCCTGCTACAAAGCGGTTTTGAGGACAAGAAAGGACAAAGGATGACAATATTGCCTGCTAGCATCCTTGCAAGAAGATATCACCCTGAAAGAAGAAATCCCTACTGATACAAAACTTTTCTTCCTCCTTTACAATCAACAACCTAGCAATTAATCAGACTCATATCAACCCAGAAACACAATTCAAACTATATATTTGCATAGACTATGAAAGCTTATTACTTGTTCTAAGAGGTTTACATATAGAAGGGGAGAATCTGAATGTCATATTTGTTTGAAAACCATTCAACAACATTCAAGACAGAGAAATCTCTGCTTATTCTATCCCCAGTCTTGTTGGTCTCACTGTAACAGTAATTTATAATTGGCTGGAGGAGAAATATTAGCCAAACATACATCTACTTTTCTGTCATGAAGGAGTAGGGAGTAGTCTCCTTACATGCCTTTACAGTCTCAGTGACTGATATGCTTGATAGCCATATGCTTATTAAACTAGATTTCTGAACAGCTAAAGGATGTCTCTTAAAGTTCTGACCCAAGGGGAGAAATTTGATTTTAAACTGCTGTAGAGAACAATAGGTATCAAATTAGTCAAAAGCCCAAAACAGGAAAACAACAGAAGAAAAATGATTTACCAGTATTTGCTATTAAAATTTATTATGGCTCCCAAGATAGTTTGCAGTAGGAAGATGCTCTCTTTTTTCAGGTTAATGAAAAAGTAACTGAAAATTCCACAAAACCTTAAGCTGGTGAGAGTAGACCTCTTTGAAAAATGTTATTTTTAAAGGTTAGCAAATGAATATATACATCAATAACTGCTTACACCCATAATATTAGATTTTCCTTGTTTATTTTAAACTGAGAAAGTTAAGCATGAGAAGGCTTTTATTTTAATTCTGGTGTATGGGTGATACACTTACATGGTTTATCTCTCAGTAGCATTTTTAAAATGAAAATATCAACACAACTGTGATTGTTTTAGTCTAGACTCAAGTCTTAATTTTTAATATTGTACAATGAATTGTTCATTCAGTATGTGATTGCTTAGTAAAAGCTGAAGTAAAGTTAGCCTGAATTTAATAACTAGGTGTTCATCTGGAGTAAATCATTAACTTTTATGACATTATTGACATGAATTGATTCACTTTGGATACATGGGTAAGTAATTTAGAACCCAATCTAAACTACAAAATGTATCTGAAAAAGCTTATTTACACACTTAGGAAGGTGGGACAGAGCAATTAATCTCACTTAACTATAGGCATGTAAAGCCTATGCATGTAAAGCATATAAAGTATAAGCCTAATCTTTCTACAGATTCTGTAGCATTGCAGAAGAGTAAACTCTGCATCAGCTTCAGGAAGCATCTGGTTTTTCTTCACAGGTTATACACCAAGTGTCATAATGAAAATTGTCATAATGTAAGTATCTTGGTCAGATGCTTCAATCTGAATGATACATTTTAATCACATCATAGAAACTATCGGCTGAGTGAATATTAAACTTTGATGCTGTCTCTCAGTCTTACACCTGGGTGTTTATCCAATGTTTATAAGTATAGGGACTCATCTCTGGACCTTTCACTTCATTCTCCATACATGCTAACATTGCAGTTCAAGCTCTGATATAAAGGCTTTTCATTGCAGAATTAATTTGCTCAAAGTAATTTGAATTGAACACTAAGGTATTATTTTTTGTTTATATAATGCAAAAAGAACTCTGACATTGGGAATAAGCCCTGTAGGATATGCAAAATAAAAAAGGTATTACTAATGGAGGAGGCTTGCCATTTAAATACTCTTTTCTCAGTTAAATAATGTTCTCAGTGTTTGGAACTGTATGTAGTTTTAAATATCCTGTGTGTATATTGCAGCAATTAATAATCCCAATTTTGGAATGTTATTAGTATTTTGGGAAGACCTTCCCTGCTAATATCATATACCAGAAATCATTATCCTAAACAGAATTTAAAGAACTGAAGCCAAGAAATACAAGTCCTCTTTCCCTTCAAGTGTTTTTTTCACTAGAGGACCATACATATGCTATATTTCCTCTGAATGTCATTAAATTACATGGACATAGTTGTTGGAATGACCTAGGGAACACACTTCATCTACATTCCATAGCTATGTAAAATTTTAATTACTTTGCTCCTCAATATATTTTTTATTACATTCATAAGGATCAAAGAGCATCCTCTGTTGGCAAATACAACACCTGATTCTGTTGTGCTACTAGCTTAATGTAGCCTTGTGAACAGAGTAATTGACAGTGTTATGAAAGGGTATAGGTTCAATTCCCGTAGAGGATTTGCTTTCATTAAAATTTCTTTTATTAACATCTATCTTCTTCTTACTGGGATGTGACTAAATTAATTTTTAGTTTTAAATTATTTTTCTCATATTTCTAATTGGCATATCCAAAATCCTGGGAGCATGAAAACAATAAGGAAGACATTAGAACAGCAAAAGAGATCTCTGGACAAACTTTTCTATTTTTATACAAAAAGATAGTAATTATTTTGAAAAAGAGACCTTTAAATTCTGACTTAAACCTCTGAAGGAAGATTATAATTTGATCTGCAGCTGATCTGCAGTTTGAGCTGAACAAGATTTGGGTCCTATCTTGTGAATAAGAATGGTATTAAGAATGGCAAATATAGCAGCTGTAAAGGAATAACTGTCTTGTTTTAAGACAAATCAACCCTTGTACAAGATAAACAGAGATCAGCATTTTTCTGTGAGTTCAAGATGAAATGTAAGAAAAGATTACCTTAAGCTGTTGTGAATTAGTTCTGGATGATCAAGGTCAGTCATAATTATCTGGTGGGTTTGATGATGATCATTCTTTTCTACATAGGCCTAGCTATTATCTTATTTCAATGCTCCTTCTTCCAGGGCAGGAGCTGAAGACTCAAAAAGGCATCTCAAGTGCATAAGCAGGAGCGTTTACCTACTACCGCAAATGTAAATCTGTTGTATCATCATCTCATACACAAGGTGTAGTTCAAATTGCTTCACCTCAAAAAAGATATTGTAGCATTAAAAAGATTCAGAAAAAGGACAAAAAAAGGTGATAAGACTTAATGGAGTGACTTTAATTTACCTACAATACAGTCAAACTGCAGAACTCTTTACCACAGGATGCCTTAGACTCTAAAAAAATTATATAAACTGAAAGAGAAATTGAACACATTATTAGAACACAAAGCCACATAAATTACTAAACTTACAGGAACTTATCGGAACTATGCTGGCTCAGAAAATCCCAGACCTGGTGGACTTGGCAGTGTCAGCTTAACAGCTGGACTTGATGATCTTAAAGGTCTTTTCCAACCTAAATGATTCTATGATTCTGTGATTCTAATATATTTGAAAGTATTAGAGCAAAGTGTCATTACATACATTTCTATAGTTACGCTTCTTCCTAGACATCTAATTTTAAGTGCCATTGGAGGCAAGCTGTGGTCTGTACCATTACAGCCATTCTGCATGCCTTAAACAGGCCTTAGATGCACCATTTTTCACAGACAGGAAGGCTGTGTCGTGTTGTAGTAGAAGGTAGCCAGCTATCTACCAAATATGCAGTAAATCCAGACTTAATCATATGTGAAACACACAGCTTGCTCCACATTTGGCTACAAAGTACTTGTACAAACATGTCCATGACAATGCTAAAGTCACCTTGAAAACTATTTAATTCAGCAATAAAGAAAATGCTATTTTCCTTTCTTGTTCAGGCTCCTGTCTCTATCTGTGTCATCTAATGACCCCTGTAACTCTTATTCTTGGGATTCAGCTGTATGTGATTCAAGGGTTTTGATATTTTTATATAATTTTGATATGGTCCAGCTGCATAACATTGACTCAAACTTCCATGAAAATTGCCAAGTTGTGAGAAAGGACTGTGAAAAAGTAGATAGAATAGAGCTATGCAAGATGAGAAAGCTAAGGTTGCTGATGCAGGGATAAGTAGCAGTTTAAGGATAGAGGAGGAAAAATACTGACATGAAAATGTATAAAATCCTAAGAAAAAAACAGTGAGTCAGAAGACAGCAGCTCAGCAGCATTATCAGCCCATTCAAAGGAGCAATGGAGGCCAGGAGCCGACCTATCTGACCTGGCTGATAACTGACAAACCTGCAAAGACCCTTCAACTTTATCAAAGATAGCACATTGATGGTTAGCTAAGTAACAGCTTTGTCCTAAATATCTGTCATGTGTGTTAGTCACAGATACCTACCTTATATTTCCAACTTGTGCCTAAAGAAACTTTGTAGAATATCTTCACATGAACTGAAAGCTGCGCAGAAAAACTGACCCAGAGAGCAAGGGCTACAGTATCTTTTGAAAGCATTTCATACTCTGCAGGGAAAGACATCTTGTTTGATCCTTCAGACGTTGACTTTCCTTATGTGCTTATTAATTCATAGCAACTGATTTATTAGTATGAAAAAGAAAAACAAATAAACCGAACACTTCCATTAATTTTAAATTCCACTTATCTAAACCATTATAGGACTTGTTTCTTGTCCATCTCGGTTGTAATACAAAATTTTGCCTGATTTGTAATTCACATAATTGGTCTTCTTTCAATCCTGATAAATGCTGTGAGTTCAAATTCTGACTTGTTCCAATACATAAAAATGTTAATTTTCACCCCATTGCCTATAATAGGATGCAATTATTTTGCAGTTGCAAATACAGTTTGGAAAAAAAAATGACCATTGAATTTAAGAATGATTTGAACCTTATCTCCATGGTGAGTTCATAGGCTGTATTTCTTCTGATGACAGAAACTGCTCCTATGAGTAAAATTGTGACTTTTATGTATTTTCTTATTTGAAGGAACTCTCTTTTTTTCTGTTTTGGATGTAGCAGCTGCTTTTGATCATCACATGCAGTATTACAGAATCCTTCTAGAAACACAGCAAATGGCTTCTTTCAGAGAAGTCCCATTTCATGTTTAGATTAATATTCATTATGTTATGTTCTTTTTTCTATTTAGACATTGAAACTGGGAGATATTCTAAAAAGAAGCAGTTTGTCCTGTCACATGTGTATTGTATTTTAAATATATCTCTGCAGTTTGGATGATACTTAGAGCAATATTTTAGCATGAGATATTGACAAGTATATATAATTTTTTCACTACATGCATGGATGTTTACCAGCACAGTTATCAGAATGTCTTCACTAAGAGATGTTAAGTAATTGTGAGGGTTGAAGGGTGTGTGTTACTGTATTATCCATTACCTCTTTTTTTTAATAGAAGTATATAAAATAATTATGTGAGCAAGTATTGACTGCTCAGCTGTGTCATGTTCCAACCTTAGAGTTGGTTCAAGTGGATTTCTGAAAGAGTAGATGAACTTTTGTGTGTGTGTTTCAACCTTGATGAACTATGTGCCATGCCACAGAGTTAGACATACTAATACAATTATCAGTTCTGATTATCACTGATGGTTTGATAATGGATATTCAGAAAATCTCTGTGTCTTTTTACATAGCAACTCACACCAACCCATAATTCACTATTAATCAAAGGAACATTACTTCAGGAAGGTATGCTGCACCATGTCCATTTCCAGCAGAGTTTTAAGTATCTGGTGGTCCTAGGGTTCCCTACCAATCACAAGAACACTTGAGGCTCACTAGTGAGTTTTGTATGAAGACAGTACTGCTTTATATTAGACTCTCAAACAGCTTAGGTTTCCAGGTTCAGATGTGCAAGGAGAATTCTGCTTTTCTTAGCTTAATTTTCTTTCTATATGCAGCATTTCATTTTTCCATATACAATATGTAGAGTTTCAGTTAACTACAACTGTAGCTTTAGGTTTTATCTCTCCAACAGTCTAAATGATTAAAGGTTTAGCAACTCTGCCTGGAGTGTTCAAAAGTGTGATTGTGCATTTGACCATCTTCTGCAATCCATATCAGTTAAATAGGAAACACTTTTTCCTTTTCTTGCTGAGGAGTGTAAAACAGTGGATTTGAAGCCAGTAGACTTCAGTCAAGAGTTAGTAAACTCCATCCTAGTACGCACATCTAGAATGCAAGATACTGGTCCTCACTAGCAAGTCCATTGTAGAAATGCACTGACTTAAGAGAGGAAAACTAAGCTACTCAAAGCAGCCCCTTCTGTTGATTTTAATGTAATATTTTCCCTTGGACTTTTCATGTGATTCTCTAACTAATGTGATTCTAACTTCATGTGATTCTCTAACCTTGAATATGAAAGTGAATATGAAACTTTCTCTGAAGAGTTTTCTTATGAACAGGGTTAGACTGGATTTTCAGTCATTCTTTATTCACTCACTTCTGGCTGCATCAGGTGTTTTGGTTGGTTTGGGGTTTTTCTGTTTTGGTTTGGTTTTGGTTTTGTTTTGGTTTTTACAGGCAGTTTATGGGCAAGTACCAATGGAAAAATGACTGTGTGTGTTTAGTTATTGCACTCTTGCCAGCATAGATTCTGAGACTATAATGTATTCCTCATGATTGTATTTAGATACTTTCAGTCTTCCTCTTTCTTTAAAAAAGAAAAAACACAACCTAACCCAACCCAACCAACCAACCAACCAACCAAAACACCCTAATGTGCTATTTTTTTTAACTGTTGCAGGTCTTGTGCCATGCAGTCTGCAGAGCTGCAGACCCTGTTGTGGTTTATACTGAACAGAATCACATAGATTTCTTTTGTTGAAATTTGTGTTGTTAATTCTTTTTTACCTAAAAGAAAATTGGTGATATGTCTCCCCCTCACCTATTCAATATTTCTAAGTAATTTCAATTTTTATGACAATGTGATTATTAATAGTATCAAACCACTATTACCAGTAACAGAAAACTGCACAGCATATTCACTAATTCACTTACACGGTTTACTCACACATTCATTCATAGTTACACAGTTGGAGCAACAAATGGGAGGCCAACTCCATCTCAGTACTCAGAACTGGAGGATTGTACTGACACACCAGTGGCTTCTAGATTGGTGTTCACAAGATCCTTCAGAGGACCCTTTTCTTCTTCAGGACTGTATATAAACTTGTCATCTTTTTCCATGTATCAGATGCCTCTGGACATGATCAGTGTTACACAATCTATTGTTGGTGTTCATTTATGCTAGTGGATTTGTGCAGATATAGCAGGCTCTATCTGTCCTGAGTTTCTAAGTTCTGAAGAGTCAGTGAGTCTACTTATCCCCAGAGCTCATCAGTCCTTGGGAAACTTTCACATACCAGGTTCTGAGCAGGTGCATTTCCTCTCTTTGGCCTGTTGCTTTCTGGTAAGTAGTTGTCTATCCACACCTGCAGACACTCATAGAATCCATTCTATATACACAAAATTACACAGGAGCTTTTATGATGTTTGCAGAGGATAGTTCTGAGAAAAAAAAATAACAGTTCTGAGAAAAAATAATATTCCCTGATTTTTACAAAATTTCTGGCCTCTGCAATGAAGCTGTCATTGAATGAGTACCAATATTTTTTGCAGTTATATCTCAGTGGGAAACAGTTTATCCATTCATGCAAAAGCAGTCAAGACTTAAGAAAATATCTTCGTCCCCCCTGTGAGGAAATGGAAACTTTTCAAGGTGCTATTTTTCTTTTCTATTATCACCAACTGAGGGTCAGAACAGTTTTGTAGCCAGAGCTACAGATGGATGATCCAGTTGTGATTCTGTTCCACCTGATCCAGATCAGAGATTTCAATTTTAATCTCTAGGATTCCATGTATGTATCATCTGTCAGATTATTAACATCTGTCCTGTTGACACAGTTGAATTTTCTCTAATTAAGTATTTGATGACTTAGAAAAAGTAATGAAGTAACTTAAACAACCAGTTTGGATCATGTTAAAATCCTCACCAATGTCTTAATGAGTGGGCTGCTGACAACATAAGCATCAGCATAAAACCATCCTTCTCTGAGAATGTTATACATCATATCTTTTTATATTGTTCCTAGTTTATGAGAACAGGGATGATGGTTAACATTGCTATAATTAAAAATATCAGTGTTACTATTAATAATGTAGACATTATCCATAGTATTCTGAACTCCCTGAAGGAATCCTGAGATGAAATAGATTGCAAAGCTAATTGTGTCTATTCTGGAGCTATAGAAATAAAAGCAAGGATCTAGAAGGCCTAGAAGGCAGCAAAATAAGATTGAAGACTTGCTGATTATCGACTTCTGATGAAGGCCTGAGCTTCATGGGTGAGTTGCAACACAAAATAAAAGGCTGGTGAGCTGAGAAATGAAGAAGAGGAATGGGTCAATATCATATATACATTCAGCAAGCATACTGAGGTCATAAAGAATAGCAAAATGATATAGCATTGAGATTTACATTAGATGATTATGGCATGTGAGACTAAGGATTACCTGAAAAGTAATTCTACCTGTTGATGTAGCTATAACCATAGAATAATATCTAAAGGAGGTAATGACATTTGACATGTTTTCACTACATAAATATCTTCTGTATTTAAAGATAAGTTTTAATTTTAAGCCAAACATTACAACAACGGAAGCTGAGAAAACTCTACTTTAAGGATATAATACTACAGTTCCCTATGGTTTTCAGTGGAAACAGCCCATCATATCTGAAAAGTCAGTAAGAGTTGAACTTCTTTTTCCTTAAAAACATATGAATATTTCCACAACATTGCAATGTCTGGCCAGAGTGCTGACTGACTGTCCCCAGAAATACTGCTAATGATAAATTCATAATCTGAAAGAAAACAATCACTCAGAGTGAAATTGTAGAAAGTATGAATTGAAATAAAACAATGTCTCTTATAATAAATCACATTTTAAATTAAAATTGCATGCTGGACATTTCAGTACAGTGTATTCCTCTCAGATTTTTCATTTTCAGTGATTAGAATTACTATCAGCTGTCATTCACACCAAATAGTGAAATGCTCTACAGATACTTGAGCATTTAGAAACTGCTGGAGAGTCAGCTCAGTGATCTCATGGGAGGAGTAACCTACCAAAAGGAAAAGATGAAAATGAACACTCAAAATGTTGTGCTGCTAAATAGCAAACCCCTTCTTGTTGCAGCTGCAGAATAGTATTTTGGACACAGTCCACTCATTTCCCCTTGCAAATGACTGAGCGAATGCAGCTGCTTTCCAACATGTTTTCCACTGGGACCTTTGTATATCAGGCCACAGAGTAAAAAAATGAAGCAAATAACTGTTAAAGGAACTGGGCCATGTTTACTGCTGTTGTGACACTATACACTTCAATTTGGCTATGCCAGAAGATTTTTCATTTTGTTTTGGTTTATATATACTTATATTTTTTATTGTTTCCTTATTGCTCATACTATTCAATATGGTAAGAAGGAGCTACAAATAATTCTAGCAAGGCATCTAACTGATGTTCAGTCACAGAAGACTTTTTAGCCAGATTGTAGGAATCCTTTGATCTGAAACCTTCTAGTTAAGTTCTACCTCAGAGAAAAAGAAAGCAAGCACTTGTCGTTTTTTGTCAATTCACTACCTGACAAAAAACAAACCAAAAATGGACAAAATATCTGTCGATGCCAGCCCAATCAGAACTAGATTAATGTAATGTCAAACATTCCCTTTCAGCTATAGGTATCAAAGCTGTTATATTTTATCAGAGCAATTATTGCTATATAGAAACATAGAATCATAGAAAACCTCAAGTTGGAAGGGACCCATAAGGATCACTGAGTCCAACTCCCTTCTCCTTGCAGGACTACCTAACACTAAAGCACAGGACTAAGAGTAACATCCCGTCACTCCTTGAACTCTGACAGGCTGGGTGCCATGACCACTTCTCAGGGGAGCCTGTTCCAGTGAGCGACCATCCTCTCAGTGAAGAATATTTTCCTGATGTCCAATCTGAAGTTCCTCTGATGCAGCTTCATTCTATTTTCTTGTGTCCTATCACTGATCAGCAGAGAGGAGATCAGCACCTCCTCCTCCACTGACCCCCATGAGGAAGTTGTAGACTGCGATGAGGTCACCCTTCAGCCTTTTCTAAGCTCAGCAAACCAAGCAACTCAACCACTCCTTGTAAGTCTTGCCCTCAAGACCTTTCTCTTCTTGGTCGCCCTCCTCTGGACACACTCTGATAGTTTGATGTTCTTCTTATATGGAGGCGCCCACATGTACACACAGTACTGAAGGTGGGGCAGCACTAGTGCAGTGCAGAGTGGGACGATCACCTCCCTCGACCGGCTAGCTATGCTGTGCTTGATGCTCCTGCACCCAGGACCTTGTTGGCCCTTTTTGCTCCCAGACACACTGTTGACTCATATTCAACTTGCCATCAACCCAGACCCCCAGATCTCTTTCCGCTGGGCTGCTTTCCAGCCTCTAGTCCCCCAATGTGTACATATAACCAGGATTACCCGATCCCAAGTGGATAATGAGGTGCTTGCTCTTGTTAAATTTCATACAGTTGGTAATTGCCCAGCTCTCTAGACTATCCAGATATCTCTGTAAGGCTTCTCTATCCTTGAAGGAGTCCACAGCTCCTCCTTTTGTCTACTCTGGAGAAAAGGAGGGTAAAGGGCAACCTCATTGCTCTTTACAGCTTCCTGAGGAGGGGAAGTGGAGAGGGAGGGGCTGAGCTCTTCTCCCTGGGATCCTGGGATCCAGTGACAGGATGCGTGGGAATGGCTCAAAGCTGCATCAGGGGAGGTTTAGACTGGACATTAGGAATCATTTCTTGCTGACAAGGTGGTGAAATACTGGAACAGGCTTGCTAGAGAGGTGGTCAACGTCCCATGCCTGTCCGTGTTGGCTATGCCTAATAACTGCATTGTCTCAACTGTTTTTCAACACTGAGCCCCAGGCACTGGCCCCACAGCCCTGACTTACCTTAGCAGTCTTCATCCAATGCACCTGCAGGGTGTGGGATATCAAACACCAAATAATCCTCATCCAATCACACCGAGGACTAGATGGGTGTAATCCCTGACCTGCACAGGGGATAGTTTGGCTTCTGCAGTGCCCGGTACAGTGCACAGTCTAAGCAAAATCAGTGGGGGCAGGGTGACATGTAGGCTACATCATCTTGATCATCGTGGCAATGGGGCAGCTCCACTATCTGGTGACCATACTGTCTGCACGTTGCAGTGGGCTGGGGAGTGCTGAAGACAAGGAGCTGCTCCCTCTTGCTAGCACCGCAGTGGCAGGTGCCATGCACTGCAAAAGGGAGAAAGGCCATCATCATTCTCTGTCCTGGGGTAGAGGGGGAAGAAGAAATGTCCAAGTCCCTTAGGAAGGACACCCTCCCAGCCCCACAGTTTTCCCAGCACTCCCTGCTGTCCAGGGCCAGTCTCAGGCTGTAGGACCAGCAGGTTCCTGAGGCCCATCACCTGCGCCACAGTCACCCCAAGAGGGACATGTCCCTGCACAACTCTGTCTGTAAAGAAATGATTCCTAATGTCCAGTCTAAACCTCCCCTGATGTAGCTTTGAGCCATTTCCACACATCCTGTCACTGGATTCCAGGGAGAAGAGCTCAGCACCTCCCTCTCCACTTCCTCTCCTCAGGAGGCTGTAGAGACCCATGAGGTGAACCCTCAGCCTCCTTTTAGCCAAACTAGACAAGCCCAAGGTCCTCAGCCACTCCTCACAGGACATGCCTTCCAGCCCTTTCACCAGCTTTGTTGCCCTCCTATGGATGCATTCAATCACATGGTGAAGGTGTAGCCAACCTCTATGTACTGGAATACTGTGATGAGGTCCCCCCCTGAGCCTTTTCTTCTCCAGGGAGAAATGACCTAACTTCTTCAGTCTTTCCTCATAGGACAGGTTCTCCAGCCCTTTGACTATCTTGGTGGCCCAGCTTTGGACCCTGTTATGGATGCACAAATAACCAAATCCAACAGAAGTTAAAGCTCAGATTTATTCTTCAGTAAGAGTTGGTTAGAAGTCCAGTAACATTTCATAAAACCACAGGCACGATGGTGTAAGAGGAATTAGTATTGCACAGACGACTGAAGAATCCTGGAGATTTAAAGTAATGGCTCAAAATGTGCATGCCACTTACCTACAAGCTGAGGGCTCTCTCCTTCCGGAGTTACCTCTGGCGGTGCCCGGCCCGAGGGGGAGTCCCCAACTGCAGACCCACTGCTCCCAGGAGGACTGATTCCCAGAATGTCCTCTGGCAGGACCCCGGTTATACCTCTGTCGAATCTGAACTGTGGTCATTAATCCCTGTTGGCCAAGACAGTCATCTCCGTGTACCGGGCACGTCTCGATTGGTTTGACCTGCAGCCTCCAGGGTTTCCTTCCCCCTTCTCTCTGCCTGGAGGAGGTTCATTTCCTGCCAGCAAAGGTCTTCCCAGCCACACAGATCCCAGCCTGTACTGGGCTCCATGGTTATTCTGACCCAGGTGTAGGACCTTGCACTTGTCACTTTGACTCCTTCAGGGAGTAACTTCCTTTGCCTTTAGTTTTCTCTTTCTCCCTCTGTTGGCTGGCTCACTGTTTCCCAAAGGTCATGGCCACCACACCGACAGAGCATGCAATGGCACAGCTCAACCTCCGTTGCTTTGGTGAATTGTCCAGTTTTGCCCCTGCCAGGTCAGAACCAGCGCCCTGCCATGACGCTTCTGGCTGCAGGCATCAGTTTTGAAAACCACAGCAGAGAGATATACAAACAGCACATCACTCCCCAAAAAACACCCACCCCCTCCCCCCTCCACTGGGAAAAAGACCCTGGGTATTGATGGCATTTCAATTTCTATGAGCAGGCATGTGTCAGTAAACCCTTGCACCTACCCGCCCATCGGGGCTCATCAGCTGCCCTGCCGCTGCCCCTTTGATCAACTCAGCGGTGCACAGGGGCTGGAGGTGAAACCCTGAGCAGAGCTGTCTGTGGGCAGCAGGGAGTGACAAGTAGATGGATAGCATCCTATGCATGTTGCGCTTGTCATAGGGGAAATCTCCTTTTTGCTTAGGGAATTTCAGTAATAAGTGGCAAAGAACCCGCCCACCAAGGCCTGCCCTCTGCAAAACTTTTATTTCAGAATAGGTGTGCCCCATGTCTCTGGAATCCTTCTGCAAGTGGAAACTGCTTTTGTTTCCCCTCTCCCAACCCCTTTCAGGAAATATTATACAGGGTTGTTAAATAAAACACATAATCAGCGTTAAAGATACCAATTCTTTGTCTACGTCCCTGTTTGTGAGGTGACTAACCTCATCAAGGAACAGATCAATGTTATCTCTGATCCTCCTTTTGCTGTTAACATATTTTTAAAAGCCCTTTTTGTTGTCCTTCATAGTGCTCCAGTTGTGCTTTGGCCACAAGAATTTTCTCCCTACAGTGGCAAACATCATCTCTGTAGTCCTCCCATGTTTCCTGTCCTTGCTTCCAATGTCCATACACTTTTCTTTTCTGCCTAAGTTCTATAAGAAGATCCTTGCTCAGCCAAGCCAGCCTTCTGCTCCTCTTTCTTGAATTCCAACACTTTGGAATTGCCTACTCCTGCGTTCTTAAGAAATGGCTCTTAAAAAGTGACCAGCATTCATGGACCCCAATACTTTCAAAGGCACATTCCCCAGGAACATTGCTAACTAGCTCCTTCAGCAGCCTGAAGTCTGCTTTTCCCACATCCAGGGTTGAAGTCTTGATGGCAGTTTTTCTTCTCTCACCAACTATTTGAAACTCAATTCCATCATGGTCACTGTGACCAAGACAATCACCAATCACCACTTTGCCCATGAGTCCCTCTCTGTTTACAAACAACAAATCTAGGAAGGCATATTTCCTAGTCAGCTCCCTTAGTACCTGCACCAAGAACTAAATTTCAATGGGCTTCAGAAATTTCCTGGACCTGTTTGTGTCTGCTGTATGATATTTCCAGCTGACATATGGGAAGTTCGAATCATCCATAAAGACAAGGACAGCTGATCTAGAGATATCCCTTAATTCCTAGTAGAATAATTCATTGGTGTTGGTGTCCTGGCTGGGTGGTCAATAGTAGCCTTCCACAACAACATCCACTCTATTTGCTTTCCCCTCGACCCTTACCCAGAGGTTCTCAACCATGTCGCCAACTGTAAGCGCCATACAACCCAACCCCTCCCTTACACACAGCACATAGCCCTCACCTCGTCTGCCCTCCCTGTACATCCTGAAGAACTTGTAACTGTCCACCATGGCACACCAGACACAGGACACAGGTTTCACTTATGCCAATGATGTTGTAGCTCTGAGACTGGGCCAAAGCTTCTAGCTCCTCTTGTTTATTATCTTTACATAACATATAAAATATATAATATGTAGATTATGACATACAATAATAGAGTACTACGATATATATTAATATTAATTAATATTGGTTAATATATAAGCATAATCTATTATATATAATTTATAATAAAATCATATATATTGTTCTATTATATTATATATTCTTTCTGAAGTCACAATGCTTTAAGTTTTGTGCTCTCAGAACACCTAAAGTATTTCTTAAGTGTGAAGAAGTTAAACACATACTCAAGGATTTTTCTGTGGAACATAGACAGTGCTACGCATCAGATTAAAGGAAACTGTTCTTTTCATTTTGAACATGCCTGAGGTTTTCCAGGGTACAAGCCACCAACTGGTGGTTGAGAAATCACTGCTAAAAAAAAAAAGCCTGGTTTGTTGCTAAATTGTGGGAATGAAAATGGTATCCTTCAAAAGAAATTTTGTGAATGTTGGGGGTTTTTAACCAAAATGTTTGGAATTTAATTTTAAAGGGATGTATAAATAGATCTCTTTATGAATGTAACCTACCTATAATAAATAATTTAGATGTCTCCTAAAGTTTGTCCCATCCATAAATTGAAATATTTCAAGAAAGTTTTCTTTAGTGTGAACATTCTTATTCCTGAAATAAGTTGTACCCATTATGTAGATATCCATACAATGTGGAGCATTCTTGCGCTTACTAAAAAAAAAAAAAAAAGTGTTTTACAGTCTTCTCAATGAGGAGCTTATTTCACTACAAACCCACTGGCCAAATTATCCCTTTATCCATTGAAACTGACTGTAATAAGCAATTCCCTCTGACAGTAGATGTAAAATACCTAATGCTTTGTAGATATGATCATTTACTGAAACCCTTGATGATCTCCCACTCATGAAACTGAGCAGATGATTCTACTATGTGATCCAAAGAGTACCTTATAAATATTTTTTTCACTCTGAATCAGGAACAAATTCTGGCTGTGTAGAGGTCCATACACTCACTAGTGGATTCCAAGAACAAACAGTGACTGTACTGATGTAGCTTTGAAATGGCATTCTCAAGGGTAGTAGGCACAATAGACTTTTATTGTGGCCCCTATTTGTTTCATAGTATTTCTCATTTTCAATCCTGTCTCATACCAGACTCAACAAAGCAGTGGGGATACTGTGTTTATATGCCAACTCACTTCAGTGAAAGTAGTGAATCTTTATCTGAATAGGCAAGTAAAAATCTAAACATCTCTTAGGTATAAACCCTGTCTTCTGTAGTGTTTAAATAATAAAAAGACTGTGGTGAAAAAAAGAGAAAAAGAACATTGCTAGTAGCAATGAAAATATTATACAAATAGAATAGATTGAAGATAAAATAAAATAAAATATAAGCAGAAAAGCTGACATATTAGTTAGAAAAAGTTGAGAGGAGTGTAAAGGGACACATTATAAGATAGCTATGTAAGACAATCCTATAAATGTTCATACAGTTTGTAAGGACAGAGGCATTTCTTAAAATGAAAGAATTCAATGAATACAAAAAAATAAAATACATAAAGTCTTCTTGAATTAATAATAAAGTTTTCCCTGAAGCATCTGCAATACTGTTATATATACCACTTGTACATAGCAAATGCTTTGTATACTAAGTTCTCTAGTTTAATAATTTTTGGGAACAATCCAGATTTCACAACTGAGCTCAATTACTTTTACATCAAGTCTATGTGAGTTAAGAACACTTAATGTACTTATTGGATATTTTACTTATTCTACTCAGAACTCTAAAAGTGGTTTATTTATCTTACATGAAACAGTTTAAAACTAAAATTCACAGAGAAGAACTGGAAACAACCGCTCCCTTCTTCTTCCTATATCACTCTTTTTTCCATACAAGAGAGAATGAGGCTGGCACTTGCACTTGATGAGTCTGGCATTCTCGTCAGAACACTCAATCAATTTTGGAATGAAAGATGGACTTCCCTATTCCCATCCCACAGCCATTTTACTCCCATCTTTGGGAATAAGGTGTTTGATTCTCCCAAAACAACAGAAAGAAATCAGTTAAGATCGCAAACAAGTTAAGCATCTTTTCTGGCAACTAAGTATTATTTATGAATATAAAAAATGAGGTAGTTCTGCTGCCTTATTACTTATTTATACTCAGGCATCTTAAATTTTTCATAAAGGTATCATACTGTAATAAGGGTGAACACAGAAATAAACATAACTTGAATCTAAAAATGAAGGTGGCAAATAACATTATCAAAAAGTAAAAACTATTCTGTATAAAAACTTCTTGTTGAAATTGTTATGAAACTGTAGTGTGAGGCATGGACCAGGTCACACAACCCAGTATCTGAAAGAAAAAAATATCTGAAATAGGTAGGATTCAGCTTTTGCTGCTTTCATGTCACTGTTAATAGGGAAATCTGTCACTTTCCAATATTATGTTAAAAAAATATATAAAAAATATAAAAAAAAAATATAAAAAAAATATTATGTTAAAAAAATATAAGATAAATATATGTTGCCACAATCATCAGGAAGAGTATCTTCATCCTTGGCTCCAATGATAAATTAAAAATATCCAGACTGAAAAAAGAAAACAACACTAAATGATCTCCTGTCCAGTCTCTCAACAAAGACATCTGTCAGTCAGCTACTACTGGTCATAACATCATTTCACTCTATTAAACTCATTGCAGAAAGTTAAGACAAGTGATTCACTAAGTGACTGACCATGCACAAGGTAGTAAACTGAAACTTTATTCTGTTTTCTATGTGTTACACTTATTTTATAAGCACTTTTTTTCTCCTATCCAAAATAAAAAAAAAAAAATCGTTATTCCACTCATGCCATTATCAGTCATCTTTCCCTTCCTAAGAAGCACAAACACTTTCATGATACAGTTTTCCACCTTCATTTTTTCTCCTATTGGCAAGAATCCAGTAATGTTGCATTCTTCATTTTCTGTATCAAACAGCCTATCAGAAAGGCATCGCATAAACTTGTTGGACTGTTGACTTTTTCCATCAGATATTCAAGTAGGTATAGTCCCTTATTATTAGCATGTCTTAATTCTGCTACTTTATTAAATAAGCAGGAAGAAGGGAACAGAAGGGGAAAAGAGAAAAAGGAAATTCTCCCTTTCTGTTCCAGTGGAAAACTGGGTTACTTGGCTTAAACAAAATCAGAATCTAAGCACTTAATAGATTTATTACCAGGAATCAGTGAACTCACATTCAGGATCAATGTCCCCAGTCCAACAGATAAACTGTACTTAATGAACCCTTCAAAAATAGTAAATATCCTTCCGAAACTAATCGCAAACACTTCTAACACACAGTCTCAAGCACCCAGATCTCCCCACTCCCTCCCCGACCATGTGGGTGTCCCCCCCAGGCCACCACCCTCACAGGGCCAGCGCCCCAGGGGGAGCAGCGCTGACCGGCCCCCTTGAGTGGGCAGCACACACCCGACTGCCCACCCCGCTTCCCCCCACCCAGGGGGTCTCTCCTCCCCTTATGAATTGTTGTGTTCCTTTCATACCACTTTTCAAGGTGACCCTTTCTTTGTTTCTTGTCATTCCTTGTTGTTTAATCCAGTTGATGGTCACCTTTCCCCTCAATGTGATCAGTTTGGGGAAAATGCCCTTCCAGACAGATTTTGTCACACACCGTTAATGCCCTCACTGCTATTGGAAATACATACTCTATCTTCCTTTTCTTACTATCTCACAGTGCACATTAGGCCTTTGATTTGTATGTACTCCTTTCCCTTTTGCCTAGTCTTCTTGAACATTTCTACAGGAATATACCAGTTATGTTCCTTAACCTAAAACTCTCTGTTCTACCAATTAATTCATAAATTTGCTTATATGCTAAGACTTCTAGTCATTCTTCTTTTTTTGTGCACTTTTTATACTGGCACACATACAGTTAATCTTCTTAGGAGACTGACTCACTTTTTTTCCTGTCTGTCCTATGACCCTTCCATGAACAGCGCTTTTGTCATTTGCTTTTCCTCAGACTTTTCAATTTTATGCTTAGTTATGGCCTTAGGTTTCCATCCACCATTGTTTATAGCTTAAAGCCTTTCCCATGAGAGTACTAAGCCCCTTGTGACATTGAATCATTTCTGCTCAACAGCCCTTGTGCTTTCCCAGCAACATCAACCACTCAGTCTTGTCATACAACTGTATGCCTTTCCCTACATGTGCACTCTTGTGTGGTCTAGAAAACTTCAGGTAAAGAAGATCATAGCAGTATCCACTTTTTAATCACTCATCTGCTTACTGTTATTCCCCAAAACTACTGTTACAGCATAGGGTAGTAGTCACTGAGTGGAGGTGGAGCAGGATCTACTTTCAGAGCAGCCTGAGCTGCTGTCTCAGCATCTGTCTCAGGTAGCACATCATCCCAGCACTGTCAGTCAGGTGTGTCAAAAGGCTCATTCATTTCAGCCACTAGAGAGCTACCCACCACTACCTTTCATCTCCGAGTCTGACAGGCTTTGAAGTTCTCTTTGTTTCCTTTCTGATATCAGGGTGGGACCATGACACCAGGACCATATCATTTGTTGATTTCAGCAATGATAGTGTGGAGAAGACCTAACTCTAATTAAGGTTAACACTACTTTCTTCCTATGTTACAATACCTTCCTCTTTGTTGTTTCTTTTTTAGCCAGTGGGTTTCATGGTTTAACCCCAGCCAGCAACTAAGCACCACGCAGCCGCTCACTCACTCACTCCACCCAGTGGGATGGGGGAGAAAATCAGGTCAAGAAATAAAACTTGTAGGTTGAGATTAGAAAAGTTTAATAGAATATAAAAAGAAGAAACTAATAATGATAATGATAACACTAATAAAATGACAACAGTAACAGTAAAAGCATTGGAATGTACAAATGGTGCACAGTGCAATTGCTCACCACCCACCCATCAACACACAGTTAGTCCCCGAGCGTCAATCCCCCATCCCCACGCCACCCGGTTTATATACTGGATGTGATGTCCCATGGTATGCAATACCTCGTTGGCCAGTTTGGGTCAGCTGTCCTGGCTGTGT
>JANZLQ010000005.1:19318950-19341150 GCA_026212715.1 Elanus axillaris | reverse complement strand
CCCGCCCGATGAACAACCAGGTCACATACAGATACATCTTAACTACCAGGTGATAAGAAGTAGTTATAGGGTAAAAAAGGTAATGAAGAAGATTTATGAGTTTTATTGCTCACTTTAAAGTGTAAAAGTTCATGAACACCAGTTAGTATATATATCAATCTGATTTATTTTCTTTTTAGATTGAAGTGGCTCATGTATCAAAACCAAAATAAATGGCACCTAATAAAAGAGACACCCACCCTTTCCTTCATTTGTTTGTTCTCCTTTCCTTTCCTCACTTTTCTTTCCTTTTCTTTCTTCTCTGAAAAAGTCTGTAAAAGAGAGATATTTTGAAGTATATTAAAAAATCTCATTAATGATTATGTCATTTAGGGATAAGAGCATTCCAAATCAAATGGATCACTACAAAGGTTGAAAACGCCCCCCAAACAAGCTAAACATGCATATGGATCAATAAAAAACGGTAGACTATGCTGCCACCCAAAGGCTTTGTTGAATAAATTGGTTGCTTTTATAATATGCAGGTTTTCATGTGGAATAAAGATTTACTTAGTTATTCCTTGGTTGGTAGTTATCATGACTGATGTGTCAGCATCAGTAATTTTATTAAAGATTTGGTGTGGTGTACTTTATTTTAGTTGTGAAGTGGCTTGTGGCTCTTTTGAAATAATCATCTTTTATATGGTTAAAAACCACTTTCATATTTCTCTTTGACTTTTGTCAGCTAATGTTTTTTATTAAGATTCTACCTGCCTTGGATTCATTAAAAGGGTTTTCACATTATATAACTTTCTCCTTTCACCAAGCAAAAAGTATAAAATGGTAGTCACTTGGGTAGAACTGGTTGGATCCTTTTGGAAATAGGAATGTATATCTTCTTAGTTCTCTCTTATTTGTACAGAATGATTGATCTGGACCCCACTTGATAACTTCCAAACAGTTCATCTCCTTATTTTTTTATGGGTGTTTTCTTGTCTACAACATATGCAAGTCTAATTTGCCTAAGTGTGATATATGGCTTTCCAGAATGCTCATTTTGTCTGGAAGCTTATGTGTTGTAGACAGATTTGGAAACCCTGCTCCACTCTTTCTTCTACTGTGTCATTGAGTGATCGCGTGCTGTATAATTTGACAACCTCCTCTATCAGCCCATCAGCATAACCTGCAACATGCATAATAATTACAGCTTTATTTCAGGAAATACATGACAAAGGGTCAGAAATGTGTCAATCTGTCTAACTTCTTCTTCCATCACATCTGTTCTACTTAGCAATTGGACAGAGTGGGACTGCCTTATAAAACAATAATGCATTTATAAAACTGGGGTAATCTTTTATGCTGTCCTCATTCAATGTTATTCTATAACCTGTCTCTTTGAAGATTTCCTTATGAAATGTGATATTTTAATAATATTATATGAAAAACATTGTGACCATATTACCATACACACAGAGTTGTCCTCCACCAAGGCTTGAATTATATCAACACAGGATAAAAAGTTTTGTGTAAAGATTAGCATTATTTAGTGGGCCACAGTTAAAGTCAGCATTCCAATCATAAATCATTTGCAGGTTTTTAAAGTTTGTTATAGGCACCTGCTACATTACAAACGTGTCACCAGAGGTATATATGTATATGTGTAAAAAGCACAGTAATTTTATTCACTTTCTGGAGTATATAACAACTGATTTCATGAAATGTCTCTTGCAAGTTTATTAACTTCTTTGTGGATATGACTTCCATAGAATATTATTCCCTCTAAAGGTTTTGTGTATAAACAAATTTTGTTATTGCTATTTAATAACTAGTCATTAAATAATATTTTCTATGTTTTTCAGAAGACAATTTTTTATATTATACTTTATTCTTCTTAATTATACAATATCTAGATTTGCATATACATCATATGCACTGTATAATTTGTATTAGAATGTTTCATGTTACCACTGTAATTGATACAAAACTTATTTGTTGTCTGATAAAAAGTAGGAAATGCTGAAGAAAATGGTACATGTGATGGTTCTTTGTATTTCTCATCAAACTTTCAAATTCAATTGCTTTTTTTCCTAAGTAAAAGATCAAAGATGACTTGCCGAAACAGGAAGAGCAAGTTATAATTCATTGTAATTCATGTCCATTAACTAATACATGCAAATACTGCTCAGAAATTGTCAGAGCCTACAGCTTGTAGAGAGAGGAACTTCTAAGTGTATTTGAAATTAGACCCCTTTAAAACAAAGGTATGTTCAGGCAAAACTATCTTTCTCACAATAAAGCTGCAAAAAGAAAAGCTGACATTGCAATAGACTTGTCAGAACTATTTTATAAGAGGAGATCTGTTTTCCATCAGATGAGAAAACTAATGTCAAGGACACTGTCCAACTTGGCATTTTTGTCAAAGGTTCCAGAGAAAAAAGTAAAGAAAAGCAAGCTTCTTTTTCAGATTTTGATTTACACTGAGCAACAAAAATGTTAAATGTTACAGTGAGAAAGGTGATGAAAAACTGTCTTCAATAAGTTTGTTTTTGTATGAGTCTCTATGGTGGAAAAACAACCATTGGTGTATTTTTCCTTTTCACTGGATCCAAAAAGAAGTCAAAGACAAATAATTTAACAAACTATGTGCTAAGGCTAAAATATATTTATTAAAATATATTGATATGTTATATCAAAGAACTGTCAAATAGTGATGGGACTGAGCCTTGTAAACATATTTACATACAGCTGAATAGTCTGAATTCCAAATCTGAATCACATTGGTGAGTAAAATCTTATTTCCTTAAATTGTTGTTCATATAAGCAAGCATATTAGAATCAAATTCTGGTCTTTTTTTGTTTTGTTTTGTTTTGTTTTTTTTTTTCCCCAGGGCATTATTTCAGACCAGGACATGGACCAGGACATGGTACTATATTTTGTTACTCAAAAGTTTCTGACTTGAAAGCATACAGGTAAGATCTCTGAATTGTAACATGGAGAATATGGTATATGAGAAACTGTGTAATATTTGTCAGAACTAAAAAAAATGCAGGATAAACTTTGAATAAAAAAAAATCTTTCCTACCCTCTTTTTGTTTGAATATTTATAGGTATCTAGTATAGTTCTTCTGACTCTAGTGTCTGAGAAACTAAAATCTGTCTATGCATATATGTGCGTATATATATGTAAATGTATGTGTATGTATGGATATGTATCACACTGAAATCTGGGGACAAGAGTTTTAACCTCCAGTGGTCACAAAGGTTCTTTGAACTCATTTTTCTTGGTTGCCTTTTTTTCACTATCACATTTTTAGAGAATGCTAAGCTTTTGATGCAGTTGAGAAGAGGGAGCCTTGTGGTAGTTTATGACAAGGATGGCATTGAATTATTTATAATTACTGTACAGTTCAGTATTTTTCTTTTTTTTTTGAGACCTTTGGTGATAGAGGCTGTGCAATGAACCCAGTGGGGACCTCTGATCCTTTTCTGATCTTTGAAGTAAAGCTCTTAGTTTGATTCTCCCACACCCTTTTCTATTGGGGTAAAATTTCCAGTCTCATTCGTAGACAAATACCTAGGCCAAAAATTCATTATGCCCAGAAAATCATACTGAATTTTCTTTTTTTCCTTCAGTATTTTTATTATTTGATTAATCCTACAGTGAATACCAAACTCCTTATAGCAGATATGTTTGTCAGCAAGCAGAAAAAATATTTAGCAATGTGACTTGAAATCAGTAGCATGTGTTGATTTCATCTCATCGGATCTCATATTTTGTTATAGTTAAACAATATTGAATTCCTTCTTGAGTTACAGATGAATGCACATGCAATTTTCCTTCTCTTAAGACAGCAAGGACTTTTGGAGTTGGTAATAATGGTGCCATAAATTGAACTAATGGCAGTAATTGTACTTTATTTTGATTCATTGATAAAATTTTAATGAGCCTAACAACACACTCTTAGCTTATACACATGGTGTGTTCTCTACTGCCTGTAACAGGATTTTTGATGGAAGAGATGAAGCTGTCTTCTTTCCTAGGAATATCAAGTCCAAAGATCAGTAATGTCATTCACAAACAAACTTTAAAGCTGAGGGTACCATTTACTAGCAAGTGCCTCTATATTCTCCATTTTTAATTCACATTTTTATTGCAGAAAAACATCAAATAGCTCATTAACAACCATTTAGACTTTAAAAAATATTTGTGCTGCTCAGGCTTAATGCAAACCATCTACAGTTCATTGTAACAACTCTTTGTCATGGTTATAGAGGTTCTGAATCAAATTCTTGCTTCTCCACAAATTCCCATTCATTTTGAGATTAATTTTGGAGATGTATAGTTAAATACTCATTTTTATGATAAAAATGTATAAAACACTTAAGGGCAAAAATGAAGGGAAAATTGGGAGTTGGGAATTTGTCAGTTTTGTTCAAGCCTTGATGTATACCTCAAATGGTACTGTACCACTCTGTAGTAATCAGAAGATTACCATGCTGATAAGTCCTTATGCTCCAGAACACAAAAAATTAAAGTGTCTTGCTTTATCTAGGTGCTATTTTTTGAAGGGCTTTCATAGCACTTTCCTGTTCTACTCTTGACTGAGATCAGTATTCTTTGCTTCTACAATCATTAAAAACTATTGCCAACTTGGTTAAAGTTAAAATCACAAAGAAATCAGACCTTGCACTCCTACAGTTCCCTCAGATGAAAAGGAATCTTCTTGATTTAGACAGATTTGTAGATCTTTGCCCGCTTCCTCAGCAGTCATGTTGAAAATGCCCCCACACATTTCCACCAGGGCTCACTCAAATGGGATCAAAATCATTCTGGTTGGACTGCCAGAACTTATGGACTAAGAGACATACTTTGTTGTCTGCACACAACTGTTTATCAAATATTGGAAACTACTTACAGAACTTCCATGAAATGCTTTCTCTGTGATGAATTTAAGGCCAGACATTGGTCCTCTAATTTGGTAAAGAAATATGAGTGATTTTTTTTCACAATAACTTTAATGGATTGATTCCTTTAATGGATTGATACCAGAGAAGTATGTCGGATAACTTGTACTGCTCTCTTTCTTTGTACAGTGCTAAGATTGAGTAGTGTTATTACTCAATAATATACTTCAGGTGCTTTTATTAAGCTTTTAAAAAACATTCCTTAAATATATAAAATGATTTTTCATGTAGTGCTATGACTCATTCAAGCCTCTGTTTCTTCCAATGTTTTCTCTTTCTACTAATCATATATGTTAAAGCAGACAAGAGTAGCCATCTTGTGCTCAGTAGTTTACATGATTTTAACCAGGGAGAGTCAGCACATCAAAGGGTTATAGTATAAGATAGTGTAAGATTCTACAGAATAATCAGGAGTTTACTTTACAGAAGAGCCCTAAGTATGTCATTAGGTATGTAAGAGGTTTTCAAAAGCACCTAGGCAGATTAAGTATCTAACTCCCATTGACTTTAGAATAGTCAGATGTCTTTGGGAGCTGTGAAATTGAAAATATGACAAGACAGATGATGTTTGAATTACCAGAGTGGAGTGACACCTCTAATATTATATCAAAACGCTAATCAGTTTGGGTGATGGGGAGTAAAAGTTGGCTGGGCAGAAGTGAAAGATTGGTGGAAAGATGGAATATTTTAAAAGGTAATTAATGAAATCTGTGCATATAAGATATGAATCAAATTCTTAACGCTATTATAAATACACTATGATGAATACCATAGCAAGGGCATAAGTTCAGGATACAGCTTTCCAAGACTGTCTCTTTTATCCAATGTCATTTATTTAATAAAAGTTTATAAACAATGACAATAGAGAAAATTAAATCAAAAGCAGGAAGAAAAGCTTATCACAGGTAACACAAAATGACAATTTGAGGTAGCTCAAAACTAAGGACAAAATGCTGCCACAGAAGAGAGGCCTTGGTAAATTTCTGTGTGCCCTATTTTGTGGTCTACCAATTTGACATGCTATAGAAATCACATGAGTAGCACCTGAATAAAACAGGTCTATCGGACAGAAATTTTTTTGGTGCTGTTTTCAGAGAAATTCACAAACATATGCTCTTAGCTCCCAAGTAGTTTCCAGATGAGACCATGCTCAGAGATTTTTCCTTTGCTTAAAGCTTTCTTCAATGCAAACTGAAATGAAGATTTCTTGTCCTTAAGATCTGAATTCCACCAATTTCCATGAGCGTTGGGTCAAACACTGGAAATTTTCCCATTGTGGAATATTTATTTGACTACTACCCACTGCATTAGGTTGATCAGTAGGATATCAAAATTGCAATGCCATTTTTAAAAACAAATTAAAAATCAAGCCAAATTTTCAGTTTTAAATATTTAAAATAAGAGGTCACTGAGATGACTATCTGACATCCCACAGAGACCTTCTTCTTCTCTTTACCAGTGGTAGCAACTTCATATGTCTTCTTCTGAGAAAGTTTTTCTCTCAATTTCCAGGTCCATACTCATATGATATTTGTAGTAATAATAGATTTGTCTGTGTTTTCTACCCGAAGAAGATCTCTCTCTATAAATGTGTATATATAAATCTAGTTTAATGCTTCAAATTTTTCACTATTACAATAGTATTTTTAAAAACAGGCAAAAAAACCTCATATAAAAAGAGGCAAAGCATTCATGGTTAAACACTCAACCCATAAGATACATAAAACAATTTCATGTCCTGTATGCTAACTCCCTGGTCTACAAATTATATCTTCTTTCTGTCAGATACATCTGTTATTATTGCAAAAATAATTTAAATAAAAACCTAAAGCACAGAAGCAAATGAAAAATGGGATAAATGCAGAGTTTTTTCTCGACTTGAAACCATGGCCTCTTTTAACTGTAGTGGGTCTCACTTGTAAGAGAGCTTCAAGACTGCAACCTTCAAATAAGACATGGAAACCAGAGGTTTGTCCCCAATCCCCCTGAGTGTTCACATCCACATTGCTAATGGACCACATCACTGATGCATTTTCCCTAACCCCCCGGCTACTGATGTTCTGTGTACACCTGGGGATACATGGGAGGCTGGAGGTATTCACGCTCATCTTACTTGAAGCTCTTTCATGGCATAGTGTTTGCTGGAGGACAAGCAGAATCTAGATGTGCTGTATTTCAGGAAAGTGCCCTGCCTTCAGACTGAAGAATCTTTTTTTTTTTTTTCATTTAATAAGTCTGTGTATTTTGCAGATAAATTCATAAGGTTTTGCTTATTGCCTTTCATTTAGAAAACAGAATCCCTGTTTTATGTTGTCACTATTTCCTCTAAATAATATTTGGCTGTGATCTTTGAACAGACTCAGTAATGGTTTGGACACAGGTCCCTAAAGTGAAGAAAAGTTTCATAGAACTACTTTGAAAAAAAAGCTGTCATAGCTCCAGCTTTTCTTTCACATGACATCCCCTGCCTACACACAGCCCCTTAGAAACAGTGGGAACTTGGTCATTCATCTGAGATTTTGTTAGATCTTATTGAGCTACAAAATCTGTAAATTCTATACAAATGGCCATGGCACCTGCAGAGGTCATCTGTACAGCTCAAGTGCATTAAGAGTGATGCATCTCAAGCTCTGGGCTTCTGAAGCAGCAGCTGTGAGTTTAGTGTATTTGAGGGGAAAAAAAAAAAAAAAGAAAACACAGATCTTGCAACACTCTGCAGTGATGCAGGTAATTTTGTTTGTAGAAAAAAAGACAAAGTAGCCCAATGTATAGTACAGGGAAGGCAGTGAATTTCATCTTGACAATCTAGAGGTTGTTATTCCTATGATTTAGATAAACTTTCCTACCTGTTTTTCTATACTGAAAGCTCCCCTCCACATTTTCAGTAGTAACAGAATTCATTTGAGGGAAAAGGATTCCCCAAATTTTCTTATTCTGTCACTTTCTCAACCAGCCAAACAGTATTAACAGATTCAAACACTAGGAGAGCTCTAGTTTGGGGCATTTAATAGTTTTCTTGTATCACCTCCTTCCTCTCTCCCATACCATAGCCAGGCATGCCATCAAGACTTTTTAATATTTTCTTTGTTTATTTTCTTTGATTTAGCCATAAAATTATGTTTTGATAGATACCTGATCACATTTTTTTGTAATTTTTCTCTTATTTTTTGTCTAATTACTTATCTGGAGCAGGCTGTTAGGTGACCAAACAAATGTGCTTTTGTACTTAATGGTAGCCCAGCTGAGAGAAATAGAGATAATAGCTGTTTAAGAGTTTAAAGATCAGATGATGTTTTCCAGGTAGAGATTCTGCCAGCAAGACAGGAATGAGAAAAATCTATAGGTTTTTCTTTAGAGTTAATTAAGCATGTACAAGTTTTTGTTTTGTTTAATTTTATTTTCTTGGGTTTTGTCTCAGGATAATCAATACAGTTGCATGATGAAAAGTTGCTCACTCGTACATTTTTATTTTTGCTCCTCCCTTCCACTCTTCTGTATGAAATATGGCCACATTTTTCATTATCCATTTCAGGTCCTTCAGGCTTCAGAATAGCTCTCTGATGTAACAATTAACAGTCAATTTAAATATCAGGCTATCTGCAGTTCTGGCTAGAATCATTGATTTAATTTCTTAATGACAGGCGAATTAAGTAATAGGCCCTAAGTAGGAATGCAGGCAACCATGTGAAACCATGTGCCAAATTGATATTTCAGCAACTCTGATAACTTATTAGGATGACGGCCATGGGATGTCACAGAGCTGAATGATAAATGTTCAGTCTGCTCCTTTCCTACTTCCTCTTTAAAATTATTTTTCTATTGCAAAATTTATTGGCATTTGTGTTGACAGTCAGTGTCATCTTTAGTAATGTTTAAATTAAGAAACTTACAACGTTATTAAATGTTGTGAAAAAGTAAAGCAAATCATCTTGCACAATAAACAGGCAGATAAAGAAGACTGGAATCCATTTTACATAGGGCCAAGGCAAGTCTGACAAATCATTTAACATCATTCATGGCAGGATACAGCACTCACATACTGCATAGGCCTATAAGCGGGAAGAATTTCATAAAAGAGTACTAAATTGGAAAAGTAGGTTTAGAATTGTAGGCCTAAAAGCACAAAATGCCAATAGGAACAGAACAAATATATCTGAAGGCTGAAAGAAACTTCTGGCTGTCATGAGGATTTTGGGGAGGAAGGGTAGAAACAGAAAGTAGTCACAAATCTCCTGTGAAACATTCATGTTCATATATTTTCTCAAGTGATTAAAAAGGGTCAGTGGGTTTTTAATAAGAAAACCAATGTCAGTTATGTATATAGGTTAGATTTTATATTTTTAAATAAACAGAGAAATTCTTGAAATGAATTAACAGCTGTGCAGTTAAATTAACTTTCATTATACTCAGTAGCAGTTTTATCTCTGATTTTATAGGGACCAAAAAAATCATATCTTACCTACTTCCTGGAAAATATCACTGATCCAATGCAGCTGTAACAGAGGTTGATATTTTTCTCCCATCCTGGTAGTGTGCTAAACGGTAGAGTTTTCAGCTAGTAACAGCCAACTTGCACGTACGTTGCCATACTCCCTTACTCTGGATTTTGTTTTAGAAAACTGCTACAGAATTTGAGGGGTTCCAATTTTTTGCTTGACCAAAAGACGCAGGTTTTTCAGATTGTCTTGAATATCAGACAAGATGGGAATGATCCCTGCTAGCAATGGTGCAGCTCTATTCCAAACTTAGGTTCTTAAACCAGGTTCTGTATTAGTTGTTTGTAGTGCTTATAACATGGAGGAAAAAACTCTGCCTAAAATATAGACAAGTAACTCCTGAATGACAGTAAGAATCGGGATCAGCACTCTGAAAAGCATTCGTTAAGCAGTATATAAGGCAACCTAACTTGCATTACTATGCTGCTGTTGTTCTTCTGTATACTATGATTTCTAGTGATTTTCCATTGTGACTAAGGAATTTGGTTTTGGACAAACAAATGACTTTGAAAGTTAATGCACATGAGGTGTTTTGTAAATTACACTCTTAGGTACAGAAACAGGATAGATACTCCATAAACAAGATGTGTACCTTCCCCGAAGCATTTCTGTCCCCAAATTCATCTGTAGGTTTGCAACAAGTTTTGTGTAAGAGGAGCGCACATTGTTTCTGCTACAAAAGAAACCAGGGACTGGATTGTGAGGATGTACATCTCACTAATGCATAATTGCTGAATGTATATTCCAAGCTCACTGCCCCACCCCAAACCCTGCAAAACCAAATAAATGAACTAAATAAATATGAGTTTCTCTAACACTGTATCTCATGGCAGTTGTGACATTTTAATAGGTGAGTGAAAAAATAACCTTGTAAAATAGTGATTAGAGTACTTTGAATACTAAAAGTAATAAAATATACCAGTTATGAAGTTTATACTTTCAGACACTTTTTCAAAGATTAAAAAATATAATTGGAGCTGGTGATCCCTGTATGAGTTAAAAAGACACTTGTATTAGTAAAACAGATACCTAATGTATCCAAAACACCTGAAGCCATTTGAGGCATTAATTCTTTCTTCAGATACTGTAATGGTTCTATAAGAATTTTCTCTGAGTAGTAGAAGACTTTAAATTTTTCAAACAAATAAACCTTATCATTTATTATGAGTAAAGTAATTCTAAATAAACAGAATAAGTCAAAATGTAAACAAAAGAACTGGAGACTTAACCTTACTAAAAAGTAAAATTCTGCCTTCAGATACATGAACTTTGAAGGAATGTTCACAGGCAGTTTAGGCCCTGATGTACATAGTACAAATTTAGCAAATGTATTATTGAACCTATGGCTCTGTAAAGTGATTGCAAAGTTGTGTGTGTTAATTATGCTGCATGGGGAATAGGCCTTTGTGAAAGAGCTCAAGAGGACTGAAAGTAATCCGCCATTGGAGGTAATAATAGTCCTGAGGGTTTCTGACAGTTTAAGGTGACATGACTGAAAAAATTTATTAACATGTAACTTACAGTTACATTGAGGAAAGTAATTTGAGTGTGGAATTATATGGACAGTTGCTGGTGCTCTGATATTAAGGTTATTCAATTTTCCTTTACAACATACCATTTTCAGTTGCATATCATATTGCCAGATTTCAAAAGTGTAGATTGAATAAATTGATACTTGGCTTAAAATTCATTTTATTATTATTATTATTATTTTTAGAGTTCAGCAAAACTGTAAAGGCTTTTAATTTTGTTATGTTTGGGGGAGCAAGGTTTGCAACAGATGCTGTAGGTAGTTTTACCTGAGTTTTTGTTTGTTTGCTTTTCCATTACTCTTTAGAAGTCTCTTGTGAAAAGTGTATCATATTTGGCAGGAAAAGTTCTGCAGTCCAAATGGTGCCTTACTAGAAATCCTTTCCCGCTCAATTTTATTTAAATAACTTGAAATTGCTATTTGGGAAAAAAACAGCACACAAACAAACAAATAAAGCAAGACCTCCCTAAACCATAAACCCAACCAAAAAACCACACAGGGAGGGGACAATTATTCTTGCGTATTGAGTATAAGGAGTGTTTAAAGTGCTCCAACACTGACTTTTGAGATGAGTGTTCAGTTTCCTCATCCATCTGGGAGGTATTAAGATCCACATCATGGGAAAATGCTTTGAACATTTTTTTCAACAGCTAGAAATTTAAGTCTAATTGATTTCAATGGCCATGAACTTTCCAGGTTCCTGCCTGTGCTGGAGTGACCATCAGCTTCTGGTTTCTCTTCCCTTGTGTAGAAGCCCCACTTTTGCTCCTCTCTGACATGTACATTGTGGACCTTAGTGAAGTTATTAAGTCATTTGTGTCTGAAATGGAAAGCAGAATGGAAGTATAATTGTAAATCATGATACACTTTTTCACACACTTATCTCTCATCTGAAACTGTGTATTCACTTGTTTATCATGATCTGTTCATGGTAAATTAAGTTAGGTGTTCCACTTTTGGTCTCCAGATTTTATTTAACATAGTTGTGTTACTCAAAGGCTCTGGGTGTACTTTAGAATGCTTGTTACCTTGCAGTGGTTAACATTAGCATAGATTCACTTGTTTGCAGAGCTGAACACCTTTATTGACAGGTAGTAATGACCTTAAGAGTTTCTTTTTTAAAAATGTATGCATTCAATGTGTTTTAGTAATGTAGTATATCAATCAAAGCCATGCACAAATTCAGGTTCAGCTGAAATAACACCACCTTTAGAGCACAAATTCTTCTTTGAAGTATAAAGAAACCAAAGGAAAGTTCTTAGTAGAGATCCATGTATTGATTTAAGGAGAGCCTTTAAGTTGTAATACTGTTTTACCTGATATGTATTCTTATCAAGATGAAGAAATATAAAGAATTTTTTTCTTGTATTGCATTTTTTTCATTTTAAGTCTCCACCAGAGATGAAGGTAGATATTTCTAGTATTGTACAATAGGATTTTGACATGGGACAATAGCGTAGTAAGAACTGTATATGTGATGGGCATAACCAGGTATTAGACAAGATCCTATGCTGTTAGCAGAATCCTATTACCTTACGATACTATAGACTTATATACAGATACAAGTATATTATTTCTTTCTTTGATAGAAGAACTTTGCCTGTACTTCAGCCTGCTTTCTGATATCATGAGCATTTATATGATCACACATTTAATCAAGCAGGAAAACAGAATTCATTCTAAAATGTCATTCTGAAAGTTAGTCTGTTGAGACTTCTACTGGTTTAGTTTTAGTTTGATTCTGTTACCCCTTTGGTTTACCATGCAGACATATGAATGCATGAACATCATCTTTTAGTAAGTAGCATTAGAGGCCTCCCATACATTTGAGTTCATTCAGCCTGTTGGAAATTATATATTAAATCTACTGGCACAACCTTTTCTCATGCATAATGAAAGGATTAAAAGAACTGTAAGACAGCTGTCTAAATAGACTTCGCCATAATATTTGTAAAAAAAAAATAGAAGGAAATGTGGATACCAGATAGCAACTGACTCAACTGTTACTGGTTTTCTGGGGAGTTATTGTGTAACAGTTTCCTATAAAGGTAAAATATACATCTACTGAAAGGTACATTTCTGAAGGATTAAGTTATTCTTCACATGTTCATAAAACAACATAATAATGTGTATAGTTTATTCATCTTTTGGTAATCAATAAACATAGAATCACAGAATGGTTTGGGTTGGAAGGGACCTTAAAGATCATCTAGTTCTGACCCCCCTGCCATGGGCAGAGACACCTTCCACTAGACCAGGTTGCTCAAAGCCCCATCCAACCTGGCCGTGAACACTTTCAGGGATGGGGCATCCACAGCCTCTCTGGGCAACCTGTCCCAGTGTCTCACCACCCTCACAGTAAAGAACTTCTTCTTAATACTTAACCTAAATCTACCCTCTTTCAATTTAAAGCCATTACGCCTTGTCCTATTACTACATGCCCTTGCAAAAAGTCCCTCTCCAGCTTTCTTGTAGGCCCCCTTTAAGTTCTGGCAGGCTGCTGTAAGGTCTCCCTGGAGCCTTCTTTCCTCCAGGCTGAACAGTCCCAACTCTCTCAGCCTGTCCTCACAGGGCAGATACTCCAGCCCCCTGATCATCTTCATGGCCCTCCTCTGGACTCACTCCAACAGCAAAATAATGATGAAGTTATTTAACTTTGTTCATGGCATCCTTTCATATCTAAGAATTTGGAGCACAGGATAAATTATAGGAATAACTAGTTACACTTTAATCTATCTTTTATTATTTATCTACAGAAAACAACTGCAAATGATACTAGGACTTTTTAAACTATTTGTGTTAAAATCATTGAGAAGTTTTAATAAAATTTTCCTACTCTACATTATTTTCTTTGTATGTTTCTTATTTGAAGATATGGAACAAGTGGATTAGTTATAAACCAACCACTCAGGCAATACCTCTTTCAGAGTTGTTGTAACATACTCTGACATACTGCATTCATCATTCATCTTAACTACTAGACACAAGGCAGCGTCTATGTTCACATTTGCTATTACACATTATTTTGCCTGAAACATGATGTCATGTTTAAAAAGTATCACGTGTCATGTTGCCCATGAATCCATTGCTATTACACATTATTTTGCCTGAAACATGATGTCATGTTTAAAAAGTATCACGTGTCATGTTGCCCATGAATCCACTGACATGCATGCAGCAGGAAAAGCTCCCTCTTCTTATTTCATTATATAACTGTGAGAAGTGGCTTAGGAGAAAAACATCGATTGTGCTTATGCCAGAGATCTGATTTAAAAAAACCAAACCAACAAACATAAAATAATATGGAAAATATTTTAAAATATAATTTTATTTGTTTAGCATGAAAGTATTTCATTTCTGAAACTTTTTAAATGTGTTGTGACAGAAAAATGGTACTATTTCTTTTTAAATAGCCCAGTCATTTCACAGGAAAAATAAAATGTCATGAACTGCTCATCATTTTAGTATACAGAATCAATATTTTTCAAGCAGCTTCCCAGTTCCATGTAATAATAATGTATTTCATTGTATTCTACCACCTGAAAGTCCCATCTCCATATCATCTGTGAAAAGATGAAAATGCCTCCAGCTAATACTGTAGTCACCATACTGTTGAATTATGAATTTTGCTTTCAAACAGACAAACTGCTAATTTTGCATATGTGATTAATATTAACCAAAACTACATAAAGATTCAAGTTTCACTCAGGTTCACTAATAAAAGAACAAATAGTAGGAAGGAATAAAGGAGGGATACTAGTGGGAGAACCCTGGGTTGGGAATAGATGCTGCTGAGAGATTTCAAATCACTGGCATTTTATAAAATAGCACACCTTTGAGAATGTATGGAAAGTCCCTGGCAGATTTTTCAATCGTCAATGTAATTAGGGTGTAAATGTGGGGAATAATATTATGCATAAAGACTTCTAAATCAGTAATGCAGTCTAGAGAGAAAACAAATACAGCTTGAAATCTTAGTTCAAAAATGTGGCTGCTGCTGCTTAGTCACATGGAGCTACTCTTGAAATATCTATAAGAAGCTATACACTAAATTCCGAAAAATAATCTGAAAAAAAAAAGTCCATTATTTTGTTAAAGATGTAAACAAGCAAGCAAAGTTAAGTGATTCCTCAGTTACAGTATATTTTGTAGGTCACTGTGAAGGGATTCCACTGAAATACATTTGTGTTCTACATTGATGGGGGTCTTTAGACAAATTAAACACACAGCCCATAATTGGAATGATGGAGTATGGCACTTTCTTTAGTACCATTTCTGAGTTTTATGCAATGTTTATCTAAGGTAAATTACATAAATAATGGATTGAATTCTGAGTCTTATATCTCTCATCAAAGTTTACTCCCTATCGGCCAGAAAAAAAAAACCATGCGGATTCTCTTATTTTTTTCTCTGTCTTGGTTCAAGGAACTTGCTTTCTTTCAGCAAAGCAGCATGGCTTTTAAAAAAGCATGCTTTTTACTCTCTTCCTGCTTTCCTCTTCTCCATCCATGTCTGCAACTTGATGATTACAGCACACTTCTGGGAAGCAGCAGACATGGGTTCAGATCTTGGCAGACTGAAGTGAGAATAAGATCAAGTCTTCCACCTCCTGGAAGAGTGCATTAAGCACTATGCTATTATGAAAATAATCTGGTGGCAGTAGCAGCATTTGAAAAGAGAACAGGAGCTACTACAGTATTGTGTGAAGTGCCTGATCTTATTACTAGGTATTAGGGATTCTCTGAAAAATACTATGAGGTCAAGCCCCTGAGGGGGCTTGTGCACAAAAGTGCTAGTTTCTGAATTCCAGTCAGGCACAGACATTTATATGTCATATATATGTGTGTGGCAACACATATCTCAGCAATCTCAAGTTTGAGGGACCTACAGCCATATTCAGGACAAAAAGTTTGGGGTACTTAAGGAGTGTTTAAAATTAAGATTAAAAAGTAGATAAAAATGAGTTGTTATGAAAATTAGATGTCGCTAACCTTACGTGGTTGTCTGAGTTTTCAAGAAGACAGGTTTTGACATAGAATATTCTATCTAGCTAATTCAGGGTCTATATACATAGGAGAAGGGGAAAGAGGGCAGGTGGGGTTAAATTTGTGCCATTGTTTTATTCTGGAAACAGATTCAATTTTCTTGCAAAAGTACTTCCTGTACATTAGCTAAACTCTCAGATCTCATGACCCAGCTTGCAACTTGATGAAATAAACCATTTCTGTGTATTTTATTAATTTTATTAAAGTGACTAATCAAACATTCACCTAAACAAGCATATTAGTACAATTAATTAAATTAATGAGAGACAGAACAATTTTAATTGGGGTCACAGTAAAGAATGAGCCAATGAATTACTATTTTCAAACATCTGAATCTTCAAATAGAATAGGTAATCACTGAATTATGGGTTTGACATGAGATAAGGTCATTTTATAGTAAGCTTGCTGTAGGAAATAGAATTCACAATCTTTAAAACTGGGCAACAAGCAATTCCAGTCACTGCAGTTACAATTTCCTACTAGAGGAAAAGCAAAGAAATATATATGCAAGATGTATGTGTTCTTCATTTAAGTGTCTGTTCTGAACCAAGCTACTTGACAAATGTTTTAGATTCTTAATCAAAGGAATTGTCTACTCTCTCTAGCCATGCTAGTTAGTCATTAAAAAATATTATTTCCTTCTAAAAAAATTATTTTAAGTAATACCATTTTTTAACTCCTGTGTCTATTGATTTATTTATTGGCAGATGCATTTATTTTAGAAAACTACAAATGGTGGTTTTCTCTTACATACCTGCATTTGTGCATAGCTATGCAAAAAAGAAAACCTTATTAATGTAAAGTTTACGCTTCTTCTGCTTTGTATCTATAAAGAACTTGAACTCAACTCATTGATGGTGAAAATCCATGGACAGAAATTTGATTGGAACTCCTAGAAAAGGTTTTCAGTAACAGCAGGACTATTGATTGTAACAAGACAAGTCTTTTATCTGTTTCTTCTCGGGATGTTTTGCCAAAAGAGGGAAGAGTCACACAGCCATTGTCATGGGGAGCCTGGGTGGGGTTGTTACCAGAAAAGAATCACTCCATGCAGCAACATGTCATCTAGGGGGGACAGGGAACAGCAGTAGCAGGGGAATAAGCCATTTGTGTTCCCTAATGCACAAGCACACATGCAAAGCAGAACTCCAGTTTCTCTGGGGCAGTTTAGCCCAGCACAACTTGCTCAGATGAGCAGGACACTCTGCCTTTCCGAGGTGTCAGGTCTGCAGCTGACAGTTCAGCCCCTGTACATGGCAGTTCATCCTCAGGCTCCAGCTTTCAGAGACATCCCTGAATTCTGCCTCCCTCTTTTGAACTATCTATTAGCTCTTTTTAACTATCTACCAATTTCTGTGGTGGTTTGTCAGCATAAGCTACCTATGGCTTTGTAGTTCTGCACCCCAAGGCCAATCTGCAGTTGCCGTGGTGGTTTTTATCACCCTCCGGCTTCCACCAAAAATGTCACAAAAAAGGAAATGTTACCTTTGCTATTCAGCTCCTTTGAGATTAATCTGGTTGGTTTGAGCTCAGCAGCTGCAGTCCTTCATCTGGGTAGCAGCCCCAGGTAAACTACACCCACGGGCACTGCTGTCCAGAGAGATCCCTTCTTCTGTTATTCCAATGAGAAATCCAGGTTTAACCTTTCAAGGTTTAGAGAGACCAGGCTGCAGCTGTCTGCCTTTTGAGAGATAGTTTTATTTAACAGAATGTACATGTGATCTGGGCAAACAGTATCGTATATAGCAAAATATTATATATAGGAAAACCATGACTCCTTTTATCAGCAGTCCCTTAAGCCAGGTGGCAGACAATACCTGAATGAATAGGGTCCTTTTCATGCAGGCTTCTTCTTTCTATGTGTCAGGACAATCCAAAATCATAGCTTATCCTTTCTACTTCACAAGCAAACTAATTATCCAACACTTAATAGCAACCACTCTGACAGAAAAAAGCAATACATATTCCATTTCTCTATTTTACATATGTATTGTTTTTCTGCAATTATTTTCAAATTCAGACTCAGTAAGTGCAAAAGACATTTATGCCAGTAAAGTAAAGGTTTGGACCCACATTTTTTATGCTTGACCAAAGTTGGAAATCCATTTCAAAGAAATTCAAGAAATACTGTTAAAATGCTGAAATAAAATAATTTTGAAGTATTTAAATTTGCACATCACAGAAGGTACTGTGTCTATTTCTTACCATTGTATTAAAAATTCCCTTTCTTCATCTTCTGTTTACTAAGAAGTTATTAAATATTTGTCAAATCAATTAATCAATTTTAAATAATTACTATGAATATTTTGATGGTTTCTTACATTAGAACTGATTAAACCATTGAAGGACCTTAGTATATTGGTGTACTGAACATTTTATGAGTCAAATAACAATGAAACAAAAGGCCTGCAATTAAATTTACTACTTCTCAACTGAAGGATTACTTCTTTAACCATTTAAAGAGCCAAACAGTTTTTCTTAGTGAAGTAGAAACATTATTTTTTTCATGAAAAGCACCTCCTGGGACTTATTTTACAGAATAGATGTTTTTGTTGTCAAAGGATGAGGAATTGCAAGTGTTTATAAAAGAAATCAGTTCTAGATGGCTGTCTCTAAGTTTCATTTTAAAATATAAAGAAGGCGCTTTTTTTCTTATTTCTATGACTCCACTGTAGACAGAGGCATCTATCCTCATTTTGAGGAAATTTACAGTTGCTACTTCATCAGCTGATTCCTACACTTAGTATATACTTATAGCTTTTATATCTAAAAAGTCTCAGCAATACCTAAAATGACATAAAAAGGTCAGCATTAAAAAAGCAAATTTATATACATTACAAACTGCATTACGGAGGTTCTCTGATAATTTGGTGAATCTGTATGAATAAAGTACATGAATACTCTTTGAATTTTGAGTCTCAATTTGTCACAAATTCATACCCAACCTCTGCTTAGACAATAGAGTTGATTTGGATTTTTTACTGAATTTCTTTTTTTTTTAAATCTCCACATGACTCTATGGGGGTGACAATTGTTGTGAAATTTAATGAGACAATCTTGAATAATAAGAAATTTTATCTTTTTATGCAAAACATCATCTAAATGTAGTTTATCCTCAGGAAGGCTGGTTAAAAGACAGTCGACTAAAAGCTATGCAGGCTTTGTAGTAATAGTAGTAGTGATAGTAGTTTGCATGGTTCTCAATGTTCATTTGAATGTGAGAAAGGCAGTACAGCTCTTTAGAGGTCTTTGACAAGTACAAAGAACAATTAAGAATACTAAGAAACATGGTAATGAAGTACATCTAGGTTTTTGCTTATAGAAATAAAAAGCAGCATTTTATTTGAGAGCTTTGAAAATATGCTTCCAGTATCTTCAAAATATTGTAACAAAGGTCTAGGAAGGGTAAGCATTAACTACCAGTAAAAATAATGATTCAGTGATTCTGATCATCCACATCTCCTAGGATAAGGTACTTCTTTTTCATGGAAGATGAACAGACAGAGAATCTGAAGGTGCCCACAAGATATTTCTGATGTCAAGGAAAACATCGTTGCAACTTACTGGAGCCATTGGAACCTCTTGCAAGGAGCAAAATGGGTACAAAGAAAGGAGATGAGTATGTCTGTGGAAGGGGAAACCTGACAAACACCAACATGCCACATGCAATGTCCTTATCTCTCTCACCTCTCCACTTGGCGAATTATGAATCTGCCACATGGAATAAGTTTTAATCATCAATAAGGCTCATTTTGGAAAGGCCATGCAATTTTTTTTATTGAAAAATTCCTACTGACATAAACACTTAATAGTAACTTATATAATTCTGTATCTGTAATATAATGGATGTTGCCATCCATTGCCATTTACAAGTATCAAGAGCAGGCCCTGCATCTGAAAAACCTCAGATAAAATTCTGACCTCAGCCTGAAGTATAATGGCCTACATATTTATGTGTCCTAAAGGAACTCAGACTTCAGTGCCATACTCATTTTCCTGTAAACACGCAGTGATTTTTCTATTTTCTCTTGCCTGTGCAAAAATTCATCGCTCCTTAAACTCAGAAGATTTCAGAATAAGAAATGTAAGCAATTTGCTCATCATGACCAACATGAAAAATGTTAACTGAGCTTTAATTTTGTTGACATTTTTTGTCCCTCCCCTGTAACAAGTATGAAGTGTCATAAGCCTCATTCTTGCCCTGAAGTAAAACTAACACTTTTAGCTCTCTGCCCAGTAATAGAAAAGAAGAGGGTATTGGTCTTTTAAATACAAGGTTTTAAGTTTGGCGATTTGAGTAATGAAAAAGCTGGGTTGCAAGTCTTGGTAACCAGAGGGATGTGTTCAAACTCAGAGGACTGATTCTTGGAGTGTGCCTTAGCCAACAAATCCCTGGTGAAGATGGGAAGGCATTTGTTTCCTTACCTCTACCTGAAAATGTGCCATTGTGAAAAGAATACATGATCTAAAAATGCAGAGAGTGAATAAGTGATTTAGTAATCTAGCGAGTCTGCTGAGGGCACCGCTCACTTCCTCACTCTTTTTCCATCATTCTAACGTGCATGTAAATACTCCCCTTACTCTCCCCTACCTGCTCCCAATTAAAAGTAAATGATGACTGTGATACAATGATGTAAATGTCACAGTACTGTAGGATTTCAGCAGTTCTGAATTTTTTAGTGGCTTAGAAGCTCTGCAGAACAATTTCTGATTTGCATTTCATCACTACCTTAATGGAGGAACAGCAGTAAGCTTGCGAATTAAAGCTTGCTAGATTAGGGAGTATGTGCACAAGATTTCAAATCTCTGGTGAATGGCTTGCTGCAGCTCTACAAATCATTCTGTCAAAGCAAATTGTGCTGTTAAAATAAGCATTTAAAACAATGCTCCCCAAATAGGTAATATGGAGGTAATTGAAAAACCCAAAGTGCATACAAATAATTGGAAAAAGTGAGCAGTGAGGGAACAAAGAACTAAATGGAAAAAAAAAAGAAAAAAAACAACAAAACAAAAACCAAAACAAAACAAACAAAAAAGGGAAATGTAAATAAACATTACTAAAGAAAGAAGAAATATCATTTACTTTATCACCAACTGCAAATAAACCACATACTTTGAGGCTTAACTTCTCACCTATTCTGCACACAGTGCTATCTACTGAGATATGATGGGGAATCATGGGGAAGAATAAAGAAACTTCATGCCTCATAAGTCTCCCACTGAAATGCACTGAGAAACATGTAATCTTCTGCAAATGCCTAGAAAACATCCAGCTAGGAGCTCTTCATTTCATTAAATGGCATCGTTGGTTTCTATGGGAATTTGCAACTAAAAGAGAAAATAGAGGCCAATGACAAATGCTAATCCTATAATATTTTTTTAAATCAAGCAGTTAATTAAATAATAAAAAAAACTTCAGCAGTGTAGAAACTCACACCACATAAGTTTCTAACTTTTGTGAACCCTGCTATAGGCTATGCAGTACCAGTATAGTAAGAAGACTTATTTGTTCAAGTATTTATCAAAATTAACTGCATAAGTTAGTATGTGTGCATACCTCTGGCACTCATCATAAATGCTAAGAAAGAATAAACTTGAATTAGTTTTCTTTCACACACCCCCCCCAGTATAAATCTATGTATTAATAAGCAGGGGGCATAGTTACTAAAATCAGCTTAAGAGACAGATAGATTATAGATTCATATTTTTAAGATAATAAAATGTATATTGAATGTCCAGTTCAACTCCCTCTATAACTAAGAGCACAAGTTTTTATATTAGATAAAGATGTTAATTAAGGGTTCTGTTGAGCAGATGTGTTTCCATTAAACACCTTGGCCAACATGAATCTCTTCTTCATAAGCATGGAAAGGAAAAGAGATAGATTTGACTGAAATTGAAAATAAACAAAAACAAAAACAAAACAAAACAAGAAAAAGACAAACCACAGCAAAACAAAACCCAAACCCACCTTTCTTCATTGAAAGGAAAATCACAGTTATCTATACATACTAATGAATTTATACTGAAATTCCCTCTGTCCCATATTGTGGTGGGCTGACCATGGCTGAATGCCAGGTGCCCACCAAAGCCGTTCTATCACTCTCCCCTCCTTCACTGGACAGGGGAGAGAAAAAATATAACAAAGGGCTTGTGGGTCGAGATAAGGACAGGAGAGATCAT
>JANZLQ010000005.1:19269321-19294845 GCA_026212715.1 Elanus axillaris | reverse complement strand
TTATTATTATTATTATTATTATTATTATTATTATTATTATTATTATTATTATTATTATTATTATTATTATTATTAACAGCAGCAATATCAGCATCAGCAGCATAAACTCAAAGAAAAATTCTACTCATAATAGCGTTGATTCTAATTTTGACAGGCCACGCAATAAGACAGGAAGAACCTAGGCCCTTTGTGCTAATGTTAACTAGTGAATGTTCTTAGAAGAATACTAATAACGAAGAAAAAAAAGAAAGAAAAGAGAAATTAAAAGAAAAAACTTTGCTGTTCTTAGAACTGCTGCCTTGACCATTAACAGACTGACATGTAAAAAAGTACACACAAACACTGAGATGAATTCTGAGAAGGAGTGCAAAGAGCTGTTACATGAACAGATCTGACACAGAGATTCCCAAGATTTCTTTGCCAGATTCAACACTAGCAGCAGTAGGTGACACCTCTACCTGCGGTAATAAAGTAGTAGCTGTTTCTGTGCTGAACTCATGAGCCATTTGTCTGAGTGTTATGCATGCTATAAGAAGATGTACACCGTCCTTCAGGAAATAATGAGTTAGAACAAAATGAGGTGTGTCCAGTTGTTGGTGTTCTTTCTTTATTTTGCTTTGCAAACAGACTGTCTTTGGAAGTCCGACCTAAGTTAGGCCCAAAGACTTGTACATATTTTATCTTTTTTTATTTTTCCTTCTGATCTTTGCAGACCTCTCCTTTCTTGAGATAGCCTTTAATTAGTTTATTTGTTTAATATTTATTTATTTATTTAAATAAACATTTTTGTTCATAACATCTATCTGAAGACAGAGTAATTGGACTTTTTTTTAATCCACCACATTGACCTACCCCTAGATTCCTTATTTAAGACCATTCCTGAAACCCTCATAGATTTAAATGGTTCTTATATAGGCAATCTTATCAATTTCTTGGGCAGCCTGAAACAGTTAACATCACTCATGACTTCTTCAGCAACTTGCAGAGTTGAGCCCTTGCTAATTGTAACGTGTTATCTCAGTAGCTTAACACTAACTTGCTCTCCTTTGACCTTCTGACACTTAGTCTTCCTTTGAGTCATGCAGTGTATTTGCAGAAGATGTGATAATATTGATTTGATATAATTTCATGTTGGGTATACTGCAAACCACAGTTCTTCACAGGGGCATATAATTTCTTTAGTTTCATTCTGGGGTTTTAGTTTTATTGTTATAGGCAGATTTGTTGTTGCTGCCAGATTTATGAAGTAATGGAATAGTCTCTGGGGATAATTGTTAGAATTGTTCATGATAAGTAATTAAACTACAGGGCAAAAATCATTTTAATTACATTTACTCTACCTCATGTGAAGGTTGAGTGTTTCCTATCTTCAGAGGTCTTCTGTGATATTTTTTATAACACCTCTTCAGTTATCTTTAGCCATGTTGTTCAATCCTCAGTTAAGCTTTCCTCCTAAAAGGACTTAATTTTCAACTGTGTTCCTATTACTGATTTTGTTGCAGCTGGAAGAAGAGTAGTAGAAAGGATAAGAAAACTAGGAACACATGATTAAAATTCTGTGTAACTTACAAATACTAAAATAGCTTTGTTGCTAAGAGCTGCTGTATCTAGATCTCACATAGTGGATGGAATTATATATGCTCCAGTAAAGAAGTATATTCATGTACACCACTAGTTGAAAAATAAAAGTTATATACAAGGACAATGCCCTGGTGGACTCAATTTTATTTCACACAAAAAGAATTATAGTAGTTAATGGATGGAAAATAATTTACATCGAATGGACTTATGGACTGACACATATAAAAATATAGTTGGCATGACAGTTACTAATATTTGGGCTCAATTTTGCAGCCCAATGCCTTGAGTGAGAAAGGTTCGTTTTTTTATTTTTTCTTTCTTTTTTTCCCTTGTCACTTCTCTGTACTAATCTGTCTGGATTCACGTTGCTGTAATTCATTTAAAAACAGTGGTTTTCCTGCAGGGGGTGAATTGGGCCACAAATGCCCAATAGCAAGCTGTATTGGTTGCCCACAACATGCCATTTGAAGAAAGAGGAACACATCAGTAGTCTGTATACATTTCAAGTTAGAACAACCAACCGGAAGAGCTCCAAAATCCAACAAGCTGGATATCATATTGAATTTATATAATATAATTAATGCCCTCATTTGCTTTCTTACCTCTTCTGTTTTGTTTTGGTTTGGAGGATTTACCTGCAAATAATCAAGCATTTATGAAATGTACCTAATGTAACAAGGCAAACACCAAGTTTCATTATTTCTTAGCTTAACAGTAATTTTCACACAGAACAAAAAGTTACAGATTTTTGGTCTAAGATGAGTAAAGAAATGACTTTATAAGAAAAAGCTAGAGGTGTGTGTGTGTTCATTCTTAATAATTAAATAGAGCTAAAGAGTGATACATAGCTGATAACTGTGCATACGTGTGTGTGTGTTTGCACATGTCTATCTATGTGTTGGCACAGCTTTGAAGACTGTGAACACTAACATAATTTGTTTTATGATGAGAAGGGGGGACTCATGGGTACCAAAAGCTTCTTCAGACAACTAGAGGAAGCCCCTCATACCTGTAAGGGACTTTAACTACCTCAATATCTGCCATAAGGACAACATGGGACACAATCCTCACATACACAAGCCTCACAATTGACAGTATGAAGAATTGAGTATTGTGTATTAAAATATGTGTATGCATATTTATATGTACACATACACTTCATTTTGCAAACATCAAGTATGTAAGAGGAGTTATACTGCTTCCTCGCTCTGCTTTTTTTTTTTTCAATTTTTAATAGTTTTCATCATAGATTTGATTTGGTTTGATTGAACTTCAACAGACATATATCTCAGTTTTTCACCTATTCATTTTTCTCCTCTAAAACATCACAGAATCAAAGAATAGCTGAGGTTGATACAGACCTCTGGAGATTGCCTAATCTAACTCATCTGCTCAAATCAAGTTCAGGCTGCCCAGAGCTGTGTCCAGTTAGGTTATCTCTGTAGATGGAGAATGCACAACACCTCTCGGCAACCTGTTCCTGTGTTTGACCACATTCACACTAAAAAAGTATTTTTATATGTTTAAACAAAATTTGTTGTATTTCTGTTTGTGTTTATTGCACCTTGTCCTGTCACTGGATACCACTGAGAAGACTGGATCTGCCTTCTTTATGCTATCATATCAGATATTTTTGTAGGTATTTACCTATTAAAGAATGCTTGAATAATTTACTGTAAAGCTTTATGTTAATTCAATTTAAAGTTTTATATCACAACTTTAAATAAGAGGGAATGAGGGAATCCAGGGCTATTTTGTAGAATGTTTCTTCATTGCTCTTTGGTTTAAATAAATGATCCTGACAGAAAACTGATTCAGAAATCCCAATCAAATTCATTCAAATTCTTTTGGTTAATTTAACAGAATAAAATGCTTTGGAGGTGAATGTGAGGGAAGTATTATGCATATATTCTGTGTACATTTGTGCAGAACTGCCTGTAGAATTACATAAATGCTATTTCATTTCAAATAATGTATTCCAGATAGCTGAACAGATATTAAAAATTTGTGTTCTTTCATAATGTACTGTTAAGTCCTGATTTATTGTTTATATGCAAATGTATTTCAGGGTCAATGTTACTATTTTTAAGTAATATTTTTAAAAAATCCTTTTGAATAAATAACACTTCTGTACAATTTTATAACCAATGACTGTTATAGTACCTGCAGTAGCAAAATCCTGGCTCTCCATAGAAAGGAATCTTTTCTCAGAACTAGTAGAGTAATGTGTAGATAACAAATCTAGGGCTTGTTAGTAATTTCTGTGCTGCCAAGAGAGAGAGTGACTTGTTCACCACTGGTATTGGGTTTCTTTGAAACCTTTTTTTCAGGATGCTCTGTAAGAATGAAGAGCATCAACTTAATACACAGTATAGACCCACCTATTTTGTTCCTCAGATCCACCTGAAAAGCTGTCTCATAGTTCCTACAGGGAAAGTGATTGCAGAGCCTCACTGTGTGTCCAAGCTGTGAAGTCTCTTGGCACAGCTTATATTCAGTTTGGCTCTCCTTAAGCACTGAGATTGGTCATTTACTGCATTCAAGCATCCCAAGCTTTTATTGGACTCTAAATCTGGAAACCTAGAAAAACGCTTGTGCCTTTATTGATCATCTGTTACCAGTTAAGCCAGCTATTAGACAGTAGCCTGATTCTTCTGTCCCCTTAGGAACCTTAACCAAAAGATCAAGCAGAAACAAATCCAAGAAACCAAAGCAGTTATCTTTAAAGTGATATGATCACAATGATATCTTGTCACCCAAATAAGTAGCTTCTGTTAGAATGAGGCACACAAAACCTCTCTTGATTTGCATGAAGTTTGGGTCTTCTGCTGTAACTGAAAATCAGTCTTCCTCACCTGCATTTTATGCAACCAACTTCATATCCTAATATATGGAAATAATGGCTTAAGTCTTTGTAAGGAGTGTGGTCATTCTTTAAAACTCGAACATTAGCTTTGCTCCTTTTTAAGCTTAACAGACAGAATATGTACATCCTACTGTCACTGTTGCTCTTAGCATTAAAAATTTTATTTAATTATAATAGATGTTCCATATATCCTTAGAATAACTGCCAAAATACCATTATGCTAACTACCTTTGTTTTATGAGCAGATATGTTTTATAACCAGATACTTTAACCAGAGGAAAAAAATCTGTCACCTGATAATTGCTAAAAGGATGGTAATAAGGCATATTGTTTATCTAATTCTTATGTTACAGGTTTGTGGCCTAATTTAATCTATTCTGAATGCACAGTAAATGCAACACAGTCATTTTTAAATCATAAACTTGTCGAAAAAGCCAGGCAGAGGTCTGCTAATGTGTTGGATGATGGATCTCCTATTTACTATTGATCTCTGAATTCAGAACCAATCCATTCCGAACTAGCAAACATTTTTCATATATTATTAGAAAATATTGAATGGCTCTTAATCAGTGACAAGCCTGTTTTGTCTGTAACTACCTGAAGTAGATTAGCAACAACCTACTGCAATTCACCAGAAAAATGAATCTTCTAGAGGCTGAATCTTGTGTGGTATATCTTGAACGAACTGACTTCACATTCAGCTACCCTCAAATTAAAGGAAAACTCAGATTAAGCGATCCAGATGTAGTGAGAAAAGTGCTGTAGGCATTCTTATATATGGAGATCTACATAAGCTTGTGTTGTATGGACATATTATACACTGTAGTTTGGATCACTGCTGTGGGAGGGTTTGATTCGAGCAAATTGGCTACTTGATCAATATGGTTGCTTTCTTTATTATCTGTCTCAAGCAGCTTCTGTTACATCCCACTTGCTACAGATGCCATTTTCTCTTCCTTAAACCATCCCATTCCGGTGACCAGTTTCCTGTATCTTGCCCTTCTTTATTTTTTTCTATTCAAGTTTTGGTGCAGAAATCCCCACTATACTACCCTAAACTCACCTTTGTGCTCCTTGGCCATTGGCCCTGATCCGGAGGATATTAAAAGAATAACACACATCTGGTCTAACTCAATATGTAATGCAAGTGGGTGTGTACAATCAGTATTTAATGAATAAATATTGTAGGTTTTTTTTCTACTTTTAAGAACCTTTCCTTTCAGAAGTTTGTCCCCCTCTTGAAGCCTATTACTTCTTCCTTTACATCTCCTTAACAGTTCTTTCCTATTAAGATGGTATTATTATATTCCTACAAGACTCAGAAGAGACTAAAAATAAAGGGCATGAATATAAGTATGTGGTTCAGTTCACTGATTAAGGATTCTAATTTTAGGTAACTACCAGCAGATATCTAGTTGTTTGGTAGCTGTTTATGCTCCTATTATACTCAATAGAAGTGGAGGGTAGGACCAAGTTGTGTAAAAGTAGGTACGTAGCACCACACAATTTTCCCTAAGATGTCCAAGACATGCACACAGGACTGGCAGGTAAGACACATAACATACAGGAAACCTCAACCCTTCTGAAGTATCAACAGAAGGCCACATAATATATTGCAGGGCATTTCATATGCCACTCTACTCTTGGTTTTATTTCCCTTGTTCTCAGCACAGCCACTTTATCCTAGAAAATATTTGGGGGTATTATCCCCTAGATAATGCCTACCTTAGAATAAACTAAATGCCCTTAATGCATTTGCAAAATAAACAAACAAATAAATAAATAACTACCAAAACCAATAAGCAGCAATGATGGGACACTAGCCTCTTTCCCAGGCTTATGTAAATGACACAAATCTTTCTGTTATCCTCTTATTTTCGAGGGAGGGTTTTGTATCTGTGCATGAAGAACATCAGACTCTTGCTGAAGAACAATCAAACCACAGGTGCTATGTAAGAAAAGGAAATTCAGTTAAATGTTTTTGAACTTATCTACCACATCATGTTTAATTGCAGAAGAGTCAAGCTGTCTCAGAAGGTGTATCACTTCTTATAGTCATATTGACTTTTAATAAAAGTACCAACTTTTAACCTTAATTTAGTGGGGAAATCCCTTCTGCTGCCAGCCCGTAGTCACTTAAGTACAAGTTATGGTGCTTTCAGATAATTCACTTTTCATAATGGCCATGCACTAGGCCTATACACATTAAGAGTAGGCACTTGCAGGCAGACAAAATAAGCATAGTGAATATTCTGAGAGAGTGAAATGTTTAAGAAAGATATTCTTTCACTGATTTTTTAATTTAATTTTTTTAAAACAAACAGAAGAAGAATAATTTTTAAAATTGTGTAACTGACATAAAAATATTTTAAATGTCAGACCCTAATTTTTACTCTTTTTATAAATTACAGATATACCAAAGTGAGTTGATTATATATTACATTTTTCCTCATAACTGTCACGCTCACAAAAAACCCACTACATTTTTAACATTGACATTAAATCACACAAGAGAAATAGTACTGTTCCTGCACAGAATAGTCCTCTATATCAGTTTACAGAGTAACTGTTCTCTCTACTGTCAAATAGCTGGGGAAGAAACTTCATCCTTGTCTCCTAGTTATATAACTAACAAAAATAATGCCAGCTACAATTAGCACTTTCTCTTCTGAATCTTCCAATCAGCAAGCACTGAAATAAAGGTTTCAACTTTAAAGGATGCATGTACCATAATAATCTGAGTTTTCATTTCTTAGGAAATTCCACTGGGTTTTTTTTCCTATCCTAATAACATACATTTTTTAAATTTCCTCTGAAAAATAACATTCTTGAAACACAATTCACTCAAATAGTTTTGTTGTCATAGAATGAAAACATACTGCGTGTTTAAAAGTAATTTGTCAAACTATAAATAGGAATTTCATTTCAAAAGTAATTTAGAATGAAAAAAAAAAGAAATATAGAAATAGTTTTCCTAGAATGACAAAATAGGATGTTTCAATACTAAAACATTGGGGAATTATTGCTGCTTTTAACATGTGGATTATCTCTTAGCAGAAAACATTTTACACTGCCAAACCAATTTAATAAAAAAAAGTCCCACCTAGACTTACTCAAAATAAATGTGAAAGCCTGTGAAGATTGCAATCTAGGCAGGCTAAAAAAAGTAGTTCAGATAGGGATGCCCTGGATAACAAAGGACAGTTATCTCTGCTGATATGGCTGGATGTGTCAGAAGCTGGCATCACAATTTCTCAATTACTTGTGTGCAAGATAACATGAGGCTGGACTTGGCTGTCCCTGCTCATTCCAACCAGACAGTTCTCAGTAGTCAGCCAGTCACTTGCACCCTTTCCTTAAGACTGCTAATCTTCAGTGTCCTACAGAATTCTGAGATGCCTCTTTTGTGAAGGGCTTCTTAAGAAGTAAATAATTCCATGCAATGAAGTGAGACCATCATACACCAACTATAGACATGACACCAGGCAGTGCAGGGCTCCTGGGTCAAACAAAATCATGGCACTACCAGCAGGGAGAGGAAAATGTTTTCAGAAACTTCAAAGACGTTAATTAAACATTTCTCCTCTTCTCATTATAAAGGTAATAGACATTTAAAGGATTATTGAGCTCATTGCTGGACCATGACAAACACATACACAACCTTTTTCTTCATTATATATCCTCTGTGGCAGACACCTTTTTTCACCCTTTGTTTAGTTATTAAAATGTTTTCTGATGGAGATAATGCAAAAGCTAATTTGAAAGTCCAAGTATATACTATGCACCAACCCATCTTTAAAAAGAGATGTAGAACAGAACACTGTACCATTGTTCTATCTCTTCTTCCTGATTTCCTAGTTTATGCAGGAGTTTTAGTCTGGATCCCAAAAAGAATGCAAGCTGGAATGAGATGATGTTTTTGAAGAACCTAATGCAACAAAAAGATTTACTCTCAAACTTTGAATTGTTATGCTTTGTAGGGTACTGCAAGAATTATATCTACACAAATCTCCACCCCATTGAGTAACGTCACACTTTGAATAAATGTAAAATGCTACATTGTTTGTGGTGCTAGGGGAGGGGGGAAGAGAGAGTATGTTCTAAATATTTTTTTCCCTCCTCAACAGCAGCAGCAGAAGACTTGATGTGGAGTATTTTACCGGTTGCTGCACCTAAAATCTTCATATAGGCTAAATTATAGTGTCATGTTTTTAAAAGTTGCTGTACTTGCATTCACAATGTTATGATTCTGCCTAGAAATGACATAAACAAGGAAGTGGGAAATTAAAATATTACCAGTGCTATGAAGCCTGTATAACTATGAACACCTATTAATAATTTTCTTGTAAACTATTTATGCATATAAAGATAGTTCTCATTATATGTTCTAGGTTTCATTTGACCTTTATTCTACCTCCCCTCTTCCTGTTCTGGTTAATTATTTCTAGGTTACAAGTAGGTCATGAGCTATGGCTTTTAGGAACAATGGACCTAATAGAAAAACATTTTATTTGATAGAATGAGATATCAGATTAATGGGAATTGCGCTTCCACACTGTTGCAAGAATAAACCTCTCAATTTGTTACATGATTGTCCTAGATCATAGATTACCAAACCAATATCGCTTGACATGGTCAAATGGTTTACTGTCTTGTAGAGAGTAAACAGAGTGGTGTTTGTTGTTAGAACTTTTTTTCTACAAGGAATGATGCATTAAAGATAAAATAGTATGAGCAGGATGGAAGGACAGACTTGTGAAATGTGATGGAAGAGACAACAGAATACAGAGTTTAATTTAACCTCTTTGCTATCATAAAAAAAGATATTTAGGTCAGACAACACATCCTGATATTCCCCAATGATGGCATTATAAAGTGACAAATGTTCTCTTCAATAATGTATAAGGTGCATTTGATCTGTTTAAAAAGAAGTGTTGCTGGGATATAATGTCAGAAGACAGTTTCAATGAGTTAAGTGAAAAACAGTACAAAAATAATCTTCCTCTTTTTAAAAAAATTCTTATTAAAATTAATTTTAAAAACCTGTTCATGGTATATAGTGGTTACAGTACAGTCCACAGTGACAGCTGATTACAAACACTCCCATTCTCAACTTTGACTACTATAAAAAGTCTTAGTTTTAAAGAAGTGAAAAATGGCTAGCACAGATCTTATAGGCATCAATTCTCGAATTGGCCATAGGACCTGGATTATTTTTTCACTCCATAGAGGTAATCTCTCCTGGTTAAACTAACCTAAATAAAGTCCACCTTGAAAAATAAATGGAAAGCCATGAGAGATTGTTTGCTACTGAGCTTCTTTCACAAATACTAAAAAAAACTTTTCTTTTTTTTTAAAGGAAATAAATCTATTATTTGTAATTTAGTTTTCCAAATATTACTATTGTAATACTTGTTATATAACTTGATTTGACCGTATCAACTCATATTGGTTTGATAATCTATGAGCTAGGGACAACCAGTTAGCAAACTAAGGGCTTTATTTTTGCAATAGCATGGAAGTGCAGTATCCATTAACTTTAATAAATGCTGTGTAATTATGTCAATTGCTGAAAAGTCCTCCTGAAATCTTAATAAAGGACAAAATAAACAAACCAAGAAACAATATGACTGCAGTTACAGTTGTTATTCTATGAATAAAAATTACTATTGTAAAATTGAATAATTGGAAAGCATAAACACATACAATCAGACCTCACAATCAAACTTTCTCTCCTTTTAGCATTAGTATTACCCTCTCTGCATTTCATAATATAATTTAATTTTTTATGTTACAAAATTTCCTGAAGGGCATAAATGCATTTCAGCTCTATGCAGTGGTAATTCAGTTTTAAAACATGCATAAACACTCAATAAACAGCAAAAAGCTAATAGGTTGTGTATGGGGTCTGACCTTTCCTAGTTATTTTTCAATATTTTTTAACAGTTAAGAAACATTCATTGAAATAAGTTGAGAGAATTTTAGTCTATTATTTACTTTAGAAAAATAAATGTTTATCAAATGGACCTGAATTGATAATAATATGATAGTTCATGCTTGAGAAGCCTCACAATTGCCAATGTGAAGAACTGGATATTGTCTCCCTGGCATAATCATGTGGAGAGTGGATTGCATTTATACTTTGCATGACCTTGAAAACAGTTTCCCAGACCAATGTCAGAAACATTTTTTTTAATATTGCTGCTGCTGCCAAGCACATAGAATAAACAAAAAACAAAACCAAAAACATAAACATAGTGATACTAAATGAAACAGTTGTTTTCTTTTTTTTCCAGTGTCTTAGGATGAAAAAAGCCCCATAATTATGATCTATAATTGAAAATGCAGATTTTGTAAGACATTTCACAAGAGGATTTAGCATTACTGATTTCTTATATCTTGTGAACCTGAATTTGAATGGCTAATGTTTTTCATATGTATATTTAAATATTCATTGAGATTCCAGATTCCTTGATTCCATGATCCTAACTTGCAAAGATGCTAGGTTTGATTCACAAGCTGTGGTTGAATGTTGGGTGTTTTCAGTAGCTTTGAGTTCTTCGTTGCACTATGTATTCCAAAATTTAGCAGAAGACAGTTTTTCTTTATTTCACGTCATTTTTCTTTTGCAAATTTTTTGTCATTCTACAAATATTTTTCCACTATGTCGGATAGATGCTAATGCAACTATTGTGAATCATAAAGATTTTCTTTGCTTCTTAGAATCAGTATTTGCCTATGCTATATTTATTGATCTGTTACTCAGCAGTTCTAGTGTTCTTTGAAGAAGACTCAAGAAGGTCTTTATTTTCCCTTTGTTCATACCTCAACCTTACTGTAATGCTCTCCAGGATTGTAAAATATTAATTATACCTCTAGCTAGGAGAAGGTTACGTGCTCCATGCAATTGTAAGAGAAATCTTTCTTCCTGATGGAGTGAACAAGAAGGCTACACAGGCTTTTATGATGGAAGAAAACAATCTGGGTTTACATGCAGCTATGAAATTTCTAAGTACCACATATATATCTATTTTATTTTTTTATTTCACCAGTCTATTTTCCAACTGAATTTCGGTTTTCACCTGTTTACATTGTAACCATGATAGGTCCCCTTATCTATATGTAAATACATCCATAAGTAATCCGTATTTTTTAAGTTATTTTTTGTGACATTACTCTTGTGTTTATTCAAACTCAACACTTTGTACAGCTGTAGAAATGCTCCACTGTATTTAAAAAGTTAATGGATTACCATAGTACTAAAGAAATGTTCTTGATTTAAAATAGGTATTGGAGTTATCAACCTGTTTAAGATTTGTCATTCTTGGACAAGACCCTCAAGCCTCAATGTTTCCCAATGATATCAACATTTAGTGGGAAAAAAAATTCTTTGAGAAATAACAATCTACTTTTCAATTGTGCTACAGCACAGAGTCTGCTATAGTTACAGTTTATAATGATTTATTAATGCAGTCTGGTTTTGGTTGCTCAAGCATATTAATTTTGCTTGATCTGAATACTGTCTTTGACACTGTCAATTATAACATTCTGCTTGATCATTCATGAAATTATGTAGCACAAACTGGCACTTGCTTTGAATAGGTGTCAATCTTATTTATCAAACATGTGTCCATATGTGTCATTACATATTAGCTTTTTTCTGTACTACCGTGGCACACTGTCAGTTTCTTCAGTATTTACACAAACTCATTTTTACTTAGTACATGGTACTGGATTTCTTTTAGGTAACTCCATTCATCAGGTATTTCTTTGTTCCTGTGAGGTAATCAAGGACATGGGATATTTGCTTTGTACAGCTGTATAGAAAACCATCAGACACTAGAAGGAACATATTTGTTCTTTGAACATGTATACACACACACAGAAACATGTATGCAAGTTCTGGGCAGTGGTAAAAATGTTTTGCTTTTTTTAGATGAAGTTAATCAGGAGAATATTATGACTCTGCAATATGTCACATCTGCAAAAGACCTTATGAGGGAAAATTATGAGAGTTTTAACAATTCTAAATCTATTCTTGTATAATTCTTCTGGATATTTCTCATCAAAAATACAATCATTATCGATAATTAAGATAATTGTGTAGGAATGCTCATGGAACAGTACACAGCAATCACCGTTTAACTTAAAATATCATAGTGTTTATTTATTTATAGAAAACTCTGGATGCATCCCTTTAATTTGGTTTACATCAAGTATCTACACTGATTTCAATTCAAGATGTGTGTTTACTTTAATAGTAATATTAGCAGTTGATGCCCGGCATATATCGTCGAGGTAACACATGCTTTCTCTCACTGTTCCTCTTGAACAACAAAATGTTTAGGACTCTCCAGACATTTATTTTCACATGGTTGGTTTTTTCCTCTGTGAAACTGATATATATTAATGGGAAAAAAATGCTTTTGTACTCAAGATGTGAGCTGTCACCTAGGAAATGCATTTGCCTGGTTCCAGTTTAAGCCTTCTTCATGTTTCCAAATTGCAGTGCAACTCTCAAACAGAACACTACACTGAGACAAAATGTGTACAATAATCAAGATAACTCCAAGTTGTTTTGTCACCATGGTAACTGTGACTTGGGTCCACCTTAGAAACTCTGCCTGGCACAACATTGTCAGCTATAGACATTTGGGAATTTTTTAATGATACTACTTAGACCACCAAAGGCCCTAATGTAGACACAGCAATTCTGAACAAAAAAATATCCTTTTCTCATATAGCTTATTTTGTGTGGGAAGCTGGTATATACTACATCCACAGAGACATATTTTTATCAGTAAAAGCTGCATCTACATTTAGAGCCTTTCTTGAGATAGATGTGTTAGCAATCCTCTCTAGTTTAGACTAGCCCTTAGCAGTATAAAACAATTAAAGATAATCCTGAGCGTGCCTTGAAATGATAATGTTTTCTGCAGCTCTTTTGTTCATGATTTTCAGGTGTGTGCTTTTCTCTACCACCCCTGCAGATCGTGTAATATAGATTGCATACTGATAATGCAGGCTGTTATCTGTAGGTGTTCCTAAATAATGAATAGTCCACTGTAACATCTTTCTTTACAAATAACTAGCAAAAGCCAGCTTTAGTCTATTTTTTTTAACAAAATAACTCAGAAAATTTCTAAAATAGAAGCCTACCTCAAGGCTTTTAAATCTATTCTTGGGCACCCAAGGGTGCCTTTCAAGTCCCATTCATTTCAACTTCTAAATTATATGAAGTCCAAAACTGGCCATCTTTCTTTAGGCTAGACTGTGCCTGGACAAGCACGAACACTTGTCCTGAAGCTACAAGGAACCTTACCCAACATTTCAGTCCCTATGGAACCAAATCTAGGCCCAACATTCTCTAAATGTCCCTATCTTACATGTCCATATATGAGAGACAGCAAAAGGCCAGATTGTAGCACATAAGGAAGCACATTTTACCCTCTTGAGAGTGTGTGTCCATCACACTGTAATAATAATTATGTCTGATCACATCTTCCTCTGGGAACTACGATGAGAAACCTTTGCAATATACTGGGTTGCTGAGGGTTCTGGGTTTCTTCTCATCTTTAGTGTGCTTTAGCTACTTTTTCAGCAGAAACTCCCTTTCCATTACAGGCACCTCTATGTACCCAGTAAGAGAAATCTCAAAATGGGGGGAACACACTGTGTTTAATATGACATTTTTACACTAACTCTAATTTATTTTAAACTCAGTTGTAACTTTTAGTAGTCCTTGGTGTTAAATTGAGCCACATCTAACAGAAGATTTTCCTTACGAAAGTCATGCTTTCACTGACTCAGATACTGTGAAGAATTCTGGAAAATTGAGAGGAGTAGCCTCTAAATGATAGTTTGCACAACTGACAATTGAAGAACAGCATTACTGCAAGCTCTAATTTGCCAGCAGAGATAGAGCCACTAAGTACACCAATGATTAAGGCACCACTTTTCACTTGTCTGTCTTTCTATAACCATGATTCTAGGAAGATATTTATAGGAACATAAAGAAGGACAAAACATCCTTTTGGTTGTTTTTTTGTTTGCTTGTTTGTTGGTGTTTTTTTTTTTTTTGTCACAGTCTTCCTCTGTCTACCAAAGGAATTATTTCAATATATTATTAGTCATCTTGGAATTAATCTAAACGTTTTTCCTGGGTGATCTTAAGGGTTTTCAGCATAGTTAATCTATTGGTCCTTTTCTCTGCTATTCTCAGCTGATTAATTTAAAAACACAAGCCATACAAACCACCCTTCCCACCACCCTTGTTTTTAAAAAAAGTGTTGCAAATTATGCTCTTTTTTTTTTTTCCTGAAAGAAACAGCTTTAACACAAGCACAGGTGGCTTGGTTAGAGTCAACTTACAGTATATGTACTGAGAGGAAAAGAAATAAAAGTATAGAAAAAATTTATATTAAAAAGCCACAAACTCATAAAATAACAACAAAATTAAATATCAGAGAAAGAAATAAAAATGTCAGTATTTTCATTATATATCCTTATCTTTACATGTTTTATTCCATGCCAAAAACTCTGTGAAGACTAAAACCCAGCATGTTAAGTATGTTATTTCAGTCTAGAAATTAATTTTCTCTCACATGTATATTGGGAAAAGTTAATTTGTGCCATTTTTTTAATATTATATATTTGAATGAAATGCATTGTTAAAAGTTGGAATACTTTCAGTCTATTGAAATCATAGGAGAAGTTAGATAAATGTTAGCATAAACCATTATCTGTAAGGAGAAAAACATGTCTGTAAGATGCAGGCTTTTTTAATAAGTTTTGGTTTATACATGTTTGGAACACTAGTATCACTTTTTATACTTGGTATTATTGGTATTGTATGTTAGCTTTAGACTGCTCTTACAGTGCTTTATAGACAAGGTTGTCCATAATTAAAGGAAGTATGTGTATGCAAGTATGTATGTAAGTTTATGTGTGTGTGCCCATGTGTGTATACATATACTATATATGTAATTTTAAAATTATACTTGACACTATAGTCTCACTTTAATACCTTTTTATTTGCCAATAATCTTGTATTCGACTGCTGTGTGGTTGAAGAAAACCCAGGATAGAAAATGTTCTGGTATGTTATGAGCAGAACCATCATGTCTCACACAATGAGCATGAGACTCAAGACACATGGCATTTGGTTTGCACCTTCTCACAGCAACACTTCTGTTCCATATGTTTTTACGGAGCAAAACCAGTTCATTTGTCATACTTTCTGATCCACATGCCAATCACAACTTAGCTGTGATCTGTCAAACAGTTATGCCTGTCACATGGGGGTCAGAAGGAGAAATACCTTGCTGCTATGCTTCAGCTAGAGGAAGAGGGAAGGAGGTTAATGTAGCAGATCAGCCTCAAAGGAACTCCACCACAAAGTAGCATTACCCATCTGCAAGCTAGTACTTTTACACTGGTTTACCACTTGAATGTGTTGAAGACAAATTTTAGTGGCCACTGACACAGTTTGTATTTCCATCCAAACTCTTAAAACAAAACTACCAAGCAAAGTGATCACGCAGGTACACTAGAGCACTCTGCATGGAGGTTCAAATTTTTGTTGTTGGAATGCCACAGAATCTTAAATCTACTGATGCTTTGGCTGAAGCACAAATATAACCAAGTGTGGTGGGTTGACCCTGGCTGCATGTCAGGTACCCACAAAAGCTGATCTATCACTCCTTTCCTCAGCTGGACAGGGGAGAGAAAATATGAAAGGCTCGTGGGTCGAGATAAGGACAGGGACAGATCACTCACCAATTACTGTCACAGGTAAAACAGAATTGACCTGGGGAAAATTAATTTATTACCAATCCAATCAGAGTAGGGTAATGAGAAATCAACCCAAATTTTAAAACACCTTCCCTCCACCCCTCCCTATCCCCTGAGCACAGCTTCACTCCTGATTTTCTCTCCCTCTTCCCCCTCAGTGGCACAGGAAAATGGGGAATGGAGGTTGGGGTCAATTCATCACATGCTGTCTCTACTGATCCTTCCTCCTCATGGGGAGGACTCCTTACTCATCCCCTGCTCCAACATGGGGTCCCTCCCACGGGCTGCAGTTCTTCACAAACTGCTCCAGCGTGGGTGCCTTCCATGGGCTGCAGTCCTTCTGGCACAGACTGCTCCAGCCTGGGTCCCCCACGGGGTCACAAGTCTTGCCAGAAAACCTGCTCCAGCGTGCGCTTCCCACAGGGTCACAGCCTCCTTTGGGCACCCACCTGCTCCAGCGTGGGGTCCTCCATGGGCTGCAGGTGGAGATCTGTTCCACCGTGGACGTCCCTGGGCTGCAGAGGGACAGCCTGCCTCACCATGGTCTTCCCCACGGGCTGCAGGGGAATCTCTGCTCTGGCGCCTGGAGCATCTCCTCCCCCTCCTTCTGCACTGACCTGGGGGTCTGCAGGGCTGTTTCTCTCACATATTCTCACTCCTCTCTCTGGCTGTATTTTCTGTTCTGCAGCAACTTTTTTCCCCTTCTAAAATCTGTTCTTCCAGAGGCGCGACCGCCATCACTGACTGGCTCAGCCTTGGCCAGCAGTGGGTCTGTCTTGGAGCTGGCTGGCACTGGCCCTCTCGGACATAGGGGAAGCTGCCCTTACAGCTGGACTTACAGAAGCTGCCTCTGTAGCCCCTTCACTACCAAAACCTTTCCATGCAAACCAAATACAGCAAGGACTTCAGCTTTCTGCAGAATATTGAGAGTGCAGTTTGCTGCGCAGGCTAGTACATAACTGCTAGCATAACTACATGTTCATTGCTCCCATTCCTTAGAGCATAGCAATCAAATGTTTCTGCCTAGTATGGCAGCCAGAATTCACAGAGAAGCAGAATTCACATAGAGAATTTCCTCTGTCCACCAAAAGAAGCTATATACATAATCCTGAGTTGTCTGACTGTATTCCTGGTGTTACACTTCGACAGTAAACATCTCCTGCCTTTGACTTCCTTCTGCAGCTGTATATGTAAATAACACCATTTCCTTTACAATGAATGATGCTTCCCTAGCTCCAAAGTTTTCATGTGAAAGATTTGAAATAGTCTTAACCTACTTATTGATCAAAATAGTCTATTGTTTGCCATATATGAAGCTATCAGTCAGTTCATATTTATTCTTCAGTTCCTTAATGTATACACATAGAAAAAAAAGGGGGAGAATGTAGACATAGCTTTAAAAAACACATGTCTTTAAAGGACATCTGGAACACATTTCTCAATGAATGGCAAACTGCTCCCATACATGCCTTGATATAAAAAAGTACAATGAGTCACAGATTCTTTGCTGAATGAGTAGTGCTGTGCTCCTGACCATTCAAAAGGATTAGGTGAATTCTAAAGAATTCAAAATCCTTTTAATATGAGGATTTAAACTGCTGAGTTTGGTAACTCAGCAGTGATTTTTTCAAAAGAACTTATGTGATTAAAAAGAACAAATGCTACTGAAAATCCCAATAATGCAAAGAAGTTGGTCAAAATAATGTAGAAGTGTTTTGACGTTTCCCAGTGAATGTCTAGAATATAGATAGACATTTTAAAGGATGAGAACTAGAATGCAAAGTGAGATTCACAGCTCTAGTTCCAGTATCTCTGCATTGTTATGAAATATAAATAGTCCTTTAGATGAAGATGAAGAACTTACAAGTCACCAGAATGCCTAAGAAAAACATGCAAGTTTTGTGGTTTGCTTGTGCACTTAAAAACTTAAAAAAATTCTGTAATGCTTTTGTGGATTCTGCTGGTAGCACTTCTGATAATTCTATTTACATACTTGAAATTATTGACCTGTCCCTTAGGTATTGGTATTTTCTGAACATATTAGTCCTGTAAATAAACACCTGGTTAGTTTATAAATTCTCTATTGCTACTTATTATGTGTTTGTACAGCGCCTATCAGCATGAGCCCTTATTGGGTGCTATTATAATTTGTGTAACATATTAATAGTAATTTCATGAATTAGTATTTCCTATAAAAGGAAATAAAATTGATGATATGTGACATCTTCCACAGCATAATTGTTTGCAAGTAAAGAAATGTGAAATTTTCTTGCAAGTCTTAACTACAACATGATGTCCATGTACCTGGAGTGACAAACACCAGACCTTCAGAAAGAACTCTGTTCTACCTCCTTCAGATAAGGAAAAATACAGCATAAGTTAATCTCCTTCATAGCATCACTTAAAGGTAATTATACCTTTAGTGGCATCAACAAAATTTGAGACTGAAACACCTGCATGCATTCAGTTTGTGATGTATTAGCCATTTAGGAGACAAGTATGAGACAGGTCACAATTAAGGTTTTAACTAGTTTATTTCTTCTAACCTGCTTCCCTTTTGATTTTAGGATACAAATTGATGACTAGCTATAAAAAGCTAACTCTTAATTTTTTTAATTTTTTTTTTAAAAAAAAAAACATTGATGTCCTACCTAGGATTAGTTTCAAGAATCTGAGGGACCCACAGTCAAACCTTGATATCATAATTTAGGAAGCATTCTGAAACAGGGAAATAAATAGGTAATTTATATCTTGTTTCAACAAGACACAAGTACCTAGAAATTCAGGGAAAAATTCTAAAATTTCCAATTAATTTCCACTACACAATTGCTTCTACCATTAGAAAAGTAGTTAACTGACATCACTTGTTTAATAAAAGGCTTCATTTTAAAGTGGAAGCATAAATAATATTACTGGAGGCCTTGAAGGAAATAGCTGTTGATCTAGTTTGAGCTGTTAACAGTCTGCCTAGTCAAAGTCTTTATTATGTAATCACAGAAGATAAACATAGTATAATCACGTATGTTGAAAGATTATTGTCAGCCCTTCTAAAACAGATGGGGAATATGGACATTAATTTTCTTCCACCTGCAAAGACTATGTTACCTATGTTGTCCATAGCTGTAATGAAAGATTCATAGCATCATAGAAAGTGTGGTGGAAATATATGTCAAAATGTTAGATACTAGGTTTCCTCCCTGATGGCATTCTTGATTGAGAAATGTCAATGATCCAAACTCAATGATGGACAACTCTCTGAGAAACCGCTTAACAGTAATTCTCTTTGAAGGTAACTGTAATTTTACCATTATTAGTTTCAAAAGGAATGGGATCAAACTAAGACAATCCCAAGACTGGTTTCTACTCTACTCCAGAAAAATGGGGAAGATTCTTAAGCAGAAAAAATGTTACTTACCTTTTTATATATTAAGATTGATGTCTTACATGCAACAATAAAAGTGAATTGAATCAAAGAAAGAGTCTACAGTTTAAAAAAACACCTGTTGTAAATTCTAGGATAAGATTTTAATAATGCAAGTGTTGATCTTAATAAAAACATTGTATTTATTGTTTATAGATTAAGCATTTTGTAAATCAAGGCATTATTTTTACAAGGAAAAGTTGCCACTTTTTAGGGCTGCTTTTTTTTTTTCCAACTTATCCTTCTGTGAATTTCCTTATATTTTATAAGCATTTCCTGCCTCAAGACAGTAGGGAAAAACTGGGACTTGCAGTTAACTGAGACCATTTCAGACTGGAAATTTCCAGGAAGATATGATTTCCCTTTGAAGGTGCTTAAAATTAATCTCTTTCAAACTATGGCAGTGGCTTTTAATTAAGCTAGCATTACTACTCATTTCAAGAGGAAAAAACATTGTAAAGCTCTCTCTCTTGACCTTTGAAATAATAGCTAACCTCAGCATAAGCCAACACTTTAAACAAGACTGGAATTAGGGGGTACCAATTGTGCTAAAACCAAGAAGATTGTATCTGACTTGTTATTGCCATAAAATTTTCTTCGTTGCTCATCAATCCATCTAAACAAAGATGTGTGACTAAGCTGAGTCCTTAGCAGACCACCTCTCTTTCCCAGGTTCCAAACCACTGAGTTAGTCAGCCAGCGATCTGCAGTGGGACTGGAAGCAGCCATGGGGCCTGTAGTGTCAATCTCCTTTATTCTCTAAAGTGTATAATAAGGAAGTTTGAAAATAGTTCAACAAGTCTTGGGTTTACCTATTAGCTTTCACACTCACATCCAGGATTTACTTGCACGATATGACTGTTTCTATCTTCTCATGCTTTTTAGTAGTCACCAGTAAAAAAGGCTCAGTTAACTCCTGCTATGAAATTTTGCCTACCAACAGCACAGCCAGATGCTGTTATCATGAAAGCTAGTGGCTTGACTAAAACTGTCATGCCTTTCTAGAAAGGAAGGAATTAATGTTTGCAAATTACTATAGATTTTTTCCCCATTCTTCTGCTTTGTGTTTAAAAATAATTACTGTAGGCACTGAATTATCTGTTTTATTTTATCACGAACTTATATTGTGGTTTGGAGTCTGTTTTTCTAGATCTCATATTCAGATGTGGTTTCCTCCTCATAAGACTTAAAATCAGTGACAGACATGGCATTTTCAATTCTTCATCTGGAATCACCAAAACATTTTCACAAATACGTTAAGGATAACACATGCATTTTTGGATACACACCTGCTTCCTTACTTATTCTAAAAGACAATTTATACATTTGCAATGGCTTTATCATGCTGATGGCAACCACAGTTGAAAGACAACAGTGAAGGACACAGATCTAGGTTTAATTCCCACTATACCACTCAATTTGCAGCTTTTCTCCTTTCTCCTTCCTGTGCGATGTAGTATCTTACATGTTTAGAATGCAATTTTTTTAGAACAGCATCTATTTCCTATCATATTCTATAATAAGCCAGGATCAGGTGATCTTTAATCTTGTTGCATCTCTAGATTCCACTATAAATAGATAATAACAAGTCATATAACAAAGATATATAATTTGTAATTATGACATCAGCTATGTAAATGGGAGAATAAAAGACTAGTTTAAGTGTAAAAACAAATTGTGTGTGTGAGGAAAACAATATGTAAAAGCAAATAATGTATAATACTACCCTTTGATCTCCAGGCTGGTCTTATTAATTCCTGTGGAACCAGAAAACTCAGAGATGCCAGGTGACAGAAAACATTTTATAAAAGAAGCCTGATGAGGGCTGGACTTGTGCAGGGGAAAATGAGCTCAAACACAAGTTCTGGGCTAAAAATGCATGTAAAAGGGTATTATAACTTAAAAGAAAAAAAAAGGATATATATTTTTCTGCAAAAGTTCTTCCCAATACTCTTGTGTATCTCTAAAACCTAATAGCAGCTTGAAAAATGGACTGAATAATAGAAAAAAATCAAAGATAAAATCTCATGGGTTCTGAAGACTTTCTGCACTAGAACACAAAAAGATAATAACTTTGACAAGCATTTATAACTTCTGTTAATATCTATGTATGCATGAATTGAAGAAGCAGCTGAAAGCATTCCCTGAGGCAATAAGTAATGTAAGTAATGGAGAACTGACAAGCAGTAACAGCTGGATTCAATCACCCCCTATAAGGTACATTCCTCAAATTCAAAAAACTTAGGGAAAAGAGAGTTCATTCCTTGAAAATTACGTAATTCAGGACTGCTGAAAGGGTCATCCAAAACAAAAAAACAAGACTCCAAATATGAATCACTGAAACTTCATATCAAAGAAGAACCGTTATCACAAGAATACAATGGTCTGAATGATTCTGTGGAAATCACTATCATTTTGCAAGAAGATGCTACCATGACTCCTAGCTTTCAGTGTGTTACATAAAATCTTTTATTAGTAACAGTGAAGCCTAATGCTGCTACTGAAAATTATTTTTAATGAGTCTTGAAATGTTAGTTTAGGTCAATTTCTCATGTTATTCACTAACTACAGTAAACCAGACTGCAATTTAATTTGAATTTAGGTTTCATTAATGTTTCCTGTTGATATCATTAAGCTGATGAGCTATAGGGTACAATGAGGCTTTACAAATAATGCTACTATTGTGCCATATTTCCATAACTGCATTAAAACTTACTGTTAGTTCATTTCTCAGGTTACTGAACTTTTAAACTGATAGAAAAAAATTCTTTAAGACAAACCAAACACAAAATCTTATACAGTTGTCTGTCAATAAAGCATTTTTGTTGCTTATGATAATTAAACAAAATCAATATATTAACTCTAAACATAATAATCTCATTTCACTTTCCTCTGACTGGGGTTTAAATTCAGACGGTTGCTTTATTTGCTTTTTAAAGTGTATTTTAAAGTGTCCAAAAAAAAAAAAAAAAGGAAAATGGATCCTATTTAAAAACAAAACAAAACAAAACAAAACAAAACAAAACAAAACAAAACAAAACACCTCTGTATCAGAATATCTTGTATTCTTACCAACAGGCAAGGAATAAACTAGTAAGACCAAACAGTGGATTTCAATGAGGTATTTCAATCCAAAAAGTGTTGGATTGGTCAGTAACAAATCTGATCCTACTGAAGACAGCAGTTACGATTATTTAGAAAAAAACATTTAAGAATATTAAAGTTAAGACAGTGGATTTCAATGATCCAATAGATTTAAAAAAAAAAAAAAGAGTGAGAAGCTTTTTTCCTCTTTTTTACTCGCCTTAGTATATCAGACACAAAAAGTCTGCAAAAGAGTTCCAGGTACTGATGGATTAAAAGGCATTAAAAGGCATTAAAAGGGCAGTTAAGCCAGTTAGGGGAGATAAACGCCTTGCCATGGACCTAATGGATTTTTTTTTTTCACTCTCCATTTTGCTTTTTTTTTTTTTTTTCTTAATCTCAACAGTTGATAATGGGGGGCGGGGCAGGGAACAACTTTGAGGGCTCATTTCAGTTGCCAAAACACAGGTATCTGGTGCCTGAGGGTGCTTGGAACAGTGACAAAGTCTGGAAGGGAGGAAGCAGGACTGCATGGGGGTACAGCCCTTCCACAGAGGGAGCTGGAGGCCAGGGCAGCTGGGCAGGGCTGTGGGCATGGCACAGAAGTTTCTGTTTAAGCAACTGACCCAGTGTCACCATATTCCCGTTCCTCTGTGATGACAAATTTACTATGACAGGTTTTAGTGCAAAACTTCAGATGGACCTATGGTTTGCTGACATCTGTCATGAACCCCAGCTACATTTTGCCACTGGTTTACTCTGAAAATTTTTCAGGAAAACAATTTTAGGAAATCTTGCTTTAGACACAAGGATATCAATTCTTTGTCATCAAAACTGGAATATTCTTCTATCATATTGAAAGATCAGGTGAACCAGATGGTCTGAAACAAAGTAACTTTGAAATGGGGAACTAATTATAGACCATCTTTGGACAAAATTAAACATCTTTCTTTTCTGTTAAGAAACGCAAAACGTGATAAAAATCTGGAGCACAAATAAAACACCAGAGAAAGGATTCCAATGTTGAAGACCACCTTGACTGAAATATCTTTTCTGTTGTGCATATTTTGGAATAAAAATACATTTGTTTAAAGTCATCTGACTTTTTATTCAAATGGACTCCAACATTAACTACAACCTATTTCCTTCATCCTTGATCACTCATTTGCTACAATCTTCTGAATAGCAAAATCTGTAAACGAACTGTGTAGATATATAATTATTTAAGCTAGGAGACTTAAATCCAATTATGCTGAACAACAGCTAATACATGTACTAAAATATATTTTTTTATTAAATTAAGCATCTCTGGAAAGTTTTATTACGAACTCCTAAAATAAAACAGCAAATGGATAAAAAAGTAGACATGTCTGCCTGTGAAACTAAAATAAACTCTTAAAAGTCCTAATGCCATGAAATAAATACAATGGCTAAATTACTTAAAAAAAAATACCACCTGAAGAGTGTCTATAACTTAATCACTTTTTTTAAAATATAGAGCTGGTTGCAGAGGAAATGAGAAAGCACAAATACTGGTAATCCTATGACCTTTTCTAATGTATTATAAAGATGCTCAGATTATAGCTTGACCTCAAAGATGCAGTTGTGAGTAGTTTTAATGTTTCATTCATCATTCATTAGGATTCAGTCACGTGTTGGGGAGGGGGGGTTGAAAGATAACTTTGTTTTTGTTTTTTTTTAAATCAAAATGTCACTGCAACCCTGGGGAAAATATGCGTTGGCAATATTTTGTTCACCATCCGTGGCAATGCTGTTTTCCATTACAGAAGTATGAGAAAATAAGATGAGAAGGCATTTTTAATAAGCTTTTGTCCCACAGTCACTTCCTCAGTTATGATCACTAAGCATTTGTCATTAATTTTATTTCTGTTTTGTATTATTTAGGTTTCTAAATATAATTCAGAAAAAAAGATGTCCTAGACACTAATTCTTAGGTTAGTGACCACTTTAAAATAACATGATGCAGTTGCTATTAAAATGTAACGCAGCCTTTCAGTAGACCACTTGTGCCTGACAACTAATTTTTTTGTTGCTCCCTTGGGTAGTTGCTAGAAAGAGTTCCCAGTGTAGATCCATCCTCTGGCTGAAGCACAGAAAGGAAAAGCTGAAAAATGAGCAACAGGAACAGCTTGCTGATGAATTTGAATGAAGAGCTAGTAATGATATTGATGACATTACTAATTACTTAGCAGGCAGAATTAAAAATGAGAATACATTTGTCATCATGATATCATCAATCAGCTTTCTATTGCCTTGGATAATAGACTTGTGCTTGCTTGGTGCAGTATAAAATTTGCTATATAACTCATTTTGTTTTGTACTTCTCTAGTTCTTAACTTTTACCTTTTAAAGTTTTACTCTTCTAGGTGTTGCACCGTGGTTTTATGAGTGCCCTATTTCAAAGGTTTGTTATTCTATGCTCAGAGCAGATAATGAGTTTAAAGACCACATAATCTCTGCCCCTCAAAACAAGCAAACGTTCAACAGATTATTTTAAAAGGATCATAGCATAAAGTCACATCCATCTCTGATGCAAAAGGAAGCACATTCAAATTTGACACTTAAAAATATTCAGATAGATTTCTAGAGAGTTATTTTAATGAAAAAATTACAGTAGAGATATCCAAGTTCCTCTAATTTGGGGATGCATGATCAAAAGTCATAGTTCCCAAGTGCTTGAGTGTATTGGGTTTCTGTGGCAAGGTTTTGGTAGTGGGGGGGGGGTTACAGGGGTGGCTTCTGTGAGAAGCTGCTGGAA
>JANZLQ010000005.1:19258844-19269221 GCA_026212715.1 Elanus axillaris | reverse complement strand
GTCTAGCGAAGAGGGGGGGGAGTGATAGAACGACTTGGTGGGCACCTGGCATCCAGCCATGGTCAACCCATCACATTGAGTAAAAACAATCTCTTTGGCATTGATTTAAGAAAATCAGTCTTTCCAAACAACCCAATATTCCTAATCCTTCAGCCTGTGAACCAGTATCACAGTCCCAAGAGCCTGGAGGCTGTACTATCTCTTCCAAGCAGCTGAGATTCCTGGCCAAGTCATCCCGTTGGAGAGGGAGCTGGCCAGACTTCACCAGCAGTGTACTCCAAGATTTTCCTCTTTCCTGTCCAACTTGGCATCTCTGTCTTTTTCATCTCCTTTCTGGATTCTTGAATTCCTGCCTTGGCTTTCACAGGGCCACTTTCTGTTTTTGTGGGCATATACTGTGATCATTAGTGCTTTGCTCTGAAGTAAGTAAAGACAATGTCTGCTCAGTCATGAGGGAAGTGCTAATTGTCACCCAGGAAGTCACTGGAGCTGTCAATGACTCACCTACCAGCCCCGTGTCCTGGCAGTGGGGATTAACCTGAGAGTCACCCAGGGTCCTGAATGAAAATGTCACCACAAGGGTCTGCTAACCAACTGTAGCCAGCCAAGGAACTACCGACCTGAATCAGCAAGTACATTGTCTTCTAATATGCTTAGAGTACTATAGTCTTGTAATATATGCAACTTGGAGGTACCCTAGAACTCATTAAACAACCTAATGGATCATCTGACAGTTGGAAAGTTTTTCTCTGCCAAGCGAATGTTAAAGCAAATGTGTTAATTTAAGGCTATATTATTATGCCATCTCATTTGCACTGTTTTCGATCATCCTGATTAATGCCTAGATTGTGACTAACACAAATAGAAGGGATGAGGGATAATATGCATAAAACTACAGTCCGTGGATGTACTTACCCTCTTTCTAGTTTGTTTGTCTATCAAAAGAAAACAGGTAGAAATAGAGAGGGAAAAAATGTTAGTACTGTTTTTCAGTCTTATAAAATTTATAAGATTATAAATTTATTGATTTTCTCTATACATCACTTTTCTATGAGATGGGAATGCAGTAGGTTTTATTTAGTTAAATATCACAAGCAAGAAAAAATAATTTGTATACCTTTTAGCCAAAAGCAGAGGAAAGCTTTAGAAAGGTTTTTTTTTTATATCTAGAAACATTCCCTTATTAAGCAGATTCAGGAGAATTCAGATGTTCCACTTCAGTGAGCTTATAACTGTGTCGTGGATTGTGTGATGGTCATTAATTTCTCCAGGACCCTTTGAAGTACATATGTAGCTTGTCAGAAAAACTCCACAGAACTGACTTTCGTTTGTTTTATATACATTGTTTCACATTAAGTGACATTTCACAGAAGCTGAAGACATTTTTATTTCTTCTGTTTGCAAATGTCGAACATGTTCAATTAAAAAAAGTAAATATTACAATAATTAAATATGTTTTAAAAAATTAATACTTACTAAGGAGGTAATCCCCAGTACAGTTTTACATGTATTAAGTTGTATTACAGAAAGAATTCTTAAAGCAGGCCACACTTCCACAGTCTCCAATTCTTGTGAAAATTGAAGAGATTTAGGTGGATTTTCTCTCTCTTCAACAGTCTAACTCCTTACAATAATTGTCCTGAGTGAAACAGAAGATGTCACCCTAACTCTCATCAGAATCATCTATGGAAATGTCTTTCACAGAACTCTCCCAGAGGAAAGAGGTGCATCTTAACATAGCAAATGTATGACTGTAAATCTGAACTGCAGTTCTAGACAATGCATTTGAGAGTGTTACTTGCACATTGCCTTGTTCTGTGTAGTGGCAGAAGAACAGACATACGATGTTTAACACAGACACACTACACCTGACTCTCCTGTATGTCTGTCCAGCTACTGCCATGATATGCTCTTTCAGAGGAAAGTAAAAAATCTTCATAGTGCATGCAAGCCAAACATTCTTGTGAGATATGACAGCTTTAAATGTAGACTTATTTTTCTGAATAAATGGATGGTGTTTTCCCTTCTTGTGTGAGGGGGATGTGTCATTTTCATTAGAGGCTGAATTATATTTGTCATTGGTTCAATATGTGCAGTCAGCTTAATCTGATAATTAGTTTTCAAATAAAAAAGCAGCTTGGCAAATTGCTTTTTATTATTATAATTTTTTGAACTTCTTATTTTCTCTTCTGAAAACTCATTTTTTTGTGTAAAAAGCATGCAAAATGGCCTTCCCTTTGTGTAATGGAAGATTTGGAGCAAGAAAGACTTCATCCACTGTACCTCAGGCTGCCAGCCTTGTCAGAGACCCCTATTGACAGAGTTCTACTAAGTAACAAAAATGGAGCAGAAAGCGAACAATTCTATGACCCTTTTTTGATTTCTTTTCTTTTTAATCTATCAGCAATCTTCAGTCATGGTATTGTGCTGGGAATAGTTTATTATTGCTAAATTTGTTCCTATCTTTTAAACAGAGATGACTGAGTTTGCTCTTTGAAAGCACTCATTTGCTTTTCTCCCTGTCCTTATTATCTCGCACTTTTTCATTTTTTTTTTTTTTTTTTTCAGCACAGGAACTGGTACTTTAAAAGAGTTGTTGATTAATCTAATGACATTTAATGAGATAAATAGGTGGAATGGAAAACAGAACAAGGAGAGGCTTTTGATCTTTTCAAGTTATTAGACTAAATGACAGTGGAAATTTCTTTCTCAATATATGTAGGAAGGTTGCTTTGGCCTCTTAAGTCTCTAATATTGTCAGTTATTCAAAGACACCTCCCAAGCTTTTAACCTCAACTTAATTAAAATATATATTATACCAATTGACTTCCATTATTTCTGCATCAGAGAGCCTTATCATACCGTCATTACCTTAAGTAAATGGGTTTGTTTTACATAATGTGCAGTATTTATAGTAGTGTCCATTAAAAACATCTCTCTTCAATATCTCTTCAAATTATTTTATCCATAGGTAAAGAGGAAGGGTTTTTTTTATGCATAGTCCAATCAACTTTTTTATAATTGATGATTTTTCCAGTTGGAAAGCTTATTCATTCCATGTACTTTTTTTTTTCTTTTTTTATTTGTTTTAAAGGATAATATATGATAGTTATTCATGAAATACTGTATTTTATTTCAGTAATGTTCTTTCCTGGAAAGCAGGAACATTTTAAAATGAAGGTCAGTATGAAAAAGCCTCTGAAAGAATTGTTTTGTCCTAAGGAATTCTTAATAGGTCTTCTTAATAAATTTTTAATTATTAGGTATCATCTAATGGGCTAATGGCAATGGATTTGTTTATTCTTTTTTTTTCTACATTACAAATATTTATTTGGGAGTACTCTTCTTCGGAATTATTTTTTTTTCCGTTGTACAAAGGTATCTCTTGTAAGATTTTTCAAGGCTTTAATTTTTTATTTCCTCCCATGTTTTTATTATACCTCATTTTTTCCCCTCCTTTCTCTTCTTCACATTCAAAGCCTCTAGCCTACCAAATTTTTCCTATTAATTAGTAAAAGAACAACTTACATCTCCAACAGGATCATGAGTCCAGTCATCTTTACCCATTGGTTTGTTTTTTAAAAAACATCTCTGAGCATCTGTACTGCTTCTCAGATTTGGGATGATTCTTCTGCAAAAGTATTTCATTTAAATCTTCTTCAGTTCCAGCTTTGCAATTATTTCCTGTGATTCTGGTGGAAAATTTGACAGCAAGTTGGCTGACAATCTCTTCTTATAATTGTCTATTGATATGACTGTTGATCATTATAATCTTATAATTTCTTCAGGGATATACAGATCTATTGAGGAATACTTCTCTTGGCTTCACCTTTTGCCTACACTGTAAACTATTTGCCTAAGGGACAATCTTTTTGTTCAGTGCTTTTACACTGCCCTGCATAATGGAGTCCTTATTTTCTGTAAGTGTTATTCTATTACTGCAATGGTAACACAGGGTAACAGAATGACTATATTAATAAAAAAAAAAGGAAGAAAAACTTGATACAGTTTGTCAGTAGTATTAAAAATAGTATGAAAAGAAGATTTTTGCTCCTGGAGTTTTGCTTTCCTTTATTCATAACCATTTTGACTGCAGAATCAGAGTCTGTGCCATGGTGGTACGTAGTCATAAGTAAATTATATTCGTAATACACAATGCCTTCTACACATTCTGTTGTCCTGTAAATCAGTCTTGTGTAAGTACTGCTTTTTTGATTGTATTGAACTGAACTGCATTATATTGACCAGAAAATAAATATATCAACTTCAGTGTTCAAATTAGCAAAACTATTAAAAATTAAGGTGACACATTGAATATTTTTCAAAGTGTTTGACACAGCCTATGTGCTGTATTTTCTCATATTTTTCCAATGTTACATCTAAACACATGACTTTTTCTACCTGCTTCAATGGTGTCTGGTGAAAAAAAAAAAAAAAAAAAAAGAAAGAAAGAAAAAAAAAAGAGAACTGAGTCAGTAACTCTTCCGAATTTTACAGAACATTCTCACAGTTCCCTCACTGTCACAGTGAGTAGGAGGCTTCAGGAGCTCTTTCCTAAAAATTAGATGGAAACCCTTGAAGTTCTAGCACTTCCTCAGTGCCTTGTTTCAAGCCAAGGATAATCTAACTGATATTCATCACAAGAAAATATTTTTAAGAAACTAACTAACTTCCAAGCCAGGGGAGCAGCACCTTCATAATTCTTGGATATCATTCCTGTTGCATGGGTCAATGCAAAACTGGACAGTGCCTTTTTTTCAATAGTACTTTTGCCTTGGAAATTAGGCAATTGCAGTTTGCCAGATTCTCTGAAAAGCATTTAACACTAGACAAACATCAAGATGAAGTCACGCATAATAATACAACGATTAATAAAACAATTGCTAGGTTTTGAGAAACTTTATGGAAATAAAACAAAGCTGTCTTAAAATAACCTATGCTTAATTCCACTGCACTTATTTTTAATCCTGCTCAAAGTGGCAGGATGCTGACACAAGCACTTACATATCTGGAATCCAACCCACAGGTCAGACTGTGATCCCATCTGTCTGGTTTAACCAAAGGAGTCCTTGATGTCAGGATAAGACTATCCTTATCTAGACATTCTCTGAATAATTTTAGACACAAGTCACTCCTAAGTACTACTTATTAGCACAATGTTATCAGTACCTTTCAGTCAGTTGTCTCATTTCTGAGAGAATTTATGTCATTGTGCAGCTCTAAACAAACTTGTATCCTGTCTATGGGTGTTCAGTAAAGCCCGATCAGACAATAAATAAAACTCTCTAATTACTAAATTAGCCAGTACTTACATAGTATGTCAATCAATTGGTTTACCAATTCACTCCATTAACCAATCACATGGTTAATAAAGATGCCATCCAAAGGCTCATGAAGCAGACTTTGAATCCCTGTACATAATTTCTTACATTGAAAATTATATTTCACATAATTAAATCTTTAAGTAAGCAGCTATACAAAGACAGAAGAGAACAGTGAGCTAAAGCTGAGGATAGCACCCAAACTTTGGAGGAAATTACCCTTAAGATGAATTACATATCTGTTTTGTTTGTTCATGATATACTCTGTGTAATCCTTCAAACAGCCTGCAGCTGTGCAGCAGGGATATAAAGACTGCTTGTTTGCCTTGTCCTGACAGGGACTCTCTGGAGGCAGGGGTAGGTTGTTCTTCCACTGGAAGTGGCTAAGAAAGCCAGGGAGAGGGCAAGGAAAGGAGGGAGAGAGTCTTCTGGAGCATGTTTTTGGACAGGGAAATGGAGCCAGACACACAGTGGGGGAAAGCCTATAACACAGACAGAAGTTTAAGAGACTTCTGAGAGTAGGTAGTGGAAGGTCAGGTCTGGTATGTAGTGTTAAGAGGAAGAAAAAACATTTTTTAGTAGGGATCTACTGAGGATTGTGTGGCACGTGTTTTGCAATCCCAAGTACTGCATGCTACAACTACTTCTCAAACACTGCTGCTTTTTGGGAATGAAGTAGCTGCAGTTTACCAGACGTCCTGGAAATCATTTAACATTAGCCAAACATTAAGGTAGACAAATGTCTGGATTGCTGCAGCCCAGAAGGATACTAAAAGTTGCTTGTCCGAGTATAAAACTAGTGGGAACTCTTTATTCTGTGATAATACAGCTGCCAGGATGTTGCTTACAAACTTCTTCCAGTCCATTACATTTTACCCAGCAGAACTGAGTTCTCTTTATTGATTTTGGTTTTATGATAATTAAAAATATCTTTAGAGAATAAAAGCTCTTTTCTAATCTTAAAAAGCCTATTTTAAGGAAAAAATGCAGAAAGCCAAGGTTTCACTGTGACCTGTTAGGCCCCGGCTCAGGGATAGAGGGACCACAGATACGTCCCCTTAGACACCAGCCTGCATCAGAAGGTTCCTGTTTTAACAGCCTCTATGTTTGCCCATTGCTGGCACTCACAAAAAATATCCAATAGTCACATTTATTTTTTGTATTTATTTATTTTCAAAGTCTAAAAAGGAAATTCATTATCTCAGGACTTCATTTTAAATATTGACTTTCCTAATGTTGGCAACACTGATATTTACAGAATACTAAGAGACATAAATGAGTACTGGGATATCTTGAAGCAGAGTTGAGGATGTTGCTGTATGATTCCTATCAGCTCTAGGGGGAAATATTTCATTATTAAATCTGCTGCTCTGCTTTGAAAAAGCTCAGCAAGTATGTTTTAAAACCTGCCTTCTAATATTCCATACTCATTTTGCTGGAATGGGATATAACCAAAAGAGAGTTTTCTAGTTGCTCCCAGAGCTCTTTGGTGGGAGCAATCCACTTCCCATTAGTCCTCATAGTGTGTGCCTGCGCTGCAGTCCCACATTAGTTTATCTCTTCCACTTTCATTCCTTTCTGTCTCTCTGTAGGCATTAAAGTCATTCTGGCTTCCTTACACAGCCCTTATGACTCTTTACTAGTCTCACCTATGACAAGTATGTGATCTTGTGGTGAAATATCTTCTTTGATATGTGAGATAGGGCAAAGAGGGCAATAAAGAGTGCAAAGTGACAGCTTTTCTTCTCCTGTTCTCAGCTTTTATTTCAAAGGGAATATAAATCACTCTCTTACACAGAGATCACAAGAAACATTGATTATTGCAGTAGCTCAGCCTGTCATTGAGAAAATATAGCTACTATAACCTGTATCCCAGAGTATCATAACAGTTTTGTCCATTCACGAATTTTAAATTATGCCACACCACATAAATAGTTCTGTAACCACTTATTTCTGGAAACCATTGTGCTGCAATCATTGTTTAAAAGGTACTGAACTACACAGTCGATTTAAACACAAGACACTAATTAAAGATTTTTAATTTAGTCCATTTAGCCAAAAGCACTATTCTACCAAAACACTCGGTGTTTTCAGCCTATGAGCAAGTTATAACCAACTTGAGAGCAGCTCATAGGTATATTTTCCAAAGCATGCCTGTTTCACGACTGGCTGAGTGAAATGCTGCCCTCTCTCCTCGTGTTCAGAAGAACCTGTTCCATCCTTGTCATTTTCAACCCTTTTCAGTTTATGGACCCAAACCTGTTTCCAGTCCAGATGAAGATTCTTGATTAGCAAATGTAAGCCTGATATGATAAGCTTGCTTTCATCATTATCTTTCAATACTTCTTAACAGTAGTCCACTACTGTGCTTATCGGAAATGAACCAGGCCAGTGAATGTTCTTTGGTATTGGACCTCATCATCAATATTAAATATTTCCTATTTGTGCCAGCTAGCAGTTTTCCAAGCAATCCCCAGGCAGGATTTAGGAGCCAGTACATCCCAGAAACTATCCTTAACAAGCAGTTTGCATGTCATCTCCTTGTTCTGGAGATTAAAAGAGTTTATTAGCACAGACACATGCCCTTCTGTGCCAGCTGGCCTCTGTGCTCAGATATGTTCCACAGCATATTTAATCTACTTGCATAGGTTAAAAATATGAAGGCCTTATATTACAATAATTTATTGTAGTATAGCTAGCTTGTTGGCTTATTTTTTTTCCTTTCTTTCTTTTTCCTGCTCTTGGTTGTAAGAGAGAAATATTTGAGCTCTTTAACTCTTTGATTTCTTATTGTGGTATTCTTGATTTCTGTTCTCATCTCACTGTCATTACAGTAAATTCAAACATGGAAAAATTGATCTGTTCAGATGCATACCTAATTTGTAATTATTACAAACTAATATGGGGAAATATGATGCCCCTCAAGGCATACAATAAATAATTTTATCTTGAATGTATGAATTGATAACTTAAAATGTTTTTCAGCTATCCAGCTTAAGAAACAGTTGCAAATTATTTGCACATATTTCACTCTCAAAAAGCAAGAGGCCTTTAGAGAGGGCTACATTCATTTTACTTGAGCTGCATGAAAAGAAGTTTTCTCTTGTTATACAGTACCACCTATCAGGAATGCTCTAAATTGTGTTGGTTTGATTAAAGTAGGCATTTCTGAGCCTTTCTACAGCACCAATCACACTCTTGACAAGAGCAGAACAAATGTCCAATTTCAAATGCAGTAAATCTATTCCAACACTTCTTTGAATAGTAAAGAGGGGGAAATATATTTCTAATTAGTATTTGCTAGCTTAAATGTTCCCTGCATGTGAAGCACAACTAACTTCACCCATAAGCAAAATGAACAGCAGTCCATACCTGATAAAATAATAGTTAAGGTTCCCTATCTCTCGGGATTTTTTTTTTTTAATATGTATGGAGCAGACTTATATTACATAAATCCTACTGAATTAGTCAAGATATCTGGTAAAATTTCACAACTCTAATTAAAGCATCTGTGCTGATAGAAGCAATACATTTATTTTATTCTCTCACTAAGAGAACATCACCACTAGATTCTCCTGAATTACTTGAAGGATTAATTGTACCTTTTTCAAAGGTATTTCTGAATCTATTTGGTGTGTAGTGAAATCTAGAGTACATCAAAAGAAATCCTAACTGGTAAAGTTTGCATATAGTTGGGTGAAAAAGAGAGATGGGGCAAGAATAAAGGTATATGTAAGTCAGATACATTCAATTTATCTGCTAGATGATAACTTCATTGTATTAGATCGCATTTCTATGCATTTCTAATGTACTTAATGTTAGGAGAGCTTTCTTTTTCTATGGAATTACTGTTGACTTACAGTATTTAAGAAAAAAGCTTATTTTACTAAGAGCTACTAATTTATACTACTACATTAATAAATATTAATGTCTTGCGACTCTATCAACCAGGATAAACAATATTTTTACAATTAAAGACTCTCTTCATAATTACTATCACATTTTTGGATATAAGAATAAATGAAGCACAAATTTTTCAACAGAATAGAACAACTTGCCTTTAAAAAATTAAAATTAAGTAAAGTTATGGATGAAAGAATAGTTTTGTCCCCTAAAATAAAAGATTTCTGAAATGGCATTTCTGGTAAAGAAGGTTAATTATTTCCACCTCAAATAGCCATCTTTGAGATTAGAATTAGACTACATTAGATATGACCACTATCTATGTGTTAACATTCAATTTCCTGTTCTGTGGGAAGGTAAACAAACCTTGAGGTTTGGGTTATTCAAAGGCAGGACTCTCAGTCTGTCTTGTGGCTCCATTTCATTTCAGCATCTCTGAGCAGGGACTCCAATTTCCAACCTGTGCTGTACATAGCTTCTACACTATGGACTATAAATTTATACAGAGTAATACAATTTTCATGTAATACACAGATTATACCACTTCTAGAATATTCCATTGCTTCTTCATTAAATCATTGATTTAGAAAAGAAAAGAAACGAAAAACAGAATTACAAGAGATATGTTTTAATCTTGCTGCCTCACATCTAGATTGATTGCATTGCTTACCTAACTGTTGGTCTCTTTCTTGTATATTATTACTGGGTTTTTTTTCATTTTAAAGACAATTTAATTTTACATACGCTTATGAACATCATCTAGAAGTTATGGTGCAATTCTCAAGAAAGGAAGAGAAGAAAAAAACAAGACTAAAAGATGAAAAACATTCTGTTTCACTGTGAAAATCACTATTTAATATAAGCATTTTGTATTTCTTGCATATGAATTTTTGTTATCATAACATGACATGTTATCATGTTAGCATAAAATATTGAGAGTTTTAACTACTGCTCCAAAAAACATTCCAGAATGAAGGTTCAGTGCACCAACGGTTCCTCTGTTGGGAGAAAAATAAGAAAATGAAAAGGAAGACGAAAAGGAAAAGGAAAAAAGAAAAGAAGGAAAAGGAAAGGGTAAGAGAGAAAGAGAAAGAGAAAGAGAAAGAGAAAGAGAAAGAGAAAGAGAAAGAGAAAGAGAAAGAGAAAGAGAAAG
>JANZLQ010000005.1:19233350-19250273 GCA_026212715.1 Elanus axillaris | reverse complement strand
GGAACACAGCCAGGGCAGCTGACCCAAACTGGCCAACGAGGTATTCCATACCATGGGACATCACATCTAGGAAATAACTGGGTGGTGAGGGAGTTGGGATCGCCGCTCAGGTACTAACTGGGTGTCAATGGGTGGGTGGTGAGCAATTGCACTGTGCACTATTTGTACATTCCAATCCTTTTAATACTACTGTTGCGATTTTATTAGTGTTGTTATCATTATAATTACTTTCTTCTTTTTTTGTTATATTAACCGTTCTTATCTCAACCCAGAAGTTTTACTGCTTTTCCTTATTTTCTCCCCCACCCCACTGGGGGGGGGGAGTGGGTGAGCAGCTCCGTGGTGCTTAGTTGCTGGCTGGGGTTAAACCGCAACCAGTACCTGTAACGCGTGACTGTGTAGGTGGAGTTTAATTTATAGAAGTAGTATTATCTTTTCTATAAAGGTCATCCTAGCACTTGCATGGTAACTTGAATCATGTGGATTTTTATTTCTTTGGCTCCAGAGGTGCTTCACAGAGAAATAAGTCTGAAGGAAGAATATGTGATATTAAGTCTAGATTGGGAAACATTCTAACAATATTAAGTCAAAGTCTTTCATTTGAGATACTGTTAATAGATTTCAGTTGATAATGAAGACACAAACTGCCACACAATGTCACCTCCATGTTACTTGGAATGGTGTGATACTAATTTTTAACAAAATTGTCACAGACTAAGAAACTACAAATGCCAACATGTATAAATTGTTAACATCAGCTAGGGATAATTTCCAGTTGTTTAACAAATATAAGAATAGCAAATAAAAACCTAAACTCCAGGAAAGATTTTAAGATTTTTTCTTTTATTGAAAATTTTGCAAATAACTATCTCTTTACTAATCAAATCCATAATGCCATTATCATTTTTACTTCCTAGTAAATTAAAAATAGATGTCAATACTTTATTCCTGTTCAGTGCAGACTTTAATTGCTTTGACTTCTTGTTATTTGCATTGCTATGAAAAGTCTGATTACCTTTACATTACATTAGAACATCAGAAAAAAATTGAGATACATTTCTATCTTGAGATGAAAAATACAATTTTTTTTCATGTTCCAGCCTGTTGTTGGGACTTAAATCCCCTATAGGTGTATTTTAAACTAAGACCCCATAAGGAAACATACTTATATCTTCTCTCTCTAAAGAGATGCAAATAGGAGTCAGACGAATTAGTACTTATGATCATGCATAAAAAGATCCTTCAGTTTTCTAGTCCTTCTTTGCCCCTTGAAATTTTAGACATTCACATCCTGATTCATTTTATTAGCACTTTCATAGGAACATACAAGTATTTCAAGTTTAAATGACATATTGTATTTGTTTCTCCTTTTTATTTTGTATTAAAATGATAATCAATTGATATGCTAGCAGTAAGAAATAGGATATTTTTTCATATTTTTTTCTTTTAATTATTATTATAAATTCATTATGGAGAGGAGCCTCTCTATACACCAAACCTTCCTTTGCAATATGGGAGGTGACATAGAAACTGCAGCAAGAAATCACTGAGGAGTTTGATGTTAAAATGTGTTCCACCATAAAAATCCTGATTTACACTAAACATAAGGTGCTTAAAGATCCCTTTCATGCTGAAGTTATTATCAGTAAGTTTAGCTTACATATCTGTTTTTTCTAGCCTTTCCCAGTGCACCGCTAGATTCTCCCCTGCAGTATGTGGGAGGCTATCTGAATTAATGCTTCTGCAGTTTACAAAACCTCTTGTGCTACATAATTTTGCTGGATGGAAAAAGATGGAATTAGGTCTCTTTTGGCAGACTCAATGCAACCACTCACATATGAGCTGTCCTGCTGTTCCCTCCCTGAAAAGCCATTGTCTCTTCATCATTGTAGACTTCCATCTTGGCAAAATTGCATTGCCACAGTGTGATTTCCATGGGCTTTATTTTAAACAGGATTATTTATGCTATTCTTACAAAATCTAAATCATCATGAGAGCCTCTAGAGTGAAGGTTAATTCTGTTGCCAGCAGCTGTAGCTTCACCCTCCAAAGCTGAAGCTTGTGGTAGCAGCAATTACTGGCCATCCCTGCTCTCATAAATTTGTGTTTTCCCTTTGATCAAATATGTTAAGCTTTTAATTCTTTATAATCATTGATCGCATGAAGTGCCAGACCATCTTGTTTTAGCATCATTCACATCTGCTGCTGTTTTCCAATCACACAGGTAAAATGCATTGACCTAGAACATACTACTTTAACCTCAGCACCCTTACATGGAAGAATGCCAGTTGCTTCTGAAATACTATTCCCAACCACTTGAAATCCCAAGTGATGGCACATTAGCCGAAATTAAAAAAACCCACCCAACATACAAACACAAAAAGTGAAAAAAAATAAAACAAAACCAAAAAACCTAACCCCCCAAAATCGACCATCATCTTCTCTGGCATCACATACTTGCTAAATTTGCAATGACAATTACTGCAGCACCTTTTAGTTTTATCACAAAACCACTCCCCAGTAGAGGACTGCCATTTACCTTAAACTCAATACGTGACTGTGGTCAGGAGGAAATAGTAGTGAAAAACAACTAACTAACAAACTGCAGCCTTTATGTAACACTTTTTTTTCCACTAGATATTGAGGAAACTTAGTCTAACTGCATTCATCTTTGGATACACAGAAGTACAAGAAGAGAGTACATTATCCAAGGTACCTAAAATTCCAGCAATGGTCCCAAAAGTAGAGGGCCAGAAACTAAAATGAGGCAGAGGAATGGTATCACAAGGGGGAAGAACATAAGGCCTTTGATCTCTAAAAATCCTGTGGGTCATGCAGAACACCTGTTAAATTTATGTTACACAGTAGAGACCTTCCAGAATAACTAAAGCATACTACTCTAATGATCAGTAAAAAGTAATATGCTCACACTGAAAAAATTTTTTTTTTTTAATTTTGTACCCAGTTGGGGCAAAAAGTCAAAATTTTGAAAATAATACTACTACTATCTATTAAAAAAAAACACTACCTCACCAGTTTCAGCTTCTTAAGCTGCTTTGATTTCTAAATTATGTATTTGCAGCTTAAATTTCTAAACAGAAAACCTCTTGGTGAGCAAACAGAACTTTTAATTTTGAAAAATACATAAATGGGACTCTCTGACTATTTCAGAACTGTTTATTCTTGCTCTTCTCCCCATAGTGAATAAATTAATGTGACAAGAACATTTCCTCCAAACTTTCTGTTTCAATAGAACTGCATTTTCTGATACTTTCAAGAAATTTTATATTGCAGTAAACACAATAGCCAGGCAGCATCACGTAATGCTCTTATAAACCCAATGCAACCATTTACTATCCATTTTCTCCCTATGTACTTGAGTTTAAATATAAGCTAAGTCAGAAAATGGGAAATTCCTAAAACAGGAACATCCTTCCACCATTTTGATAAAACCTGTATTCTTACAGCTGTGAACATTTGGTATTATTACTATGCCATGATACTCTTTCAACTCTTCAAGCAAAAAGTGCTAAGACAAGATAAGGTTATATGTGGGTTTTATGTTTGTTCTGAATTGTATCAATTCAGTTTTTAACATTATTCACCCTCAGAATTTTGCACTTTTAAACTATAACTTAGAAGCACAATTTTTATACTTGAAGCCAAAAACTCTTATGTTCAGATGGGAGGGTCTATGTGTCATATTTTCATATAAGAAAGGAAAATTGCTAGGGCCTACACCAAGCAGGGTGTTATCTATCTTTAGACCACATCCAGTAATGCACACTCCATTTTATAGTAACTTCTAAGACTGTTGTACAAATTTAGCTGTAGACCTGCTCTTTAACAAGGATTATTTACTGTACATGACAAGTTTAGAAGTTAAGCCATTTTTCAACAGTCTGAGTGATAAAACATGGTGATATTTTTGAGATGAAAGTTCATCACTGCAAAAGTTCTAACACAAAAGTTGTTTTTTAAAAAAATGACAAAAAGAGAAAGAACAAGAAAATACATTTACAGCTGGATAGAAACTAACAAAGAAAATTTCCAAACAGTTGTTAAGCATCAGAAAGTTTTAATACACTTGAAAATATTTGAAACATTTTGTTCATTTGGCTTGGGTTTTTTTCTTTTGTTTTGGTTTTTTTTTCTGCTTTGGCCAACCCTTATTCACACTTTTACACTAGTTTTTTTAGACTCCAGTAGAACAAGGGGACTTGAATTCCCTCCCTATTATCATGCTGTGTAGGAGTAATGCTAATAAAAGCAGTAATGCAAAGCAGAAGAGATTTAGCAATGACAGTACACATGTAGGTTAAGCCCACTTAGATAAACACTTTTAATCTTTTTTAATAATGGCCTTTCTTTTGGTCTGAATGACTTTTGGGTAACCCCTTCTTTTCACAGTTTAATTCCTTGATAACTGAAGGAATGAGACACATGATATTTAGCCATTCCAAATGTCATCCTAGTTGGGGAACACCTAATTATTTTAACTGCTGGCAGGAGCTATCAGCTTTTCACTGGCCGCTGTAAATACTTTCCAACACATTTTGAACCCTCTTGTATCTCCCAGAAGGGGCCATAACTACACTTTGAAAATATATATATGTGCCATACTGTGACTATGCACCATTCACAATATACCATATGTGAATCAGGGCATGGAGGTTTAAACCACAATCTACATTTTTATGAAGGATTACTAATATAAAGCTTTGGTTTCCTCTGTGTAGATATGGACATCCATAGAGTAAACAGCTATATCACGGGTGTTAAGACAGAAGTTCTTTTTACATAGAATGGAGAAAAACAGACATGCATAGGCGTCATTCAGCTCATCTTAAGGCAGACATAAAAAAAATGCCAGAGGAGTCATATCTTAAGAATACTTCTCCATCCACTTAAAAATGGAGTTTATGAGAGAGTAGCTGAGCTATAGATGTCTAAATTGTAGACACAAACATTAGCCAAGACAATTTGCAACCTAAATGTCTTTCCCATTTTGATAGATGGAGGTATCCTAAGGCAGGTCAATCTTTCAAAGCTATTTCACCCTTTGAAAACAGGGGGAGTTTCCTGTCATTCTAGGTAAACCCAAATTACCAAAAAGATTAGAAATTAAGCCCATATAAAAAGCTTACTTTATCAAACATTAAAAATAGTGTGTCTTTGAAAGTCTTTGGAAAGTTGTAAACATAATATTGAGGGCTTTGGGTTTTTTTGTTTGCTTTTTTATTTTTACTGTTGTAAATCTACAAATTAACAGATATTTTTTTATTTCAAATAAAATAAGTTTACATGTGCATTTCTGAGGTTTATCAAGTAACTTGCCTCACATTTCTAATGGAAGGTTCTAAAAAACTTACTATCTAATTAATGCCTTATCTGTCAAATTTCATTAAAAAAAACCCCATGATATGTATGATTTAAATATAACAAACACTGACATTTCTGCTGCTTGTGAGTTCTAGAACTAAAGCTGTATTTTTATTTAAGAATGAGAGAATGCTACTTATTATGAAAGATACTAAAAAGTAGTTTTTATAAACATCCATTTTCCTTTATAAACAACTGTCTCTTTTTATATAAACATAAACTTTCAGTGAAGTAACTGTTCAGCACATTTTAGCTAGCAAGTTGTTATTTGGGGAATTTGAACTATTAGTGAAGTATAAATGATAACATTTACCTCACTGAACTAGTTATAAAACCACTGTCGAGGTTTAAGCCCAGCCAGCAACTAAACACCACACAGCTGCTCACCCCTTCCCCCCCCCCCAGGTGGGATGGGGGAGAAAATCGGGAAAAGTAAAACTTGCTGGTTGAGATAAGAATCGTTTAATAGAACAGAAAAGAAGAAAGTAATAATGATAATAATAACACTAGTAAAATGACAACAGTAATACTAAAAGGATTGGAATGTACAAATGGTGCACAGAGCAATTGCTCACCACCCACCCATCGACACCCAGTTAGTCCCCGAGCAGTGATCCCCTGGCCCACTCCCCCCAGTTTATATACTGGATGTGACGTCCCATGGTATGGAATAACCCGTTGGCCAGTTTGGATCGGCTGACCTGGCTGTGTCCCCTCCCAACTTCTCGTGCCCCTCCAGTCTTCTCGCTGGCTGGGCATGAGAAGCTGAAAAAATCCTTGACTTTAGACTAAACATTACTTAGCAGCAACTGAAAACATCAGAGTGTTATCAACATTCTTCTCATACTGAACTCAGAACATAGCACTGTACCAGCTACTAGGAAGATACTTAACTCTATCCCAGCTGAAACGAGGACAACCACACATAAAGCTGCAAGGAGCTTCATTAAGAATATGCCTATGGTTATTTGTACAAGCTTTCATTAGCCTTAACAGTATATGACAGTACATGCATATAAACATGTTTTGTACTTACTTATTTGTTCAGTAGTGAGCTGAATCAGGGAGAAACACTACAATATCTTCTCAATTTATATATTAAAAAATATAAACAGACAAGCCTTTCCCTTTCATTCTTAATTTCAAAAGTCTCTTTAAACATAAGATGAAACTTCAGCTATGGAAAATAAGAGATCGCAGCAAATGCAAGAGCCAGAGATGATTTAGGGTATGTTATCCTACTGCCATTTCACTTCTGCTGAGGAGAGACTGCCACTACAAAATGAACAGAATGTGCTTTACCACCTAAGTTTACAGGGTTTTCCCACTGAATTATTTCAAGAAATGGATCTGCATGTCAAGAGATCATATACACTCTCATGTGCAGCCTGAGGGTTTCGTTGTGCTGAAGAGCTTGTCTACATGAGGCACATAGTGCAAAGCAATGTAGGCAATGAGCATTACAGCTAATTCCTCATGTGTACACCAATAAGGCTTTCCTGAGGGGTAATTTTCTCACCTTCAAAGAAGGAAATGATTGCACTTCAAATGGCTGCACACAGACAGCAAGTTAGGTTACCATAAATTCAGATCTAATCCAACTGCGCTTCGTGCGCAGTGCATTGAACAACAAGGAGGAGCGAAGATTTCGTTTTGTCATTATTACTCAAAAGACCCAAGATCATCAAAAGGAGAATAAACTATTTTTACAGCTGCTTCCTAGAACAAGTGGATTGCAAGCATGGCCCAAGACAAGAACCAATCTGCAGACCACGCAAATTTGTCACCAGCAGAGGCCAGCAGCAGTAAACTGCTGCCCTATATAAGAGCATGGGATAAAGAGGAAAAGACCTGTGGCTCCTGCAGATAGCCGTTGGAGGAAATGATTACCGAGAGGGGAGGATTGCAGGGCAGAGGGGTAACCACGGAGGGAGATCAGCAGTTTCAAAAGCACCACACAAGCCAAGGGAGAGTGCATACATACAAGATGAAGAGAACCCCTTAGAGTTTGATCTCAAAAGCTCACAAACGCTTGCTGCTTCTTTGGAAGAAGTAGTAAAGATTTAAAGGGTATGTGTACAGCAAAGAGCAGAAAAGGCTTTGACTACTTCAACTGAAACTGTTGCAGCTTCCCTGTCAGAGTCTTTAGCTGTAACCCATAAGGTAGAACAGTATGAAATGCAATGTAACACTTGCCGAAGGTATTGCTGTATACAAGAATTGCTATCTAGTGATAAAGGACATGTAAATAAACAACCAGCTACCACTCTAGTGTAAACGACAACTTATTTCATAATCATTAAGTCCTGCTAATAAGAGTTACCTGGTGTTATAATGAAAATCTTTTTCTGAGCAAAAGGAAGACGACATATAAGAGAACTTTAGAATTTGCTGTTAGTCCAAATAAACTTTAACAGTTTATTAGTGCAAGTTATCTGATTAATCTAGAAAACCTTTCACTTGTAATAGCACAAAGTCATAATCACTAAGCTACACTTCCTAGTTAAAAACTTAATGAATGATAGATAAAGTTAAGGTTACCAGTGGGATTTTCTGCCACGCCAGGATATTAAATCAGTGGAATCAAATTTTTTTAAAAATGAAACAGAAAGTGGACAGGATTCCACAAGATAACACTTCTTCCTCTTTGTCAAAACCCCATATACTCACGAAAGACTTACACTTGTTCTACTTCAAAAGGTTATTGACTATGGGCTACCATATTTGTCTGATTCCAATACTGTATCTTGTTACAAGAGCATAATATTTTCCTAATATTATTGTTGTTGAACTAGCACTGAGAAATAGGTAAAGTGGGACTTAAAGATAGCAAGCTCAGCTAAAAAAGTGAATGTGTTCTTTTAGCTTTCAGGTGGTCATATCGATTACACTTCTGATATAGATCTGTTTGATGTGCAAGTCTGGATGACATTACTATTTTAATTGTGGGGAAATATTCCACTGTAAGATAAAGACAACAATAGAGAAGCATTTATTCTGATTCCGTGAGCTCCATTACTGAAAGTGAACTTTCTACTTTCACTCAGTCTAAATAGGAATAAGTCAGAAAGAGTTCAAGCTCTCTGTAGGTGGGGGACTGGTGGTGGTTGTGGGGAAATTGTTATTAATGATTTTATTGTTACATTTTTTTCCTCCAGTTGCAAATAAAATCTTTAAATTTGCATGTGTTTTAGCTAACCTAGCTCTGATTTTAAACTGCTGGATAACTCTAGGCATCCAAGCTATAAGCGGATATTTGATCTTTCAAGCAATTAAATGTGATATTGGAGACATTCTTTCCCATTTGTGAAATCTAGTTACATTCTTCTAGCTGTGTACTTTTAACAATAGACAGTTCCCTACTTCTTCACCCAAGTCAGTCAAGATGAAAACAACAACAACAAAAAAAAAACCAAACCCAGGACAATTAAAAAGTTTACAAAACAGCTAAAAAGTTCCTGTTGGATGAAGAAAGAAGTCTGAGGATCCATCTAAAAAATTTCCTCAGGGATGACAAAAATGTATGTTAGCTTTGGAAAGTCAGTTTACAGAGAAATATCAAAGACATTGCTTGAAAATGCACCTTAAAGGCAGGGTAATCCCTTACTTGGCAGCTGCTCTTCTTTCAACGTACATATTGGGATCTATCTTGTAATTGTAAAATTTGCCACACCACACCACATAGTTTTATGGTTATCTCATGAAAAGTTAAATAGATACGCCTATTCTTTGCATATGTTATACCTTTTTAAATGTAATCAGAAAGCCTTTGTTCTATCAAAAAAACATAAAATTATAAAATAAACATCCCAGTAGTGAAAAATTGACTAGTAAAACTACTGAGAGCTTATCTGATTGAAGAAATTTTTTCTCATTTTCAGTTCAGTAGAGAACTGACTCTAAACTGATGGACTTCAAATTTCCTTATGCCTTTTTATAGGCTGAACAACAGAAGATAATCTTGTCTTTGGAGAGGAAAATGTTTAAATGCTATCCATTTCAATGACCCTGGAGGTGGAGTTAGCTGTTCTCTATCAGCCAGTCATCAAAACAGCCCAGGACTTTATTTCACCCATTTCCTTGGCTGCAAAAGAGAAACATCAAATCCCTGGCTTCTGCAGCAGCTTGTTCAGCAGCTGTCACTGTGCTCCAGATGAAGAAGTGGGGTTAAGAATCAAGACCGCCTAGGCACAGTCAGTTTCCTTTTCCTTTTTTTTTTGGATATAAGCTAAAGAATCAATTCCCCACAATTAGATAAAATATTCCAAGGACTGAGTCCATGTAATTATTGTGTGAAAAATAGTAAGTTACGCTAGAAACCATAGGGAAAACAGGCACCTATTTTGACCCCAAATCCTTTAATACGTAGTCACAATGGTAATGGTACTATCCCACTTCTAACAGTGGCCAGTCCATTAGCTACTGGGAATAAGTTGTATTAAAAAGGGTTGAAAATTTCATGGAAGCAATATATATACCACAAAAATACATAAAATAAATTTAGTGGAGTAGTAACACTTTTCTACACTAGAGCTACTGTAAGACTTCAAGGGGAAAAGAAGTAATTTACTTTAGTAAAATTTGAATTATATAAAATGCAATTACAGTGTTATTTAAATATGAATATTACTCTTAATTACAAGATATGTTCACTGGCATGTAAAATATTTTTCTCTAATTAAAACTGCTTCTTAAAATGTTCTGTAACAAATAGTGACACACTAACACTTCACAGTTAAAATAGATTATTTGAAAATTGAATCTAAATTGTACTGTAGTTCACAGTCATTAAAAGGCTAGACACTTTTCAAGTGAATGAAACTGTTCTATAAAAATCAATTCACTATTCAGCAGTAACATATTACAAACCTGCAGTTAAAATGCAGCCCTTTAAATGGGAGGAACACTAATCCAGTGGTAATAATTCCATTAACGCAACAACACTTATTCATATTTAAAAAAGTAACCACCCTGCATCTGTGAGAGTGTAGGGTATCTTTAGACTCAGTAATTGTTGGTTAGCTATGGAAAGACACATTATTATACATAATAAATTTAAAACATACAGTTACAACTGGAAAAGGGAAATGACTTGCCGAAACACTTTTATCTTCCATCTATAGCTCTCGGTCCCAGTATTGGATATTTGACATAAAATTAATGGGTTTGTTTCATTTTATTATTCTAATGTAAACTATCAGATGAATTATAAGATAATGGCATGTAAGTCTATAATTAATATTACACTTCTACTGAAAACATCAGCTAACACATGCTATTTATGGATTTTCAGCTTAGAAGATTTCTTCAGGTCTTTTTGATTTACTGAGGGGAGTTGCAGAAGTTACTTTTCTTTGCCTTTTTAATATTAAATATTAAGCATCAAAAGACAGAAGTTAGAAAATTGGCATTTGACTGTCTTAGGTAGCTAAGTTCTACCTTTTTATTAAGAATAACTCAGCCTCCCACTGGGGAGCCTGCATTCAGCTTCAATTATCAGTGTGAAACTTTAGACATTTCCCATTCCAGATGTGGTGATTATGATCATGATTTTTTGCTTTAAATAGCTTATCTCTTCCTTCTTAAAAAGTCAAAATAGGTTGTTTGGACCATATTAAACATTTCTAAGAAATTCATTGCAACAGACAACATTCCTTTTTTCAGTTTTCATGTATACAATACAGAAATTTGGCAGGGGACTGACAGTTGTACAAGAGATATGTCTACTTCTGCCCTTAAATGAACCTACCCCATTTCAGCTCAGTTACAAGTCTTCTAAAAGTTGCAGTTTTCACAAGTAAGAACACTTGCCCTTTAAATCCATGCTAAAATCTGACATACTTCAATCATTCTATCTGAACCAGGTTAGCTAAAGTGGTGATTGAAAACCACCCACAGAAGTAGTTGTAGAAGACCCAAAATGTCAAGATATTTTGTACTTTTGGTTTGCACAACCGTGCATTGACAAGTTATGCTGCATAAGGCAGCAGAAATATCCCAGCATTTGTTACATGTGATGGATTTTTCTATTTTAAGTGTGTGCTATATAAACTTGCTAGCATCAAGTGTTTTTGGACAAATGATGTCCATAATTCTCAATAACCATCATCAAGTTCAGTTTCATCTGAATGTTACTGCACTTCAAAAGACTTCTGACGCATAGTTCATTCTGCAGTGCCGCAACACTGAAAGACTGAAATTTTACTTTGCCAAATGTTGCTTCAGGCAGACAGCTGACTTTCTTAGGGCCATTATTTTCCAGGAGAATCTGAAATTTGTTACCATGGCCACATCCCACCACAGATAATAAACATTACATTCTCTTACATTTTTTTATTCTAGTGAAGCTATTTCCTACCTATGTTTTTACTATGTTTAGTTGTTGAGATAATTATTTCAAGAAAACCTCAACTGCCTTTGGGTAGGTAAGATGCAAACGAGCTTCAGCATGATTAAAGAATTCACTGTGAACAGACGAGCACTTACAGTTTGATTTCATGTTACCTGCAATTATGAAAATGGTTGACAAGACAACAGAGTTGGCTTCACACCTACTTAGACCCATGAAGACAAACCAAAAAGAACATTTATGTCAAGAACACTTAAGGAGAAGCAGCTCACAAAATGTATCCCACTTGTGAAAAAGAATCACTATGTTGTTTATGGGCTTTGGGAAATTGAAGAAGCTATCTTTGGGTATATAGATTCAAACTGCATAGAGATCATAGCTCTTTGATGACACTGTTAGCAATAAAAGGATTCAGATGAGCAGGAATGCAAATTGCTTGATGATCAGTGAGAATACTTCCATTTCTGTATGACATGGAGTATGGACCAGAAACTGAAAATGTGATGGCTGACTGCTTATCTCATCTGCCCTTATCTCTACCAGATGCCCAGATAAATGATAATATAGAGAGTACTTGCACAGATTACAAGCATACTTACTGCAGTGCAGGAGAGCAATTTAGAGCTACAATTTAACACATCTCATTCATCAGAAAATTATGTGATTTCCTGATAACAAGGTGGCCTAACAATCACAAATATCTTGATTAATTTGTACAACAGCACTCTATACTACCAAGTGAACTTTTTTTTTCAAGATACCTGCAACAGGCTTGTTCACTGTGGGTTTTTTTTTTTCCAGTGGATGCAGTTGTTTCATGACAAGCATCAACAACTGTCAGAACAAAACAGTAAGTATGAGAACTCTGCTGGTGGCCAGAACTGCATGTTCAAGTTAAAGTTGATTTAAACTTGAAGCTAGTCTTATGCTAAAAATGCATTAATCTATAAGCTATTATCACAAACTATTCCTACACTTCAGGCATCATTAGAAAATTTTTTGATTGATACTTAAGGCCCATTTGGTCACACACTGACATACTTCTATTCTACTGCCTTGGTAGATTATCTGAAAAAGTCTTTATAAACTGAATTTGAGTCACATCTACTGTTAAAATCAACTCCTTACCTATTATTTTCAGCATAAAATGATCAATCTCATTTTTTCAGAATATCTGCAAAATCTTTTTCCTCAGAAGGAAAGATTTTATATACCGGCAATGAAGAACAATCTGCCTTCAAGACATCAGAAAGATTGAATGTCTCAATAAAACTTTGAAAAAGATTGCAAACCTGGAAAGAAAAGCTTAAAAATTCCTCACTACTGACTTTGTAGAAAGTTACAAGGTTACATGTCATCCAACTATTCAAAGAACACCTGCTGATATACTGCATGGATAAAGAATGCATACAAAGCAAAATGTTAAATGTTAATGGATTACAATTCCCTTAACCTGGAAGATCACAACCAGATACAAGGCAGAGCCCAAAAGAAACAGCAAAAATTTGAAATATAGAGATTTGTACCAAATATCTTGAAATATAAATATGTGAAAGTATGACTATCTGGAAGGACTCTGGAAATAAGTTCTCACAGAGTGTTTCTCTGCTGTCAGTTTGATTGCTCCTTGTTCCATTCCATTGCAACAGGAAATAAAGATGGGGCAACACTAAATCTTGCTCCCTCCTCATGGTTCAGATCTCCAAAAGTATTCTTGTTGTCTTTCCACTCTCAAACACACTCATGTCACAGCTCTCGTCAGGCAGAGCGTGCTCTTCACACTATTCTATGACAGCCTGTGAGGCAATCTTCTCTTTATTTTGTCTGTGTTGTAAGGAGATACTAATTCTTAAAAGAATTAATTAACACCTAGGCTTTTTTTGTGGCTTGAGTCAACCTGGACCTGAGAAGAGGAGGGATAGTGGGACACTATTTGTGGCTGCAAGAACATGGGCACATAGAGGAGCATGGAATTATGACTTTATATTGTGGAACTCTAGAGCAATCCCAGACAGGGTTATTCAAGCACAATCATAAGAATAAAACCAAATTCTTTTTGACTTCCATCAAAAGAACCTTTTCATCTGTCTGCAGGACCCTAAGTACTGTGCAGCCATTCTAGATCAGCTGGTAAGGGGAACAAGGGCTCTATGCCCTGGAGCAGATCAGAGAGAAGGATAAGCCTGCCTTTCAGGGTTGCTGACATACAAGGAGTTAAAGATCTAGGGTCTGTCTTGAACAGTTATGGAAAATTGCTAATCTCTTAGTTAACAGTGTAGTGCTTTTACTCACCAGCTGTCTTCAGTAGATTGCTCTCTGCTACTCACTGCAGTGCACAGAGCGTGACAGGAGCCTGACTCTAATCAGCACCGTCCCAGATACAGATTATGGAAATTAGGTACATATATACTGAAAAAGAGTTAGTCATTATTCCTAATGTTTATTCTTAAATCATAGATCATTGCATTATTTGGCCTTATTAGTTGGCTAGCTATTTACTGACTGTATAATTGCCGAGTGTTATAGTAAGACAAATACTTAATTTCTGTACATTACGGCTGTCCAGGAGAAATATGAAAAGTTGTTGCATTGGTGCTTCTGAGTAGAGGATGCCACTCAGTTGCTATTAGGTGAAAAGAGAAGCAGAAACCTTAAGCTGTGACTATTTGTGACTGTTTTTCTCATGATTTGTAGGTGACAGTCATCTGTAATGGTTGAATAGACTTCGTATAACCTATACTGACTCTTTCATTAGATATGTAATAAGTCTCCATAGAAATACAATGTGCAGCCACAAAGGCTAGACATAGTTCTTAGCTTATGTGTTTAGAAACCTTTTAGCATGTCTGCATTGGACTACAGATCCACTTCAGCTGAGAGGTCCTGTTACAAGGGTGCTCTTGAACTACCACCTAAAATTACTGCAGTGCACTGTCAGCAGATTTTAGCAGCCAAAATCTTCTTACATTCCAATTGCACTGAACATGTTCCAACCTCCTAAAAAACAGAGGAAGCTGTTCTAGCTGTTTCTTTCCATGTACTGTGCATTGCCTATGATCAGGCTTTAGAGGGGAAAACACAGGACCAGCCTTTTGTCTAACTGCAGTGAATTGCTGCAGTCATCCACCTACAATCATTCTCAACCAGAGGTGAAAGGAAAGGAACCTTCTTAGACTGAATTCAAAATTGCTGAGAGGGAAAAGAGGCCAGGGAGCAGAATTTGAAAAGGGATTCATTGGGAAGGTGGTCTGGAGCTGAAGTGCAGGGTGGGTGCATAGATTGTTGAAATTTTTTCAATGGGGAAATGTGGCTGGAAGAATATTTGACTTCATGATTAAAAAGATTTTTAACATAAAAATGCTGAAAAGTTTAGTGCTACAAATTTGTGCCAAATCAGCTCATTTTGCTAGTACAAGATATTACAAGTTATATGATGCTGAAGATGAATTTTACATTGAAGAGGGGAACAAATACTACCTTTCCATTTTTTACAACCAACATATAAACTAGAGGGAAAAGAGTAATGGCTAAATGCAAAAGAACTAGAAATGCTTAGCCTTCCTTTTACTCAGTGGGATCAAAATCAGGATATCAACAAGATCTATAGTATTTCTGCTAGAAATGCTCTAGCTGCTGTAATATGATCTTTATAGGCTATTAAAGAACATTTTGTAAAGTATAATCAGAGTAATTACAACCGAAAGCTTATTAATCTACAGTGGTTTTCATCTTCAAAGCACTGCAAACACAACAAATTCTTAAGTATTTCCCAGGGCATGGAGTGTGCCCCATGAGAGGCCTGATGAAGTAGTTAGAGGCAGCAGGCACAGAAAGACCTCCAAATCACTCTCTGGAGTCTCAGTTTTCATTAGTAGCAACAGAGCGTAAGTAACATTTTCAAAAATATCTATGTGATTTAGGAACTGCCAGGCTGGCAGATAAGATCTGGCAAAATTGCTTCAGCACCTGAAGATGGTAACACCCCACAGTGATCTGTTTTCTACCTCAGTTCAGAGTTAATCCCTCTAAAACAACCTCAGCTATTTGCGTCTACAAACATGAATCAAAACTCTGTATTTTCTAAAAGTTTTCAGGCACAGGGATATATAGGCATGTATCCTCAAAATAGCTGTGTACATTGTGTGACTAACTCTAATTGTCTCCCATTCAGTCCCAAGTTCTTAAAGGTGTTTTGGTGCTGAACTGGCTACCTTCAGAAAAAAAAGAAAGAAAAAAAAAAAAACACAAACAAAACCACAGGAAAAACACCCACAGGAACTAGGACTTAGGCACCTGGGAGAAATGGCTGAATTTCAGAATTTCCCATTCAGCATTTTGAAGCAACTTATGAAGTAGAATCTCAATAAAGTGTTTTAAAGGTTTTCCAAAATAAATATACTTTCTAGTATATTAGCAGCTGCTAAATAAAACTTTTTAGGATTAACAAGTATCTCAGAACCTGTACCATGGTGTCACATCCCAATTTCTCAGGACAATGACTCAGGTTTGCTGATTCTTGGGTCAGGGTTAAGGTGAAATGACACCAGGGATCCTTTAACTCACAGAACTCACCTTTTATTTGCTCATAACAAGAATCGGCATGCTCACCACAAAAATTGGTATACATGCAACAAAAATTGGCATGAAATTATGTCAGTAAATGATGTAACATGTACTAACCATACATCACCAAACATATACTACAGGACTTGCTTATTTGGGGATCGGTTCAGGGAGGACTGTAAGGAGATCCCTCCCATTGGGTCAGGAGGTTCTGAGCAGACCCCCCCTTGCTTTTTAGACTCCTTCTCAGAGAGGAGCCTGGGGGCAGCTGGATCCACTCCTCATCCCAGACTTGGTCAAGGGTTTATGTCTAAAGTGATGAGGTGTAGGGATCATGAAAGAAGAAAGTGAGAGCATGACAGAGAAAAAGGAAAAGAGAAGAGAAAGATGTCAGCAGTCCTGGGTCCAGCACTGGTCCAGCCAGCCGAGGGGTCCAGTTCTGGAGAGCACATGGGGCTTCAGTTTGTATCCTTTTCTCATCTCCTTGCCCCTCCTTCAGGTGGGCACTTGAACTCATTAGGCTAATTAGGTGTCAAGCGGGGTTTGTGTTTTCAGAACTTTTGGGAAATGGGTCGGTGGGCTTGGGGGTCGTTTGGGGAGTAACTTCTCCTTCCCTGCAGACATGGCCA
>JANZLQ010000005.1:19211921-19233188 GCA_026212715.1 Elanus axillaris | reverse complement strand
TCCTTGCTAGACAGCCTTAGTAGTTAGGCAGAACTTGCCCCACCACAATGTTTGAGACATTAACCCTTTCAGTCTCTTATACAAGGTAAAGTTCAAAATTGTGAATTGTCCTAAAGCCTGCAAAGAACACCAGGATTTGCAAATTCTCTGGATGTCTGATTCTTAGAACCTGACGACCAAGTACAAGGTCTTCTGCCTCTGCCTCTCCCAAGGAATTGGAGCACTTTAGTGGTCACTTGATTAAAAGGAGAGCAATTTCAGTAACAGATACTAAAATGATCCTTCCTTTGTGCTCCTTTTGAGCCCTGCATTACTCATTACACTTTCTTCTGAAGTCAAGGCCAAGCCTGGGAGGAGGGAGCTATCAGTTCAGACCCTGAGCCTGAAGGAGAGGACACGTCTTTCCTGACACAGCCCTGTCACTTCTGAGAGTTCAGTGAGAGAAGTACATATTCCTGACATATGCCAAACATGTCTAGGTTCCTCTCAGGACTTCGGTGATGTATAAGATACAGATTAAAACCAGTATACTTCTATATCTGTGTTCTTTTATTTTGCACAGTGTATAATTTTAGGTACCTCTGAAACTCTCACAATACCAGCAAAGATTTGTGAAGTGTTATGCAGTGCTAGATTTCTGTCTATGTTTTTCGTAAGTTCCAATTTAACTGTTTAACCTCTCCTAAAGTTTTTAACAATATGGTTGTTAAGAAAGCATAAAAAAAATGTTACTGGGTTGTTTTTTCTGTTTATGTTTGCAAATACAAAACAGCAGCAATATATTAACTCACTCTCTCTATGTAGAACATTGAAACAAGACAGGATGAGGACCCAGAGGTGTGCTGAATCCAGTCAAGGGGGCACCATTTTCCTGATAAAAATTTAGCTTTCAGAAGTTTTCTTATTAAAGTTTGAAGTCCTGAAAGGTTTCTGACACTGTTGATAGTGTTGCTTTCTTGCAAAAAAATGTGGAACATGAGTGAGAAACCTTTAAAAATACACCATAAATATAACCCAAATGAAATCACTACATGAAGCTTTTGGTTCAGCTCCCTGTGTTACAAATACCTCATGGCAAAACAGGTGAGTTGGGAAAGTGTGCATAAATGATAATCTCAGCTGCTCAGAAATTGAAACAAGATTTTATAAAAAGACTTGACTGGATTACGATACCTGCAGATTTATTAATTTTTTTAAGCTGTACTTACTACATACTTCTTATTTGTTTTCTGGGTTTTAAACATTTAGTATATGCTCATGCTTTTCCCTAAAACACAAGGGCAATAAACTTTTATTTGTAAATTAAAGCTGAGAGTCTCATGAAATGCAATAATGTTGGAATCCATAGCTTCAGGAAAACCACCAAATATCATGAGCACAACAATAAAATTGTCAGCATACAATGCTGCTCTTGCACAATGACTTTTGCTACCCTTATAAAGTTCATTATATAACAGTAAATCATGTAATATACCTTAAATTGCAAAAGCAGTTAAACATTTTATAAACACTTGCTTTGTTCAAGTGTTCCATGGCAAATTTATCCTTTAGTGTGTTTCTCAGGTTTCTTTGCTATTATTCAAGACTGCATTTTGGGGTTGTGGCGTTTTCTCTGTCTATCTACATTGAAATGTGTTTTTTTTTTCTTTCCTTTTCAAAACTTAACCAGCTTCTGCTGTTCAAACTGCTTAGTAGTAGGAATGGACAGAAAATACCTATGTATGTAGGGATTTTTAACCCCTCTCTAAGGATGAATATACAAATATATTCCTGAAGCAAGTCATGAACCAAGACATTTTGCCTCCCTCTTATATTTTATGAATCAAGAGACTTTCTGTACTTGACACTGGACATTAATTCACTTGAAGAATGACTAAACAACCTTAAAACACTGAAAACAGCCTTCCTATCAACCCACAAATACAGGCAAGGCACATATGAAGAACCATGATTTACCTAAATGTAAATATATACAATACACTGCAGGAAGGGAGAAACAACTCAACCCTCACTCTCAGGGCACCTACCTGTGCTTTATGTGCAGCTTCTCAGCATGGCTTATTAGCTCAAGACCATGCTCACTGTGGCAACGTGGCTTCTGGTTTGGAAATTACCTCAGTCTTCAAGCTTATAATATATATCCAGAGCATACTCGTTTCTACCTGTAATGAACTGTGCAGGTATACCGTACATCTGAGATATGGGATAGTGGGACAAAACAGAGATACTTTATTCCCTGGTTTGTCAGCAGCAGCTGTTTGGCTCACAGCAATTACAAGAAATATAAAAGTTACTGTCAGTTGTCTCTCTTATTCTGTGTATCCTATGGGGTTTTGACTGCTCAGTAAAATAGAACTCCCCTTAGCCTTGCTACTCTTTGGTTCTACTACATTCATAGCTCAGTTTGAAAGGATCCTTTTTTCCTGGGGCTGTTGTGGCCATGGTATAGAGCCTGTATGCATGTCTCAAATGCTGATGTTAATCCCTGAAGCCTTTTCGCCAGTGTCATAGCACCAGCCTGATGTATCAGGCTTGATTGACTCAGGGTTTTGCAATTTACAGTGAAAAGCAGTGGAAAAAATTAATTGATTATGAAGTGAATTATATATATATTCTAAACAACAACCATAACAAACTCAAAATCTAAAAAACAACAACAAAAAAAACCCACAAAAACCACAAAGCAGCTACAGGATAAGGATAGGACATTCATAAATTAATAATGTCTAAAAAATCCAGAATATAAACTCTATTTCATGTAAAAAAAAAGAAAAAGCTTTAAAATCTTGGCCAAAACTCTAATAATATCTCCTTGAAGTGGTCAGATACTATATGCAGGAGTACATATAGGAAATCTTTTAGAAAGATAGAAAATGTTTTAGGGTGCTGAGTGCACTAGTAAGCCTTAATGGCCCTGACCAGCCTCACCTGGAGCCTCCATGCACACTCATGGGTCCAGGAGCTCTATTTAAGCTTGGCCCTGGGTATTTCTTCTTTCTCCTCAGTTCTGCTGAGGGAGGGGTTATCTCTTGCTCAGCTGTGCCTGGCTTATGGGGACCCTGCCTCTGGAGTTCAGTCTGTGGACTGGTTAGACCTTGGTTCTGCTTGGCAGGTCCAATGCACATGGTCCTAACTGTGGCCTATGAGCTGACTTCATGGCTTGATCTCAAGCTGGTCTCATCACTGTGTTATTGTCTTATGATCTGGGCTCTTGGTTGGACCTGGCCACCATCTCAGGGTTTGTCCTGCTTGTCTTGCTTGGATACTGTGGGATGAGGCTCTGGCTTGTAAAGCCTTCCTGGCCATGTTATCCCCCTTGGCTCCCGAGCCCTCAGCTGGCCCTTGCATTCCCTGAGAGGATAGATGTCCAGGTACTGAATGGTCTATCACAAATTCATTTGTATATCTTTCTTATATTGATTTATTTGGTTTTATACCAGAAATAGCTGCTTTAAGTTAAGACAATAAGAGGTATATTCTAACAAACTGAGTGTCTGAGATTTTGGTCTCTAGTGCTAGGGGTGAAAGCTATGTTTGTAATACACCATAGAACCATGTCAGGTATGAACTTGGTCATACTTGTGCTGTTACTCTGCAGGAAGCATTTCTGGTATGTGATATAAATATTTCATGTTACACTGCAAAATTCACAGTACTCTTTACTTCAGTCAAGTTGAGATGCTAAAGCGGATACCATTCGGGGTTTGAAACATTTCTTAGTTATTTGTCAACCAACATTCCTGAAAGTAAAATGAAAACAAAGGTTTACTTCTTTTCCCGATTTTTTTCCCCCATCCCACTGAGGGGGGGGGAAGGGGTGAGTGGTGCATGATGTTTAGTTGCTCGCCGGCATTAAACCACCACAGTACGTTAAAAAAAAAAAAAAAATCAATGGCAAATGTACAATGAACTGTTTTCCCAATGCCATACAAAAGGGTCCTGTAATTTTAAAATGTGAAAATGGAGGGATTAAGCACCATTTAGAAAGTCAGACTGTAGATTAGATAAACATCAAAAGTTGAATCAATTTTTGCTAAATATTTATACTTACAGCTTTGTAGTATTTATAACTAATATAAAGCAATGAAAAAATCTACTGAAATGGTAATTATATATGTTAACTTCTTAAGATATGTTGGAAAGGAAGGAGAAGGGTCAGAGTGAATGCTTCATGTTTTGCTAATTATTCAGTTATTACTTTCTTGCGTGAAGCCTACCAATTGTTTCCTCAAATTTAAGGTTCACAAGCATAAACATATTTCACTGAATCAGTGTAATTAGAAATAAGGAGAGTACTATTTGAATTCCTGTGTCTAACTGAAAAGTGAATTGTCCAAAATGGTAGTGTCCTCTCTGAGGGAGAGGAAACATTAGATGACTAACTTTCAAAGATAGATGCAAGTTCAATTATTGCACAGAAATAGTTCTATAGCATATTTTGATAATCGCTGTATCTTGGAGGTTATGCAGGAAGCAGTGTGAATCAACTCTTTGATTTGCAGAAATCACCAGGGAATGGTGCAGTCTGTCTACTCTTCTTGCTGTATCTTACTAATTAGTCAGTTTACCCATGATGCTACTGAATTTGGACTGTAGCTGCTGTATGTGGAACATACTAGTGGGACAAACCAATTTAGCTCCTTTTATTCGGATGTTGACATGCTTTAGAATTTGCTGGGTTTACTGCCCTGGATTCCAGTTTTCATTCATTTGGTTTTTTTCATGTGATGGATGCATCTGTATGTTATTTTTCCCCTATGGAAAGTAGCTCATAAAAACTCTAGCACAATACAGATCTCTGCAGCTCAGTTATAAACCTAGAAAGCCGGGGTGCTTTATTTCAAGAAAATACTGCCAGACCCTTAACTGAAGGGATGCAAGCAACAACTCCTCTAATATTCTATTTGTTATTATGTTCCAGAAAAGAAAGTATTTGTATTGACAAGAACAAACTTAGAATCTAGTCAAGTGTATTAAATTGAAGTTTTTTCTTAAGGCATTTCATGTTTCCAGCTACCCTGGCCTCATAAGCTGGTACTGAATCAGTAACTGTGGTGTTGACAGGCATTTCTATGATTGCATAATAAGGCATGGCCTTCACTCAACATGCACTGTAATATCCATTGCCTCAATGCCTTGTTTTAATGCAGTCCAATGCAAGATATGGTAAGATAGAGTGATGCAATTTTTTAAATACTAAATCAAGAATGAAAACCAGGAGTACTTTTGTTATCACCTCAGATATACACTTAAATCTCAACAGTTTCATTGAAAGACCTATCAGTGTATGACAAAAAAAATCTTCTAAAAGAAAAGTACCATTTCTATGCATCAGACTGCTGTTTATTTTTAATGTCCTTTTGCAGAAATTCATAAACACATTGAGGAAAGCATTTTTCCTCCCATCAGGAGCATCAGGAGGTTTACTTCATTTTCTTTTTTCTTTAATCTTAAGTACCTATCAATGTAACAACATTACCTCAAAATACGTTCTTTTGTACTACCAGAAAAATGAAGTCTTAAGATATGTCATTAGTTCCAAGTAAGGTATGAGGCAAAATATCAATTGTGAATAGTAGCTTGCAAAATATTTGTGGACAGCTGTACTATGATGTGATTCACAGAAATACTATTTTGAAATATTTTTATCACAGGAATGTTACTGCTTGAAGGCCAGTTTTGCCATGTTTGAAGCAGTAACAGGTTTCTGCTGCCATTCCTGGAAGCTGAATTTCATGGAGTAATGGTATCAGTGTTATTAGCTCTTTTTATGAGCAAAAGAGATCACATTTTATATGTGAAGTTAATATGACATTCCTATTAATATTTTCAGTTTAATAGTCTTAATACAGAAATAACCTCACCAGCAATCACGTTAAAATAGTTTTATTTATACTTCCTGCTGTCTACCCCTTCCTCTGCTGTCCTCACACTCTCCCCCCAAATGTCTATGGGGCCAGTCTTTGTCCAACAGAAGTGAGGGGTGTCATGGCAAGTCCTCACCACCTGGTGACCTGCATGTGGAGGATTTCACCACCGGTGGGTGGATTTCCTTCCTCCTCAGTCTTGGCATTTCCTTGAGATTATTTTTGGTTTCTTGCTCTAGGCTACTGCATTCTGCCTGCTCCCAGCTGAGGCGTGAGTGTGGTCCCACAACCTTTCCCAGAGGCTCTTGTCTGTTAGGCAGTGACCCCCTGGTTTTGCTGGACCCTTCCTAGGGAGGCACTGGCAGAGCTCAGGCTCAGGCAAGGGGGGCAACAGGCACTTGGCCCCAAGGCAGGAGCTAAAACCAGCCCAGCCCAGCTCTGGCCATGGTGAGCCCAGGGGCCAGCCCTGAGACCTGCGCTCACAGCTCAGGGCAGAGCATGAGGACTTGTGTGGTGGATTGACCCTGGCCAGCAGCTAGGCAGCCAAGCAGCTGCGTGCTAACTCTTCTCCACTCCCAGCAGGAAGTGGAAATAGGAAGAAAGAAAAAGTGTGTGTGTGGGGGAAAACACCCCAAAATACCAAATAATAATTAAAAAAACCCTGTCAGCTGAGAAAAAGACATTTTAATATGTGAAAAGTTGAGGGACAAGGGATGCAAAGGCAATCCCAACCTTTCACAACTTGACTGCTGACTGAGCAGTAGTCATCTTGGAAAATGACCCCCCACCATGTTTTCCTCTACCACAGTAATTTGTTGTTGATCATCATGTTGTACGATATGGAACACCCCTCTGGCCAATTTGGGTCAGCTGTCCTGGCTGTGCCCCTTTCAATCTCTTGCCCACCCTTAGCCTAATTCTGGGAGGCCATAGTGGGAGGGGAAAAGAAGCCCTGATGCTGTGCAAGCATGATTCAGTAACAGCCTAAATACTGTCATGTTATCAACACTGTTTTAGTGACAAATCCAAAATACAGCACCAGATGGGCTGCTATGAAGAAAGCTAGCTCCATCCCAGCCAGATGCAGTACAACTTGTAATGGTGGAATTCACATTAAGTGGGCTATAACTGTGATTTGCAGTTAAGTAGAGGGAAAGACAGAAAAAAATGGTTTTTATTTCTTGTTACACTACATTTTCACTCAGTGCTACCCAGTTTTGCTAGAACTTTTGGAATACATTCATTTTCATGTGCTTTTTTTTCATACATTATTTCTGATTTCTCAGGAAGGTTTTACTTTATGAGGATCATTTAATGAACATTGGGAAGCTGTTTTTATTATGTCTCTCCTATCTTTCAAAAATAGTTCACTTTGACTAAGTTGAGAAAGAGTTCAGGAAGGAAAAAAAAATGAATCCCATAAAATGTTACTTTCATATACTCAAAGAAAACAAAGTAGTTGGAGAATCAATTATATTGCAATACCTTGACAGAGTTCTCAGCACTAAAATTGTGTATTATTTGCAACTCTATTTTCTGTAAGTGAAATTACTCTGAAGAAACTGTTTGCTAGGTCAGAATCAAATAGATTAAAAATTTGGATGTCAAGCTGCAGTGCCAGGTAATCCTTGAGAAATTGATGAAAAATTATTGTCAAGAGTTAAGTACATGAATGAGTTAATGCTGTACTTGACGTAAAAGCAGAGAAAGGAAAAGTAGTGTTATAATGACTAGTTGTTCTAAGGGGTCAGAAACCTAAAAATCACCTCACTTGAAAAACGATTTTTTTCATAGCATGGCTTTTATGCATTTTCTAGGCCCATACTCCCAATAAAATGCATCAGTGACTTTGAACTTTCATAGAATAAAAGCATTATGGTCAAAGACGCTGGTCATTATAATGCTCCTTTTCCTTTCTCTGCTTTTATGTCAAGTAGCTGCTTCTCATAAAAACACAGGTAAGGTTTTAAACAATACTTTTGAGAGCTAGATGTTCAAATAGGAATTCATCAGCATCAATGCATACAGAAAATTGCTTTGTTAGAAGGTAAAAGACAAAAATTTTACAGTGTATTATGACAATGACCATAATAATGACTGAGGTAAATCATGTGATAGAGCTCAGCTTGTGTCATTGTCCTGGTTTCAGCTGGGGTAAAGTTAAGTGTCTTCCTAGTAGCTGGTACAGTCCTGTGTTTTGAGTTCAGCAGGAGAAGAATGTTGATAACACTCTGATGTTTTCAGTTGTTGCTAAGTAATGTTTAGTCTAAAGTCAAGGATTTTTTCAGCTTCTCATGCCCAGCCAGCAAGAAGGCTGGAGGGGCACAAGAAATTGGCACAGGACACAGCCAGGGCAGCTGACCCAAACTGGCCAATGAGGTATTCCATACCATGGGATGTCATGCCCAGTATATAAACTGAGGGGAGTGGGCCAGGGGATCACTGCTCGGGGACTAACTGGGTGTCGACCACCAGGTGGTGAGCAATTTCCCTGTACATCATTTGTACATTCCAATCCTTTTATTATCACTGTTGTCATTTTACTAGTGTTATTATTATCATTATTACTTTCTTCTTTTCTGTTCTATTAAACCATTCTTATCTCAACCCGCGAGTTTTACTTCTATTCCTGATTTTTTCCCCCATCCCTCGGGGCGGCAGGGGAGTGAGTGAGTGGCTCTGTGGTGTTTAGTTGCTGGTTGGGGTTAAACCACAACAGTCATATTGGGTAATTATAGTGATATCAGGTAAGATTTTTAGATGTTTATTTTATAAAATGGGTTTCAACTGTGGCTTAAACTTAGATACATTGAGTTACAGAAAAGTGGAGAAATGTTCTCAAGTGAGTCAATTAGTCCATAGATAAATAGACACACATCCATTTCTCATTCAGATTACTAATCCCTAATATTAGGGCACACGCAATAAATTCTTATTACTCTTAGTGTATTTCTTTAAATTCGTATTAACTTTCTGATCTGCAAAGCACCGGTAAGATGAAGCACTTGAGTTCACCTTCTCAGCTAAAATGGTTAAGCTACAAGTTTTATTTCTTTGGTTTTCTGTCTGGCTTTTGTTTCAAAAACCACAAGCTTAAAGGTTTGGCCTCCTCTGGCCTCAGTAGAGTTATGTGATGCCATCCATTCAGAATTAATATTAAGCAAGATTTTTTTAAAAAAATATACCTTTTTTTTGGTGGCTATTTCTCATGTTTTTTGAGATCTCCATGAAACTGAGGCCAGCTAGCATTTCCAGTGGTCAGACCTATTTATTGACATGTGATGACACTTTTATCACCATTGTACAGCTCTTCAGCCGCTCAGGTATTTTCTTGAAGTCTTTTGCTTTTTACTGAGTCTCAGTCATTTCACCATTTATTTCCCATTACCCCGTGTTCTAATAGTAAAATGACAAAGGTAAGTCAAGCAAGAAGATAAATAAAGCAAGCTAAAATCATCATAAAAATTTGCATTTAATTTAAATTATGGTTCTATACCTTTGAAATTAGTTTGTTTAAAGAGATCAAAAAAAGTTTTTTAACATAAATATAACATGGTTCTAACTAAACCACTTGGATTCTGAAAAGGCTTTTTTTGGTCCAAATTGAAAATTTAGTAAGCAGTTACTTTGTGTTTTGAAGTAAATGTAAAGTACAATGATGCAATTGAAGTTTCTTGCTTATGTTGGCATGATGCTGAGAGGCATACGATTTTTTTCCTCTCAGCAGATGTACGCTGGCATGTTCACCTTTTGAACAAAGTGACACCGGCTTTAATGGGCAGCACCAAAATGCCCTTAAACAAAACAATATCCCAATCCAAAGATGTGGAGAAAAGGTCATTCATGTAGCTCAATCTTTCCAATACTGCCATGTGTAATTTAGGCATTTTAATATATTGACATGCTAATAGTGCATGTAGTGTACATATAGTCTCCTAGTGACTGAGAAGTACTTAGGCACTGGACTCTTTCTGAATGATACTGCAGAAGTTTTTTGGGGAAAAAAGATTAGAAACTGCACAGCTGTCAGCAGAGAGCTGTATAAGAAAGCCCTTGACAAATTTGATTCCTATGGAGGCACTGCTCTGCAAGGCTTTAAGACACTTCCATTTCATCTATAATATTGTGATTATTTTCTGGTGGCTTACATGCATTGACAACCATTGTGATTTGCATGTCCCTACACTGTGCACTGTTGTGTGTATACAACACTGGGAAACACATAAGATTGCAGTGGATGCAAGGCTATATTAAAGTTAATCATTATAATAGATTCACAAATCTGTCACCAACTTTCAACCAAGGAAGTAACAGAGTATCTCTCTATGCTATTGCTCATATTGTAATTCCCCCCAACCCCCTTTTTTTTTTTTGCATGTCAGTGTTCCTTGACATTTTCTGACATTTGAATCTTTTTTCTGACTTTATCCTAAAGATATGTGTCTGCATCAAATGTGTTCCTTTGTTTAATCCTTTATGCTGAAATATTTTTCACTGTCCATGGTAAGTTTAACTGGCTAGTAGAGGAGTTAGTGTATATTCCCCATTGCTACTGATTGTTATAATGTTATTTTAGACTACTGAAAGTCTACATTTGCTTTGTTCTTAAACCAGAAGAAATTAATTCCATTTTTAACAAAGGAGCAAATTCTGCTTTGGCATAGATTTCATTCCAATGTCTCTAAGTCACCCCTACAGTTGTTATATGTACTTCAGAAACAAAAAAAAATCCCAAGTTTATTTCCTATGTATATAATATTTAAAGGATCACACTAAATATAATGTAGTCCTAACCAAAAAAAAACCCCCATACACAAGAATTTCTTCTACATTTAAATAACCTGTACCTCCTTTTTCTAATAAAAAAAAAATTCTGCTTTGAAAACTAGGATTGACAGACTGAAACCTCATTCACTAGTAAATCATTTAGTCTACCTTCTAAATATGAAAATACATGGGGCTTAAAACTATAGATTCTTAAATGAATTGAAAATGTGCTCTGGAAAGTAAATAATTCTGTCAGAAAATTTGGGTTATTTTACTTAATATATAGCCTAAAAGTCATGAAGAAAACAAAAATTTTTTTTCTTTTTACTTTTTGTTGGGTATTATAAGCCATTTCTTTGCTTGTATTGAAAAAGCATCTAATTTCTCACAGAAGAAAAAGTAGAAAGTATTGAAGCCTTAGGGTGCTTAACTGAAAAAAGATGAAGCAGCTGTGGTATCTCCTTTTCCCTTTACAACCACCCATGGTCCACATCCAATAGGCAGGAAAACAATGTTGAAAATAATTATGCTCACAGTGAAATAAGCTACATTATTGAAAAAATGAGAGAAGGAACGGCATTGTTTTTAACACAAAATAGATCACAGGTACTGTAAATCATGCACATGTGGAAAACTTCCCAAGTTAATTTGCCTTGGTTAGTAAAGTTGCCTATATATGCATGTATATATCTCTGTATTTATATATATAAATACATTTCAAAAAAAGATGAAATTACAATTTAGGTAAAATTATAAATTTAAACTAATAGAATAAAGATTATTCTGGTGGGATTAGGGATTAAGGAATTAGATGGGAATTTTTCTAAAGTTGCAGCAATCTTGCTAAATACTCAAAAAGAATACACTAACCACTGGGAGAATTAGGTGAAACATGTCAATGAGGTTCTTCTAAACAATAAAGTTTTCACTTTAACATTAATTACCGTCAAAGATACAAGATGTACCAAATTTTATCTGCAGTCTAATTTATAGAGAAGTACTAGGCATCAGATGGAGAAGTATTGCATATCCACTTGGACATGGTACTTTTTTCCTGTGTTACAGCTGCTGGAATTTCTGTGTCTATCAGCAAAGCAGCTCATGTATTTGGGAAGGAATCCCTTTCCTAGATACGTTTAAAGTATACAGCACTATACCAGGAACTGTGCTCTATTAGGTGACAACCAGCAGTTATGCTGTGACATAAATAAATGGGGTTGACTTTTTACAGAAATAAGAAAAAGATGAAATGTTAACATAAAGACCCAGCTTTAAAGCTGAATACACCTGCATCAGCCTTTGCTACTGTCTCTCTACAAACTTGATATAAAATCCAGAAGGACTTGTTCTGTAAAACTGTTCCACTGTGCCTCTCCAATTATTTTCTCAGTATCCACAGCTCTGAAAGTCTTCAGAAAATTGACCAACTGTAAATAAACTGTATGAAATACATGTTTTTTTGTTAGCAAGCTATAGAATTCAAAAGGATAGCTAATAAGTACATGGAGCTAGTAGCTAGAATTCAAGCATATAATGCTTGCTTTGCAGGTGCACATTGCTGGGCACTATTGATGTTTCCTCGGTGCAGCAACTTACAATGTTTTTCAGTACACTTCTGTTTACTTTGGAAAATAGTTAATACAAATACAGTAATATGTTACCTTTTTTGGTGTTTAACCCCATTCACAGACCTGTTAGCACTGGTCTGGTACAAAAAATAAAATAATTAAGATAATATAGCCATCATCTTTATAATTTTATGTACATGCTTTATTCCTTGCCCCTTACTTTTCTGACAATGGTGTTTTATAGGCTATCTCTTTTTACTTCATTATCATTTTTCCCAAGTTAATGTATGCATTGCAAAAAAGAAAAAAGCAAAGCACATCATGATAGGAAGGCATATATCTAGAAAGTATTAGTTAGAGAACTAGTTTGCGGTATATTCCACCATTAGTTTAGTGTCTGTAATAAGAGAGTGTTAGGTCTTAGCTTTAGTTTTAACTAGCATCTTGTGCTAGCTTGTTAAAACACTTACCAAAACCTGGATACTGCAACACACAGACAACTACCTGTTCAGCTATGCTTGTCTCTGGGTACTATAAAAAGAGGGCAGGGCCACAGTCAATTTCATTATTGCATAGGTTCTGGTGTTACAGCTGGCTCCATACTATTGCCCTTCCCACAGTCATTTTGGCTAGTTTAGCTGTACATCATACTTATTATCATATTTTCTAGCACTGTGGTTTTGGAGAGGATATTTTCCTGTTATGGATATTTTCTTTCCTTTCTCTTTACAAAGCAAGAAAATGGAATTGCTTTCTTTAAAGGAGAAACTAGGCACTGTACCATTGGGAAAAGACTTTCAGGTCAGTGGCAAAGAACTATGACCCTCTGATGGAGGCTACGTATACTGGAAATCTTTTGCTCAGTCATAACTTTTTTCACTGTGTAAATCTCACTACAGATGGAGTCTAGTGGAGAGCTATTAATCAAATAGCCAATTAACCATCTCTCATGATAGCAGCCTTCAACACCATGTGATACAGCACATACCAGCTGTAATTATACAGGACTGATCATCTTTGGGGAAAAGTTACACATAGCCACAGAAGTTTTAACACCCAGCCTTCCTCTTCACCTGACATCTTACCATCCATCCTTCCACTGCAATGAATTTCATAGAATCATTTTGTCTTGGAAAAAAATTTAAATTAAAACCATAGTTAAGATAATATGCAGCAGATCTTGTTAACAGAAAATAATGAAAATTTTGTTGGGTTTTTTGTTTGTTTGGGGTTTTTTAATGTAAACTAGAAAGAAAACTTCCCCCAATTTTAATAAATTCTACTCAATAAGTTCTTGCTTAAAAACATTTGTTATTTTTGTGATGAATCAGTTGCCTAGTCAAAGGCACCCAGATAAAAAGGAACAAGAGCATCATATGGGCAGTAGTACAATGATATAAGAAGGAGAAAAGAAATAGAAGTCTTGGAGACCTGGAGATTGAAATAGGACAGGAACGTGAGGAAAGTAAAATAATAAGAATTTATCATTACAAGTAAAATAAGAGAAAATCTAAACTTGCCTGCAGCCAAGGAAAGTACTACACTTGCCTGTTTTACCTTTGAAGAATCAGTGGTAACAAGACCAAAGAGGCCAGCTATAATGATTCTACTCAAGGCAAACAGCTCTAAGTTCTGCCTTGGGCTTGCTTCATGAGATCTGGCTGCCAAAGGCAGCATAAGAAATGCTGTGAATCAGCAACCCTTTTCTGTGCACTCTTTGCCCTAAAGTTATGTTTAGCTTCCTCCTAGTGTTTTCACCACCTGCATCCTATGGCTTGTTGGAAGACCAGATCTTGTCTCAGAAGGAGGGATAGGGAATGAAAATGTTTCACTGAGGTTATAAAAATGAAGTCTCATTAACAAATTGTATACCATAATATGTCAGGAACCAAAAAAACCTGCTGCTCTTTCCTTCTCACACTCTTTCCCTGCTCCAGCATGGGGTGCCTCCCACAGGAGACAGCCCTCCAAGAACTTCTCCAACACAAGTCCTTCCCACAGGCTGCAGTTCTTCATGAACTGCTCCAGAGTGCATCCTTTCCACAGGATACAGTCCTTCAGGAGCAGACTGCTCCAGTGTGGGTGCCCCACAGGGTCACAGTTCCTGCCAGAAAACCTGCTCCAGCCTGGGCTCCTCTCTATGGCCTACACTTCCTGACAGGAGCCTGCTCTTGTGTGGGATCTCCACTGCCTGCAGCTTCCTTCAGGGCATATCCTCCACAGGCTGCAGGTGGATATCTGCTCCCCCATGGACCTCCCTGGGCTGCAGGGGCACAGCCTGCCTCACCATGGTCTTCCCCACAGGCTGCAGGGGAATCTCTGCTGCGGCGCCTGGAGCATCTCCTCCCCCTCCTTCTTCACTGACCTGTGTGTTTGCAGGGTTGTTTCCCTCCCTTTTTTCACTCCTTTCTCTCACAGCTGTTGTGCAGTGTTCTTTATTCTTTCTTAAATATATTATCACAGAGGCACCACCACCATCGTTGATGGCCTCAGCTTTGGCTAACTGGGTTTGGAGCTGGCTGAAACTGTCTGACATGGGGGCAGTTTCTAGTGTCTTCTCACAGAAGCCACCCCTGCAGCTCCCCGGCTACCAAAACTTTGCCACAGAAACCCAATACTTTACCAAATTAAGAAATAGAAGACATAGTGTCAATTTAAGTGTAAAATTTCACAATCTCTTTCAAAGAGTGATAAAAAAGTCATGGATTCTATCACCATAAATGCTTGTTTTCTTTTTGAGCATGAGGAACCTGTAAGTAAGAAACACAAGCCTGATCCAAAGCCAAATGAACCCATTAACCATGCTTCTGGTGAATGCTAAAAACACTAATAGAAATCACTCCATTAATTTTTCACTGCCTCAGGTAATATAAGTTGTTTTTAACTTCAAAGGCATGCACAAAATTTCTGAAAAAAAATCCTGTTACTAGGCACTACTGAAACTGTAAGCATGCAAAATAATTTAAAAACACTACAAAGGATAATATACAAGTAAATTAGTAGCTGTCATTTTACCACAGGGAACAATTTCTAGCCTTGAAAAACCAACCACCCAGTTCTCAAAAGTATAATAGGAATCCCTAAACCATCCTACAAGTGTAAAGTACTAACAGCACTTTTCTCTTTTTACAATTAATGTTAATTGTTCATTTGGCCCTAAAGTCTTGATTTTTTAAGCCTGTAATCCACTTACTTTCTATTCCCTCTGTTAAAAAGAAAGAAGAAAAGTAATTGTCAGAAACAGTAAACTCATATTAATCAAAATTACAAGCAGTAATGTCTGATTACAATTTTTAATCAATCATGCTATTCCGTGTTTAACTCACTAATGTTGGGACCACTAGAGTGGACAGCCATCTGTGCCTCTATAAAATTAGAAATATGATGAATTATAGCTACTGGTAGTTTGAAGTTATACCATGGATACAAATCACTAGAGCTATGACAATTTTAACATACTGCCAAAATTTTTTTATCATCAGCTGCATTTGCTGTTCTTCTTGATTTGGAAAAAAGTACCTAGAGAAAGACCTGCACTTCACTCATCAGCTTGTCATGATTTACAATGAATGAGAAGACAAAGTTCTCCTGACTTCCTGTTTACATAGCTCAAATCCTGTTTGTCAGAATCAGTGCTACAGTCTGAAGATCACATTCTGCTCTTATCTCAGGTGGTCACTAGCTAGAGTAAGTCTATTAACTTCCAAGATTCTCAAATAACATTACTCTCAAGTATTACACTCAATCAAGTTACTGCATATTCATCACCTGTATAACTGCTGAAAGCAGAATCAGATCTCTTGGGAATAACTGTATTTACTGATTTATCAAAATGATAAACTTTGGTCAGTAAGAGAATAAAATGGCAATTCCTTTGAAACTACAAATAAATACAAACAATTCCTTACAGAAGTTGGTAACAAAGTCATAACACATTTTCTGAATATACTTAATTTGTGGGCAGAACCAGTAATGCAGACTTTTAAATTTTATGGCAAATATCTTTTGTTACAGGAAAAGATTTATTAAAAAAGCCCAACAAACAGACAGACTTTTTTTTCATAATTAAATTTTAAATGGCTGTTCATCATTATTTTTAGGACTGCTATAAATGTTTGCCATGTCTATGCTATTCCAGAGGATAAAAGAATAATTCAGGTTGGAAGGGACCGGAAGAGATCCCCAGTGCAAGCTCCTACACAAAGCATGATCAGGTATGTGGTCAGATGTGGTTGGTCAGGGCCTTACCCACTCCCAAGCATGGAGAGAGACTGCACAACCACTCTGGGCAGCCTGTGTCATAGCCTAAGCGTCCTCATGGGGCAAAGGTTTATCCTTATATCCAGTGAGAACCTGCTGCTGTGAAGGGCCTGGCTCCATCTTTTCCATTGCCTACCTGTATGTGTAGGGGAGCTGCTCTTTGGTGCCCCTAAAGCTGTCCTTGCTCCAGGATGAACAAGACCAGCTCCCTCAGTGTCTCCTCACAGGGAAACTGCTCCAGGCCCCCAGTGTAGTGGCCCTACACTGCACTTGCTCCAGTTTTTCCATGTCTTTCATGTACTGGAAGATCAAAAACTGGATGCAGTACTCTAGATGTATAGCACTAATAAACACTGAATGAAAGGAGATAACCAGTTTCCTCAATTTACCAGCCATGACCCTGCTAATACAGCCAAGGATGTAATTAGCATTCTTTGCTACTAAATCAAATACCTGTTTGCAATATGTATAAATACCTTCCCAGTGCTTACTGTTTTCAAGTTAATGCAGTTATGCAGAAACACATTGTAAAAACCAGCTATTTTTATTTGTCAGTTTTGGTCTCAAAACAAAGATACTACCTTATTCCCTTCCAAACCACTGTGGGGGTTTTTTGTGCCTTTATGTTTTCTTAATTTTGTGAATTGCTTGAGTAATTACCCTATTTTAAATGCTCACTATAAATAAGTAAAATAGTCATGGAAGATAAAGATGCAATGAAGAGACTTTTTCCAGCTGTATTGTTTCAAATCACTGGTTAAATATCATCCCCTTGAAAAAGGTAGACAATAATCACCTTGAACCATTTAGGATTTAGCATTCTTTCTCCTTGGTGTATATTGATCACAACTCAGATTTATGTTTTACCTGAAATGTTAAATGTTTCTGTTATTATTAAGGGGTACCACAGAGAGTATTGCTTTTTAGAAAAAGATCCCCAAGTGTCTCAGCACCTGACAGAGCTGACAGTTGTCTTTGATGCTTTTAGGGTGATAGGGCTGGGGACAGGGATAAATGTGTGACTTTTTGCCTTATGAGAAGAGATTGGGTTTGGACAAGAGTTAGTAATCAAATAAGAAACTGGACTCTAATCTTAATTCTGTGAATAAACTTACACTGCTAATAGTAATCTTTCATCTAAACATACCTGATGTTTGAGGCATTACAATCTAAATCCAGATTTAGCTCCAAATTTCATGGTATTAGCTCTTTTTTCATTTAAAAAATAGCTCTGGATAGTTGGCTAGTTCAACATAAAAGTAAAGAAAAAGAGATAAAGGTGTTTACTTTGAAATAATACTGTGGTGATTCTTGTTCATTTAGAATTTTAAGAAAGAAAACAATAGACACAATACATTACTTCTTAGAATAACTTGCATATTATATTTGCTTCGTTTTCCTGAAACATTTTATAGCATCTTCATGGTGAGCATAGTCATAATATATCAGTTCTGAAGAATATATTAAAGGAGCAATGAAACAATAAAAAAGAAAATCTAAACCTTTATCATTAGTGTTTTCAGTGCTTGCCTGCTGTTATAAAGAAAGACATGTTTTATTTTTAGGCTGTGTCATGTTTCACCATAATGAGCACAAAAAAATGCAAATATGTATTGATTTTATAGAGGTCAGTACAAGTGACAAGCAATCAGTGAAAAAGTTAGCAGTCCTAAATAAGAAAAGTAATTAGAAAGATTACTATAACCCTTCTTTAATGAATAGCAATAATAAATTACTTCCTTGGTGTTTTTGTGACCCTGTCAAGTTAGCAAGGTGGTCTTTCCTGAGTCGATTCTATGTTTCGATCCCTTTTGTAATCACAGTCTCACAGCTGTGGAAAACAGCACCATTCATTAATCAATCACTGATTATTTGCATGTGTAGTGGGTAAGAAGCACTCAGGTTCATCTTCCTCTGTTCTGAATGGTTCTTGGGAACCAAAAAAATGAGGGGCATTTGTCATCTTTAGGTCTTCAATGTTGTTTTTACTTCTTTTTGGTATTGTTACTTGAGTCATTCACTTGTCAGTGTCACAGTAGGCTAGTGAGCAAGAAGAAATTATAGCTTTAGCAGCCAGCTCTGATGCATGAAGCATATGAAAAACATCCTCCCAAAACTAGCACTGGTGTTTAGAATTTCATTTAAGCTATTATCCATTAAAAGTTATACTTAAGAAAATCTACTTGTGTACATGAATTTGAGGTTTTGCCTGCTAGCATGAACATCTTTTATGAAAGACAACCATTGGTTAGTAAACACTGAAATTGGCATCCAATATTTTGGGGCTTTTTGGTCTTGAAGAATCCCAGGAAATACAGTGACTGGAACCTCTTTGCTGGGTATAGAATGGGGAGGTTCTTACTCCTGTGAGATAAGATGTGATGACTATTTTAACATTTCATTGAGGAGTAGGGGGAAAGGAGGAAAAAATTCATATTCCATTAACTTTCAAGCAGTAGGTCCACTGAGGCAGTACCTGAGAGCAGCCTGTGTGTTAACACAACTGATGAATTTAGCTGTCATGATTTTCAAAGCAGTTCTGCCTGTAGGCTAATATTTAGGAACTTTCATAAATAGACTTCTTGACTGTGTCTCCTAGGCATGATTAAAGTTAACCTTCCTCACAAGGTTTTAAGGCAGCCCTTTTTCCTGGTATTAGTATCTCTCTGTATGCCTATAGCAGTAGTACTGGAGCTAGCAAGTTAGAGGTAAGATAATCATCCCATGGGTATTCAGGACAAAAAAAAAAAAAAAAGGGGGGGGAGAAAAAAAACCCAAACAAACAAAAGACCCACAACCAAAAATGGAGAAACTATACACTGACATTGGGGATTTTTGGTGCTACAACTTTTTTTCAGAAATCTGAAACTGCATTTTTTAGACAGAAAAAGCACTGAATTAGCATACTCATTCTGAGCTATGATATATACAGCAAGAATATATAATTACAAAAATATGTTGGAGTAGAAAACTGACACTACAGCTTCTAAATGGGGTTAAATCTCTGCTTATATCTGAAGTTAATACATTCTGTGGTTTATATCTTCACACAACTTCTGAAACAACAATAATGACTGGACTATTGCCTCTGATAAATCAATTAAATAATTTCTAATGCATACTGGAAAAAAAAATCAATTCTTCTATTTCTGCAGTTACCATCAATGTACAGATTTTCAAAAACCAACAAGAAAACATCTTTACTTCTCTTTGATTAAAACTTGATCTTGATCACTACCTACTACAAATGAGGAACTTGAATCCAAACATGCTTTCTGATATTATTCTGATATAGTTTGTAGCTGAAGACAAAACTTACAGTATCTATTTTGCAGGTTTGATCTACAGCCAGGTGAAGTCACACACAAAAGATTCCTGCTATTTGGAGGCAGAAGTTCACATGAACAACTTCTGAGATTTAATTTAATTTGGATCTGAACCCAAGTGCCATTCCTTTAGAGAAATTCATTCAGATTCAAACAATTCTCCCTTCATTACACCTCAGTTTTAAGGATGGGGCAGAAGAAATTCTAAATACGATTCTAGATTTCTGTAAGGAGGAAACTGTTTAGACTTTAACTGTAAGACCTTGCCACCCTCAAAATTTTATTAAAAAATGTATACTAGAAATTGGAATATTCTTGAACTTTCTCACCAAGCCACATCCTCAGTCATATATCTGACTTTAAAAATGCTAAGAGACAAGCTTAATGTCTTCATATTTTATTGTAGGCTGTGAGAATGACCTCCAATAATGCCTTTTCAAAATACAACTATTAAATCCTGTAAACATCGAGTGACTAAGAATCTTTCTAGGCTGCCAGTCTTGTCAGGTGGGCAGAGTCCAAAAGCCCATCAAGGATGTAGTGTTTATGTTCGATGAGCTGCCAAAATGTAATTACAATTTTTTTTTAATACTTACATGTTAGCACATTTGAAAGAAAAAAAGCATCATAAAGGAAAAGGGAAGGTAATTTATCACACTAAAATAAGTATGCTGGAGAAATGTGGGCTGCTTTTTAGAGACATTGCCAACAATCAGTCATGCATGTCTATTTTTCTGCCATTGTTAATCTTGTGCATTGTACTTTCCTTTCTTTCCCTTTTTAAATTTTTTTTTTTTTGTTCTATTTGAAATAGGGGAGAGGAACACAGGACATGTGGGTAGAAACAGGCAGGGAAGAAGTGGAGGGAAGAACGTAATGATATTACCTCATTTTTTACCATGCATTCTGACACTGGGAATTTGGGAATAGACCCAGTGATGTTCCATCATCCAGGCCATTTTGAAAATCTTAAATATATTACAGTTTTCCTTATCCACTGAGGGATATAGTCATATAACTGCAGTATGTTCCTATCCAAATAAAAATTATTTTCATTGTCATAACTGTTTCATCATTAAGGTGGAAATTAGCAAGAATTCTTCTTATATTACATGGCTCTGTCTTTGGTTTCAGTGAAAGAAGATTCAGGGCAATACTGACAGGGTATTTTATACAGAGGTTTCTACAAAAGGGTAGGACTACTGACAGACATCTCCCCCTAAGCTTCATGGAGGAATTACCACTTATTGCCATTTCATTATGTTATTCATGCCATTTATCTTGAAGTCAAGAAACAGATGCCTAATTTAAGTCTAATACCTAGTCTTCTTCCATAATAAGGGATAAGGACCTCTATATACCACTTCATCTAAGCCACAGACAGGAAGGATGTATGTGTCTTTGTCCTGGTTTCAGCTGGGATAGAGTTAAGTGTCTCCCTAGTAGCTGGTACAGTGCTGTGTTTTGAGTTCAGTATGA
>JANZLQ010000005.1:19160851-19177931 GCA_026212715.1 Elanus axillaris | reverse complement strand
TCCAACTGAGGAGGGGGAGTGATAGAGTGGCTTTGGTGGGCACCTGGCGTCCAGCCAGGGTCAACCCATCACACACATTCATAATTGTAAGCTTCAGAGGGGCAATCTAGAGACACAGAAGCGTGAAGGCCAGTTTGATTTGCTTGATGATCATTCACAGTTCCTTCTACTGAGTTGCATTGCTTGTTTGGAATATGCTCATTTTCTGACTATATAAATTAAAACAGACTATTACTCCTCTCTTCATGAACTGGCACAAACATTACAGAGAATATGTGTCCTACAGTGTGTGAGTCAGTCTGTGTTCTTGAAGGATAAGTTTTGAGTCTTAGCATAACAATTTCTATTAACATCTTGTTTTCTCATATTTGTTTAAAAGGGGGCAAGGAAGTGGAAAAAAATTTGAAAGAATACTTAGAGTTAAAAGACAGCAGATATTGTAGAAACAACACTGGCCAGTTAATAAATCATATGCAAGATTAGACACTTGCAGTTAATTTTTCTTCTTCCCCAGCTTCACAAACCTTCAAAAAATGTAGATCCAAAATGCCCTTCAGAGTAATCAAACTTCATGCAAAAATTTTGAGTACTGAGGATTCCTTACAAAAGAGTAATGTTACTATCATGACTGAGTATTCTGCTTCTATTGCCCAGCTATTATTACAGTAACATCATTTCTATATACTTAATGAATGTCCACTTAAAATTTGAAATCTGTAATTTTTCAGAGCCTTTAAGATTTGCCTTATATATCTGGATGCAGATGACTGACTCTAACATAACACGCCTAATCTAAACACTGTCTTGAGAAATTCTGTTCAACTACAGCCTAATTCTGCTGTGTGTTTTCATTCTTTACACTCAAGATCCCAAAGCTTCTCAAATTGTTTTTCTTATTCTTATTCTAAGATTGTTGATGCATTTTACTAAATAACTTTAACATAAAATGCATCAAAGACCTGAAAGCAGACTGTGTAATTCTGAGTAGCCTCATCTGAGGGCCTTAATCGCTAAGAACACACCTCTGAACTTCTTTTAGACAGTAGGATGATGTGTGTCGTGCTAAAACTATCTTACTCCATTACTGTAAATGTTATCCAGATGGCCAGCTCAGACATAGATATCTAGACCTGATCATGGGATATTACGTATGTAATTCAGAAGGTCTTAAAGAAGTCTCCAGCTCAACTCCAGCTCAAAAGTGGACCAGCTCTGGATCAGATTGATTTGCTTGGAGCTTCTACCAGTTGGATCTTGAAAGCATTCAAGGACGGGGACTGCACAATCTCCCTTGTCAGCCTGTTCCAGTGCTAGCTTCATTATATTAAGAAAACAAGAACAGTGTCCTCTTAGTACTTAACATGAATAAGTCCAGATGCAAATGTTCTAGAAGGGATCCTGAGTGAATAGCAGCATCCATCTGCCCCCCAGCTATGGTACCTAGGTAGGATTTTTAAGTCATGTTGTCAACATACCTTGGCTACTCTAGGAAAAATCCTGTTCCCTTGGGAAGTTGTGTCCAACTTTAAGCCAGTTAACTGTCTTCATAATTGTGTAAGGAGAGTAAGTAATTTACAACATGGTTCTGAATTCCAGTTATGGGACAATTCCATAATTAATCATCAAGAAGCACTTTCCTTGTCACTGAGGTTATGTCTGCATTTTGTTATTAAACAGTAGCTACGAAACACAGAACAAGTAAAATTTCAAACCTCTAAGGTGGGTTGGTTTGTGGGGGGGGGGGGGTGTTGGTGACGTGGAGCTTTGCATGTTTTTTTTTCCCCTCCCCTGGGACAGGCATATTTGTTGGGGTACAGTGCTATTCTGAATATGTCTGGATAATTTCTGTTCAGACACTGTTTATGCCCAGCAAGCTCACCTCCATGAGAAAACAGCTGTATATACAACCCCCTTTTACTCTTTTGAAAACTATCCAAACAAGTACAGTGAAACTATGAAGAAGGCAAAGAGTGGCAGGAATACTTCCAGCTGGTAATTTTTTTTCCACTGGAAGACTACCTAAAAAGTAAGCATCTGCAAAGACTGATTTTTAAATTTTTTTTCTTCTTACCTACTGTATCTCCGAGATATGGATTTGGCAGTTATCACATACAACACAAATAATAATATTGATACTTTCCCCATGTTTCAAGTCTGTTATGGATGTGGCTTCAGGATTTTATATTTACGTACAACCCTTAATTTATGTTCATACTGTGCATTTTAGTTTATGAAACAGAGAAAAAAGTAGACATTCCAAAATCCATATTTACAGCCTGGACATTTAAATCATTTGAGTCCATGGCTGGTGACAGTTTGTTTCATCCAGAAGGTATGTAGCACAAAAAGATTTAACCTACAGGAAACTAAAAGTAGAGGAAAGTAAGAGGTTCTCAGTAATAGACTACATACTGTAGCAGCGGGTATTTACAATAGGTTAAAACCTACTCGTAGCCAAATACCAGTGAGACAATAAGTCAATGAATTAAGTGACAACAGCATTCTGATTTCTGGGAGAAATACTAGGAGATTGTTTTAAAAAGACACATCTCAATTTTATATTTATACCTAGTCTCCTTTCAAACAGAAAGAAACAAAACCACTATGACTATTAATCAAAAATATCTTGTTTCTAGGAAGACAGGAAATTTTGAAAGAGGGTGCCCCATATGCAAACTAAAAAAAAAGCCCCAAACCTAAACCCCAAAAGCAATACAGGATGACACATCCAGTTACTGCTAGCTGGAAATACCCTTTTAAATCTTAACCAATGCCTTAACTAATTAGCCTCATTAACACAATCTTAATGCCTTTTGGCTTCTGAAGGCCAAGAACAAAGTTTGTACTTGGAACCAAATGTATGTTAATTATAAAGAATATTACATCAAGCGCCCTCTAGAAATGAAGCCTGTTTGATTAGAGTTAGCAAGCATCAAGAGCACTTTATGAAAAATCTGCTTGCAAATCCTAACCCTTTTTTTGTGCAAATAGTTATCAAGCAATTCAGCATGGTCAAAAATCCTAAGAGGTTCTTGTTATTCCTTCAAAAGCCTTTAAAAGCAACTACACTTGATGACTCAGGATGTCAGCCTTTCCAAAGTTCAGCATGAAACATTTCAGGAAGACAGACTAATCATGTTTATTAACCTCTGTTCTGAAACCATGAAGGCCAGATACCTTTGTTGACTTAAAAGTAAGACTAGGTTTATTAACCTATTTTATAGACAAAGAGTAATTGCTGTTTTGTGCCAAATCCTCTTGGAAGGCAGCATAAATTGACTTTATTTGGACATATAACAATATTTTGTGAATGGTGTGTCCTATTAAGTCTATGCCAGGATAAAGAAAAAGTGTCAGTAGTTCTTACCTATATATACATACATTTAATTAAGTCGCTTAAATGGTGAAAAGCAATAAAAAAACTTAATGGATCGTGGGCTACTAGGTAGATATGGTTTTCCAATATGACTTAAAATCATCCCTGTATTCTAAACTTTAAAAAATATCATTACATGACTTTGAAACCATGGATTATACACAATCTGATAGTGATCAGTAAAGGTATTTGAATAAGCAATTTGATGGCAACCGAAACTGGGTGTAAACAAAAAGGAAGCTGAAGGCATTTGGGAGGAGTCCTCAGTTGTAACAAGAAAAGAAAAACATCTTCCCTATCAAAAACATATTTTCTCAATATAATGGAGTTGTAAAAACAAAGCCAAAATAAACCAAGAGCTTTCCCTGAAGGGAAAAAATAAATAAAAAAAAAAAACAACCCAATGAAACCAAAAAAAACCCCAAACAAACCTCAAATGAATAGTTTGGTGCAAAAGATACAAAATATAAAATAGGGTTGGATATTATTATTGCAGTATTGAAATCGGTTTACGTACTAAACAGAAATGTTATATTCATTTGGAGACATACTATCACAAAAGAGAAGATAGGCACAAGAAAAAGTTAAGACTGAAACAATTTAATTTAAGAAAAGATTTTAACATGATAATGACGCTTACGAGCTGTGAAGTTGTGCCTCTTTTATTTACCAGTTCTCTGAACAGTAGCAAGTGAGCATGCAACAAAAATGAAAAGCAAAATAATTAATACTGGTCGAAGGACTGTGTTTCACAGAAAGCCTAGGTAGCTTGCTCTTACTGTAAATTATCACTCAGGTAATAATTTATCAGGATTCAGGGGGACTAAAGAATAACATGCATGCCCCTTGAAGGGCAGGAGGAAGCTACTTTCAGCTTCAGCAATTCTAGAGTTTTACCTGATGTTGGTAACTAGAACAGGTTGCCAACAGTCTTCCAAAGACATTTTAAACCTGTTGAAATACTAATTTTTATTTAAGTTAACTTCTAACCAATGGTGTTACACTGTGGGTAAAAGGGAATGCACCATACATGGGGACTCAACAACTTATTTTTTGTGTAATTGACATCTTAAAAATCTAATATAGTCACTATTTCTCCACTTAAAGAAACACTAGAACTCTGATTATAAAATAATATAGAAAAGCCTCATTAATACCCTTTAAATTATTAGGCAGAAAACTTACTAATATCTACCTCTTCCTTTGATACTGTTTTCATCCTCACAATGTCCCTCTAGTGTCGATGAAGATACTCTCCAGCAGAGAAGTAAGGAGTAACAGTGAGCCTTCAATATCCCAGGGCCTTCGCTGGGAGGGATATGATGTTCATGGAGCTGGTCCCCTCCTCCTCTGTACTGGCGTCTACTTCATCTTATTTTTATGTTTGCTTGTGCAGTGCTGCTGCCTTCTGGCTGCTCCCAGCGCATTGTCAGTGTGTCGCCACAGCCTGCCCAGGCTCAGTCTCCCCATGGGCTCTTGTTCCTTAGACAGCAAGTAGGAAACTGTGTTTCTAGACCCTTTCCAGGGAGGCACTGGCAGAGCTCAGGCTCAGGCAGGGGGGGCAACAGGCACTTGGCCCCAAGGCAGTAACTGAAACCAGCCCAGCCCAGCTCTGGCCAAGATGAGTCCTGAGCCCTGAGCTTGAAGTCTGTTGTTGGCTTTTGATTAATACCAGCAAAAACATCTGTCTTTACTCAGCTACAGTGGGGTTAGAAAGAAACTCCTCCATCTTCTTCACCGTATTTCTCCAGCAAAGTACCTGGTCCAAGCCTATGTACCTGAATCAAGCCACTGGTCTGACCCAGTGGCATATAACATTTAGTCCACCTATAGGATTCCAATGACATTTAACATTAGTTCCAGACACAGAGCACTTGAGTCACCTCACCTTAAGCATTTGCCTGAGGACTGTAAGGCTGGAGCTCTTGCTGATGTGATTTTCTCTTTATTAAACATTTATACAATTCCTACCTGATGTAATTTCCCCTGATGTTAGCTTAGATAAACTTCAAACTCTAAGACTTACAAACCGCTGCATTGATAGCAAAACACTCAACAACCTTTGACACACAAATGAATGCTGTTAGACTTTCTGTAAAATGAAATAATCATAAATTATATATAAGAATATCTTAATGAGATTTAGACAGCTCATACATGCAGTGCAGAAGAAAAATAAAGAAAGGTAGAAATTCAAAGTGCCAGGATGCACCTAAGTATTTTGGAATATCGAAACAGTCCTTTTCCTTTTGCTACTTATGCTACCAGGCTACCTGTTATACCATGAGCAACATATGACTCATCATATCAAGAAAAAAGAAAAAAAAAAACCCAAACAACAACCAAAAGACCAAAAAGTGCCAAAGCAATCAACCCTTCAGCTTACTTCTTCTGGTCTTGGTCAGCTTCTAAATCTTTAATTTCAGATCTGAACTGTATAGTTAAAAATAAAGACATTCCTTGGAAAGCTTACCTATTCACCTAAATGTCCCTCAACTGCCAATGGAGAAAGATAGCTTACATCTGTATTGTTAAATGAAACAGCGCCAGAAGGTGAAGTCAGCATTGAACTGCTGATCATACATACTGCTTAACTGTTTGCATGCTCCCTGGCATATTTTGAACCATTCCAATTAGTGCTTTCAAAGACATTGCCTTGGCATGATTTAGGTGTTAACATATGCTAGGGATCATTTGCCCTAGACAGTAGGGAGAATAATGCATCGTGTGTCTTTCTCTGCCCTACAAGATCCTCCAACGTTAGCCCAGTTGGCTTTGTATCTTCAAATACCTATTACATGATTTCACCCCCCACACTAGGGCTGGCCATACAAGCTATCAGTTTATTACTGTGAAAACAGCCTCATGATGAACTGTAACACATCTCTTCAATTTCTTGACTTTCAGCTAAAACCCCCCCTCCATGCACAGACACGCACATACACACACAGAGAATTAGAATTATTTGTTTGGCTGTAGAGACACCATATGGGCCCTGAAGAACCCTTGGGCCAAAAACTGTACAGTGTGAATTTAGTGAGCCTGTGCCAGCTGGCCTCAGAGTCAGACAGTGTTCTCTGCTTGATTTTATTTAGCAATATGACATAACGCCCCCAAGGGTGATTTGGCCAATCTGAGTTCTGACTCACCATCTGATGATGTCTATCACTCTATTTTCACAGTGGATATGTTGTGACTGTATACAGATATACATATCTAAACATACATACACACACGCACAGAGAAACGTTTAGGTATATATAATATATATAGTCATCATTATCAGTGCCTATTCAAAGTGGTCAGTCCTTAACTATTGTATCTTGCATTGGCTGTGAGTGCAACACCGTGGAGCTGTTGCTGAACAGTTAGCCTGATGGATGTAGTCTTTGATGATCTCTGCCACCACAATTGAAAATTTGTCAGTACTGAGCAGTAGCACAGAAAGAGACATCTTTATTCTACCCTCTCTAATTTTATTATCTAATCCTTTTATAAAATGACTGTGTTTCTAGGCAATTCCCTGTCCCTGGCACCCATCCCCAGACTGCATGCCTCAGAGATGCTACTTCCCCAGGCTTTATCCTGTTGCTTAGCTGTTTGTTTGTTGGGTTTTTGTTGGTCAGGGGAGTGGAGTCCCTTCACTTTTCTTAAAGCAAAAGTAGACTTTTCCCTCTTCTCAAGGTTGTGGGTTTTTTGATGACCATTAATTGCCCATCAGTTAATTTTCATGGGTTTGAGGGTCTTCTTTCAACTTCTGCCCATGTTTTCAAGGTGTGTGCAGTTACTCCGTGTTTAATTTGTACAACATAAGACACCCCTGGTACCAAGCTCTGGTTCATAAAACAGGTTCTCATAACAAATTGATAAGAAGCTTAGCAAGACAGACCTGGGTCCTTGCACAAACAACATAGGGCACAATTAGTATAAGGTGCATTCCTATCAACAACAGTACTATTTTTTACTGGGCCACTGGGTGCAAAACTGCAGCTTATACGGTTAAGCTTCTTCAGTGTGCTTGTGTTTCGGTTCAAAAGAAACTAATATTAAAGTCTGCTGAGCACAATTCTACTTTTATGGGTGCACCAGGCATTCTTTTCTGTTACAAAAAAAAAAAATTCTCACCGTGGTATATTTCTTTCAAGCACATTAGTTACAGAGGGTATTAGAGTGGTGCCTTCAACTCCAAGAACAATGAGAATGCATCAGTTAAAAATAGAGAAATCAACCTGAAACCTTTTCAACCATTTGCATAACTACAATAATTTTTTTCTGCAGCTTTCTTGATCCTCCACTTACACCAAGACTTCAAAAACCTAACACTATGTCTTGGCTGTTCTTTCCCTTGGTGTTTTGTATTACAAAGCCAATCATCTTTTTATTTATAATATTTTTATCAACATGGGAAAATATATAAAAACCTACATCAACGCATTAATTTGAAGGCTTTCAATTTTGCTTTCTTGCAGCATTGTTTTCTCATTATTCATCTTCACATATGGCACTGGAGAAAGTAAACAAAAAAACCTGACTAACAAACTTTCCTATATTTTCAGATACCTATTTTTGTTCCAACTTTAAGACTGGTTAAGTGTGATGGAATACTATTTGTTTCTTTTCATATCTTTTTAGAATAGTCTACTTAATATAAATGATCCAGAGAACTGAATTAATTAACTAGCTCTCAGCTTCACCATTAATCATGCACTTTATTTTCATTCTCATTTTGGTTAATCAGTGACATACACATAATTTTAATAAAATACTTGATTAAATTCTTTAATAAATACTTTTTCAAACTTCAACATTAATTGCACTGCAACTGTTGGAGCCATGAATGAGCCTATGGTCATTCAAGTGGTGTAGACACAGGGAAAATGTTATCTTTTACTTTTTTGAATATTCCCATACATATTCAACAAATATTTTGGAAAAGTCAGAGGTAAAATTCGTTTTTGTCTCACACCCATACTGGAAAGCCATTTATTGAAACCAAAAGCTGTTTGTTTTGTGATTTCAAATTGTCACAGTAGCCTGAGTTCAATTCAGTGAGATGTCTTGGATTGTCATATTTACCAGTATCATACACATCTGATTATGTCAGACAACATAAGATGCTTTCCAATAACTACTGGTTCATTGTACTGCCTGCATTTTTCAGTAAACTGGTGGATGCTCATGATTTGATCATCACTGACTACAGTAAGTTCTGTGTCTACATGATCCTGATTTCTTCACATTACAATGTATTAGATTTTGTGTAATTTAAATATTAGTATATTAAGGGTAAATTGAGCAGATGGTTTGGGAACAGCATTTCACCAGACCTGGAAGCTTATAAAAGTAATCCATCTCTGCTTGAACACTGAGATTTAATCTGAGGATAAATATGAAATCTATATTCACATCTGTGTACACACTTTTAACTTACAGTAGGACTGGAGCTCTGAACACTGAGAATAATATAAGCAATTGGGAAAAGATGTTTGTTCTAATAACTTGATAATCAACTATGAAGTTATGATCTGTCATTAAGTCCAATGCTACTGTTTCTGCATTACATACTTTTCTGGACTGATTTTTATTAGTTAATTAACTGATCATTTAATTGCTGATCATATGAAAGAAGTCACTGTAGTTCCTTCATATTTAACCAGACTTCAGGAGATGAGTAGGTGACCTTATTTTAGTTTAATGAGAAACAGACAGTAAGAAATGGACAGAGGAAAACCTATGAAAAATCCTTCCTAATAGAATTGTTTTGATCCCTAGAGAATACTTTCTCTCAGACAAGTATTTGGCTTTTTTTTCCAGTCATAGAGCTCTTCTGTCTCTAGGAAGACTTCCTAAGCATTTCCATCTTATAACTAGATGGCTTCCTCATTTTACTGTTGCAGCCTACTATACAATTCAGGAATTAATTTTCTCTGTCAAATAGGGTTTTCCAGAAGGAGGTGTTTTAGCAATATAATTTTTCACAAGAGCTTGCAATCAAGAATAGGTCTTGTTTTGTCAATATTACTACTACTAATACCAAAAAAAAAAATGTGAGACTTGTTATATAAAAGAGTGCTTTTGTAAGGAATCTACACTGATTCTTTGCCATTAACATTTGCATGCCAGGGAATCAGAGATCAGTGGTTTTGCATTAAGTCTGTGTTTCTTTTCCATGCACCACCTCAAGTGTTTGACATTAGGTGCAGATACGCTTGCAAATTCATACAGTTTAAGGACATCGCTTGGCTAATCTTTGCTGTAAAAAGATCATGTCTATTTAAAGAAGTTTTCTGGTTTTATAACTCACCGAAGCACCATAATTTCACTGTAAGCAAGAGCAATTCATTATTATCATGTAGCGCTGATTTAGGGATTGACTAACAAATTATTAGAAAATCATATCTCCACTGTAAATAAACAAATGTTACACTTTTGCCAGCATTATTATTACTTAAAGTCTATCTGTGAAACACAGTTGAAAACTAAAATATTTTTCTTGAATCTTATGTCAGTAAATTATCATGCTCATTTGTCTCACCTTTCAAAACTTGGTTTATAACTTATCTTCTTTAAAGAGGTTTCTGAGTCACATGTAAAAGCCCTGTGCAAGTGGGGTTGGGAGAGGTAAGTAACTGACTGTTGCACCCTTCAAAACCAGTAGCTGATGAGGTGAATACTGCTGTGAATGTGCAGAATTTCAGCAGAATACTGGAAACCACTAGATGGAATAAAATCAGATGAAAGCCTTAGAAGGAAAGAAGTAACAAGGACCTGTTAAAATACATTAAAAACTTTTGTAGGTGTGATGGGTTGACCTTGGCTGACTGTCAAATGCCCACTCAGCTGCTCTCCCTCCTCAACAAGATGGGGGGAAATAATGAGATGGAAAAGCTCATAAGTTGAGATAAAGACAGGGAGATCACTTACCACTTACTGTCACAGGCAAAACACTGAATTTGGGGAAAATCAATTCAGTTTATTGCTAGTTGAAACAGACATGGACAGTAAGAAACAAAGACAAAATTAAAACACCTCCCTATCCCCCCGTGGTGGGTTGACCCTGGCTAAATGCCAGGGTCCGACCAAAGCCTCTCTATCACTCCCCCCTGCCCCAGCTGCACAGGGGAGAGAAAATATAACAAAAAGCTCGTGGGTCAAGATAAGGACACAGAGAGATCACTCAGAGATTAGCATCAAGGGCAAACCAGACTCGACTTGGGGAAAATTAATTTGATTTGACTGGTAATAAATGATAGTAGGATAATGAGAAATAAAACCAAATCTTGAAACACCTTCCCCCCACTGCTCCATTCTTCCTGGGCTTAACTTTACTCCAAATTTTCTCTGCCTCCTCCCACCCCAAGCAGCACAGGGGGATGGGAAATGGGGGTTGCAGTCGGTTCATCACATATTGTTTTTGCTGTTCCTTCCTCCTCAGGGGCAGGACTCCTCACACTCTTCCCCAGCTCCAGTGTTGGGTGTCTCCCACAGGAGACAGTCCTGCACAAACTTCTCCAATATAAGTCCTTCCCACAGGCTGCACATCTTCATAAACTTCTTCAGTGTATGTCCCTTCCATGGGCTGCAGTTCACAACTCTTCTACCTCCCCAGTCAAGCATCACATAGGTTATGGGGGATTGTGGTCAGTCCATAACGGTTCCTCTCTGCTGCTCCTTCTCCCTCACATTTTTCCTGTGCTCCATTATGGGTTCTTCCACAGGCTGCAGTGGGGCTATCTGCTCCACTGTGATGTCCTCCACAGAATGCAGGGGAATCTTTGCTCTGGCACCTGGAGCACCTCCTCATCCTCCTTCCTCTCCGACCATGGTGTTCATGGGCATAAGTCTTTCACATTTTTTTTCATCATTCCTCACTGACTATGCAGCATTTTGACTTTTCTTAAATATGTTATCAGAGAGGCACCACCAGCTCGGCTGATGGGCTCAGCTGTGTCCTGTGATATAGGTCCTTTGGAATCAGCTATGTCTAGCACAGGGCAGCCCTGGGCGATCTCTTACAGAGGCCACCCCTTCAGCACCCCTGCTACCAACACCTGGATGTGGATACCCAGTACAGTATGAATAAGAGAAGTCAGAAATTGCTTGGTTTCATACTATCTAGAGAATAATTATAGCAAAGAAATCATCTGCTTGACAGATCTCTGTAGAAAATGAGAGATACATTGGTGTTTGTAATGTGATGTATATGGTGCCATACTTCTAAGTCTGTTAGTTAGCAATATCCCAAGGTAACACAGATACTTCCTGGCAGTTTCTACAAGCTTAAGATCCAGCCCTTTGCCTTCTAAGGTATGTAACTACTATGAAGAGAAATAAAATAAAACCTGTTTTGCAGAGGAAGAAAAATTCAGTGTAATTCCACCAGGTATTATGGGAACATAACTTGCAAGAAATATGGCAATCAGCTCCTCTCACAACATGTTTTAAGGAATGTGTTACTTTTTGCTACAAAGATGTGAAAAACATATATATTCCAAGATGATTCTTTTTTCTTATAGAACAGATTGTTATCATAACCTCCTATAAATCAGGATTATACTTGAGAAAATAATTTCTCTCCCTTGCTTTATTGCTGTGTCACTGGTATTAAAGACAGCACAGATGAAACTGTTATGAGATGTAGTTAGTAACATTGGACCTGATCTGATGTACTAAATGGGTCAATTGCTGTTTTGTATCCCTTTGCTCCTTCTCTCCCCTTTAGTAAGCTTCCTGTGCTTTCAGGGTATTCCCATATGCTAAATATTACTGTTTCACATATCTCCAAGTAAACAGAATAGCCTACAAATGGTAATAATTTAGTTTTGCTTGTACAATTAAAATTTAGTAAATATTCCAAAATAGTAACTTGTTTTCCCACCAAATTACTTAATAAAATATTTTACTTTGAGTTGAAATTAACCTAACAGAGCCTCAGAAAGCAAATGTAAATGTAACAAATATGATTATTGCCTACCTGAAGTGATTTAAATCAAGAAGGGGTACAAAACTTTTTCCAGATTTTTTTTTTTCCCCACTAGCTTGGAGGATTCAATACAATGTATTTGAGGATGCTTTTTTGTCCTTGTATTGGTAGATTTTGACTATCCATGACAACTAAAGTTTATCACAGGGCTCAGTGATAATGGTGGTGTTTGCACTTCTGCATTCTGTGACCACATCTGAACAGATTCCTACAGACAAATTGGCTCTCCCTCCTCATGCTTTGGACTGTCTGGATAAAATCCAGTCTTATAAATCCAGTCTTACATCCATAAAGCAGTATTAGTATGTCTTAGCCCACTAAGAATCAAGATCTTTTTTATAGACATCAATCTTGTTGTTATTCAGGCTGCCCTCAGAGAAGGAAATTCCTTTGGACAAATTACATCTAATGAAGATAAAGGCCATTTTATCCAGCATTACCTTGGCAAGACAGCTTTGGCAGAGAGAGAAGGGGTTGGTGGTCATGGGAACTAGCATGACTAGACAGCTTTTGTAGGAGGGAAATATGCAGAAAGGAAGAGGAAACGGCAGGAAGCTGGCAATATTCCAGGAACCTTGGTCTTAGACAAAGAAGTTGAGTCTGTCTAAACCTAACAGACAGCTGCTTCTTGGAGTTCACTGGAAGTTTCTGAGTTTTTTTCAAAGCATATTTCTTCAATTTATATTCTAAAAACACCTCCAAAGTACTGAACTGATACTTACAGTATCAGAAGTAAATGAACTTTTTGCGAGATTCAGCCAAAGTTTGCCCAGAAACCTGACAATACCAATATTTAAATTAATGAAAAGTGGGATTTTAGTGTTGGAAAAGAGGTACAACAATGGAACATACTTATTCTGACTAATGAGGAACAGCCATCATAATTGGTTTTGTAGGGTTGAGCAGCTTCAGAATGGCTTCAGTTCTACTCACATTAAAATATATTTTTAAAGTTTCTATAGGAAAGTGTTTAGGTCAGCATTTCATAATGTTGAGCACTGTCACTCAGCAACAGGTTCCTAAGACATGTGTCTATGCTCTTAAGTACTTTTACAGCCTTTATTTAGTCAGATTACATACAGGTGTCTGTCAGGAAGAAGACAATGCATTTTTAATAGTCAAGTAAAAGATATATTGGACTTTTTATTTTTTTATCTTAATTTTTCAAGGTCAATTCTGGTTTTGTTTTAGTCAGTTACTGAAAGATGACAATTTCTTTCACTTGTCAGCACCCAACAGATATTCATAAACCAAACAATTCTTTCCTGTCAAGAGAATAAAAGAAACAAGTCACCTTTGATTCCATGATAAAAATGAGACTTGTCACTCAACACTGGAGAAGAAATTAAGCACTGCAAACTTCAACATCTAGTGTTTTCTATTTATTTATTAAAGAAGAATAGAAGTAGATTTCTTGCCTGATGAAATAAGCATTGGTTTTGATTCAGTCATGTTACCACCAAAAAAAAATACACATTTTCACTGAAAAAAAAACCTTTTAAATTTTAGTTAGATGAAGATTTATCCATGTGATGTATATTTCTGTTGGGGTAGGTGGGGTTTTGTTCTCATCTCTAGCTAGGCCTTTCAGAATTAGTAAGGGAGCAATCATCATCTCATAGTAGAATGTGCTACAATCTTTCTGTGATCACTAGTATAAATATTTTAGTCCCACTGTGAGCAGAACTAAATGTCTACGCAAATGTGCAAAACATAGAGATCAAAAACTCCTGTAAAATGAGATATAATGAGCCTAATTCTTTTCTGTTATGTCCAGATATCTGAATAAAATCAATGTGAATGGAGTTACTCTGCTTTGCCCAAGTATCAAAGAAAGCAAAATTTTACTTGATTAATCCAAATCACTTCAATTTGTGAAAGATGTTTTAAAGGAAAGATCCATTTAACACTTAAAGGCAGGATACTGTAATCAGAAACATCACGATTAAATCTCCCATTTACCAGAATATAAATCAAGGGTTTAGTAAATTTGTTTCTAGAACTTTTTAAGTGGATATAAACAGATTGTTGTTAGGGCCAGTGATCTGAACACAAGACTAAGAGGAGATAACAATGATATTTAGAGGTCTGTGAGTGATTTGCAAGTTGAATTCTGTGAAAAGATTTATGTGCCTGAGTCTCAATTTCCACATTTGTGAAATAGGGTTAATGATCTCAGAAGAATATTGTGAGGTGTAACAATTGGTTGTAATGCTTTTTTTAGAACATCAGAACAACATATTAACTTTACTGTAATAATTTGCTGGAGTTCCAAGGGGACATAAAACATGACCCACATTCTCAAGTACAACTACTTCGACCTCGGGAATAGAGTGTAGTACTGCAAGATGGGAAATGCAATTCTCTTCCCTGTCCTTTATTGATCTGTTGAATAATATGAGGTTTTATTATTATTATTTTGCTTCTGCTCCTCCTGTAAAATGGAAGAAATTTCCCTAGTAAATGTTCTGTCTGCTGACACAGAAAGGCACTATACTTCAGTATTTGTCAGTTGTTCATGGAAACACTTCTTGAATCAGATCGTCAAAAAGTTAATTTCTGCTGCTAACTCTTGCATTTCTATGGTTTGTCCTAGTCCATACAATACTAACATTGTGATATAGCAGATCATCTGCTTTGTCTATGTGTGTTTTTGTGTATATGGTGGCATGTTGATTAGTCCTTGTAATGTCTAATTTCTGAAATTTTGTTTAGTAGCAACTTATGGGTTAGACAGGTGGACATTCAGGTAGATAGATTGAAAACTGGCTGAATGTATGCCAGAGGGTTGTGATCAGTGCCTCCAAGTCCAGCTGGAGGCAAGCCACTACTGTGTGCTCCAAGGGTCAATACTGGACCAATACTCTTTAAGGACTTAATTAATGACCTGGATTACAGGGCAGAGGGCACTCTCTGCAAGTTGACAGATATAAAACTGGGAGGAGAGGCTGATAGACTAGAAGGTTGTGCTGCCATCCAGAGGCACCTGTTCATCCTGAAGAGAAGGCTCAGGAGTACCTTATCAATGTGTATAAATGCCTGATGGGAGGGAATGAAGATGAAACAGCCTCTTTTCAGTAATGCCTAGCAACAGGACAAGAGGCAATGGACACAAACAAAAAAGTGTGAAATTCCATCTGAACAAAATAAAGCACTTCTTTACTGTGAGGATGGTCAAACACTAGTGCTGGTTGTCTAGAGGTTGTGGATCTTCCATCAGCCTATCTGCTCTAGCTGACCCTGCTTGAGTAAAGGGTTGAACTAGTTGATCTCAGGAGGCTATTTCCAACTGAAATGATTCCATGACTCTGTGAATTTAGTACTGTAACTACTCTAAAGTGTCTACACTACTGGAAAACACCGGACTGAAGTGCTCCAATGTAAAAGTACCATCTTCCACATATTCTCCTGACCTTACAGAAAATTCCTGCCCACTGCTGCTTACTGCAGTTTTAAGGGTGCTACAGTACAGCCTTTCATAAAAAAAGAATCAGAGAATACCTCAGTATATAGCAGGAAATCACTTGTAGCATCAAACTAATATAATTATGTCGGTAGTTTTAATATGTTTGAAATTCAGCAGAGAAAAATGAAATAGGACAGATGTCTGTTATATTACAAGGAATTTTCAGCTTTTCTCTATATGAAACTGAAGTCTATGTCCTACTCGTAGGGTTTGGGTTTTTTCCCCCATTTTTACACATTGTTCATGACTTTCATTCTGATATATTTACACCATGTATTTACCAATATATCCTTCCATACTTTCTCAGACAGAAGGTACAGGTATTAAATGATAAAGCAATTCACAAATTGAGCTGATATCAGTTAAGGGACTCTGTTAAAAAAAAACCAACATATATATATAGAATTCAGTAAAATCCTACTGGAAAAGATATCCCCAATCTTTACTTCAGACCTGTAGGCACAAGTTTGTAGCACATAGTCAACCTTGTTTGCAAAACAATTCTTAATACATTTTGAACAAAAGCTTTATATATCTCCATTGACCAGTCCCATGGGGATTCACCCAGAACCCATATGATTTGTAATTTTTGCTAATGGTCTGGAACATAACAAGTATAATCTAGATATTATGTTCATTATGTTTACTTCTGAGCTAATCTACTTGCTACTGTCAAAAAATTGGAAACAAGCTTAGAATTTTGATAAAAAGATACTCTCTTTGGAGCAGAAGAAAAAGATATTTAACAGTAACATGTAGAAACTACAAAAAGTACACAGCAATAATTGACTACACAGATACATGATTGAGAAGAGTTTACTACAAAACAATTTTGCAGAAAACAGTCAGGTAGGTAGTGGATCACAAGCTGAGTCAACAACCTTGTGAAAAAAGAAAGCACCATTGTAGGTTATATAAAAAAGCATATAGAAGCCACAGAACATGAGGTACATCTTTGATAAACATACTTGAAACAAGACCTCTACTGGAGTAATGTATTCAGTCTAGACAACTGGGTAAGTCTCAGTAGAAAGCACTGCTCATGGTAAGGGAGGTAGAGAACACAACTGCTTTAAAAAAAACAGAAAACCATACCACCACCTAAAACACAAAACCCAATAAAAACCAAAATGAAATAATAAAAAAAGATTAAAAACAAAACAAACCCCCAAACAAACAAACAAAAATACAAACCACAAAAAAAAAAAAAAAAAAAAAAGACCAAAACCAAAAAACAGGGATTGTTTAGTATAAG
>JANZLQ010000005.1:19147439-19160751 GCA_026212715.1 Elanus axillaris | reverse complement strand
AAACCACAAAAAAAAAAAAAAAAAAAAAAAGACCAAAACCAAAAAACAGGGATTGTTTAGTCTAAGGAGTAAAGAATTCATAGACTCCATGATAGAACTCTTTAGCTGTGTAAAAAGCCACTGTGAAAAGAAAAGTCAATAGGCTATTTTGAAGGACAAGGCAAGAAATCATGGCCTTAAACGGCAGCAAGGAAGATTCAGGAGAGAGATTAGTTAAAACTTTTCACTGAAACATTACATTGCTCAGGGAGACTGTAGAAGCTCCATCATTCAAGACTTTTAAGAATGGCTTAAACAATGTCATAGTGGATCCTGCTTTAGGCAGAAGATAGAACAGGTGTACAGTTTAGTCTCACAACTGTATATGGTGCAGCAAGGAGACATGATAATGAAATACAGGCTATCGTCATTCCAGAAAGTACACTATCATCTTTTGATTAGAAGACTTGGACTGCAGTCCTCTTGGGCAGGGATTGACTTTGTTACAGGATAGACTAGTATATGTTTCAGTGATGTCTTGATTTATAGGTGTTATTCAAGGGAAAGCACAGAAGAACTTAACATAGTACAGGGAGTCTGCTGCTTGCTTTTCTCTTTCCAAAATCCAGCCTTATTTCACACTGATAAACAAATATGTGAGAAAATATAATATTTCCATAACATATCTGTCATAGAAGATGAGTTTCCTAACATGCTTTGAAAACACAATTCCTATGGTAGGCAGAATCTATGCTTATTCTCTTCCTGGGCTCAGATATTACCAGCAAAGAAATCCACAAAACCCCAACAAATTTCTCTTCAAATCTACTCTCAGTTTTGTCTGCTTCTAAAATTTCTTTCTTAGTGTCTCTTTCTAAGTCTACAATCTAAATCCTATTCCTTCACAGCAAGCCCTTTTCTACTCAGCTAGGGATAGCTTGTAGCAGAGGATGCACTGCGTCATTCCAGTTCTTTCCTAAGAAGATCAATATTGTTAACATGTCTGTCTCCTAACTTTTTCTTGGCAGGTTTACCTGATTATGAAATGCTGACTATATTATTTGGCCACCAAATCCTGAAAAGAATACTAGGAAGTAATAAAAGCATAGGAGAGTATGTAGGTATTTCCATACACATGATATCAGTAAAAGCCAGCAGTGTGTAGTCCAGATAAGCAAAAGACCTGTACATTCACAAGAGACGTGTTAATCAATAGAATATCTTACATTCAATGTACGAAAGCAGCCTTGTGGCTACTCTAATTCAGGAATTGTTACTATGATTGTTTGTGGGGGAGATGGACTTACTAATGATTATACAAAGTTCACGTTAATAGATTTTTTAGAAATTTAGTGATTAGGAAGATCAGCAAGAGAGAATAGATTTCTCTCAACGTAACATAACCACCTAAAGAGTAATATAAACATGTGACCAACATAAACACCTGCAACATAGATATCTCTATATATCTATCTATCTATATCTACAGGACACCCTGTAAGTTGAGTTGACTGGCTCAGATACAGATGTTTACATAGTAAAAATCTAGCAGAAAGGTGAGATGAAATTAATAAATCTTTTTCCCATTCAAGAAACATTAGTGGATATCTATGACCAGTATACAGCTGCTGTCCAAACATAAATGAAGTTGTGCTCTTGAATAAATGAAATGTTGATCTGCTTTGACATTAGGGTAATGTTATATGTATCAGCACTACACAGTAATTTGGCATTCTAAGAATCTACACATTCCTAAGTCACTACAGATATGTCATCTCAAAAAGTAAACTGTATTATGAAAGTCAACTTATAGAAGGAGAACTGAAACTATAAGGTCTGCAATAAAATTCCAATACCAAGACAGCTTATACTGCTTTCTTCAGATAGCAAATGCCTTTAAAAAGTGGATACAATAATGAAGGTTATGAAGAAATAGACTTGAAATGTTTTTTGTAATAGTTTTGGAAAACAAAAGCAACAAAATAGTTAATGAGATGGATGTTATTGGACTACCTACTTACAGGCTGACTGGACTATGGAATACCTACAACAAGAATAATTGCAACATAGGCTTACTTCTTTCATGATTGTACTTAGACTGAAAAGGAGTCTCTCAAATAGCAGCCTTTTTAAAAGACCTTGAGAACTGTTCTTTGATATATGTTATTTGTTCAGGCTGCTTTAAATGACACTGAGGAATGGATTGATCTGAGAATTAAAGTAAAAGAAATAGTAATTTTTAACATCTTTAGTGATGAGCAGCCCTTGTAGGTCCTTTTCCTATTTCAACATTCATGCAAGGATCATGGAAAACAGCCTCACTAGACTGCTGAGTTATTAAGTGGCTGTTGTACATAGGTCTATAGTGCAAGGATAATCATGATGGATGGAAGGCAATGCCACTAAAGATTGCTGTGATGCAAGTTGTTTGTATTCTATTTTATTCAAGACTCAGGGAACACTGTGCTTATCACTTGAACACATATTAGAAGCAAAAGAGTAGTTGGCAACTTTCGTCAGTCACTTCATTTTGAAATATCATGGGCACATTTTCTTCCTTCAGTCCCACCTCCCTGGTTGCACGTCAATGCTCCCTGAAATTCTTAGTGAGAAAAAAGCATAGACAGAAAGGTCTGTGAATGCAATCTATAGCAGGAGCATCTCTCTTGTGGTGTCTTGGCATGCCATCTGCCATCTGCCACAGCTGTGAATCTGCATGGCCAGATCTATTCCTACGGACCAGGGACCTTGTGCAGGACAATTTGTGAGACTTCCCATGGGCCTCTCACAGTCATGTTCTTCACCACTCACGGTTGAGCATCTCTCTATTTTGCCCCTCTCTTCTCACTGGGGAAGAAATTAGCCTCACTGCTCTGCCTGCACTGCAAACTCATTCACTCAGTGTATCTTTTGAGCTGCCTGTGGCTGATTTAACATATGTTCCTCTTCCCCTTCTGCTCTGCCAATGCACTTGCACAAAAAGATGGCACATTGCTAACAGCAGGGGTGGCAACCTCTGCCTGGATGCCACTGATGATCAGTGCTGTGCACGTAATCCCATACCAACAACTTTTTGCCAGTACAGTATTTTGGGGTTCAAGTATATTGTATTGCTAGGTACTTAGTAAAATGTATACCTTTCTAATCTTGTAAGCAGCATGCCTTAATGGAAAGGGTCTCTAACTGGGGAGCAGAGGGAGAAGCTTACTTTCAATGCATACAATACAAGTACTATGTCTCTGTAGACATATGCATTATATAATCCACTCTACTACAATAGACTTCCTATCTTTTGCTTACATTAATAGACTGAATGCATATTTCATTCTAAACAGTATTGTTATCTTTATACATAGCATCATGTCTAGGGCTTTCTGCCTCAAGAGTTGCTTAAACAAGAAGTAATATCTTTATAATATTATGAAGAAATTTTCTTCAATGCAAATCATGTAAATATATTTTTCAGCTACTGGCTTCTCTCAGCAAGTAATAGAAAGCATCTAACAATGTCATCTGGGAAATTAGTACATCTGGAAAAACTGTACAGTGAACTGATATATGTTTCTTATGTTAACACACATAGAGGATTTCTCTCCCTGTATGGAACCAAAATGGATTGTTTCCATTGCACTATTTGTTCCTACCATAAAGCACAGCAAAAGACTCTCTTGGTTTGAAGTTTTGATATGTAGGGGATTTTTTTTTTAAAAGGCTGAATAGTATTCCTTTTATCAACTTCCCTGACTTAAGGAAAAATATTTGCAATCATGCTGAGTTTACTTTGATGTCAACTAGATCAGATTTGATTTGCTATAGCTAGCACAATCCCATGTACAAGGCCAATGGTTCATTAACCAATTTCTATAATTTTATATCCAGATACTCTTATATTCTCAAGAAAAGAAATTCCACCACTGTGGGCCCAGTTCTCTAAATACTGAGATAAATTTTCTGACAGGCATAACGCAGGCACAGACACGCTTTCACTTTTGATGTATATTACAGCAAATAAAGAACATAGAGTTGAAAAATAAAACACCCCAGAATAAAACCAGAAGACATCTAATTCATCAGTTCTTATTTTTACAAATCCAAGTCTTTGAGAAAAGACTTATAGAGAAAACAAGCTGTAAAGGCACTTAATATTTTTTTCTTGTGCTCTTAAGATCAAAAAATGCCTCTAAAACTAATGGTTATGGGAAAGGGTGTGCTTTCTTATGAGTTTTCAGACTTTAACCTACAATTTTTCAAGTATTCTCAATGTTCTATGTAATAAAATGATGTGCTATTCATCTTACCTGGATCAATGTTGTTAAGCTATTTACACTGAGGCTTCCTTAACCACTCCTTGCTAGAGTGAGAAAAAATCAGCATTGATGTAAGTGGGTGCAATTCCAGTGACTTAACTTGATTTATGCCCACTTATACCTGAGATGAATTTGGTTGACTCACTTAGGCATGGGCCGAATGAATGACTTAATCACATCAAGCAATTGGAAATAAAAGCATTTTACTAATGTAAGCCTCGCTCTGTGAACACCTGCAATTCTCTGTATAGCTCACTAAAGCTGGTTTTTAAACAGACTTGCACAGGTGTAAGTCATTCAAAAGAAAACAAAAAAAAACCCAGAAGACAAGAATCCAAAATCATACTTTATTTCACATCTTTAAAAGCTGTCTCTGTATTTTGGGGGATGTAAAAATCACCATGCTTTCTGATTAACACTTACCATGGTCTGGTAGGCATGATCCACATCAGCAATGTAGCACTTCTCACCCCATGAACATTTATGTTTTATTTTAGTGGAATCCTCAGAGATTCCCTATTAGCTTCTTAGCCTCTATAGAAATTTATGGGTTCCTTCATGTTAATTAGAACCAAAGCAAAAAACTATGTCAATGAAGATAATTGTAGAAACTCAACATGAGCAACATCTTTTTCCTTTCCTTTCTATAAACTGCTCAGCCTAATGAAATGTACACAAAGGCTTGAAATAGAACATGAAGCAGAATGGTGCTGTCCTGTAACTTTTTCATTTTAATATTTCATAATACCTTGTACAGCATGGTTCAAACAGAAAATTGAAGTGGATGAAAACAACCCACTACCACAGGTGTCACACATGTGTGGAAAAGCTGCAGGCTTTAATTGTTTCTCTGCCATGGTGTGAGAGAACTATTAATATTAATTAAGAGACCAGGAATATGTTATCTGTAAGTCTTACAGAAGAGTCATTTAGGACTTGGTCAGGCTTGATGTGAAATAGAGATCATCATCACAAGTCATTTAATTTTCCTCAGGGTCCTTTGAAATCTACACTGAGTGAGCAATTCCAAATACACAGTTGATGGGAAAATGTCTGTTTATTTCATTTTTTCCTATTAAGAAAATATGTAAAGGCTGGGTAGAACTTTCTGTTTCACCTTTCATTTACTAGTTGGTTTCATTGCCTAATCACCATGAAAAATTACCCATATTTCTGTCAGTAACAGTACACAAGTTGTACATTAATACAGAAACAAAACCTTTGCCTAATATTGCATGTCTCTCAGTAACTGCTCAATTAACTCACGATGCTGATGTGCAGTATAGGTCTCATCAGAACCTCTCCAGAGTCAACTCTCCACAGACCTGAAGTTCAGCTGCTTGCCAGGAATGAAAGGACTTCATTGTCTTTGAAATCACAATAACATAAGGAGTATTAATTAGTTTATTTGACAAAGCTACTTATTTACAGTTCCACATTTTTGCGGTCCTTTTTTTATTTGCTTGTTAATTACTTGCACAAAAAATTGTATTGGAAATTGACATGGGTCAGACCTATTTAGTGAATTATTGACTAATATTACCAGATTAACACATTTTTCTTTATCTCTCTGCTGGTATTCAGAGTCCATCTTTTATCTTTGACTAGCCCTTGCAGTAAGATCATCATCTGCCTCCAATATTTTCAGTGTGCCTTATTTTACCTCTGACTAACTTTTTTTGTTAATCAATAATCCTGCTTCCAGTTTTTTGGAGGCATATTCACAGATCCACAAATTACTCTGGGGGACAAATTAGTATGTAATACTCTCTCGTTTGGAAGCAGTGATAGAAAGACTCTGCAAGGCTAGTGTTCATGTAGTATTTAACTCAAAACCTCTGGGATTAGAGGAGCCTGGAGAACTCACTGATCTAAGTGTCCCCAAGCCCACAGTGTGCTACAAGCACAAAGGGCAGACACTGCTGAAGAATGTAGGACTTGGCAAACCGCTTGCTTAGAGAATATAGAGATACACGTGAAAAAAACAATAAAGATGTCAGAGAAACTCAAACCCAAATTAAGTTGTGTGAGCTGATTTCAGTGTACATTTTATTCGGACCTAGGAAACTTATTTGGAACTTGACACATATTTTTGAGAAGAGAGCCTAGAAACTGATGCCATCCATGGCTTTCAGGATTAGAACTAGATTCTTATAGTTGGTAATTTAAGTCTTCAACATATTTAGTTCCTGGTTTTTTACCTGAATTTCCATGCAATAATCCCAAATATGTACACTATCCATGCAGACAGCAATACTTCAGTGCATGCCAAGTGAATTAGGTATCTCTGTTGATGATCATATATGCAAAATATTTAATGAACATTTAATAATTCCATATGTCAATGTTAGGCTTCCCAACATCAGGTTTGCTATTTGTGTGCTGTGTAGTACCTATACACAGACTTCTGCTTGAAACTACCTCAGGTTCATAAGCCATCCTACTGCAAAATCCTGAGCATGCTTTTTTAAAGCATGCCTCCAAGCACCTTCAAATGATCAAATCTTACACTCTTCACAGTTCTTTTTATGATGCTAGACTTGGCTGTCATGAAAATATGAAGCCTGGAAGAATGGAAACTTTGTGGTCCTTGATATTGGGGCTGAAAGAAATTCACATATTTGGTTGATTCCTGCACAAAGAAACTTAACCTTGTGGTAGAAAAAATAAAGTATGTGAGAAAGGAGATTAGATGTGTGAAGGAAAGCAGAACAGACAGTTAATATGGGGGAAGTAGGAAGAGGATCAGACAAGAAAACAAATAATTTTACTTCAGATTGAAAAATAAGCCCAAATATTTATATAAAGCCCCAAACATATAACTTTTCAGACAATGGATTTAAGTATTCTCTTCAGCAGTTCCAAGCCAAATACTTCTTTCAAGTACTAAAGGAGAGTAGCAAAAAATTATTTCAGTTCCTGAGGCACTGTCTTCCTTGGTTTATCAAGACTAAAGAAAAAGTTTCTAGTAATAAAGATAAAGATGTTGGTCTGATTAAAATCAGTGACTGCTGTATAATGTCAAATTATAACACTATAATTTCGGCTTCTAAATACAAGAGAAGTGATAAAAGGTAGACTTGTTTCAGATACTTTGGCTGTATTTGTTATATACATGAGCTTTTTATAGAAATGTCACATGTACAATCTATTCTTATAGCTTACCTGACAAATGGACAAATATTTTAAATATAGTAAACATTGTTTTTTTAAATAAATAAAAAACTATTGGTTCTTGTGTTTTCAGAAAGGACTGCCTGAGAGAGAACGCAAAAAATTTAGTTGCTGAGTACTCAGAAATATGAAGAATGTGTGGGTGGGCAGGTGGGAATCATTCTGCCTAATTGCTAAAAAATACTACTTTTTATTTTATTCCATTTCATTTATTTCAAGAAAAGTTCCAGTGAAGGTGCAACACCTAAAATTTCATAAGAAAACCAATCTTTACCTTTCTAAGATTAAGAAGGCTTAAGCTTTTTTCCAGATCTGCAACTGCCAGATAACCTTGGGAAAACTGTTTGTCTTTTTCTGCTTCTGGTTTTTCCCATAATAAAATAGAGCAAATCACAATGACCTTTTAGTACCTTATGTAGAATATTCACAGTTACAACAGCCGCTTCTTCTTTGTAATCAAGTGCCAGGTATACTCTCTTTTATAAAGTAATGTCTCTGGGTACCTTTGGATTGAGAGGGCAATATGACTTTAGTGCCAGGCAGATATTCTTTGCTGCTGACTCAAGTAAATCAGGCCTTATACTGCAACTAGCACCTAAATAAAAGATCTGAGTTTCAGATTTCTCATAGTACTCTTTGGTTATATGCTAGGACAGCACTTTATATCATTTCACCCATGCCTTTCAAAAACCTGACCAAATAAGTAAAGCATCTGAATGTTTGGAAATATTGGCCCTTTTCATGAATGACCATTTTGTAGGGGTTTTCTTCCATAGAGGATTGGAAAAGGAGTACTTGAATGCTCAAAGTTCTAGCCAAGCTTCACTAAAGAAGACTATTCCATTGCATCATGAATTCTCCGCTCTTATGTGGAGAATATGTTTTTGTTTACATTAGCTTCACAAATCTTGAAGGTGGCTGGTAAAGAGAAGTGTTTATAAAGAGAAGTGTCAGAGACCAGTGAGTCAGTCAACATTTGTGTGACTGCCAGCCATGACCTTAGTGATACTGCAGATCTGAGGTCAGGCCAGGAAGCAAAGTCAGTGATAGCAAGTCAGGGACAGTCAAGGTGCAATGCTGAGCAGAGGCACATCTGCAAGAAAATTCACACAATGCCATAGGGCAAGGGCCTGAGCTAAAATGCAGCAATGAAGCAAGGGGACAGAGACCCCACATGAACTTCCCACAACACTTTCTCACAGTTTATGTGTTTTCACAGCAGACTGATCTCAAGTAACATAGATTATTTAAGAACACCCAAGCAAATTGAGCATCCTAAATCCATGGGCCCGAATGCAATGCACCCATGAATGCTAAGGGAACTTGCAGATGTCATTGCAAGGCCATCCTCAATAATCTTTGATTAATCGTGGTGATTGAGAGAAGTGGCCAAAGACTGGAGGAAGGCAAACATCACTGAAATCTTCAAGAAGGTCAAGGACAGCCCAGGGAACTACAGGTCGACCAGCTCACCTTGATCACACCATCACTGAAAGATGATGAAGCAGATAACCCTGGGAACTGTTTCCAGGCACATAAAGGACAAGCAGGTCATAAGGACCCGTTAGCGTGGCTTTGCCAAGCATAAGTCATGCTTGCCCAACTCAAGAAACCTCTACGATGAAATGACTCACTTGGTAGACTAGGGAAGAGCCATGGATATTGTCTACCTTGATTTTAGTAAGGCTTTTGATACTGTTTGCCATAAGATCATCACCAGATAAGCTGTTGAAGTATGGGCTGGATGAGCAGACAGTGAGGTGGACTGAAAATCAACTGAACAGTTGAGCCCAGAGGGACCAGATGATCATTGGCATCATGTCTAGTCAGAGACCAGTAACTAGCAATGTACTTCAGGGGTAAATACTGACCCAGGGAACAATACGCAACATAGGAGGTTCCATGTGAACATCAGGAAACACTTTTTTTTCTTGTTCACTGTGAAGGTGACTGGCACAGGTTGCACAGAGAGGTTGTGGAGTGTCCATCCTTGGAGATATTCAAAAGCTGCCTGGACATATTCCTAGTCAACCTGCTCTGGGTGAGCGTACATGAGCAGAGATGTTGGACCAGATGACCTCCTGAGGTCCCTTCCAACCTCAACCCTTCTGTGACTTCATGAGATGCAACACATCAGAGCTGACCTGTGAAGAGGAAGGCCTTGCAAAGTTATTCGTATACTCAGACCCCTGATAAAAGAGGTAAAAGTCAGGAACAGTATTTTCAGGTGAAGTTTGAGTATTCTTCTGTATGGGAAAATTATATTCATAGGGTAGAAAAATACTAATGTAGGATTGGATAAAATAAACATTTTTCAAATTATTGTTCTTAAAATACTGTCTTTCAGTTACTTTTCTTCCTGTCAATGTTGCCTGGTGCCTTGAGGCAGCCAAGTCTATTGCCTTGTCTTTGGATGCAAACAAGCTGTAAACTCCCTGTTTGGTTTAAGGCAAAAATCATGCTAGTCGGAACAGTCAAAAACAATGAAGATTTTTTTCCCCTTTTCATTCATCTAATTTAATTCTTCCATTTTTATATTAATTTTGCATAAATAAAGACTTGGGCAGAATTTAATTGGACTACTACTTCTGGGTAAAACATAGGAAATCTGGAAAAAAAAAGCACAGGTTTTTCTTAAAGTAGATAGTCTAGACAGAAGACAGCAGCACTCATTGACATTTTTGCTTCCCAGACCTTGCAGCATTATCTCGCAGAAATTCCACATTTCCCTTGAGAAAAGTTTTGTACTGAGAAATGGGAGTTCTGCCAATGAGTTCATAGTCAGTGAGTTCAGAGGAGTCATTGCCTTAGGTGTTGGAAAGCTTAAACAGCAGCATTGATGTGCTGTTGTTTATCAGAATATGTCATCCATGCTCAGGCTCCCCTGAGCATTTTGGAACACTCACAAGAGACAAGGACCATCTATAAAACCTTATCCATAAGGGATGAAAACAAATCCAGAGCAGAATGTTGCCATTGACATTCCATGCACTGAAATTCCTTGTTTCATGGCTCTTAGATGGTCTTTTGATAACTTAACGTGACACAGTCATAATAGTAAGGGCCAGTGGTCAGTGATGAAATAAACGAAACTGCATCAGTTCAATTTCTTTCTATCATCTGACTTATGGCTTGGACTCTAATACGAGAAGCAAATTCAGGAGTGTTCTCTTTTGTGCAATTCTAGTTCCTCATAATACATGTATGTATTTCATGCTTTAAATGTTTTAATTCAGGATTTGGTTTAAATCAGTTCCAGCATCTGTTGGAAGATGTTTTAAATAAGATGTCCCACTTAATTTGGTCCTGCAAATCTCCCTCCAGGTTGCAGATAAAAATGAACTGCACTTGAATATGGTGTTTTCCTACAAAAATTCTCTTACAGAAGCACTTGCAGTGAAGATGAACTGAAAAGAATATTGTGCATAGTTGAATTGGAATTAATACTGTGCATGCTGTTGGACCCTGCTTCTGCAAGGGCAGAATTTAGCAAACAGAAGGTCACTCACTGAGTCCCTTTAGCAGGCATTCTCTGTAAGTACTGAAGCAAGCAAATATTCATGAACTTTATATTTATTCTTGCATCAGATTTTTTTTAACCTCATATGATACTTTCACAGTTTAATAAAGACTGAATTATGTCTTCCTTATACTGTGTTGATGCAGTTGCTGATGGTTATTCCAATCTCAATCACACTATCTTTGTTCTCACAAGAATGTTCAGACAGTGTAATTACTATTCAGATTTACTAAGAATGAGTTATAAGGCTGATTGTATCTAGTATGCACAAGTACTTCCCCTGAAATCAGTGTTAAGTATAATGGTGGCATATTTCTTAACCTGGATGGTAGTAAGCCAGTTATTACACCATAACAATTTACGACTAAGTCAACTTAGGCATGTAAGGGAGGAAAAGCTTCTAACCTATAATGCAAAAATTTAAGTGAGTGTTTTACTTCATGAAGCAGGTTGCTCACCTGACTTGCTGCTACTTGGTAACTTGGTCAACTGTGGTCATTTGTCCACAGAAAAGCGTAATTTCCATATAAATAAAAATGTATTGATTGTATTTCGCTCACATTGTATTCTGACATCTTTGCTGAACTAATTTTGAAATGGGAAAAACTTTCAGACCTATGACATCTATCATCTACATTTTGCTTTGTAACCTATCCATTATTTCATAGTACCTCTTCTGTAGACATGAGGTTTCTGATGGGTTTACTTCTAGAGTTAGTAGAAACATAAATTGGATCTCTAAATGCAATGAAGTCATGTGTGACCATTTTTATCAGAAGTGTTCTTCCAAGCGTGGTGAACTTCAGAATATTTCATTAACATTAGGATGTTTCTAATACTTAGAAAACTGTCTGTAAAGCATTGACTAGAAAATGTTCTAACAAAGGGAAGAAGTATAGACATCTGTAAAAATCTGAAAAGTTAAATAACAAACACATTTCTTGGTCTCAGAGAGATTAAAATTTTATATATTTGCAGCTGATAAAATATAAAACTAATAATAGCTTCATAAACTTGTAGTTTAGGTCTCTGAAGCCAAAATAAGTTCAGCAGAATGACTAAAACATTAAGACCTACCCCACAAAATCTTACATATTTGAAAATAGTTCTTTGTTATATATTCTATGACATTAGAATATCATGATTTCTGTTTCAGTCAAAACATTATAATCTCATTGAATTTGAATGTTTATGTTAATAGTTCTTATAAATATTTTAAAATTAGTTTGAAAGCTCACATACTTTAAAAAAAAACAATTTGAAGATTCTACAAACTACATCTGAGCACAAAACCCACTGGCTGGCAGAACATGTAATAATAATCAAACCCAGTCAATTTGCACAGATCTGCTGTTCAGACTGAATTTATGCATTACAAACTGTAATTAAGCAATAATAAGAACACAATATTCAAGTTGAGGTATGATTATATCAGAGTTTAAAAAAGACAGATACTTGGTATTATATATCAAAAAGTGATTATTCAATGCATATGCCTGGTATTTCTGTAGAAGTTAATTTCTTCTCTCAGAACTGGATGGAGAAGGGACTCTTTAAACCCTTAATGTTTCTATCATTCCAACTGTAATCATCCCTTTTAAAATAGTATTTGGAGGCTTAAGGTTAATGACATGATAGGCACTGTGAAAACAAAGATCTCGACACACATACCTCCTGTTCTTACCTATGGGAGGATATAATTCTTATCCCCCAGCTTCCAAGAAGAATAGGCATATCACTACCTAGTTTATGCAGCCAAAAGATTCATTCATTGTAAGCCATTTTTCAGTCATATGGATCAGTTTAGGGTTAGAGAACAAAATATCTAAACATTGTAGAGGTCAATAGTAGTGATGAAAATTAAGAAGGCCTCCTGATTTAAGGTGTCAAGTGCAAGACAATCCTAGGTCCTGAATACATTTTTCTGTGCCTTTAGATCTTGACACAGATAAGAAGCTCCACAGGTATCCTGGGCTGTATGAAGAAGAATGTTGCCAGCAGGTCAAGAGAGGTAAGTCTTCCTCTTAGACTGGTGAGATATATCCAGAGTGCTGGATCCAGTTCTGTGGTCTTCAGTACAACAGAGGTACGAGCTTATTGGAGTGAGTCCATCCAAGGTTCACAAAGATGATGAAGGAACCAGAGAATCCTTCCTGTGAGGAAAGGCTGAGAAAACTGAGACTGTTCAGCCTGGAGAAGAGAAGGCTCAGGAGGATTTTACCAGTGAGTATGAATACCTCATGTCAGGTGTAAAGAAGTGTGATGGGTTGACCCTGGCTGGATGCCAGGTGCCCACCAAAGCTGCTCTATCACTCCCCCTCCTCAGTTGGAC
>JANZLQ010000005.1:19120948-19135921 GCA_026212715.1 Elanus axillaris | reverse complement strand
TTGCTTGGCCTGGAGAAGAGAAGGCTCCGGGGAGACCTTACAGCAGCCTTCCAGTACCTAAAGGGGGCTTATAAGAAAGATGAGGACTGACTTTTTAATGGAGCCTGTACTAATAGGACAAGGGGTAATGGCTTTCAACTGAAAGAGGCTAGATTTAAGACTAGATATCAGGAAGAAATTCTTTAATGTGAGGGTGGCAAGACACTGGAATAGGTTGCCCAGAGAAGCTGTAGATGCCCCATCCCTGGAAGTGCTCAAGGACAGGTTGGATGGGGCTTTGAGCAATCTGGTCTAGTGGAACATGTCCCTGCCCATGGAACTAGGTGACCTTTAAGGTCCCTTCCAACCCAAACCATTGTATTATTCTATGAATCTATAGTTATTATTTTCTTAATAAAAATATTAGTATGCATTATAGATGATTTGTGCAGTCTTGGGGACTGGCAGCACATATTCTACTGGCAAAACTACTTCATTGTTCATACAGAAAGTTTATTTTTTGAGACAATTCACCAAACTACAAGTAATTGCTTATCTGACATAAGGAAGTATGTTGGGTAAGGCTAAGGGAAACGATAAGAGAAATAAAAGTGAAACCTTGGAAAGTAGAAAAGGTAGAAAACAAAGGCATCCAAAACACTTAAAAAACCAAAACTTTTCTAAAAAAATGAATCTTGTAGTCTGAAAGGCTCCTTCTAAACCCAACTGGACTACTTACAAGTTTAGAATTAGTTAAAAGTTTAAGAGCTTCTCTAGTTCAAAATAAAAACTTCAAGTTGTACCCACAGGCAAGAAAGTTGTTCCCCTGAAATATTACTAGTTCTCCCGAGACTATATATACCCATTTATTCACATCCACATGCATACACAACATGTAAAGCAGCCCTTCTTATATTTCTCTTATATAGATCTTATTTGTTGCAAACCAGGAAAGAGAGCAAGGAAGGTATTGGAAAGAAGCAACAACATAATTTTATCTAATGGTATTTAGAGTCTCAGCAGAAGATCTCAAACACTATTCCTACAAGATGGGTTTCTATGTCAGTTTAAACCGCCTCAAACTTACGAGTTTTATTTTCATATTAAGTCCAAATTAAACATTTTGAAAAGTGAATTTGCATTTCATAAATCCCTGGTTTAAGAAACACTTTTTTTTTTTTAAGTAGACAAAATAGCAGAGATGGGCGATTTTCCTACATAGTTCAGAAAATATTCTGTAGTATTTCATTTGCAAGTTAGTATTTAATCTGTAATGTATCTCTAAATATTTTTTAAAAATATCAGTCTTTCAATGGTTTGGACAGTAAGATGTAAGAACATAAATAAGGCAGAGAGTGTCCAGCTAAAGACCCAGTTTTGGTTTATATTCTTTGCCTGACATTAACCACAAATTGTTGGTGAGGAAGAGTTATTTAGGTATTCTGAAATCTCTAATGATATTTCCCATGGTATATCCTCTCAACTGTAGGAGTCTTAGGGATGTCCACATTGTTGGGTTTATCAATTTTTAATTCCATTATTTAGTTTAATTATCTCATCTACCTCTTGAGAGCCATAACTTAATCAAAGAGTACAACAGTTTAACTGTATAATAGGATAAATAAATAAAAAGTATTTTTTCCTCACTGTTTTATGCCAGCTGTTTGATAGGTTCATAGAAAAGCTGCTTCATTTTCAATCTGTGAGAAACAGAATATGATCATTATCTCTTCACATTCCCCAAACAATGTTTGACTTTAGAGACCTGTATTACATTTATGCTTTGGTGAGGGACAGTCTCAGTATTTTTAGCAAGTGCAAGTATACCTCACCTGCCACATACAAGTGCCAATCAACAACATCAAAGAACTCAAAAGGATGAGGAGCATGTTTTTCCTTTTGCCACACTGAATTCTCTCAGCATGCTTTATTTATCCAAGTTGCCACTATTTTTTTTCTTAATTGTTTCTTTATTACAGTCTTAATCCCCTTTTTCTAAGTAAATTAGAATTACCACTTTGTAATTTTACAGACCACTTCCTGAGCCCTTGCTGAATTAAGTATCCCAATCCTGAAAAGTTTCTCGATTAAATCTGAGGAATTTGTATGACCTTTCTCCCTTTTTCAAACCAGCTGAACTCTGAGGGAAATCTGGAACCTGAGCCTCATGTTCCTGCTGTTACACTACTTTAGATATTTGAGTATCAATTTGTTTTATCTTTTGCCATTTAACTTTGGTTTATGCTGATCTCTGATATTGAGGCATTGCTATGCCTAGCAAAAACAAACACAAGTCAAGTGATTTATGTTTCACTTTCAAAATTTATCTTGGATCCCAATGATCTGCATCAAAATGATTTAACTGTCCTGCTTTCAAAGATATTCAGGTACATAGCTCCTTGATTTTAGTACCAAATAAGAACCTCCCAATATGTTTTTAAAATCTTGCCAGTGGGGTTTTAAGTGCCTAATTCAAACATAATATGAAACAGTACCTCGAAAAAATACAGCACATGTAGAAACCAGGAGAGATCTCTATAGAAATAGAGGGAGACATTCAGGTGGAACCCAGGGTAATGGAAATAAGATTTTACCTTGCAGGGAAATTTTGTTGCAACCCAAAATACCATGAAATTCACCTGACTGAGAGCACAGAAAGGAAGGCACCTTTTTTTTTTTTAAAAAGACAAGTAGAAAAGGGAGAGATTTGCTCTAACATTTTCTATTATAATCTCTCACCCAATATTTTTGATTTTTTTTCTTTTAAAAAGCTACATTGCATTTTAAGAAAACCTAGTTTCTGTTACTTTTCACCTGATCACTTTACAAAAAAGATAGGTAAATTCTACCTCAGGGCAAATGGGGTTTTGTAACATTTGTCACTCTTAAGACATTTAATCATAGGATATTTTTGAAACAGCAACTAATAGTTGACCATATGCTACTGAACCAGGTGTTAGCATTGACAGGTTTGCTAAATCTGGTATCACCCACCAGACGCAGTCATCCCATTCAGTGGCAGCTGGAAAACTAGGTAAAATACCATATGATATTGGGTTAATTCAGTAAAAATAAGTTATTGTGAACCAGTTTCTAAAATTCTCTGTGTGGCATGCATTACTATCATATTTTCAAAGTTGGTTTGATCTTTGCATAATATGTATTATGCATCAATTTACATTTCTGGAAAAAAAAAAACCACACCACACCATACTATTTTTGAAGTTGACGGTGTCTTTGATTTAAGGATACTTTATTTCTGTAAAGGATAGACTGAATATTGTCAGGAGCATACTGTTGTTTGTAGCTTTGCTATCATTCATTCTCCAAAGCTACTTTAATATGCTTTGCTGTTTGATTGGCTTTTCTGGAAATGTGCATGTTTTGAAGTTTGAGCTCATTTTGGCACTTTTTTTTGCAATATGTGAAATAAAGCAAATTCAAAAGTGACAATAAATTGTGAAAAGCCAGTTTAAAACAGATCTTTTAACCATGTCTGCAAATGTTCACAGTTGCAGCAACATTCTGCTGAATGACAGAGTAAAAGAAAAATGTAGGTACTGAACCTAGAGAAAAACCTATAAACAGTGACAAATCTGATGTGATGCTAAGAAAATAATTTAGAAGAGTTAAGTTACTCATAATAAACTTTTACTCTTCCAGTAGAAATCCGGTAATATAGGAGATATATTGTTACTGCAAAGTGAAACAAGACAAATTAGCACACACCAGGTTCTGTGCTTGCAGTTTGAATGCAGCTAATAAGCTAGCTACACCACGCAAAAACATTTTCTGTAGATGTATACTCACAGGGTTATCTTTAAGTGAAGAAACATCTATTGTTGCTGAGGCACAAATTCCCCTGTGACACATAATGGTACAAATTTGGAGCCATTCTATTTTATTCTGGGTTATTCCAGACCTGTATGAATGCAGAAATTGTCCTCGCTGTATGGAATGCTTTGACAGCAAATCAGAAAACTGAGTTTTATTTAGCTAGTGCCAGTTAGGTAGGGTGGAGAAAATTTAGCATATGGTAAGTGGGATGATAAATGGAAAGGACAATTGACAGAGACTGAGAAATTTAGAATTGCTTAGTTCAGAGAAGATGACACTGAGAAATGACAGAAATAAATTATGTTTACAGTTTAAGGTGTGTCTGGACAGAATAAAGGGTATTTTATTCCAAAATACTAGCACTCCTCAGGTGGCAGTAGTGAGATTTAGGCTTAAACTTTTCTCCTACCACTATTGCAGACAGGAAAGTACCTCAGCTTAGCTCATCCCTAAACATGATTAGTTGTTCAATTCAGTGGTCAGTTGTAAGATGGGATGTGTCCAAGGATTATTTCAGATTGCAGGCAATAGTTGCTAAAAACCATAAATACGCTATAGCTATAACCTACTCAAGTGTAAACAGACAGCCTAAGTTTAACTAAACCTATGAAAGTAAGTTTGAAGGAACACACAGTTGAAAGAACTCATAAAAAAGTATCTCCAGCAAAGAGAATCTGGGGGAGGAAAGGAGAGAACATCACCCAGAAGTAGTAGGACAAGCACTAGGATCCACATGTGTGACAATACTTTGCATGAACATGAAGTGAGAAGGGATGCAAAAAGGGATGCACAGGGAAAGACATCAGGTTTGTGAGAAGGAATAAGAAAGGCAAGTGGCAGGTCCCAATAGTCAAAATTTTTAATGACTGTAGTGTATCCTGACACTTTAGACAGAGAGCTGAGTTGAAGGTAACAAATTCAAGCACTGTGAAAATTATGCACAAATTATAAATTGCAGATTATGGAGATTAATGACAGATAAGGGAATACTAAGGAACTATATTTTTCCCTTTTGAATTTGAGGAAAGTACTAATTAAAGATCAAATTAAGAATAACAGATATATAAATATGCATAGAAATTGCAGGGGAAAAAGAAGGGGAATAAGGAGTAAGCAAGGAAGTCACTTCCTTCTCAAGGGAGTTTCTACAAACACAGTGATAAAGGTGAGAAATGTTGTTTTCATTATTATTCTTAATAAGTATAGGGGTTTTTTAAGGAAATAAATGGGTAGGTGAGAAACGAGAAGTGAATACAACAGAGAAGGCAAAAGCAATATGGATAGGCTATGGTGAGTAGGAGTTTGTAAGCAGATCAGAGGAGGAAAAGTAAAGTTAAAGGATTTTGAGTAGTAAAAGTTGCCTGAAGTTTCTGTCTTAATAATTGAGCAAAACTCCAGACTGGAACATCTGGACACAGACGACAACATTTGTGTCAATAAACAGAGCAAGAGAATCTAAGAATTGTGGAAGACTACCAGAATTTTATGTTAGTTGACAGCCAGTATTTTCTGTGCCCATGGAAAAAGGTAACTATGGCCTATGGCTCAGTAGCTGGTTATATAGCCATGAAATCAATGCATAAATCAAAACCTGACATGATACAGCTATACTACATATTAAATGAAGACATCATAAGCACATCTGACAATTAAGAATGAGGGCTGATGACAGTTACTTTGCAATAACCCAGTTTAAGAAATTTGCATAACAAAGTATCTTTAAGTGAGCACTGAACTACACACACAGCAGAAAGGAGCAACGAAGACTCAGATAAGGCAAGGGATGTTGTTGGGTTTTCTTTAAACTTAGGTTTGAAACTACATTTACGTATCAATACATAAGGAATATACCTCTTCTTACAGCACAGACCATCTTTAGATTGTTTTGCCTGTTATCACATTGAACCACATAGTCATTCAACTACAAAATCAAAAATGCAGTTGATGTGGGAGTGAAAATTATATAGAACTAGCAAGCATTGCTTCCCTCAGACACAGTATTAGTACAGATAATGATGGAAAAATTTAGTCAGAAATTAAAAACATCTCAGCTATCACTGAAGTAACACCCTCAATGCATATACCTCCTCTTCACAAGAGACACAGGGAATCTACTTCTGTAACCAGGCATCATTCTCAGACCATTTGCTAATGCTAGAAATTATTTTCTTCCTATCACAATCAGTATAGGGAATAGCAAGAATGACAAGACAGACAAAAGCAACTCTTACTAGTGGGTGGATTGAGACATGTTGTCATATGGAATTATAATAACTGTAGGTTGTAGGGTTTGGTTTTTTTTTTATTTGAGGTAGGCTTTGAAGTATAAACTAAATTATTAGCCGTAAAAAAAAAAAAAACAAAACAACGAAAACCTCCAGTAGACAAAATCCTTTACAGTTTCTGAGTTGTTAGAATTTGTTGACTCAGTGAGTGCAAGGAGTTTTAAACAGCTGTCTTATCTCTCTTTCTCTGCAACACTGTAATATAAAAGTTTCCCCTTCCTGTTGTATCTTAAAAATCTGATATTTTTACTCAAGTCAAGATAGATTTTTTCTTTATATACCTTTGCAGTTATTTTCCAGAACACTTACAGACAATAAAACTCTGTATTTAAAAAAAAAAAGCCTGATTCAGCATAAGTGCAGCTTTGGTAGCTGCATTTTTATGTTTTATTTAGCCAGTTGTGTCTGTCAGTGATTAAATTAAATCACAAATTCTCAAAAAAGGGGTATCCTCTTCACCCAGCAACCTTTCTATTTGAGTTCAAATACCCTTCTGCTTAAAGCTGCAACAATATTTTAATTGCACTTTCACCAAACTCTGAAAATAAATCACTGCTATAGCTTACCTATTGACTTTGAAATTGAAGCAACAGAGAAACAACTAAATAGGAAAAATAATCAAGCTTCTGCTTCTCTGTTGAGTGTGGATAGCTCATTCTTTCCTTTCTTTCTATTGACACAATGTTAGCCATAATAGGAAAACTTGTCAATCTTTGAAAGATAAAAACTGCTGCAGATACTCACTCAAAAATAGCATATACATTCAAGATCCTTTAATTAAAATCTTGAGAAATCTAGACAGGCAACTAGATTAATTTAAATTATTCACATTCACAAGGATAGATAATTAAATAGATATGATTGTAGTATGTCTCCCTGTTCAAAAGGTCCAACTACCAGTGAGTGAGTCTAGATACATGTTACTATCTGACATCTCTAGGATGCTAGGCACCTAGGAACTATGATTTGTACTGCCTTTCAAAGTGCCAGCACTAAAGAGAATGACTGTGGCAGAGAATGCGGAAGCAGCATCCATTTACAGTTCATAGACAGATCACCATACACAGCATTCCCACCTTGTTTCCCCCCCTCAGATAAAGAGTGGAAGGAATAATAGACGCTGAAATGTTTCAGAAATGCTAAATGTTATTGTATTTTTCTTCTTTTCTCCTCCTTCCATTAAATTAGCAACTGCTAACATCTAAAACCAATTTACAGATCCATCTGCTTAACAAATGGAGCATTTACATCCCTGCAACTGCCTTTCAGGCAGGGGAATAGCTTATGCATAATAAAGTCAGTTGGTTCTTCCATGTTTCCTGTCAATGCCAAGAGAAACCAATGGAGAGTAGGATGAATTGGGGGGGAAAAAAACAACAAACAAACAACCAAACCAAACCAAAACAAAACACCAAAAAACACCAAACCAACTCAGAACTTAAAAGCATAAAACTCTTGCCTGTATTGGCCAGTCTGTCATTTTGCCCCACAATCAAAAAACAGCTTCCTTCAAATTCTGCTGAACTCAGTCAGGAAGATTTTGTGTCATCCGATCTACTGATACCAGGAAAACAGCTAAGTTCCCAAGTTTCTACGTTGTAAATCTTCTATTGTCTTTAGGTCCATGGATTATAAATCTAAAAAAGAGACCCTTCTGCATTCTAATCATTGACAGATGGCAATATTTCTCATTGATGTTGAGATGATTTTGATATTTCTAGTGACAGAGAAGACACTTGGTCCTCCATGATTTATGGTCATTAAGCCCCTTCATTAAGTCAAAAATGAAGTCTGTGGAAGAGCTGGAAAATACAGTTATTCTAGCTGTTATAACACTCTTGTGCCATATTCTCAGCTGTGGAAATTCAGATGTGCTCTCTTGACATCCAAAATTTTCTCAAAGAAAACCAACAGAGAATTTTTTGCACATGGTTCAAAGTGTTAAGACTTGTCCTGACTTATGAACACATTGCAGAGCAGACAGCTGAGTAGGAATTGCACCTTAAAAGAGTGTCTTCAGCTAACATAAAAGCTCAGTTTAAGGAAATGCAAAAACATACACCTCAGAATTGCCTCAGAGCCTAACAACTGATATTTTACAGATATAAGGAAATTATGATGTCTGGCTACAAACAAAAGTATTCATTCAGCCTATGGTTTTGGATTAATAAAATATATGAAATTTACTGTTTCATTTAATTACACTGAACTTACAGTATAATTTGTAATTACTGGATAGATAAAAATTATCCACGTCTTCCCCCAAAAATATTTATAAATTTATTATCTTTCTCCTGATGACTGATTACAAACTGTTTTGCAGTACCTGTTAAAAACAAGGGGAGAAAGGACTTTAACTGTTATGTGCCAAAAAGCTGTTCTTCAAAATTTAAGTGCTTTTAGTCTCAGTAATTACAGTCAATCACTGTTTCCACAAGCTTCCCAAGTGTTCATTAGAAAAATATGATCCCAACAAAATTAAATAATATTTACATCGTACTTTCTCCAGCTAGGTCAAAACTCTTAGAAGATTCCAAACCAAGTAAATGGAAGTGTAGGTAATGTTGCTAATGGAGAGCATATATCCAGAGTGAGAGCCACTTAAAGATGCAATTCCAGTATGAATCCTGATTAGGTGTTACAGCTCCATGTGTTCATGCAGGAATACCTTAAAGATTAAGGCTTTGTCCTTAAGGATGAAGGAGAGCATTGCTTCATGGCAGAAATCACTAGAATGTTGAATGGAAATCTGCTTCTTAGAGTATCAAGATTTATGTCATACAAATCAAACTGATTTGCCTAAATTTACAGATGAAAAGCCACACTGGTTTCAATGATTTGATCAAATTAGTAAAAGAATAACCACTTCGAAATCTCTAATTTAGGTATGTAGTAGCACAGATTTTAAACTCACTTATATATATATGAGGTATATAAAGCATGCTTTTCTCAAAACATCTGGCAAATGTGCATGTCATTCCAGCTGTTTATCACTAGTTTCTCTTACCTGACTAGCTATAGGCAAGAGCACTGTTTCATTTCCCGACAGAGGATCAAGAAAGGGGCTATCACTGTCACTTTTATTCCAGCTATGGGAAGACAGAATGTTGTGGTGTTTCTCCTGACTGACAGATGAGTGAAGAAGTCGACCAACTGTGTCCTATGGTTCAGGTTATTTCCTTCAGAAAGTATCAGAATAAAATTGAAAAATAAGTCCTTGCTATAGAACAGGCATAAAATAATTTAAAAAATCCTATATAACAGCTATCGTTCTTTCTTAAAATTGGAAAGCCAAGCATCCTTCTATGTCACAGGCTTGTACTCAGACTATCTGAAATTCCTATTTGTTCCTGCTGTCACTCTTCTAGTTCAAACATGTTTGTGCTTGTTCTTCCTCTCAGAAACCTCCCTCATCTTGAAAAAACACACTTCCCTCTATGTTACTTTCAGTTCCTACTGGAATTTCTTTTGTACTAAGCTGAAAGGTAATAACAACAAAATGAAAGACAGAAAATATGAATAGTGAATTAAAATGCAAAAGCAAATATCTGTGTTAGCTTTTGAAAATACAAAGGTTTTGTAAAATTAATTGCTTGTTACCTCCCCCAGACCCCCCATGAAGATTAAACTAGCTGAAAGTTGAAGCTTTTTAATGTTTCAAAAAAAAAATTCTTTTAGGTAAAAAGAAAGACAACTCAGCACTCCACAAAAGAAAGAAAAAAAACAAAACAAAACAAAACAAAACAAAAGGAAATTATTACTTGGATTACTTGCATCTGAGAAAGAAAAGGAACATTCTACCAAATGTGCCCAATGAATTTCTAAATGAAACTTGATCTTGGGGGGGGAAGAGTTCAGTTAATTGGGAACACATAAATGCTTCTGAGTCTTTTGCGACTACCTGGTATTCATTAATGCAACCTGCTTTTATGCAACATAAGAAACAGGATAGGGATGTGATAGTCAGCCTCAGCTGTAACACACCTGCCCTGCTGTACACAACCCTCTCAGAAGGAAGCAGTGGGCCCTGCTAAAGGGTTTGGTGACATATGTGGGAGACATTCAAGCAATCCTTTTCTATTTTGAAGTAACTGCAATTAATGTTTCTTTTCCTAATATTAGGGTGCATCATAAAAAAAATACCCACACCCTAAAATGTATTATTTCCAGTTCAGGGAATAATCTGGTATACATTTCAATCCTTTGCTTACTCCAGTCAAGACAAATATGTAAAACTTTTTGGGGCCAGTATTTTGTCAAAGGGACCTAGATGAACAGCAGAGGGGAGTCTGGCTGCTGGTTCTGTCGTGGCTGTTGTGCTCTGGGTCAGGTGCAAATACTTGGACAGAGTTGGGGAGGTGACACCTTCCTGAAAACAACCAAAATTTCACACCGTGAGAAACTTCTGGTGTGCAATGTAGGGATGGTAAAGGTGTTTCATATTGAAACACAGGTTTTAGTTGCTGCTCATTGTGGTTTAAGCCCAGCCAGCAGCAAAGCACCACAAAGCTGCTGGCTCACTCCTCCCCACCCCGGAAGGTTGAAGAGTAGAAAATATAAAGAAAAGTTTGTGGGTTGAGACAAGGACAGGGAGGGATCACTCGCCACTTATGGTCACAGGCAAAAAACAGACTCAACTTGGGGAAGAAACAAAATCAGTTTCATTTACTCCCAATCAAATCAAAATGAGGATAATGAGAAGTAAAACCAAACCTTAGAAAACCATCCTCCCACCCCTTCCTCCTTCCCAGCTCAACTCCACTCCCAATTTTCTCTACCTCCTCCCCCTTGAGAAGCACAAGGGGGAGAGGGAATGGTGGTTGGGGTCAGTTCATCATGCACCTTGTCTCTGCTGCTCCTTCATCCCCAGGGGAGGACTCCTCACTCTTTCCCTGCTTCAGCATGGGGTCCCTCCCACAGAAGACAGTCCTCCATGCGCTTCTCCAACATGAGTCTTGCAGCCTATAGGAAATTCTTCACGAACTGCTCCAGTGTGGGTCCCTTCCACAGGCTGCAGTCCCTCAGACACAGACCGCTCCACTGCGAGCCTTTCCATGGAGTCCTGGTCATCTTGGAGGTATCCCCCTGCTCCAGCATGGGCTCCTCCCAAGGCTGCAGGGGCATCCCCTCCTCCTCCTTCACTGACCTCAGTACCTGCGTTTGTGTTCCCCTCACATTCCAATCTCCTCCCCTGCTGCAAATTTCCCCTCTTAAATCTGTTCAGGTGCTACCGCCGTCACTGACAGACTTGGCCTGGGTCAGAGGTGGGTCTCACTTGGAGCTGGGGAAGCTTCAAGCAGCTTCTCATAGGAGCCACCCCGGCGGCCCCCTCCCCTGATACCAAAACTCCACCACACAAACCCAAAACACTGCTGTAAAGATCTTTGCCTCCAGCTGCATGTTCCTACCCCTTCTGTGTCTGCTCCAGCAATCACGAGCTAAACTGAAGTGGGTGCCAGACAAGCACTACCGTCAATGCAAAAGGAAAAAGGGGTTGCTGTAGTGGAATAGGAAGAATGTAGAGAAGCAACAGAACTCCTCCTAGTGAGAACTGACAGCTAAGCCAGATTAAGTATAATGAGAATAAGCATGTGATTCACAGCAAAGAGGTAGCATATGGGACAAATGCTGGTTGAGCTATTTATGAGGCAAGTAGAAGTAAAAAAAAAGCAGCACATCAAAGATAACAGAAAGAGGGACTTATTTTTATGGACAATTGGAAGACAGAATAGTGTTCCTGCAGTCTGGGAAGCCATTCAAAGCAGCAGGAGCAAAAACCAGTGTAGGGGTAAAGGATCGCCCCAGTAAAGATATATATATATATATATATATATGGGGGGGGGGGGAGAGGTAAGTCATTAATTTTAATATCATTCACACATTTACCTCAAAGTTAGTTTGTTCTAGTCTCCAGTCTAATAAAACTTGCATTAAGAATTGAATGCCCTTTTACTGTTTTCAGTGTACTGATTAGAAGTGAAAACATTTCTCCAATCTGGTATATACAGGATCCTGATACAGTGCTTTAGCATGGATGCATAAATATGCATGATTCAAGTTTAGCAATTCCTCAAAAGTTAGGTAGAGACTTTACCATATAAAGGTATCACACCAAAATTTTTAAAAGCAACTAGTGGGTCTGAATGTCCAGTGTAGCCACACTGAACCTATTCTTCAGGGAAAAAACGGCTATATCTTTTCTTTAAAAATGGGTCTTTTGCAGCTAGATACCTCAAATAAAAACACCAAAATTAAAAATATTTGGCAGTCACTTTTTTTTTTTCTGCAAACAACAAAATGTGTCTGATAATAACTCAGGTCTAACACAATAACAATGAAAATTCTTTTCCCTTGCAATTTGCATTAAGTTCCTCCTATGATTGGTCCTAAGTACACTTACTAATCAACACATGTATTTATCAGAAATCAAAGTATCCAGTTTCAACATCTGTATAAATGGAAATCCAGCAGTAAGGCTGACAACTGTTCATGATGTACTGTTATTAGCTGGCCTTCATATGCTTAATCACCACATTCATGATGTATCTTAATGACCTTTTTCTAAGTCTTCTACAAGTTCAAACAGTAAGTATTTAATGCTGAATAAATTTGAAATTTGTACATAGATCACACATTTACTTTTGATATTGTTTATGAGAATCTGTAGTCTATTTTCATGTTGCTTTTAAGTGACCACATAAGGAAAGCTCTTAGGAAGATAAGCAGGGTGCCGTGGTTCATCCGACAAAATTATTTGGACATACCTCATGACAGAAGACAACCTTCTCTTTCTTAGGGGGCATCCCAGTGCATGCATTTATGTTACCTATTAGAAAGCTTCAGAATGGTGGGAGTTCCTGTTGCTCACTCCAAAACGGGACAATTCTGAACAGCCTCAATATACTTGCTCTGATTATAGACACACCTTTCTCCTCTGCAATCTCTACTAATTCATTTTCATGCCCATGCAAAATAAAGTGCATGAATATTTTTCCACCTTATGCATATCTGAATATAAAAGTTTGTCCTTTAAAAAAGAACTCTGACTTCTAACACTAATTTAGCAAAATTTTTTTATTGCTTTATGAAGTTCAAAGCCAAATTACAAAATTAGAATCTGTACCAAATTAATAAATAATTAGAACTTCTAATGGGTGCTGAACAGTTTTGGCTGTCTAAAAACCAAATTATAATATAATGATACAGATTTTGTGTAAAACATATTTCAACACGGAGAGAATATATGAGAAAAGAGGCACAACAGACTTTCAAAGCTTTAAAGAGAACAGCTCAAAATAGAACAAAAACAAGGCAAAAACCTGAAGATGAAACTGTACAACTGTCATGATGATGTTGTCAAAACATTTCTTTAGCAGACAAATAATGAACAAGGTATGAAGACCTTAAACTGAGTCAGAACAGTTTGGTATCTGACATAATAGTACAAAAAAACCCTTGAAACTCTGCTTCAAATTAATCTTTAAACCATTTCTGAGAGATTGTTTGCTTCTGATTTATCCCTGTTTACTGAGGCTCTTAAAATCATTTAGCTTTTTATGTGGTATATCACATGAGAAGGGCAAACTTGATTCTGTTGTATGTGGGTTATGGGTTTAGTACCTCTTGTATCTCTCTTAAAAACAGAAGTGTATTTTTGTCTTCAGTGAGGCATTCACAAATCTTTACTTAACAAAAATAGAAGACAGTAGTTTAAAAAATAAAATTATTCTAGTCCAAACTCCTACTCAGAAGTCAGCTTAGAGTCAGACCAGGCAGATAAGGGCTTTATCCAGATGAGTCCTGCAAACCTCTGGGGGTGGAAAGAAGCTTCACAGTCTCTCTGGGCAGCCTTTTCCACTGTCCTTACTGGGAAAGAATTTCTCTTTATCTTCAGTGAGACAGGTAGGATGCCAAGTCTTCATTTCAGCTATGCTGATGCATGGACACCTATAGACCCTGTTGATTCAGCCCTCCATTTGTAGACTGGCTTCTTGGCTCGACCCTGTACCTTTCTAGTCATCATGGACCTGCCCAAATATCACTGGGTACTTTCTGACCCTGGTAGCCCTCTCTGAGACGATTTTGATCCCAACTCACTGACTTGTATTCCTGGTTCCCTGACCCTGAGTAAGCCTCGAGCTCCTGTGGTACTGTGACACTTCCTTTGTGTTCCTGCTCATACAGTCCAGGTAGCTGTTACCTTTCTCTGCTGGCAGGGTGCTGCTGGCTCGTTGTCAGTTTTCTGTCTGCCAAGACCTCCAGAGATTTTCCTGCAGAGCTGTTCCCCACCATCAGTTCCCAGCCATTATCACTGCAAGGAATTTTTCCTTCCTGTGTGCAGGAATTTGCATTTGTCCTTGCTGAATTACACAAAGTTCCTGTTCCTCATTCATCCAGCTTGTCTAGGTCCCTCTACCTCAAGTAAACTAGGTCATCTCAGTTTGGTGTCAGCTGCAAACTTGACCGAAGGTATATATCATCACCTCTTCTAAGTCATTAATAAGAGGTGAACCAAGACAGAACCCAAAGTAAGACCCCTATGGTATTCCACTTACCAGCCTGCAGGCTGAGTAAATCCCATTAACTATGGAGTTTGATCATTCAGTCCATTTTTTACCCACCTATTTATCTATCCATACAGACCATAATATCCTAGTTTGGATACAAGAATGTTGTGGCAGACTGTGTCCAAAACTTTGCCCTATAAATTATATCTGTGGCTCTCCCCTCATTCACAAATCCAGTCATTTGATCTTCAAGGCCAATCGGGTTGGTCAGACATGACTTACCTTTTGGTAAGTGTCCTGGTTTCAGCTGGGATAGAGTTAAGTGTCTTCCTAGTAGCTGGTACAGTGCTGTGTTTTGAGTTCAG
>JANZLQ010000005.1:19109667-19120848 GCA_026212715.1 Elanus axillaris | reverse complement strand
TGGGGGGGGGGGGGGAAGGGGTGAGCGGCTGCGTGGTGTTAGTTGCTCGCTGGCCTTAAACCACGACAGTAAGTTATGCTGGTTGTTCCCAAACACCACCTTCTCCTTCATGTGCCCAGAAATGTGCTCCAAGAGGGCTTGTTCTATAATTTTCCTAGGGACCAAGGTGAGGCTGGCTGGCCTTTAGCTCCCCTGGTTTACTCCTGGCCTTTTGGAAGACAGACTTTTGAACATTTCCCTCTTGCCAGTTGTTGGAGCTCTTCCCCAGTCTCCATTACTTTTCAAATATGATGAAGAGTAGCTTTGCCAGGACATCAGCCAATTCTCTGATCACCTTTGAATGCAGTCTGTTGGGTCCTGTGGACCTGTATGGGTCAAGTCATCACAAGCAATCCTGGACTTGACTCCCATCTATCTACTGCTGGTCCCTTTTCTCTTGGAACTGTTTCTCTAAAGGCCTGGGCAAAGAGTTTGTTTTGGAAAAGACTGAGGCAAAGACTATTTTGAATACTTCAGCCTTGTCTGTGTCCACTGTCACTAAATCACTTACCCCATTCAGCAAAGAGCCCACATTTTCCTTGTTCAGCTTTTCACTACTAATGTAGCAGTTGAAGTGCTTTTTGTGCCCTTGATGTCCCTTTCAAGCTTCATCTGTCATTGAGCTTGGCCTTTCCTAACACCATCCTTACATGATGTGGTGATGTTTCTAAGTTCTCCTTTGTAGTACATCACTCCTTCTATGTATATAACAATAAAAAAACTTCATAAGTGCATAATTTGCTTCATGTAAAAATATCAAGAGAACCATGTTGTCTCTCTATGCATTCATAGAATTTTATACTGTAAAAAGAACAGTAGTTTCATCACCATTCATTTCTATACACTGCTGAAGGTCAGTGAATCTCATACAACATTGTGCATCCTTTTGTTAATAAATCAGACACTATGTGAACAAGACATACAATGTGTAGTGCCTTCCATTTTAACAGATGAGTATCTTACCTTTACTAGCTAAAAATCTCTCTTTACTTCTTTTTCAAAAAAGTATTTTATTATTCTAACACAAAAAAGGGGTTCCAGTCAGATCCTTCAATTCTCCTACAATATCAGAAGCAGCTGATTCTCAACAAAACTAAAAATTGAATAATTTAATATATTTTTTACCTTTAATATAACCAGTGGTATCCAATGCTGTAATGCTAAGTGTTTAGCAGGATTAAAAAATGGACTGATTGAATCTAAACATGAATTTCTATAATAATATAATTAGGTTTATATGTTATCATGTATATAAATCTTTCCACTTTAGAATCCATTGTTAAACATTCAGAGTTGAAAAACTGTTTTATGAACAGATTATAATGTAATTATGGTATCTGACACTGGTTAATTGTCAAAAAGAAAGTAGCAAATTGATAGAATAGATTATTGGTCAAATTTAGTATGCAACTTTGTTGTTTTCCTTGAAACATGGAGAATTTGTATTTGATAATTACATTTGTTTTACATAGGCATTGAGTAGCTCTAACACAACAGCAATCAAATCCCAGTTTTGCTCGCAATTTACAAGATAGAACATTGCTTTCATGAATATGAGATCATCTATAAACCCTACAACTACACCCAACCAAATTCACATTCATACGCAACAGCACGTTTGCACTGTAAAACATTCCTGAAAGAAAAATCTCTGATATCCTAGCTGTGATGATCTATGGAAGTTTTCATGAGAATAAGCATATCTCACCACATAGTCTTCCTTTCTTTAATCAAAATAAAGAAATGTCTTTTCTTTAAAAAAATGTGGTTTCAGAGCACCTAGACTAGAGCTTTCTGTCATGAGAGACAGGAGAATATTGACATGTACAATCCAAATTCTGAACTGGACTAATTGGAGATTTGCAATGTAAATCTGGGGAAGAAACCTCTTTTAATGAAGTGAATCTTCTTGAGAAATCTGAGATTTCCCATCGAGCTTCATGATGAACCAAAGATTTTTCAACAGAAAGCAAAGAGAGCCCCTCATCCCCTCAAATAATCCCAGAGGCTAGAGAACTTATTTGACATGCAGACTTGCATTCAAACACTCCCAGCAAAAATAGGTTAAGGTACTGACTTTTCTGTTGGATTCTTTCCATTTAATTTAAATATCTAAGTAGTCAGTGGAACCGAGACTTGAACTTTGATCTCCGTGATTCTAAATGAATTTCTTACCTACTGGTTTGAGTTATTTTATTCTTCCAACTTTACACCTGGGAAAATGAGGGATTTGAGAGTTACAATTCTGTAGGGCTGTGTTATGTTCCAAGAGCATTATAACATTAATAAATGAATCTGTTATTGTTTGCCTTCCAAAGTCTCCTGGGAAATGAGCAGTTGCAATGATGATTGTTATTTATTTCCTCTTAAAATGAGAATGTTAATAAATAAATTTCAATGTTAGTTTTCATGTGTACTGTAACAGTTCTGAAAAAAAAATGCTGGTAAGATATATTTCTTGGTGATTAATCTTAAAATGCAAAACCAAAATAATCAAACAGCATACAAATATGAAACATATTTTACAACTCTCAAGCACTACTTCTCATTCATAAGGCATAGCATATAAACAGGATCTTAAAAGACTGAATTAGTGCCATACTATACCAGTTACAACCATTTCCAAAGAATGTCTCTTCTCCAAATAATAGTATTTAGTGACTGCACAATATCTATAGCTGCACCTGTTAAGTGTTTCTTCTCTTCCTAAAAGCAGATGTCAGATTTATACCTGTAGAATGACCAAGACTGCAAATACTAATTAATCTTTTATGGCTAGTGACTGAATGAACCTGACTGGCGTGTACAATGCTGGCAAATACAAACTTTGTGCTAAGTAGCTTCACAGGATCCCTTTGGCAAAAACTGGTCAGGGTTGCATAGCGCTTGAATACCACTTCAATGAAGACTGCAATGCATGTTTTTCACCTACACTTTGGTACTTGCTACACTGGGTAGTCAAAACACATTTTAAAGAGATGAATGTTTTGCCATGTTTATCTTTTTTTCTTTTCTTTTTTTTTTAACTTTTAAAAGTATATCTTTTACTCATTTAATTATCAGTGCATGGAAAATACCAGTCTTCCAGAAAACAAAAGCTATTGGTGGCTTTTGTGGAAAATGAGAGAGTTATCATATTATATATACTTACCAATGTCATGGATACTTCTATGACGTCTTTCAGCCGGTTAAACCTACCTAAAGAAGCAATTGTTAGAGAAAGCAAAAAGGAAGAGAAAATAATTGAAAGCATGGATTCAAATCTGTCTAACATAGGCAACTATCTTGTGCCAAAATTTTAAGGTTCTAGGGGTGCATTCCTCCTAAATACATGCCTGTGGGCAAGGTAAAGAAGAAAATACTATTGATGGAGTAGAGAAGACCTTGTCTGCCTAGCTTAGGGTCCTGAAATTAAACCCACCTTGAAAAAAACATTACTGGGTAATGGGAATGAAGTTTGGACATGATAGAAAGACACTATATCCATGTGCAAAGGAAAAAATACAAAATCCAAAAGGTGTCAAACTTTTAATAGCTTTTTCTTAGGTTGGGAAGATGACTCTATCATCAGAAACAGTTTCTAGGGGTGCTGTTGCTGACATTATACCTATGACAAAGCTGCAACAGAGGGGATAAAACAGTCTGGGAGCCAGCCTGAGCAGAGTCAAGAGGTGACAAAAACTTCTCCCATACAAAGAATAGCTGGGGAGACAGTGAAGAAAGATTCAGGAACAGTTTGTTCCTAGGCACACCTATACTGTAAACCATAGCTCAGCAGCTGCAGTGACATTTTCTGTAGCAGATATCTTATATTAGAGGCACAGCTATCATTCAGCCACCTCAGATCATCATGCTGCCCTGCAAAAGAATGATAACAAATGTGGCAAAGATAAGGGGGTTTCAAACTCCTGTTCATTAGGATTTGACAGCCTTCCTATGCAGAGAATGGAGACACACAGATTTTGTTGTCATTTGGATCATACTTCCTTGAAGAATAGATGCAAAAATTAGGTCAATTTTCACAATTTTGTGGTGCAGAACCATTTGGCTATGCTTTGTATCACTGGATTCCCGATCAGGCACAGAGCAATTGATGCAATGCACGTCTATCCTGGAAAGGGTTATTGCTTAGAAAATGAACAGATATATATATTCAATGGGTCATTAAATGTAAAAGTGTTCCAGTTTTGAATGATTATTACACTGTATTGTGTCATAAAATTATATGGAAATTCATCTGACTCTCTAAACCAAACAACAACAACCATAGGAAAAACTCTAGGTAGTATAGGCCTAGATTTAAATTTATTCAAATTTTCCCCTGTCTAGAACCAAATCTCACTTTGGAGATGTCTGTAGAATTTCTTTGCAATACTAATTTAGTGAATGCTCAGAAGGTATTGGATGTTAGATAACACTAAGGAAATAAAATAAATGTTGAGTGCACTGCAGCTGGAGTGTAAAACATGGACTAGGAACTATTTGTCACCTCTGAGACTTGAATGAATTCATTCACTGTGGCTACCAACACTCTGGGAAGCTGTCCATGTAATGTTTTCTTGGAGCTCAACAATCAAATCTGTAGGCATTGACTATGATAAGAAGGTCTCTGTTAAGTTGCAAGCTCATTAAATTCTGCTCTAAAGCAGAATTAAACCCTTTGTGGTCCTAATCTCCCAAACTGCTTATTCCACTCTCTAAATTATAGAGCTGTTAAAAGTAACAAAATGGAGAAACATATCATTCAGACCTTAAGAGTACTTTGGACACAGATAAAGAACTCATGCCACCTTGGAGAAAAAAAAAAAACAATCAACTTTTGCGAAGAAGCCACCTTTTAATTTAAATCATTAGTTACTCCTAAAGTCAAGAATGGCTATATAATTGCTCTGTGTCTTCTATAAGCTCAGCTTCAGGGAGTAGAGATGGCATGGATGTCCATAATTCTATGTCCAAAGGGCATAGCAGTGGCCATGCTTCTAACGCTCTTTTGTTAGTTTTTCTGTTTGCTCCCCTATTCATCATTTCTCTGTCTTGTTTAATACTCTGCTTTGCTAACTCTTGTCAATACGTCTTTTATACATCCTCTACCCTTGATTGACCTTGATTCATCTAAGAGGATGACATGATGAAAACATAACTGTTCACACAGAGGCATCAAGGACACCCACAGAAAGATTGTAACAGGTAGTCAGTCTCATAGATGAGATGAACAGGATGTTTTCCATTCTAGAAAAATAAAAATACCCCCCCAAACTAGTCCCTGAAAAAACAGTTAACAAACCTGATGGTCCTATTTGTACCTTTCTAGCCTCCATAATGTATGCCCAGTACCTGTGCCTTTAAATAATGCATATTTCTTATATCTCTGGATGCATTCCCCTCACTACATTAATTCTTACCAGAAAAAAATTGCTTTGCTATGTATCAAAACTCTAGCCTCCACTTTTCAGGAGCACAACCTCAACAGGTAGTAGGGTATGGCTACACTTGTTTAATTCCATAGAACAACATTAAATATGACTAAATAAAATGCACTCAGACTGTTTTGAGAACTAGCCCATTTTCTGTATATGATTTAGTCTACAGGAAAAACACTGTTTTATATCCGCGCAGATGGTTGATCAGTTGTGATGAATGTTGTAGTTGACTCAGCTATGTGAGAAATACTGCTTCAGTATTGCAAGCCAATCCAGGAGAGTGGGCTCTTATCCCTTTGAAGTGAATACCAGTGAACATATGTATGAATATAAATGGCTGAGTAGCTGCATTGAAAAATCAGTGCCTTTGCTTTTGATAAGAATGAGAGGCAGCTATAGTATGTAGCTTCTTCTTGCCTGCAGATAGTCAAGAAACTGTAAATATGTTAGTCAGGAGCCAAGACTGCACAATTTTAGATTAGATGCACTACCACAGATAAGGTAGCCTATTCTTGTGTGTGTTTTTAAGGCTTTCAACTTCTCTGAAGCCTCATTAACTACATATTGGTCTTTATCACAATGATGATGTCAATTTTTAAGTTACCTCAAGCTATATGTTTTCCATGATACATCCAAAGGAACAGACAAATTGTGTCCCTTACTACATGAAATATCCAAACCCTTATCATGCATATTAGATATTTTCCTTTAAAATACTGTTTATTCCTTTTAAATGCTGTTTGAAGTGTGGCTTTAATCAAAAGCATAATGTTTTGTTATATAAAACTTTGCAAAAAATGATACAAGTTCTTTTATCCTTAATGAAACTTACAGAAATAATTTTATACTACATTGTTGAAAGACAGACTCATGGGCCAACAGTGAAAAGTTGTTTTAATAGCTAACTTATAAGAAGCCAAAGGGATAAGAAATGTAAATGCTGGCAAACACTTAACTATAGCATTCTGAATGATGACACTCTAATATGACACTAATCATCCTATCATTCTTAAAAAAATAATGTTCTGCAAATGATATATAATAACTGAGAATCCCACTTCAACATAAGTCAATAAACTAATAAGCTTGTTAAAAGAAAATAATTACTTGGCTACAGTCTTTGAAGAGCATCTATTTATTTTGAAATCCTCTGAAATACAAGAACAGAAAAAGAAATAAATCTCAGCACAGGAATAAACCTTCCCTCTTGGATTCCATAATAAATTAATGATTAGCAGACTGCTTATGTATGAGGCTAAACAGCTGAATGCTTAGAAATCAAGAAAAGAGAGTCATACAGCCTTATCTTTTTCCTCTGATCTTCTGTAATAAATATAAGTTTTCTTAACATATTCATATACTATATGAAAAAGAAACTTCCTATCAAATTTGAATTTCCCTCTTTCTCCATCACTATACCTCTAGTTACATCAGCAAATTTGGCTTTAATATTTGGGTTGTAGAGGTGGTGAATCTAAACCAGAGGCTAGTTGCTTGCACTTGGTTTAATGGGGAGAGAAAAGTACTTTGCAGAAAACATCCTCCATTCGTTCAAAATTTCAGCTAGCAAGCATGTTGCTCCAGGAATGATCAAATGACTGCTCATTCCATGGAGGGTTAATAGATTTGTTTGTAGATGCTTTTGCTTATGAATAATTTTGACAATAATATGGGCTGAAATTTCAGTATCAGTTTTAGAGCCCACAGACACAAAAATCTGGTCTTACAAAAAAACAGTTCCAGAGGAACAGCAAGAAATTTTCTGAACAAAAACAATGAAGCCAGACTTCCAATGAATTTGTGCTTGTTGATTGCTGTTCTCTCTCAGACATCAGAGAATCCAGGAGGGTAGGAGGAGGAGTGAGAAAGAGAACTTTGCCTATGGAATAGATTCTCTGGTGTCTGTTTGATAAGCACAAACTCCTGCTCAAGCTTATTTCCAGAGTTGTGTTAGCAATCCTCACCTTTTTGTGTTCTTGGGGTATTAAGGGATGAACTCATACTTCATTCTTTCCCTGAGAGGGAGCCAAAGTAGATTCTCTCCTTCCTAACTTTCTTCACTTTTTGTCTGGAGAAATTTTACATTTGTGATTTCTTATCTTATGTGTGTCATAGTGTCACTTCTATTTGTTTCACATTATTTTACATCAACTGATTCTGTATATCACAGTCATTATAATAAAGATGCAATCAAATTTGCATTGTATTTTAGAAGAGTTAAAAAGGAAAAGAGAAAGAAGATAAGCTCATGACCTCCTCATTTACTCAAAGTGGAGTCTAACTAAACAAAATGTGTTGTGCTGTTTTCAGACCCAAAGACAATGCTGTTTCTTTGAAGAATTTATGAAGTCATCTTGATAGATAATGCCATTGTCAGATGAGTAATTACTTTACAATTTAACCTAAAGAAATAAAAATATGAGGTCTGTGAATTTTCCATTTTTTTCAGTGAAGTGTAAACAATACCAGAATCTAAGATTACTATTATAAGATAGCTACATATTTGATTCTCAGGAATATAAACTGCTGACCAGAAACCATTAGAAAAATACACTCATGAACACATAGTCTAAGTATTGCAAATGCTGATTAGTGAGTGACATTAAGTAAGTCACTCTGATTAATAAATTATTAGCAAATTACTCAGTCTTGCCTGCAACTGTCAATAACACAGGTGGATCTGGGTTTTGTCTGGGTGTCAGAAAAATGAAACCTGTTGTTCTCCCATAAGTACAGTCAGAGGTGGATTTTTGGAAGTAATCCCCAATAACCTCTCTTGCTTACAAATTGGAGGTGATATTCAAGTGAGCTCTTCTGCCCACTTTGCATAACTCAACAGGATTTTAGGATGACCTTTCCTGAAGACCCAGGAGAAAAAACTTGGACAGAATGATAGCTTCTCACTAGGTCAGCTGAAGAACTTCTGTTACTGATTATTCAATATGAATGGAAGTATGAGAAGCTAGCAACTGTCAAAGGCAAATTATAGTAAAGAAATGGGAACCTTATGGGCATACAGGCATGAGTTCATGTCACCTGAGATTCCTAATCTAGAAGCCTACTCACTCTTGTTTAGCTCTAGTCAACAGGGATTAATAGATGATTCGAGCAGTTGTTTAACGTACCTGAAATGTGAATCGCCGTCCAAGTGATACACCTTTCTGTACTTGACTGTATAAGGAAGATATGTACACACCAATTTTACCACCTCAGGCTCTTAAACCAAATGAGATCAATACAGACAGAAACACTTTTATAATTATCAATAATGCTGTAGTGTACCTAAGCCTTAAATTATCTAACATACAAGAGACCATTGCTGGACAGAGTATTTCAGAGTAGACAGATTACTGTCTACCTGTGGAGTAGTAACTTCTGTGCCATTATGGTATATACTTACAGAACACCAGACTTTTACGTAATACTAGTCTAGATACTAGAACAACATTTTGGAAAAGCTCTGCAGCACTAGACTGACTGCTTTCTTCAGAATAAATTAAATGCTGGTGTAGAAATGTACCTCATTATTCTTAGGTTCTGTGAGCTTTTTTTCAAGCTATAGACAGCAGAACATACAAAACTCTGTAGAGGGCCTGGAGCAGGCAGTTAATTAGGTGTGGCTTATATTAATTTTAATTTTTAAGATGTTTGAGGTATACAGCAGTGCAGGTCATCTTCAAATCACTGAGGAATTCGATTATATATAGACCAGAAAAAAAAAAGCTATTTATCACACTCTCTTCAGAATAGGAAACCAGTGCAACAAACCTGTAAAAGTTATGTCTTCTACTTATGGCACAGGCTGAAAGAGCAACTGAGTACCCCATTTCTAAATTAAAATTCCTCTCTCCATCAGCAGTAGGGCCACATTTTGAAAGAAATACTACCCTTTCTCCATTCAGATCCACAGTCCTCCGTGGAAAGTATTTCCAAAGTGTGACAGCAGAGACAGTGGAAATTGCACTTCTTTTACAGATGTGCCTATTCCTCTGGGAATGGAAGCAAGGAAAAATATTCCTCTCCTAAACAGAAAAATACAGTCTAAAGAGGCAGAAAAGATTCTGCTTTTCCAGAAGAGGATGAAACCTATGCAAAATGACTCTGAATTTTTCTTATGTCATCTCAAAAGCTGGAGTTTGCTGATAAAAGCTCTTTCAGATCATGTCACCTTGTCAATATGGAAGATAAGCAAAATCTTCTAAATGCACTGGAAAAGTTTAATTTAGAGCTTAATCCCACTAATTTTTTCCATGTAACTTGTTTATTCCCTATTTATCATACCTAAATACTTTTCATTTGACATTTTTACTTTCCTGTGGGGTGAAAAGTGAAATGATCAGAGTTCTCCCTTAAACCATAGTAGGAAAAGCAGTAGCCTATTAAATCTTTCAGGCCCAAATAGTTCATACCATTGAGCCTAGGTGCTCAGTGGTTGTCAGAGTCAGTGAAAATGAAGAAAAATTTTCCATGAAAGTTAAGTAATGTAACCAAATATAGACCACTTTGTCTTCTGGAGACTGTAAGTTAACTAAAGCAGCTATAGTGCTGTGCCAAGAAAGACAGCAGTTTCATATTTATAGGCTGAGTAAATAACAGAGTGTACTTAGGGCTCTCAACTATAACAAATTGGGTCCTAATGTCCATATCCCAGTTTGTCACTGAAAACTCTATACCACTTCTTTATGCCAACCATTTTAACCTGACAGTGAAGGATGACAATCTACCACCTGACTAAGTATAAAAAAGCTACATCACGTACAATATGGTCAAAGCAGAGCAGCTCTGTACTAAGGCTCAGAATTTTGCAGTGTTTTAAGAATATAAACAGGCATATAAGACATCATCCCCTCTATGAACATCACAAAAACTGCAGCTAATGTAACTATCCGTATCATTTGACTTCTAAAATTATCAAAATTCTGTTCATTGATATCTGTAAAGCAGGTTAAGCACTGATGTTAGTCTGAACCGTAGATTAATTTAGAGACCCTGAAGACAAAATACTAAGCAGAGACTATTATGTGGCAGGTGGAGCCAAGTTCTAAAAAAATGATATTTTCCAGATACAACAGGATAAAGGTTAAAAGCAGGCACAGTTATGCAGCCAGGCAACACAATGAACAAGATGCATAGAATAAGAGTGAGAAAGAATCTAAGCTTGCACAGAATATTGGAGATAATTATGGTCTTAGAATGCTAGCTATTCATGGAATTCGAGTCTTCCTAACAGATAAATTTTAACCTGTTGTCACCCCAAAATGATTAATTACTGTTATGGCTGGTCTCAATCATGCATTTGTCCTAAATATGTGTTGCACTAGTTATGTTTCTTTACATGTAGTATGCTGAAAATGAGAAGTGTAGTACACAAAGACATTTCTCACTGAGAAAAATAAATGATAGAATGAGGAATTTAAGAAATTGCTTAACATGTCAAACACTACATGTGACACCTCCTCAAAAATTTAATGCTTTCATAAATGGATAATTGTGGTAGTGTTTAGTTAGAAGACTGAAAAGATACTCATCCAGTTAAATTAGTAGTAAAAAGTTTACTATGTTGGCATTATAACAACAAGAGATACTGTATACAAATTTTTGGTATTTCTCTAGATCAGGGTGTGATGGGTTGACGCTGGCTGGATGCCAGGTGCCCACCAAAGCTGCTCTATCACTCCCCTTCCTCAGTTGGACGGGGGGAGAAAATATAACAACAGGCTCG
>JANZLQ010000005.1:19094504-19109567 GCA_026212715.1 Elanus axillaris | reverse complement strand
CCAGCTACCAATGCAGAACACAGCACTATGAGGGCTGCAATGGGGAGAATTAATTCCATCTCAGCCAGACCCAATACGCAGGGGAACAGCATATGCTGATTAGTCCCAAGTGAATCCTCCAGATTATCAAAGAGTAATAACGTGTCAATGTAAGATTCCAGACCTATCTGAGTGTTGTTATCACAGGGTCCCTGAAAGGAACAGATCTCTTTCACATAGTAACAATGATCAGAACACATAAGTGGAAGGCAATAGAGAGAACAGCAAAATTCTGAAGATTTCTAGGAAGTCTCAGATGGCAAGGGTTGTTTAGCTTATGTGCTTCAAGGAAAGAAAAGGCAGAACAATCTAAAAAAAAAAAAAAAAAAGTAGTATGCATGAGTTGTTAGGTATGTAGCCTCATCCAGAAGTGGATTTAGGTGCCTATGATGGAATTCAGGTATCTGAGGTTGGGATTCATCTGCCCTAATTTAGTGTTTGAACTCCTGAATTAAAACTCCATCAACTGACAGTAAAAGAAATAGGCAATTCAAAGGGCAAATCCTCTAAAGTACCCATTTTCACACATAAAGGATGGTGTTATCATCTTTAATATCTGTAAAAGAATCTGCTGTAAATAATTTCCTGATAAAAACTTGTAGATAAAGAAAAAAAATACAGAAATATTCTCCTACAGTTTTAGTATGCAATTCACTATTGGTTTAATATCTGAAATACGTTGGTTTCATTATTTTTCTTTTCCCTTTGTTTTTAACAAAAGTTTAAGATTATCTTAAATATGGTTCTTAGTACAATACAAGTAAGATGTGGAGAGAGGCAACAAAATTATGAATAAAAGACATGAGCTTTTAGAAGTGAATAAGGCTGTATACATGTACTGTGCCTGTTGATTTTACCTTACCAAGAATAACATTAGTCTTAATTCTGTCACACTAACAAAATAGTTCTATCTAGAACTCTAAATGGGTACAAGGAAGTATCAACAAACCTGTAAAACACAGTTGTTGAGAACAAGCACATATGGAGAACATGGCGTAAAAATATTTGTCCATAAAATTTTTGTTCATAAAATTTTACATTTGAAGGAAAATAGTATCACATGAAATTAACATTGCTGGGTAATAGCTTTATAAAAAACATGGAATCTTTTAATAAGACTACATTGCTGTTAGGTCATGACAATGTCACAAACAACTCAGGCTTCTCTGTTATCTGGATGTGATCCAATATCATTGTGTGCTTATCTTTACAGATCTCTGTCATCTTTCTGACATTTTATTCTTGTACAGATACATAAATTACTAACATAAGAGCTTTTCAATAACTATCTCTTTGCTTCCATTAGTTACAAAGCCAATGCGTCATTTATATCTACCTAGGCAAAATTATCTTTCAAGTTCTAAGGAGTTTCCTTTTCTCATGTAAGTAATGTTTAAAAGTAAAACTGCACTATTAAATTTGCCCAGAGGCAAATCAAACTATTATCCATCAGACGTATCAGCTACAATTGTTGCATATCCCTAATACTTTTTTCTCTTATTAATGCTAATTTCTTTCATTAAAAGACTGGTGAGTTTTCTTCTCACTTGTTTCCATGGAACTGGAAAAACACCTTCCACACTGTAATCCAGCAATATTTTTTGTTTTTAAAAAAGAGCTTACTTCTATCCCTGCTGCTAATTACAGAACTCCTATTCAGAGTATGGATCTTCCTTTCATCGCCTCTCTATGTTGTGATAGAAACCCCTATTAAAAAGGAAGATCCAAAAGAGATTTTCTAAGAGATAATTAAACACAAGAGCCCATGCTTAGTAGTCTGTTACTCCACTTTTACACTGGTGTAATTCCATTGATATCAATACAGTTACTCTAGCATAAGAGAATAGTATTGTAGTTATGCAGAACCAAGTTTTTAGTGTTTCGTCTATTTTGATATGTGCAGATTAGAGGCTTTTGAATGCCAATTGAAACCAATTAAAAAATTTGATGTTATGACCTTTGCAGAGTAACAGTATCTAACAGTTATGAATATTCTTAATGAAGTGACTGAAAACATTTAAAATCACATTTTCTCTAAAAAATACCATGTAAATGTACAGAAGGGTATGTATTCTGCCCTCTGGTGACTTTTAGGATGTTAAACATACTTGCTCTTCTGCATGGGAATGAAGACAGGACTTGCCATATATGCTTAGCAAAACTGAGTATGTTTTATGCCATTAATTCCTGCTCAGAAAGGTCAGACTTGCAGTTGTTCTTATGCTTTCTCTCCTATCACACACATACAGATACACACATACAATTTAGAAATTACTAGGAAAATTTGGTCCTCAGAAATCTCCTGGCTGAAAATTTAATTCAAAGGTATATATCTTCAAGAAAATTTTGACTTCATTAAAACAGTAAATTTCAGCAAAAATGCATTTTCTCAGAAATATTTCAACCAGCTTCCTGGACAGTAACAGTGTTTTTCTCTTACAAATTATTGGGGGCGATGTTTCTTTTTTTGTTGTTATTATTATTATTGTTTGAAATCTGCTCCTCTACAAAAGGTACATCAGGTTAAATGATGAAAGAGACATTTTAATTCTGATCATTTGTCAAATCTATGATACCTCTTCACAAAAACAATTTGTCTTTGGCCTGGAACACTGACTGGCAAACTCCCAGCTTACAGCACCTGTTTCATAGCTCACAGTGAAGATTTTATAAATACCTTACAGTCATCTTGTGAAATCATTCATTTCATGATATGACTGAAAGTCATTCCTGGAATTATAGGCATTCTATTACACTATTTAACTGTTCCACTTAGTCATTATATGAAATGCCTGAAAGTGTCAGGCATTTCATGAAATGGCTGGTGTCAGTGCTTTAGTCGTTTTATGAAACTTAGCATTATAATATTCTATTCACTACTGCTGTGAAAAATCGGGTTTTTTTTTTTCCATGGGAATCAATGTGCTATCAAAGTCCAACTGATATAAATAAGCAGACATATTTGTCATATACTCCTCACAACCCCTTAGCTGCTGCAGGCCCTGAGCAGAGTGCCTTTCCTGACTTTGCTCAGACAGACAGGCCTCCTCCACTTTTGCATTTGTATTTCCGAGTGGTTCTTTCTCAGCATTTGTCACAGAGAATGAAGGAAAATAATGGGGAATTATTTTATTTTATTTTATTTTTATTTATAGCTAACCCACACCTAAGTCTGCCTTCAGATTTGCTTAGTAAGGTGCAGCACTAATAAGATAAAGATGGTTAAAATAGAGATAATAAACCCACCATCTTTCCTATAATTGACTGAGGCAGAATGGGTCCACAGAACAGTTTAGTGTTATAAAAGACATAGATGAAAAAGGTCTGAAAGGAGTTGGTTTTAAAAGCAAAATCTGTCATGGGAAATACTGGAGGAATTAATTGGGTTTGTGTCCCAAGCAGCTTCTTCAGGGGAGAAAATTATTAATGATAATCTTGTTTTGCTGTTTTGGAGTTCTACTGCTAGAAACCAGGGTTTTGTAAATGCTGTGGAGGCTGAAGGAAATGTAAAATAAATAAATGCAGATGTTACAAAGCCAAACTGAATAGCTGATGTCCTGGTTCTGAAAACAAGTAGTTATTCAGTGTTACCATATGGCTGTAGAGTGAAATATGAAAGAGGAAATGCTTTAAAATATTATTTTATGTTAATTTCATAATTAATCAAGAACTGAGCATTTCCACTAATTGCATACAATGCCTAATACTGTTATTCATTTTACAGACTACTCCACAAACCAACCAATAGAAAGAAAGCAACAGTGATAATCTTGAAAAGGAACTGATTTTTTTTTCTTTTTTTATGATGTAATTTGTCACATTGAAGATCCTTGAATAGTTATGATTTTCTTCTTTTTTCCATGCATCTTGATCTGGGAACTTCCCAGTTATTCCATGAGTGAAAAATAGAAAATGAGAGAGCAGGCATGCACCAATTGATCAAGAAATGAGGATTGATAAAAATGAAAAGAAAAAAATTACATACAATGGATCTCAAGTTCTACATAGTGATGGGAAATAACAGACTTCTTGCCAATAGGTAATGGAATTATCTACATGCACAGTTATGATATTTGTGGACTACTCTTAAAAAAAAAAAGAAGTAAGTTTTAGCTCTCATGAGGTATTTCATAATTTTTTGTGTGTATACTGAATAAGGACACTCCCAATGAAGCCAGCTTTGTTGCTTATGAAAATCTCTTCCCATAATCATTCTGTTAATGGTTGCCTTTGCTCATTCACAGTAGAAGAAAATTAACATGAGGTGAACAGATTTGCACAGCAGGAAATGTATGTAGGCAGACACCATTTTATAGTTGTTTTACTAATTTGGGGACATTTGCAGAAAACACCAGGCATGACTTTTAATATTGTTATTTGATGTGCATTGCACTGAATTTCTCTGCTGTGAGCAAGCGAGCTGAGGATGCAGCTCTGCAATTTTTATGATAGCAACATTCCATTGGAGCCAATAATTCTTCCTGCACTAGAATGGTAGGATGGGAACCTTAAAAAACTTAGAATTTTCCAGAATTCCACTTTTCTTTGTCTTTCTGTCCATATTCATCAGACTGTGCAAAAATTTGTTACCAAAGATAAGCTTTCTATATGGCTCAATTTCCACAGTCTTTACTCAGTTGGTTTACATCAGAAATCTCACTGGTTTTATTAAAAGAACTGAAATAGTGGAAAGCCCAGGACTTTATACAGCACTTACTTAGATTTCACCAGGTTCTTACATCACATTCTTCACTATAAATTTGAGTGTCTTCCAAAAAGGCATGGAAAGGACATTGTGCTATCATTTAATTTCAGCTATTTAAAAATATCTATTTATATCTTGTGTCTTGTTTGTGTTGGGAAATTATCTTGGAAACTTGGGCAAGTCCTTGAGGAAGTTGCTTTTCTTGGACCGAGTCTGTCAGGGTCTAAAGGTTGTTTGATGGCCCTGTATTAGCTCTTTTTAATGATTTTCTTATATTTCATTCACTTTGTCCAAAAGTAATACAGAATCTAGAAAAATCCATGAGCAAAGTTCTCTTCTGCTGTAATACATGTCAAAGAGGAAATAATTGATCGAAATTCCTGAGGACATACAGGGGATAGTGCCACCAGCACTCAGGAGCCCAAGGATATTGTATAGGTGAAGTATAGTAATAGCCATATTCTTGCAACTGCTTTTTCCTCTACCCCTGTGTTTTAGCAAATGCCTGCAAGGCTGGAGTGGAAGGTAAATACGGCAAACAGATTGCATTGTAAATAATAAGCACAACTGATCCCATGAACAAGCTTGTGTGATTCTGCCTACAAATGTCAGGAGCAAGCATGGTGCCTCCAGCTTAGCCACATTTCTTCCTCCTCTCTCAGAACAGAATGTGGTCTAAGAATCTTGGTTAAGCATTAAGATTACTATGTTTCAGTGATTAAAATAACTCTATATTATCACTGGGACTGTCAAGAGTATTTTAGATCATATCCAGGTTCATAGTATCCTGACAAAACTTATGAAACTATGTATATTTTTTAAAATGTCATGTTAACATATTTACTTCCTTTTCCTGCATTTATTCATGTACTCAAATAATGCAGACCTTGAGGAAGACAAATGGAACCTGCATTTTTCAACCCTGCACAAATAGTATATAAAACTAAGTCTAGTACTTTGTTATGGTACTTCCAGCACAAATACCTGTTTATGTAACAATAGCAAAGGCATAACACTATTCATTATGAATGCAGCACTCAACTGTTAAGTGAAATTGAATTTTTTCTGTTAAGACATGGTAATGGGTGCCTGGATAGAAATTATTTTGAAAGCAATATTTAAAAAGAGAGAAATCTGTTCACTCTTCTTTTATTCAATATGTACACAATTGCTCCTACAATGAAAACAGGTCAGATCGCTAAAGCATATAAAACTGAATTCTGTTCCTGAATGTTCCTACACAAATGGAATTAGGCAGATTTCTCTAGAGGAATAAATCAGCCACCATTGTGCTGCATGGATAAATTAAACAGATGAACAGTATGTCTGAGGAGAAAAAAAAAAGTGTCTTAAAATTTCCATGGTACACTTCTTAACATTTCCTAGCATTGCATTTACGCTCAGCAGCAAAGCTTCAGCATTCCTCAGTTGTTGTGACAAAGAGTAGAATTGTGCTCTGCTCTATTTTCTCAGAGAATGGGCCACTGAACAAAATAATGCTGTAAGTGAACAGATAAAAGTGGGCTACTAATTTTACAAATGATCCTCTGCTACTGCCAAGTACTTCAGAAAGTTGGCATGAGCCTGCTAGCAGGAAATATCCCTGTGTGCAATAGTTCCTAAAGAACGCCAGCTACTGTAGAACAAAGAGGAGTCTGAAAGTGTCATGAAGTGGTTTCAAGAACAGAGGGCCGGATATAAGGCTATGGAGTTACACTAGGGGTACATTTGGCTCAGAGTTTTTGAACAATGAGTTAGCAATTTCTACTAGGAGAGCTGGGCATAAAAAGTAATCTGGTTGTTTTGGAAAGAGGAAGTAAGAAGTGCCCCAGAAGACACTGGTGAGAAAAGCTTTTGCTCTTAGCAACTTTGTGTTAGCTGAACAAATTCCTGCTTGGGTTCCAGCCGCAAAAACTGTAAACTGGTAAATGGAAGTAGTTGTAACAGAACGTATTAATCCTGCAACTGCCTACCCATTTTCTCCCTTCTTTGAAACAACCAACTTTCCCAGGACACTCCACAATGTCTATTTGGTGTCATGACAATTTCATTAGATACGTAGTAACAGCACAGTTTGCAAACTAAGTAACAAAAAGGCTAGCTAGGAGAAAACCCAAAGTGAATAAACCACCAGAATATCTGAAGGGAGTGCAGCGGACATAGAAACAATCAAACAGAATTTTTGGGAAGCAAGAAAAAGATAAAAGCACAGCAGGTGCATGAAGGTGAGCAAGAAAGATCAGAGACGACAAACAGTAAGTGGAGTAATTAGGCAAAGCTCTGTAGAAGTGCTTTGATATTCTCTCTCCAAAAGCTTTTCTTGTTAATTATTCTTACTGTGTCCTGCATTTACAAACATGCAGACTGCACTGCATTTCTTGCTCAGCCCACTACTTTGACTCACACTCACTGCTTTGTGAGTCATTCTTCCAAGAATCTGTTTTTTTCTAAACAGTATTTTCTGCCTTGTTTGTCCTCTACAGAAGACTCTGCATGTTCTCCACCTTCTATGGCCTTTTTTTTCCAGGAGGAAGGCAGCAATCACAAACAGGGTGAGGTGGGTTTCATTTATCCCAAATGTCTCAGACCATTGGGAAATGATTCTTCCTCACCTTAGCAACACAGCTAGAGGGCATCAGGATTCAGTCCTCCAACAATCACTTGGTGTTACTTTGCCTCACCTTCTTCAGTTGTTCAAATGAATTGATACACAGGAAGAAGGAAGCGTATTTGAATGGCTGTTTAGAGATATATTTTGTGAGCTAAGACTAATTCATTTCTGTTTGTCTTCTCACCAGAGGACTTAGTGTTGAAAGAGAAGATAAATTCTTTTCTTTGCTCCTTAGCAATAACACCTGCATTTCAAAACAAATGCAGCAATTCAATGAAAATAAGACTGCTATAAGTCTTCTCAAGGTTTCTCAGGCATCTGCCATGCATGGAGAGAGAAAAGACCCTGAAAAGAACTTAAGATTGGAAGAAGACTATGTATCCAAAGAAGAAAAAAGCTTTCTGTTTTGATGTGTTGATGTATTAAAAGCCAACATTTAATTGGATCTTCACCAAGTCCCTTTCATCCCTTGTTTGTTCTAACTGGAAAAGAAAAAGACAGTAAGGGAGATGCTGTTCGAAGAAACCAAAAACCTGGAATAAATTCTGCTGAGTTTGGAATAATGTCTGAGCTTTGTAGGACTTGTCTGTCATGTTCTGAAGGAAAATCATGAATAATTGAGCAAACAAAATGAGTAGAAAGAAAATACATAGATACAGCAAATTTTTTGGCTCTTTTGGGTTCTGTCCTCAGCTTAATCCTCACTCAAGCCCCATTTTTGAAGACTTAGGTGAATCAGAGGCTGTGACTGACCCCCACAAAATTTCACCCCTTTATTAATGCCTTCCTTGTGAGACTTTTAAATTGATACTTAGAAATCAGTCAGTAAGAGAACATGAGAGAGGGTTTTGATCAGCAGTCTTTGACATTAATCAAGGCAGAGTCAGTGAGGCATTGCTCATTAGCAAGGCTGATCTTTCAGTGCCTCTGCAACACTCTCTCCATCCCTCTTTATGTTCTTTCAAAGAGCATGCAGCAGGTTTAGGTACTAACATGGCTTAGAAATGTCAAATGCTACTTATGCAAGCATCAAAATCAAAAAGTATTTTTTACTGGAATTTCAGTCAAGAAAGCTGAATTTCAGAAAGCATAATAGTTATGGCTGCCTCAAGGTATGAAAGCATAAATAACATTACGTAAAAGAGTGCAAAGGCATAAGGATATCAGAAATAATATATCAAACTGTGTTCCAACCCTGGATTTAGGTCTTGCTCTTCTAAGGAACTGGAATGAAATGAATGCTTTTAATACCCTTCAACTGGTCACCAGGAGACACCAATTCCTATTCTTCTGCAGACTGGAATGACAGAAGGGTTGAATAGATAATAATATACAGAGATTTGTATAATTAAAATGTAAAACTTCACCACAGTATTTCTGTATAAAGCCTGATAACTTGTGTACCACTAAAGCAGATCCTCCAGAAAAGTTCACTCATATCAAGAAGTGTTTCATCCTGTATTTTTGGACTTAAGCTAATTAGAGCATCAAGACAATTCAGGTCACACATTTGCTGTATGGATCTATGTCCTACAATTGTTAGTTGTATTTGATGTCTTACTCTTTCTGGTCCAACAAAGCTGCACTGCACTGCCAGAGAAATGTAAATTGATCTTAAAGTTACACTTTTGGCAACAAGGGATTTATTTCAATAACCTCTTTGTCTAGTTGTTTTCCCAAATTTAGGTGTACTTAGTTGAGAATCTACATGCAGTTTTAATCCCCTGCTAGCTGCATACTTGCTTGAGGACCAATCACACTGCACATTAGTACTGGAGGCCAGTTTGGCCAATCTTGACAATCTCAGGATCAAGGAAAGAGGCTCTTTGCCTGCCGTCACAGTTGTGCTAAGGCTGTGAGGCTCCAGACTTTTTGTGTTCCTAAATTGCTGGGAATAATATGCTTTAAGGAATGAACTACACAAATGAGGCAAATCATATTAACATTTCTAAATTAATATTTAGAAAGACCATAGTGCTTTTTTTGAGATTACAGATGGCATTAAGCAGCTAAGTTCAGTTCTTTGCCAAAAATACCCCATGGAATCTAACAACACAGCTAACAGTATTTGGGCAGAATCTAGATGACTAGAGAGCTATTTAGGTAACAAATCTAAACACCAACTTTAAGCTTATGTTTGCCATGTGTCAACAAAGTTCATCAGTCAGGCATTGGGGTGCTGGTTTTGGATGGGGTAGAGTTAATTTTCTTCACAGTAGCTAGTATGGGGATATGTTTTGGATTTGTGCAGAAAAGTGTTGATAACACAGGGATGTTGTCATTACTGCTGAGCAGGGCTTACCCAGAGCCAAGGGCTTTTCTGCTCCTCACCCCACGCCACAGCGAGGAGGCTGGGGGTGCACAAGGAGTTGGAAGGGGACACTGCTGGGACAGCTGACCCCGACTGACCCAAGGGATATCGCCCAAGGGCGTTTGTCTTCCCCAGTCACTGTTACTTAGCGTGACAGAGCCCTGCTGTCCTGGAGAGGCTGAACACCTGCCTGCCCATGGGAAGTGATGAATGAATTCCTTGTTTTGCTTCGCTTGCGTGCACAGCTTTTGCTTTACCTATTAAACTGTTTTTATCTCAGTTTCTCTTTTACTCTTCTGATTGTCTCCCCATCCCACCACAGGGGGGAGTGAGTGAGCAGCTGTGCAGTGCTCAGTTGCCAGCTGGGGTTAAACCACAACAATATGTGTTTCAGACATCTCCATATTTAATTACAGTCTGGGTCATATATCTCATCTGCCTTACAGAAATGCCTCAGCATTAGTATTACGAAGTAAAACGAGAAGAAAATTCCTTCTAAAAATGGCCTCAAAACCGAAGGACTCAAGCTGATGGAAATTACAGGTAGCCATACAATAAATACCCTAGATCATCAAAAGCTGTATTGGGGAATATGTTGGAATTGACTTTTTTCTGGGTACTGCCAATGAAAATTCTGGACATGTTGTTTAGGAATGTTAAAATTCACAGAGATCAGATGATGGACACCTTATATGCAGAGGTACATACTATTTTTCTCCAAATGGTTGGTGGTCACCATTAGCTCCCTTCACTATTGTGCTAATAATTCACATGCTCCTAAGACAGTAGCAGGGCTTTTGTCTGAAATTTCAACTCACAGATCAGGTGCAAGAGTACGCAGCACTGCATAATGGTGTGTCTGCCACCTTGACTGAAGTCTTGTATAGCTGCCTGACTTCCACCATGAAAATCAGTGCAACAGGTGGAGGCATGCAGTTACACTACATCTGATGGAACAGCAGTCACTCCGCGTTGCAGCAGTCATTCACTTTTTCCTGAGGAGAACAGATGTATTGGACCACAGTCCAGACTCCAACTGACATTCTAAGTGCAGCTTTAAGTAAATTCACAGGATCAGAGAGAGAGAGAACAAAATTGAGTATCATCCTGAGCCAGGGTTGAAGGCACTCTACAGGAGTCCTAATATTTCTTCCTCTTACTGAATCACTTTTTATCCAAGAATTTGTTAGTATATAATATACATGCAGACCCCAGAGCAGAGACCAGACAGACTTAATCTTCCCTCCTCACCCGTTACACTTTCCTATTCTACATTAAAAGACATGATATGAGGATCTATATTTTCAATACTGTAAGGAGCTGTGATACTGCAGTGACAAAACACCATAAACACTGTAAATAACTTTCCATTTCCTGCAATACCCCTGCATTCTGAAAGAGTAAAATTAATAACATTGAAGTAATATAAAGAACTTGTACCACATTGTTTAGCTAATCATTAGAAGAATAATATTAAGAGAGATTACATGCAGAGCATTATCAATATTGTTAAAGATGGGAATAAAACCCTCCTGATCAGAACAATCGGCTCACTGCTGTATGCATTCCAAGTCCTCCCAGATGTCCCAGGGTGTTTGATTTAGCTTTTGGATCTCTCATTCAGCTGACAGATGTGTGAGAACTCATGTACCCAGACAGCTTTCTATTAGCTCTACAACAGAGGTGACTCAAGAGTATAAATTAATCCTTTCAAAGTCAATTGTAACTCATCCTCATTAAATTGGCTCGAGATCATTCTGTTTGTGATAATAGCATATGACAAACTTAAACATTTTGCTAAACACTGCTTTTTTCCCCTACCTCCTCCCTTTCTTTTAAAAAATCTGTTTGCTTTTGACATCAGCTGTCAGAGCTGTAAGAACAGGCACATCTTAGACTTTTGATTTTTGAGAGGGGGTCAGAGATCTGATGCATCTAAATGTGTGATATACTACTACATAAACACTACCTGATCCTGAAGTGTCTCTTACCTGACTGGAAGGAGGCGAATCAATGTGGATGAAAAGACAAAGTGGAAATGGTTGTGCAGCCTCTGGTGGATATCCAGTTTCCACCCATTCAAGAAAGTTGTTCCTAGTATTTAGAATGCACTCAGAGCTCTTAGTTTCCTAAGACAGTGGCAGAATACAAACACTGGCACTTGTGTGAGGGCAATGCCTGCAGAATGAGTTCTGCCACAGAGGAAGGTGAAAGCAAGCAGTGCTGCAGAGTTCTTTTCATCTTTACTTGAAAATTTCTGATGTCTTGAAGATCTTCTTTACTCAGTGATCTCTCTCTCCAAGCAAGTTCATTTAGAGGAACATTTCTGAAGGGCAGTGAACTCTGGAGGCTGTCCTGAGAGCTACTACGTCAACTGGAGGGGTTGCTATGTAGTATAAAGTTAACATCAGAGTTTAGAAACTCGAAAAATTGGAGAAGCGTATCTACTTCTATTGGTGTGTATAGGCAGATGCATTTGGATGAATCACTGAACTCAGTGAAACAAACTGTCAGTTGCCTCTCAGCCTGGTCTGTATGGACTAAATAGACTTATATGATTAAAAATGTCAGTAAAATGCAAATTCAAATGAGGTTGGATTTAGCACTTTATCTTTCCTAATGCCTCATGTGGATTATTCTTTGTTGAGATATCCTGTGCTCGTATTATTACTCTCTAGTTTCAAGTCTTTCTGGCTTACTGTATAATTTGCTTTTAAAAGCCAGCTCCTTTTTCCTTTATTTTCCCATTGTCCCTGTAATTTTTATAATTTGAAAATAAAAGTATTTTTTCAATCAACATCCATTAAGCTTCTAATATCTGTAAATCAAGATGTTATTTGTAAGGAGATTCTATTTGCTTTGAAGTGCTTCTTGGTTCCAAGAATTCTGGGAGACAGTATTCTAGATCACTTTCTTGAAGGTATGTTCCTATTTCCAATTAATTCTACTTGAAAACCTTCTCAGTCTCAAAGAAAAACCCAAAAAACCCACAAACCACAACCCAAAAAAAAAACAAGGAAGTAAAGCTAGTCAAGGGTAACGACAGGTCTCTAGGAAAGACTGAAAAATTTAAACAATCACTTCAGCTGGCATATCTTTCCCACTTTGACAGCTGATCTCAAAAGCAAACAGGTTTCCAAAGAAAAAAGCCTCAATGTTTTAGCAAAATGTTTAAATTAGTCATATGCAATAATATCAAGCAAAAAAAGCTTGAGCCAAGTTATTGAATGTAATATGCAATTGATTTTTTTAAAACCTTCATTTATATCTTCCTGTCTAAATGGGTGTGTAATAGAAAGATGTATGTATATTAAAAGTTCTCACACCCTGGCTTTTCTACACTGCAAAAAAAAAAAAAAAATTGCAATGGATTATCAGTCTTTATCTTCTACCAGAGTACAGTGTCCAGCAGTCATGGGAAGTGCCCAGCTGTCATGAAACCTTGACTTGAAAATGATGTGCACCAGGTAAAATCTGATCATTAGTCTGATACCAACTAAGTATCTGTGAAAACAAGGCATCCTGAGAACTTGGTGGCAGAGTTGCAAGTCTGTATTTTTGCCTTGTTTCTTGGTTGCACTTCTGACTCCATTTCCTGCTGCTCAGCTCCTGACTTCAATTTATCTCTAATTCTGGTTCTTTTGGCTGTCATTTCCTCATTTCTGCTTCCTATCTTCAGTATGTTCTGCCCTGACACTGGCTTTCTTAGCTTAGCCTTCTCCTATGCATGACTTCAATATCCTGTAACCCTGGTCTCAGCTGTGACACTCACTTAATACTCAAAACTTCATAAATTGGAGCACTTCAGATATGTTTAACCTCCTCTTGTTCTATTGGAAGAATGGACAACCAGTCATAACAGACCAGCCTTTTTTTTTTGCACACTTTGTTCTTTGGTTATTTAAATCACCCAGTTATAGGACATAGATATAGCGTTTTATTATTTAAATAGAAGAGCTCCATTTCTAAATGTAAATCCTTAATTAATTTGGCAGCTTAGGTATGATGAGATCTGCCTTGCTTCTGGCTGTCTTGTATTGATAGAAGATAAATGGAAACTGTAGAATCCAAGCTGATGCTGGAATTTAGAAAGATTTTGAAGGGAGTTCTGTATATAAGAGTTCAAGTGTTCTTCAATTTTCTTTACACTTTTAAAACAGATAGGAAAAATCATTGATGAAATACATCTCCCTCTGTTAAAAGCTTACAGAATACAAACATTTCAAGAAACAAACAATTTTTTTTAAAAATAGATTCCTCCTCCAGTAATGTCAAATCCCTTTCTTTGTTGAATCTTGTAAAGGATTTACTACTCATAAGATAAAAACCCAAGAATTTTTCCAATTAACTCTCCACAGTATGTTTTAATTAGATAAAATAATGTAAGATATTGATGTTGGCATAATCTGTATAAGCTGTACAAAGTTCCTTTATTTCTTCCTCAGTGTCTCCAAATTTACATATCTCCTCATGGAACAATAAATATTTTAAATGGAGCAGAAAGACATAAACATAATTAAAAGTACTGTTACACCATCTCCTTATAAATATTTTATAAGTTTTTACATTAAAATAATATGAGTCTGAACACAGTGAATGTGATGTGTATTAGAAGCATCTGTTGAATAGTTGATAAAGAATAAATTCAATTTCATTGAATGATAATTTACAAAGCACAATGGAAATCTTTGAATAATACAGCATATCTCAGTATACTACATTGTTTTTTACACCTCAGGGAGTTAAGACTATTTTATTTCATTCTGTGAATTATTTCAAAATTCATTGTAGGAAGATGGCACTTGACATTTTCTAGGCAAAAAGTTTACATCAATAAGAAGTTGGTGTATAATTTACGATAGTATGTTTACATACAACCCCCCCAAATTACTATGTATTAAACATCTCATTGGGTAATTCAGTCAGATACATTCTAGTTATTAATATAACTAGAGACATAGTGAAATTTACAGTGTACTGAGCAAAAACTTGACTGTTATAAAATCTAAAACCAGAACAGATGGAAAAGACCTATCAAGCCTGATTTTCAAATATTCTGAATCCCTGGCTAACACAAAATAGTGTCACCACAGTTACAGATCTAACTTGTGCAAATGTAACTGTGTGAGCATCTTAAATATGAAGAGACTCAGATAACCAGTTGTCCTGGTTTCAGCTGGGATAGAGCTAAATGTCTTCTTAGTAGCTGGTACAGTGCTGTGTTTTGAGTTTGGTATGAGAAGAATGTTGATAACACTGATGTTTTCAGTTGCTGCTAAGTAATGTTTAGTCTAAAGTCAAGGATTCTTTCAGCTTCTCATGCCCAGCCAGGGAGAAGGCTGGAGGGGCACAAGAAGTTGGGAGGGAACACAGCCAGGGCAGCTGACCCAAACTGGC
>JANZLQ010000005.1:19077776-19093239 GCA_026212715.1 Elanus axillaris | reverse complement strand
CACAGCCAGGGCAGCTGACCCAAACTGGCCAACGGGGTATTCCATACCATGGGACGTCACATTCAGGAAATAACTGGAGGGAGTGGGGGCAGGGGATGGCTGCTGTGGTACTAACTGGGTGCCAATCTGCGGGTGGTGAGCAATTACACTGGACATCATTTGTACATTCCAATCCTTTTACTATTACTGTTGTCATTTTATTAGTGTTATTATTATCATTATTGTTTTCTTCTTTTCTGTTCTATTAAACCGTTCTTATCTCAACCCACAAGTTTTACTTCTTTTTCCCTTTGCATAACCTACCTGCATTCTTCATTGACTTATCCTCTTAATAAAGCAAATATATGTAATTCTTATTTTTCATATGAAAACTTATAGGAATTTTAACCAGCTTGCCTTCTCAGAATTTCTTCCTTCTTAACATAGTAAGGTGACAAGCATCTTTAAATGGTTCGTGTAATTGTGTGGATGATTGTGTGTGAAGATGCAATGACACATAGCCATTATTTTTATAGTTAAAATGAAGGTCATAACAAATTTTACCAAGCATGATAAACTACATAACACTACAAGATTTAGGCTTTTGTGCTCCAATACCTGAGATCAGACACATCTACACTTGACCAAAGATCTGATAGCTAAATAAAGGAGGGAGGGATGGTAATCATTTCATTCTAGGTAATAGAGTTGATCTGAAGTTGATACCTCACCTCATTTCTTCATCACTTCTGCTACCCTATACCTGCTAATTAGCTGGCATCAGACTTTCCTAATTGCTCAGTACAGTGTTATTTGGAAAGAAAAGCTCTTAAGCCCAGTCCAGGTGCAGCACTGTTCCCTTGCATGCACAACACAAATAAGGATCAAAAGAAAGGGGAAACACAAACCAGAAGCAGCAGTCTTGCTTTTATCATTAATGAAATTACCAAAATCACTTTTATGTAAGAATATGTCTTAATAATTTGTTATTCAATCAGCTATCTGTTTTTTTCAACCCCAAAGGCATAATCTGTCTTTGCTGATTTTTCTCTCACATTTCTACTTTTCTAGCTTCACTATAGTCAGTGTTGTTTGCCTCCTCTTCCATTTCAGAACTATTTGTGAATAAGCAGGGTTTCTATTTAAAAATGTAAACAAGCCCTTGTGCTGCAAATGGTTTGTAGCTTAAACTTCATGTGCTGAAGAAAAGTCAGAATTTCATTCCTGAGGGAGGTCACTTGATACTGCTGCTTGAAACACTTCAACTGATAAATCTCTCATTAAATTAGATACCTCCACAGTTGGGAGAATTGCCTTTTATGAGCCTACTCTGCATTTTTAAGTATAAGCGCAAGGAGCAACTAGCTGTTAAAAATGATTCTGTAAAACTTTACTAAACTCTGGAATGAGGATAATGATTTCAGACACTACAGGAAAAAGCTAACTGCTTTATTTGAAGGAGATTTTGTTTAGTAACTACTTACTATATAACGATACCTTATAAGACATTTGATAAATATTTTATTGAGTGTTCATTTCCTAGGGTATATGAAGTACAACTAAAGACATCAACACAAATAAATGTGTTTTCCCTAATAGCATGTAATATTGAATATTGGATTATATTGCTGATGCTAATGTCATCAAAATCAAATATAAGGTGAAATAAAGTGAAACAATATTACTGCCTGTTGGTTGTTTTACTGGTGGAACAGCAAATGTGTTCCACCTGTCACCTCTAAGACAGCAAAATATTCTGCTACCAAATCATATCAAATTTTGGAAGCAAATTTTATGTATAGGCCAAAAGAATCCCTGAAAATTTTTGTAGGGAACAAAAGCAATGAATCACTAACTCACTATTTAATTTAAATTCAAGAGGGAATTTGCATTTAACGAAGGAGGATTAACACCGTCTGACTTGGTACAAAAGCATAAATATGAATCCATCATTCTTTTAATGTATATGTTCTTACAAAATCTTAATTACAGACAGCTATGGCCTATATAATTTGGACAGATGTGTAAAATATGTATCAAGTCTCATGATAAATATTCAGCATTTCATGCCACCTGAGAATCCTGTAAAGGATTGTCTGCCACCTATAACATCACTTTAACATTTTCAATAGCCTGTTGCAATCCTCCACAGGGACAACATTTCTACCTCCAAAGATTCTTGTTACAGGACAACCACGTCTCATTTAAACTAGTGCATTAAAAAAACCATAGCAGCACCAAGAAGACATAGAAAATCTGTGGAGAATGAGGTTCAGTGAGATCACAATAAAGTTTGAAATCTAAGTAATCTGGCTAGTGATGTCCTCCTGATTTAGTGAAACTATTCTTCTTCTAGACTGGATAACTGAAGGTAAATATTTTTTACTGTATCTGAAGCCTCTGGTACAGTCTCTCTTTGACTCATTGACTACCAATGCTGCAATATAGTTAAATTTCTTACAATTCTGAATATTAAGAAGGATTATCTCCATAATTTAGTATTTATGACTTCTAAATGCATATTATACAAATAAAATTACATGGTGTATATCAGAACATGTAGACAGTCATTACCAAAATTCACTCATAGGCCATTTTTCAAGGCACTCAGTCCCTCCCAAAATTTTAAGATATTATTTAAATTGTATTGGAAGTTACAGTTTCAGTCCTTAGAGGGATTTGATCAACCTTGAACAACCTTTGATCAACCATGGTATTGTCAGCTTACCATGATTAATATGGGGATTGTGGAATTTTATCAAGGTCGTCCTGGATCATAAGTTGTCCAAAGTGAATGAAAAAAGCAAGAGAGCAATTAACCTTGCGGTATAGAATGTTTGTTGAAAATAAATATAAAAAACAAGAAAGACAGCCCAAACAGATGGTAGCAGTCTGACAAGAGACAGTGTATCACTATGTTAATTTTGATTATCTGAGCACTGAGTACCACTTTGTAGACATAAACTTCATGCTAGTAGTCTTTCCTTAATACATTTTCTTTCCTCACCATATCTTTTTATTAATCCTGATGTTTATTTTTTGGTTTTTCCTTCTTTCTATAAAACATCTGACTTTGGCTAAGTCAAACAGTTCATCTTCTTTAACAGTATTACTAACCTATGGCTAGGAAGGCAATATAAAATCAATTATTTCAAAATTTCCATGCCAGAAGATTCAATTCTTTGAATGGCAGATGCAACTATGTGATATGCCAGTCTTTTTTTCCATCAGCAAGGATGTATGGGAAAGTAGGATTCAAGACCAAAATTGTCTCTATCTTTTCTAATCCCTTTTTATTTCATGTGGATTTAGCAGTGTTTTTTGTTGGAGAAAGTACCATCAATTTTCAGAATATTAATTTTCCCCCCCCCTGAGGATAGTTAATGCCATCTAAAGTGAAAGAGAATACAAGAACTGCTCACATGAAATCCCTTATTTTTTTGTTAATTCTTTAACTAGGTTTTCAGTCTGAATTCTGTGTCTTCACAATGGCTAAAAATCTTTTGTTTTTAAAAGTGATGTTTGATATAATGAAGGGAATCTAGGGGCAGCTTGATCAGAAAAACAAAAATAAAAATTATTGTTGTTATTATTGAGTGGGGCTTTTTCTTTTTTTTTTTTTTTTTAAATTACCCTCATTTCTTTCTTGTTTTAAGCAATTGCTAACTCTCAGTTGAAGTACAGAAAATTCCTTTCTGAATAAAATCTTCTCTCAGGTAATTTCAGGTAGAATATTTCTTTCACAACATCATCGGTAAATGATGTGTGTTAGGCAAAATAAACTGTCTGGACCACTGGTGCAGAGTAGCACAAGGGTTCTTAATGTTATGAATGTAAGGATCAGTTTAGAAACTCTTAATCACTACTTTAGGTTGAGTAAAGTATTCAAAATAAATAGACTATCCAAAAAAATTTACATTTTTGCCTTTTAAAACATAATTCTACATATGCTTTGACACAAAAAGATTTGAGGATCAAATCTAATTCAAACATGTAGTAGGTCCATCCCTGAACCTAGTGTACTTGTGAGAAGGCAAAAAAGATTAGGCTTTGGCTGAAAAATTAAGTAAGCTTGGAAACCCCTTTTTTAAATCCTATTCAATCTGTCTTTCCTGTAGTACCCACAGACATATTTTCTTTTTTCTCATGTTAAAAAGGATTAGAATTTTGAAATCAAAGGAGCTGAGGTATGTAAAAAAATCAGCTCTACCCAATTCATACAGGACACAAGAAGAATTTTTAAGCCAGTGGACAAGCCATATAGATAGAGATTCATATAGAGAAATATGGGCTGTGGTTGGACAGGACTGAAATTTTTCTGTGGAAGAAAAAAGGCTTGGCAGTGGGAGTTTTGATATTTTTTTCTTTTTTAGTAGGTGCACAAAGATTGCCACAAGCTACTGGGACTATCCACCCTGTAATAATATACACTTGGAGGTGGAATTAAGGATACATTCACAGTCTTACTGAGTATGTTTTCTCATTTTGCATACTTAATTGCGCAAATTAAGTCTTAGGAACACTGGTTTGTATGCACTATATATCTGATAGCATAAAACCAGAGAAATCCCCCCAAAAAAATTCACTAGAGAAACAAATTTCAATTACCCTAAGTGCTCAATGGTCATTTTATTTGTCTAAAATTTTAAAATCAGTGTCTTACTTCCTTTTTTTCATTCAGTAGCAATTGTTTCTGCTGAAAACATTTTGAAACATTTCCCAGTTTCATGTCATGCTTGTCTTGGTCTCTTCCAAAAATTATAATGTCATCATAAATATTCAAAGTCTCTATACACCCTTGCATGTCTTCTTAATTAAACCTTGATATTTCTCAAGTGCTGATGAAATTTCAAACATCAATCTTCTATAACACTGTGGTTTTGCATGTGTTGCAAATAGTGTGCTCATTTTATATTTAGACTCAAGCTCAACTAAAGTGTTCACAAAGAATGTCATGGGTCTACAGAGTCCTCATTTGGATGCTTCACAGTTAAAGAAATGAAGGCCCTGTAATAAACAAAACTGATATATGGTTGTAGAAGACAGGGACACATTTACAGCTATGATGCCACTCCCTTTCTGCAAACTGTGGAAGTCTGTACACAATTTACCCAATTTTCCCCACATTTTTGTTAGCATATTTTAGTCTGGAATTATTAGAATAATATGCAGTCAAGAGTGCAGTCAAGTCCCTGTTAGCAGTGCTCTTCTCTGTGTTCACATTTTAAGTTCCTCAGGAACAATAAATTCCTCTATTTTTTTTTTTTTTTTTTTTTTATCTTTTATACAGTTGCAAATAGCTCTGCTTTATGAATCCATTTATTAGGCAGAAGAAAAAATTACATGAATTCATGCACATTAGTTTTTTACATAATTATATATATACACATATATACATATTTGACCACTTGGGTGAGGTGATGAATCAATGACTATGGGTAACAGAGGAAAGGATTGGCTCTAGGATTCAGCACTCATCAGTTCTCCAGTAAATAGCTCTGAGAACAGCAGGCTGAGTTCCAGCATAGGTCCTTGATGTCTACATAACAGACAGATTCTGTCTTGGTCCTCATTCTGAAGCCATATGTAACCTACTAAAATATCTCAAGATAAGATATTCACTAGTAAACATATCCAAAAATGGAAGTACACAGGTTATAGCACCTTTACAATGTGCTGTTTCATAATGATCAACCAATTTTTTTTGTCTTGACAGGGCCTGTAACATCTGTAACCTTTCCTATGAAAAGAGAATTTCACACAGACTCCATAGTTATCTTCTGGAAGTTCTAAATAATAGCTTGTCTGTCCTCACAGGGGAAAGAGAAAAGTAGGCCTCAGTTTGGAAATCTGATCAATTTATTCCCTGAGCAGTAGCAAAAGTAATTTTTTCTCACAAATAAATAAAATCTGTGTATACTCACACACACATATACCATAGCCACTATTTCGCATATAGATATATAGCTATAGTAATAATTCACTGCTTTGATTTGCCTAACTTAGCTTTCATAATTTTTTTAATTTTGAAGAACTACAGGGTACCTGACTATCTAATATTTAGACATACTTCCAATGCTAGATAAGGACTGATGATAAATCAAAAATCTGAGGAGGTCTGACAGCCTGGAAATATTTTAAAGAGCATACCAAACATTTCTATAACTAAATATTTTGAGATCATCACTTTATTGCATGGGCTCCATTAGAAAACTAGTCCCAAAAGGCTTCCATTCTTTCATAGATACACATCTGCAGCTCCTACAGCTGTAATACAATAGAGCTTAATTTTCTGTAATACTGTTCATCCAAACTGTGTCTCAAAGCACTTTATGGGGGTGCAATAGCAGATGGAATGAGAAATTAAAATGTAGTTTTACAATGAAGTGACTACAAAATGTTTCTGTGGGGTTTTGTGTTTATTGTTTCTCACTGATCTCATTACAAATTTGCTTAGGTTAGCTTAGTTTATGAATAACATATTGATTTATTTATTAACCACAGTGCTTCAGATAGCATCTAGGCCCTGCAAATCAAATCAAGCTGAGTTATTTCCTCCATATACATGTACATAATAAAAGATAATACAAAGGAAAAAAAAAATCATGTTCGAAATGCAACCCAACCACTCAACAGCTAGTCTTTAATTAATGGAGATGGGAGGCAGTGTCTGCATAATTTCACTGGTGTCTTTTTACTCCACATGTATTTCCATCTTGATTTAGCCTTTGAAATATCCAAAGAGAAGAATTTCCACTTGCTACTGGCTCTTCTAAACATCCAGGAATGTACAGTTGTTAAATATCTTGCTTTTTAACATTACTAATATTTCTTAAACAGGAATTACAATCCTCTTGAATTTCAGTTTAGCAAAAACTGTTTTCACTGAGAAATCGTAAAGCAATGATTTTACCAAAATCTGTAAGTCTAGCACATGATTTGTAAGCAACAGAAAAACAAGACCTTGTTTCAAAAAGATTAAAAATAGCTGATAAAGTAGGCAATGAAGGGTAGAGGTGATATAAGTAATAGCTAGAAAAGGACCCTGCTCTAAAAGGAAAAATAATCACAGTATCTAGACTAACACTGGTTCACCAGTTCTCTGTATTGTTAACCAAGCAGTGTAGGCACCATCCTGCTGGCAGACAGCATGGCAGGTGTGATTGCTCTATAGTGATCTGAAACACATGAAGACACACATATAACTCAGAAGTAGATTTTGGCAAGACATGGACAACCTGGAAGAACCATAGGTACAGTAGTGAGAGAAACTTGAGGAAGGTCCCAAAGCTGGTGTCATCAACCATAGATTCAAATGTGACAGCAGCTTGTCTGATCTTTAACAGAACTGGGGGACACATGACTGTTTTGAAAGCAAGACCAGGATGTCTGCATTAGATCAACTGTACAAAGTCCAGCAAATTCCTGATGCTAACCGCTTGCTTTGGTAGTAACACATTACATGAAATACTCAGTTGATAATTTTATGCCTATCACAGGTTAGAAATACTATCTCAGGGAATTGGAATCTCCTTTCAAGGGTATTAAATAATAAATAGAGGCTGGATCTTTATTCTGTCTGTAACAGAAAAATACGCAAAAAGTCGGTGATGCCAATGGGAAACACCTTGGAATAAAGTTTTCAGGTGTTCTGTTGTTGTTGTTGTTTGTTTTGGGGTTGTTGTATTTTTGGGTTTTTTTCCTGTTGTTCATACTGTGTACATAAATAATAATTAAGGTACTTAATTTGATTTCACTAGTTACAATTATAACTATACTTTCATTTGCTGCTTTAAAAACAAACTACTTTAAAAGCATTGCAGTGACTTCAAAATATCTACCCTCTGATTAATCAGTAGAAATACTACAGAATTCACTCCTGTTCAAAAAGTCTGCATTCAAGCCCTCAGAGCCTTGACAGCCCCTCAGTCCTCACCTAGAACATTTGGACCAATGGACCACACATCTTATCAAGCAGATGGTATCCAGGAAACTGTTAGAAGGGCTTAATTCTTTTCTCTGTGAGAAAATGTGAGCTGAGATGGAATTTCATTAAAGTTCAAAGACTTTCATTGTTATGAAAGCATTCTGAATAGAATCCGGCCTGAGACGCAGAAGTGTGCAGGATTCATCTGAATCAATGCTGGCAAGAAAACACATGCCTGTCTGCAAGATAATTTGCTATTCACAACCTGCCCTGACAAAAAGCAAATTTGTTATAAAATGTGTACTATGTGCAAAATTTTTAGGAAGGAGAAGTAGTGGAGTAAATAACATTCAGTAGCAATTCACATTATCAGCATATGACATTGTAATGCAAGGCTAGAGTATAATTTAGTTTCCTGCATTAGATGTCACTCTTATAAAATTGCTTTCAGTGTTCCACATGAGACTGTAAGAATTGCTGTAGAAGAACAGACCAATACTGCACCAAACAATGGCAGTGGAGGGGAAAACTATGTATGAACACATCTGTGAAATTTGACTCAAGATTCAGTTCAGGTACTTGTTTTTTTCTCTTTTCTCTCTCTCTCTTTTCCAAAGTGTTTCCAGTCTCCTGTGGACTAATGTAGAACAGGGTCTTCTCACTGAATGCAACTAGGAAGAATAACCTAGTACCAAAACCAAACAGTTTCATGTTCTACACAGTAACAAATTATGCATATTTGCTCTAGTCAGACTGTGGAATATTGAAGTGTTTCTCACATTGCTATATAGATTTTGGGGTTTTTAGGTAGCTTTATTCTGTTTGTGGGTTTGGTGTTTTGGGGTTTGGGGTTGGGAGGGTATTATTTAGTTGCTTAAGTAATGCATGATTATCGTAGAGGTTTAAGCATTCTGTTTGCTTTACTAGTGTGCATCATTTACACACAAATAGTTCTATTTAAAGATCACTGAATGTAAAATATGAATAAATCTTTATCACTTAGGGATTACACTGTAGAACTTATTTTATTTGGTGTGGTTGACAGCATTTAGGCGCACTGAATAGCAATGTCATTGTGACTTTCTGAAGTAGTCACATAGCTTGTTGCTGTCAGTTACTTCAGAGGGGGACTTGTGTTGTTATGATTGGAGATCTGGGAGTCACACACAGCTTTCCCTAAATAAGGTCTACCATGGAACATTTCAAAGAAGTCAGCATTGGTTTGCTTTTTTAGTTTTCCCTGCCTCTTGCATTTGTAATTAGTCTCTTTAGGAAGCAGAATGTATCACCGTGGTTCATCATCATGCTGGATTTTGTAAATAAAAAAAATACAGGAAATTTTTTGATGAGAAATGTCAAGCCATACTCATTTCACTGAAGACATTTATTCAGTATGTGGCAGAACTCAAAAAAGCAAGTTGATATGGCATTTAGCTGAAAAGTGTAATCTTGGCTTTCAGCTGGGTTCTCAACATTATTTCTGATTATTTTATTCCTCTATAATAAAGAACTTTGAGAAGTGAAGCTAGAACATAAGACCTTCCTCCACTGGATTTGGTCACATGGCTCCTTGTTTTCTCTTCCTCTAACTTCAAGTATCTTCCAAACTTTCTTATATTGTTGCTCAACTTCAGAAAACTTCAGATATGGAGGATATTACAATTTTTAAATCATTTTATATCTTTGGGGAAGTGGAAGATCTGATTTCTTATCTCTTCAGTTTGAAGACGGAAATAAATAACAAGTTCTCCAAGAAGCAGGCTATCTGTATGAAGTTGGCAGTGTGGCCCTGTTGAACTATCTGAATGCAATGAAGTTGGCCTTTGTTTTAGAGGGGAGGGCAGAAAGGAGAATGCTGTTACCAGCTGGCGTCCAGATCTCTTCCAAATTCAATCCAATTTCAATTATCGCATGATTCCGTACATAAGCAGTCTCAAAATGAATCCACAAACCCTTTGTAAGATATGGACACGGCTCTACCAGAAGCCAAACTAGAGTTAAGACGCATTTGTCTTGAGGAAAGAGAGAGAAAAAACTTTAGGTGTAGTAATTTTATGTATTTTCTGCTGGTGGAATGGAGTCACCTGCATCAGAAATATAATGGAAATGGATTATTTTTGAGTAGCATCAGGGAACATTAATTCCTATGTTCTTCCTGCTCATCAAATGCTGTAGTATGTGGATACTGAAGATTGTTTTTACCTGCTAGTAGAGATAGAGAGTGGCTATGCTAGGCCTCATGCAAAACCACCTGGAACCAAAGAAAGCCTTTGCAGTGTTTCCAGAGCACTGTTTCAGACTCCTATAATGAGTCAGATTTCTGTAATGAATCAATCACCTGGGGAGCTAAGTTAAGGTTTCTTATTATGGCTGTTATCTGATTTTTTTTAACCTAAATGGAAATACAACCTAAATAGGAATTGAATGACCATCTTCAATTTTGTTAGTTACACTTCTGCCCTGTTCCTCATTGATACATTTAGAATGAGTATCATGCTAAACTATGTTTAGCATTTTGCAGTACTGTGCTTATGATTTATGTTTGGTACATTAAAAAGCTAAACATGTCCGTGATTGAGAGTTCAGAAAAAACACTCTCTTTATGTAGATGTTTTCCAATAATACTAATTGGGGATGAGACTGCCACATGCTGCTCTTTTTGGCACTGGTATTGTCACTGAAGTTTTTTCTCATACTCTGCAGCAACATGGAACACCATCAACTTTTTCTTATTCTTCTAAGGATTAGAAAAAACTCTACAGTGGAACTGAAGTAGGATCCAAATATCATAAAAGAACCAGAGTATATTTTCACTAACCTGGTATTTAACTCAGTTATTTCTCTCCTGGATTATACTTCACAACTATTTTCCATTTTCATAGTTCTGTTTCAGAAGAGTAGATGTTATTAAATGAATAAAAGAGAAGACAGCTGACCATTACAGGAATACACTGCAGTTTGTCATTTTAAACTCTTCCCCAGAGGAATGTATACTTTGTATGACATTCAGTCCTTCTGTCTCCTTAGATAATCATGTACAGTCTAATAAAAAATACCTGCTAGTATTCTAAGCTGCTTTAAATGTATGGTATACAAAACAATATTTTTTTTCATGGAGCCATAATACAACTGTATAGTCTTGCTCTCCTACTATTATCTGTAATCTAACTAGGCTTCTTTCTGAGTTCCTATGTTTGGCAAAGTTTTATTTCTACCCTTACTGGAAGAAAGGTAGAAATGAAAATGCTGTCCAAAAATACTAGATAGTTGCAGTGTGTACAGATCAGGGCTGAATATGGAAAGACTTAAGACTTATCCAGTCTCCTACTCTAGGAATTACTAACTCACTGCACTGGGTCTGGCTGAGATGGAGTTAATTTTCCCCATAGCAGCCCTCATAGTGCTGTGGTTTGCATCAGTAGCATAACACACCAGAACTTTGGCTACTGCTGAGCAGTGCTGGCACAGCATCAAGGCTCTCTCTCCAGCATCCCCCCTCACCAGTAGGCTGGGAGTGTGCAAGATCTTGGGAGGGGACACAGCTGGGACAGCTGACCTAAACTGACCAAAGGGATATTCCATACATATGATATCTGGTCAGCAATAAAAGCCAAGAGAAAGGAGAAGGGGGGACATTAGTTATTTACATTTGTCTAATGGAGCAACTGCTATGTGTACAGAAGCCCTGCTTCCTGGGAAGTAGCCAGACATCATCTGCTGATGGGAAATAGAGAATAAAATCTTTTGTTTTCCTTTGCTTTCATGCACGACCTTTGCTTTTTGCTTTATTAAACTGTCCTTATCTCATTCCACAAGCCTTTCATTATATTTTCTCTCCCCACTCCAGCTGAGGAGGGGAGAGATAGAGTGGCTTAGGTGGGCACCTGGTATCCAGCCAGGGTCAACCCACCACATTCACTCTGTTTATAACATTTGAGGTATGGCACAGCTTTTGTCATCTACCCAGCTAAAACCTCCAACAACAGACTTTTAGTAATGTTTGTATATTTAATAACTCACATATGTATATTACATTTATGCTTCTCAAATTTTATGTTTATTCTGAAGAGGATATGAAGAAACTGCAAATGCATCATTGCTCCCAGTTCAAGGAGACCATGGATGAAAACCACATTCCCTCTGAGTTATTTTTAAAATCATAGCATTAGCAAAGGTCCCAACTCTGCATTTATTGTCCACTGAAAGTGTCCTACAAGCACCAAACCAGTAATGTGTCATACAGCAATCTGAAAAGTGGTAATATAGTGGCTCATTTGATCAGGTAAGAGGCAAACTCAATATATAAGAAAAATGTCACAGAGAGCTCAAAGGTCATATTTCAGTGAATACACAGGAACTTCTCTGAGACCAGGTGCCGGGTTGGATTTACAGCCCAGGGGGTTTGCTTGCTTATAGGAACATCCCTGGAACTATTTTGGGGGCAATCCAGACTTTTCCTGGGGAAAAATAAAATCATGGGTGTTACCTACATCTAGAAAACAATCAATAACACATTGGTTAAACATGAAACACAGCTTTTGGAGGAATTCAGATAGTAGGTAACAAATATTAGATACAGAAAATGGTTTGAGTTTCTTCCCAAAAGTTCCTGCCAGATCATCTGTCAAATCAGCAGCCTAAATACAGTGATATTTCAATATGCTGCCAGAACAATATGGGCTACCTAGATCGGACAGGTACAAGGTAACTGTAGCTCAAGTAATGTATTGAGAAAAGCATTCAATAATCAGAAAAGGCTGATACTACTGATAACAGGTAGAAACAGTAGATGTAGATGCATCTTGTGTTTCTATAGCCAGAATTTTGTCAAGGCAGTGTGACTGGAAAACCAAAGGCAGATTTTCAACAGCGACAAAACCCCAAAAGACAAGAAAGCATTTCAGTTGAGACAAGATGTCCAACACCCAAATATTAAATTTAAACTGTAGGTAAAATACATATGAAATAGCAAAAAGAGGATATAGAACTGAAATTCCTGATAGGAATAGCTAAAAATACAAGATTTTCCTTTTTTTAAAAAAATGCTTTACTTTTTTCTATAAATACTACTTCCATTGTGTTTTCCTTAAGAAACTAGATGCCTGTGTTCATTAGTTTTTTTCTAAAAATGTTTGTGCTAAAATAGTTGGAAAATGTCATCATAACTAGCTGGAGAGGTCATGCAATGTGTCATGAAAAAAAATGAAATCACAATAAATACTAACAGATATTGTAAAGAATTGAGCTTGAAATAAAATCCTGATTTGGGGGTCAGTTATTGACAGGCTTGCTGAATTAAGTCCCAACTAAAAGTAATTGGTGATTCACCACAGAAAAACAGCTGATCACACTCTATTTAAAACAAAACAAAACAAAACAAAACAAAACACAAAAACTAAAACACTCAAGTGGGAAGTTAATGGTCCTGCCATAAAACTCAGCCTGATGCATTGTTTTAAACCAATGTTGTTTGGATTAGCACATTAGTTTCTTTCAGTGACACACATTCTTATCACATTTCTGATATGAATAGCATTCACAGCAGGCTTTGGACTTCCTCTCAGTCAGAGTTTGTAGATGCTCCAAATATTTTTTCAGCATGACCATAGAAGAAACAGTTAACCTCTATATGTCAATATTTTAAATTATTTTGTTCTTTATCTCAAGGAAATATGTAAATATATTCTAACAGCCCCGGCGAGGTCCATGAAAGATCTGTAATTTACTTCAGAATGAGCAAGGTAGCATCCGGAATGTGTTATCCCTCCATTCCGTAGGATTTGCTATGGTGCATCAGACCAGCAGCACTTTTGTCTCAAACAGTGACCAGTGGCAGACATCAAAGGAAAGTGTCTAAGAATTATGCAACATAGTATGTCATCCCTCTGGCATGCCCTCCCACCTGACAACAGCCAGAGGCCTAGGGATTTTCTGCACTGGAGGTGGCATTTGGACTGCATTTCATAACTATCTCTTTTGGAGTGAACCTCCACGAGTCTGTTCATTTGCAATTCTCTGTTAAAGCTCAGCTTCACAATTTTCTTCAGCAAGAGTCCTACAGTTGAATTACATGTTGGGAGAAAAACACTTACCTATTGCTCATTTTTAAATTGCTGCCAGATTATTTCAGTGCCAACCCCCTGCCATGAACTGTATGCAATCTTGAACAGGCTTTTCCTTTAGATTCTAAACCACACAGGCCTTGCAATTTCTTGTATAAATTTTATTTATTTTTTTTAAAACTTTCTGTACATATGGTTTTGTTTGAGATATTTCCTTCCAATAGACCATGTAAAGTAAGGTTTCTAAGTTCATTTTTATGGAAAAGTAATGCAACTGATTTATTTAGGATTTTATCTGTGATCTTCTCTTTGAGTGATTTTTCTTTATTTCAGTGACCAGTTTGCTCCATCAGCTCATGGCCTTCACTGACACAGGTAACTCTGCAGCCCCCTGCCACTAAAACATGACAGTTATGCCCAGTACATGTCCACACTGACTTTTCCAACCCACAAGAGAAGCTGCACATTGTTATTATAAAAGATCCTTCTTTATCATTTCCTCCTTTGCCTTTAGCTGAGGAGAATCTCTATCCCTTATTGGATGCAGGGGAAAACATAGTGACAAAGGATGAGGAAAAGGCTGAGGTATTTAATGCCACCTTTAATAGTCTTTAATAGTAAGACCAGTTGTTTTCCAGGCACCTAACCCCCTGAGCTGAAAGACAGGGAACAGGAGCAACATGAAGTCCACATAATACAAAGGGAAATGGTTAGCAACCTGCTACACCACTTTAGACACACCCAAGTCTATGGGGCCCGATGGGATCCACCCAAGAGCACTGAGAGATCTAGTGGAAGTGCTCACCAAGCCACTTTCCATCATTTGTCAGCAGTCCCAGCTGATCGAAGAGGACTCAGTCGACTGGAGGTTAGCAAATGTGATGCCCATCTACAAGAAGGGCCAGAAGGAGGATCCGGGGAACTACAGGCCTGTCATCCTTACCTCGGTGACAGGGAAGGTTATGGAGCGGATCATCTCAAGTGTCATCATGCAGCATGTACAGGACAACCAGGTGATCAGGCCCAGTCAGCATGGCTTCATGAAAGCCAGGTCCTGCTTGACAAGGCGACCCGTTTAGTGGATGAGGAAAAGGCTCTGAATGTTGTCTACCTAGACTTTAGTAAAGCCTTTGAGACCATCTCCCACAGCATTCTTCTGGAGAAAATGGTTGCTCATGGCTTGGATGGGTGTACTCTTTGCTGGGTAAAAAACTGGCTGGATGGCTCGGCCTAAAGAGTTGTGGTAAACAAAGTTCAATCTAGTTGGTGACAGGTCACAAGTGGTGTTCCCCAGGGCTCAGTATTGGGACCAGTTCTGTTTAATATGTTTATCAATGATCTGGATGAGGGTATTGAGTGCACCCTCAGTAAGTTTGCAGATGACACCAAGTTGGGCAGGAGTGCTGATATGCTTGAGAGTAGGAAGGCTCTACAGAGGGATCTGGACAGGCTGGATCGATGGGCCAAGGCCAACTGTATGAGGTTCAACAAGGCT
>JANZLQ010000005.1:19064489-19076862 GCA_026212715.1 Elanus axillaris | reverse complement strand
TTTTACTTCTTTTCCTGATTTTCTTCCCAATTGCACGGGGTGGGCGGGGAGTGGGTGAGCGGCTGCGTGGTGTTTAGTTGCTGGCTGGGGTTAAACCACAACACATACATATGATCAGTTGAACAATGTGACAACAAAAGGCAGCTAGGATCTTGATCTCTCATTCAATTTTAGTGATAAATCGGGAGAGGGGGAGCAAATGCTCCTGAGGAAATGGGGTATGAGATACAACATTAGAAATAGGGAAAGCTTTCCTATTCCTAGGTAGAGAAAATCACAGAATGCTTTGCAAGTGCAATAAATAATGTAGTATAAGGCACATAGACACTAAAACCTTTTCATTCAGCAAGAAAGCTAAATCATAGACTGGGAGTAGACTTGAAAACATGTTAAGTGCAATAGTAAAAAATGCTACTTTCTAATGTAAAACTGAGGGTCTGGAGGATAGTTTCAGATTCCACAAATTCTTTCAGCTTTCCCTTTAGGACCAAAATGATGGGGATGTTAAGGCTTTTTGTTTCTCTCTTTATCAGCTTATTTGACTTCCCTAAAGAAAGATTGCTTTATTTTTTAAGGACTTCTGAAATATTTAGAGTTTTGTGGCATGTCCTAGAACAACCTTAACAGCTAAGCATATAAAATGCTGTATTTTTCTTTTGTTCAACAAATTGGCTAAGGTATTACCAAAGACAAGCCTGAATTTGAGCAAGGAAATAAACAAACTATGGCTAACAGCAATCATGATCCTGTCATCACTGCTGATGTATGGCCCACACTAAGCACTCTTACACGCTTCAGACCTACAGCTGGTTCTGCATCTCTTCACAACCAATATAAATATTAGTAGTTTGAAGCTGAAAATATGTATCTATATAACAGATTATAAGGATGTAATTCCTGATCAAAACAATGAAAAGAAAATAAAATCACTTCAAACAAAGAGTATGACTTGCAATTAGGAAATGCCTTGTCTGGGAGATATTCAGACATTGTGACGTGCAGAAACACACTCCACAATCACTGAGATTGTAAAGTAGGTATGTTTATTCAGTGCTGGGCAGCACTGGGGTAGCCCCACCAAAGTTGTGTGTTCCTCACTTCAAATTTAAACAATCAAGTGTTACATATACATAAGATTTCCCAATACTCTTATACATATGTATGACCTGTCCCCGCTTCATATTAACATTAGTTCCAAGAGGTCACTCCCCTACTTCTCTTGACTGCGCCTGCACAGTGCCTCTTCATGGTGGTCATCGGGGGTAATAGAGATGAAGGCTGTAGGTCTTCCTCACAGTAAACTTTTAACCTTCTCATCTTGAGCAAGCCCAGTTACTTCTTGATGTTTATCCAAACCATGAGGTCAACCTTGGCCAGTTCTTGGGGCAAACACCTGTTCCTTATCAGGAACTGTCCTTAAGGGATTACAGGACTCCCCATTTCAGTGGGTTTGTACAATAATGGGTAATGCATTGAATCCGATCTACTAGCATAACTCTTTTATGTTATTCAACAATCTAGATAATCATTAAGCAGCCATTTATCTACCAAGGCCCCTCTAGCCCCAGTAATTTGTCTACTAAGACTCCTTTAACCCCTTCTCTCAGTGACTCCTTTAACCCCTTCTCTCAGTTGAATATCTAACTACTTATGCAGACTGAAATAGCTGGAACCCTTTCAAGACTTACAGTATGTCCTTGGAACCCTGTTCCAATGATCCTGAGAGATGTGCCAGCAGAGATTTTGTTGCTAATCAAACAGAAATTTCAATGCACAAGAGCTAAAATAAGATTCAATCTTCTGTCGTGCAGATTTGATCTGCAGATGAGGATGGCAGAAAGCTAGCATCTTCTCTTAGAGGGAGCATAATTTATATAAACTCTGAAATAAGTCTTGGGAAAACAGAAAGAACAATACTAGGAAAAAAACCCAACAGAAATCCAAACCCAAAATCAAAACCAGAGAAATAAAACCAAAACAAAACAGAAATACAAACCAACCAAACAAAAGCCTCTTCAAAAAAAAAGAAACCAAGCTGTGAAATAGGGGTACACCATGTTTTGAGATCTCCAGTTTATAGGCCAGGAATATGTACCCATGACTTCCTTTCCATAATTTAAATGATGGGAAAATAGGTTCCTCAAAATTAGAAGGTCCATGCCTTTTAATTGAGAAAGACAAGATATTTAGCAAGAGTCAACTATATGACAAGCAGTTAGAGATTATCAATTGTGATTGGCTTTGAAGCCATCAGGAAATGACTCCTAAGACAAAAAGCCTAATGACTCAGTATCAGCTTTGCTTTTTAGGTAATTAATGTCATTGCAGATGTAGAATAAAATATTTTATACTTTTTTTGCAGTACAATAACAAAACTCTATAGAAGTGAAAGAATAAATACAGAAACTGGCTAAAGAGCACCAAAAAGCTATAAGACTAATTTCAGCATCCTTAAAAACTACAGTGTGCAACTTAACATGGAAGCATCTTAACAAAAGTATTATGACCCAAGTGTCTGCCTATTAGATTATTATTCTAAAACTTATTAAATACATTTGTTAAAAACTTTCTTCTAATTTCCAGCCTTATATTATTCATGGACATTATGTACAGACAGTATAATCCAGAGGAAACAATTAAAAAATGTTCTGACATAGTCAAGAAAAATACTTACTCAGTTCAAGAACAGGAAAAAATTGCTCAAAACAGGAAGAGGTGCACAGATATGTTTCTTCTCCTCAGTATGATCTCTTTGTAAAATTAACACAAGTCTACCTTGCGCCGTCAGTGCACTGATATAGCCAATGTGAGTAGTTAGAAGAACTGTGCCTGGGGCACTGGAAAATCATCTTTTATGATTTTTAACCTGTTTAGTCTTACAATAATAATGATTAAAGAGACAATTTGTAAATTTGTTTCAAATTGGTTGAGAATTATAATTAGGTGAGTAATCTCAAGCCATTATACTGAACATAAATGTATCTTCTTGATCTTGTTGTATGATTTCTTAAAGACATGGAAGGTCTCAAGGCCTCTATCATTCTTAATTATGTATTCTGAATATCTGTATATACAAAAAATCTCAACAAAAACAGATCACTTCTTTGATTCCTCATAAATGGGAAGGGTGCATTTTCCAGAACTAGGTGATACTCATTGGAAAGGCACCCATGCTTATAACAACTGACTATTATAGATCATATCAATTGTACGTTTACTTCAGTAGTCTTTTTGCACAATTAGATAGTACTAGTTTTCATACTTTCCCTGTAAGATCTTCTGTAGTTAGCACCTCAGTAAGTAGCACAGATTTTAAAGCTATTTAATATAAATAGCCTTCAAAGTATAAGCTCAAAAACATACATGACTTTAATGATTAATTTTAAAAGATTTTTTTATAGACTGGAATTTAGTAAGCTATTTTTGTTCTATTTCTGTGTAGATGCTCTTATTAGTGACACAAATGCTTAAATCTGTCATGTGATTATATATTCCAGTAAGAATTCTGTATTATACTCTGTAAAAAAGTATTGTCTGTTTATCCTACTCAAAACCTTAACTTTGCCAAACTAATGTTTTCTTTTTTGTTGTTGTGTTTGTCTGCTGAAATGATCATTTTTTTATTGCTTTTGATAGCTCCTTAGAAGAGCTATATTTTATGAATTATCTATTTGGTAATCTCTCGGGGGGTTTATTAGTATTTAAAGAAGTTGTGGGCCCAGCAAAGACAGACAGAATAGACCTCAAACTCTGTAAATATGTCTATTTCACCACTTGATATATGCTGTGTGGCTAACTTTTTATGTATTATGTATTTATGTATTTATGTATGTTTATGTATTAAAGTCCACAACCTGCTGAAGCTTGAAGTTATTGGTGAGTACCTATGACATTGTAACGCTCTCAGAATTGTTTTTAAAGACTGTAAAGTGTGTTTGAAATATGGTTTCTCAATAGATGTGCTGGCTGTGTATTTCAGGGTACACTTGGTACACATGGATAAAGTAATAATATAATTGGATAACTCTTAGTTTTGGAATAGTTCAGGTCATCTTCACTGCTTAATAGCTGCTGCAGAGCATGCCTGGAAGCAACAAGATCTGCCTTCTGAGGTCTAAAACATTCCTTGCACTGACATGTGAGCGGATGGATTCTCGGGTGTCACAATTGTCACCCTTTGATTGTTTTTACTAGTTGCTGATAACACCTGAAAGTTTCCTGTTCAAGTCGCTGTAAGGTTGACAATGCCTCCTGAAATCCTTTCTTTTGTGACTTAATTGCATCGTTCTTAAAAAGGCACTCCGGAGACTCATGTTCAAACTGACTCTTTCATATTAAAATAAGAGTTTTCAGTTGGCGTGTAAAATGGCTGTTCTTGGGTTTCATGCTGTGTTGCGGGAATTATCTTTGGTCCTTTAGGGTTGCAAAACAACAAAGAATGAAAACCTGAGCTCCTATTTATCTCCTGGAAGTAAGATTAAACTACTGCCTCTCCTTGTTTTCTTGTGGTTTACCTTGGTGATGTCCTTATTTTAGATATGTTTAATTACTGTACTTTCTCAAGTACTAGTCATGCAGTTCTTCAGAATAATATGACCTTAGTCTTTTCTTTTGAAATACTAATAAACAGCAAAAGAAAATAAATGTGCATAGTCATGCATTGGGTTATCCTTGTTTTAAATGAGAAAAAATGTAAAGACACCACAAAAGCAGAGACAGAAAGAGAAGGGAGGAAAAAAGCATACAATTTCTTTCTCACTAAAGAGCAACAAGAATTTTACCAGTAAATCAGCTATCAGGAAAAGCACAGATAAACTGTGATTTATATGTAGTATTTTCTGAGCTACTGTGTATTGAGTCTCAGGAAGGTTTCAGCCAACAGTTTGTAATGGAGGAGAGTTGGCAAAGCAGTGGGACAACCTAGAGGCAATCAGTAGCAATCTGGGTAAGCAGTTTATCACCTACTGGTAGATGCTTTGATAGAATGTTCATCCACTACTTCACTATCCATGCTCAGTAGGCATGGAAATAACTGCAGCCTGGAGCAAGGACCACAGAGAAGAACTGATACCCTCACTCGACCCCTGCAAATATACAGCAATTTTGTGCATTTTCAGAGGGCACTTGATGTAGTTTTAAGGCTTTATTTAAAATAAATCTAAATTTACATGTCTTTATAATTAGTTTAACACAAGTCTGCGAGATAACAAAATGCCACCAAAATATACATCCTGTTAATGGAACATGGGAGAACATCAGGGTTTCACTCAGAAGTCAGAATGCATCCTAATAAAACTCAATGGGAAGCCAATTCTAATCACACAATTTAATTTTAGTCCTGAGATTAAAAACAGGGAGAAAACTCACAATTCATTAATTCCTGCAGGAAACCAACTCCAGATACAGGATTTGAAAGAAAAAAAGAAAAACAAGGAAAAGTGGGTCAAAAAACTATTTGGAGTTAAATATAAATTACACATTTTTAATAAAAATACTGCTTTTAAAAATAAAGATTGCTTCCTTCTGAATGTTGTGTTGGCTGAACATTTACATTGTTTCAAATACTCTTACCCTTATAGACTAAAAAATCAGATATCTTCATACAAGCAACATGATTCAGCTTTAAAATGTTCTGTTGTCTTAGTGGTTGAAATTGACACACATTTATGAAAGATATATACAGGAACTCAAATATTAATGGATTAAAACATGTAAACAATACACCTCACATTTGAAAGTTTAAGTTAAAAACATGTTCACCTTGCTCAATTTTGAAGGTCAGAACTTTTCTCTTGGTTTTCATTTATTTCCTCATGGCTCTTCTTGTAGTGTGGGGTTCAAGGGAAACATAAATCAGTGTTCAGTTCAGAGGTTTTAGTATGTCTGGGAGGTTTATCCTACCAGAGTACAATGACAAATATTATTTGGCAGCTCTGTAGATTTATGTTTGAGACTTGGGGTATGGGGTTTTTCTTTAGACATATATAAACATAAACATGAAATAAAATGTCATAGACCTCTCTCAAACATGACTCCTGCATGGTATGCAAGCAACAAAATCCCCTTAAAAGACAAAGATCAGAAATTTAGTGCTAAATACCATCTCTATTTATATATATACAAATATAAAATTCCAAGTACTTTGCATGTTGCTGAAGCCCGCTCATAAAAACTTTTTTTTCCTGTTCGATCTGCAGGATGAAAAAAAAGAATTAGATTGGGAAGCCTAGGTCCAAAGAAGATTTAAACTTCTGAAGAGGGACTTAAAATTATGCAGGTCAATATGAGACTGAGATTATGAAAAAGCCCCTGTGCAGCCTATAAGTACTTAAACTCCAAACACCTTCTTAATAGACTGCAGAGTTGTAAACTGTGTACATACAACTTCAGAGCATTTATATTCATTGGACTGGGAATACCCATGCGAGATTCAATGTACCTAAATTATACACCTAACAAGAGAAATGAACCATTAGATACCTATTTGGTAAAGAGTAGAATAGTAGTAGGTTTGATTTGATTTGATATTCTCCAACATAAGTGTATGCTTCCTCTCTAAATGCAGTGAGAGTCACTTCTACAGATTTTGGGAAACAGCTTGGTCCTCCTAAATCAGGATACACAGTTCTATCCATTGATCCAAGAGGGTTCTAGAGGAAAATGCAAGATCTTTAAGTCCTCTTGGAATACAATTTCCTTATCCTCCTTCTAAGTCTGGTCATCTAAACAGGTCTTGTGAAGGAAGACGAAAATGGTAATATTGAGCAATCAAGAGTATTCTGCAGAGACACTACAACCTACAAGACAATCTTCTTATAGAAGAGCAGCTTGGGGATACAGTCTTTGTTTCCATGACTGCTTCTGCTTTTTAGTATCCAATATAAAATGTATTTATCTGTCAGGTATCAGGATCTCAAAGCCTCTTCTATTCCCTCTCAGCTAAGAAACTCCCTCTGGCAGTGATTCAGGCAGCAAATTGTCAAGGTGGCAAAATAGTAAAAGGGAGGGGTAGCGAACAGCTGTTCTAGCCAGACCTCAGTCCAAAAATTTCTGCTGCTGATACTGCTGAGAACAGAAAAACAGAGAGGCTTCCTTGTCTTCTTTTTCAACAGTTCCCTCCCTGCCAGTCCATCAGTTGTGGTTTGAGTTGTGAAAGTCCTGGTTTAGATGGAGCCCTAAATCCCTGTAGTACAATTTTTTGACCATGACCCTGAAAGCTCTTGGAAAGCTGTTATCCAGGAGGAAGCTGGGATTTCCAAAATAACGTAAACTGCCTCTGCCTGCTGGCAGCTATGTCTTTTTGGAATTACAGCTTTGAAGTTTGCCCATGTATATGGGGTTACTGACTTATCCGAGGTATCACATAAATTCACCAGCTTAGTAACACCTGATGTCACAAAACATAGCATTCACAATGTAACTAAAAAATGTAAAAAATCAAACAAATGACAAAAGTAACCCAAAACAACCAACAAAAAAAACCAACAATGAAACCCAAGCCCTGGCATTTACTGTACTTCTCTAATGAAAGCCTGAATCATCTTTAGCCAATTTTCTGCAGAGAGGAAAATCCTTTTCAGATATTCAGGGAAGATATTCAGTATAAATCACAGAATGATAGGATAACTCAGATTGAAGGGGACCTTAGGACGTCTCTAGTCAAAACTTGCCAAAGCAGGGGCAAGCTGTGAGATCAAATCAGATTGCTCAGAGATTTATACAGTTGAGTAAACCTCTAAGGATGGTGACTTTGGAAAAACCCTTTTCTTTGGGCAACTTGCTCCAATGCTTGATGATCCCCATGGTGAAAACATTTGTCCTTATATCCAGTTGGGTGGGCACTCCTATTGCTGTTTACAACTATTCCCATTTCAATGAATAACCATTGTCTCTTGTCTTCCTGCCTTCCACTAATGCAAAGAGACTGGCTCCGTCTTCTTGATGACTTTCTCCCTGGTACTAGAAGAGTGCTGCTCAGTTCTGCCAAAGCTGCCTCTTTTACAGGCAAGCAAGTCCAGTGCCCTCAGCCTCTCTTCATCACATGTAGCAGCACCCCAGGCAGTCTTTAAAAAGGAAACATTATCACATAGCTCAGAAGATGGGATCTCATGTAGCAGAAATAGCTAAAGGAAAAAACACCTTGTGTTAGCAGCCTGAATTCTGTGTTTCCTGCTGAATGTAATTTATTAGTATTGTAATGTTTAGATGCAGCACATCAAATGTTATGCTGTTAAACTGATAAATAAACTACTGGTTTTAATTTTTCCATTGTAGTGGTTTATGCAATCCATTTTACATGCCACAGCTGTCTTAAGAGAATATGAAAGCTAGAGTGATGAGAAAATTAGAAATGAGAGAAAATAAACACACTTGTTCAGATACTCTGCTATTTGATCAAAACAGGAGAAACTGAGTGATTGGCTGGAGTAGAATTAACAGCCACAGAACTTTTCATGCTGCAATTTTTTGAAATGTCCCTATTTCTGAGGTAAGTTAATTAGAAGTGAAGTAAATTACATAAAATTTTGCATCATGTTCTTCCAACTAAGGTGAGCCATAAAAGAATCATAATTTCATCTTTTCTCAACTTTGTGTCCATTAGTATTTTCTGGTGCTCTTTGTTTTGGAGAAGGGAAGGGAAGGGCTTGTATTATTGAGAAGTGGATGTGAAACAATATTTATCTTAGGAAAAGTACATCTTTTATAAATACCTAACTGTGTGTACATTTAGCAACTATTTTGTGAAATCTCTGATAGTTAAAAGAAGTTCCAACAGACATCTGAGAATGAATCATGAGAGAAATTCTGTAACATTCTCCTGTCTTTAAACTCTTTATAGTCTGCATTGGAAATGCTTTCAGCCAACACAAACTGACAATTCCTGATTTTAAATTTAGCCATTCAGCTAAAAGTGCATTCAAAAAGTTGCCTAAAATGAAAAAAAGTATGCTCCCATTTGCTTTGTACTTCCAGTTTTAAAGGCATCGATATAGAAGGAGAAAGAGCCTACAAACAGAATGGAGGGTTGAGGTCTTGCAAACTGCATTACATAGGAAGAACCTCAGACTTGGATGGAGTCAGGCTGAGTCTTATAGGTGATCTTGATCTATAGTGTTTGTGTAGGGTCACACTGGAAGTGTTTATAGTCTTGACACCCTATGGCTAGAGTCATGCTCCTGTTACAGATTGCTGAACCAAGAAGCCCAACAGAGGCAAGGCTGACTCAGCTCCATGCCCAGATCTTACCAGTAGCAAGGCTGAGCACATTTTCTCAATGTGCACACAGACAAAAACATTTATTTAATACACATATCCACCTGGTCAGCCACAGAGATCAGCACAGACAGAAAATACACCATTCATGCAAGCACAAACAACATCAACAACCTTATCCTGTTCCATTCACTGGCTGAGCATGCTGAAGGTCCATTAGTGAGAAATATATCTATATACTTCTATATAGTTATTGCATTTATATCTGTATAATAGGGATTTCCCCAGGCACTGGACTTATACACTCAATGTATTAGCTAGCCCCTAAGTCCTCATTCTCCCTGGGCACTCAAAACTCCAAGGCATCTAACCCCACCTCCAGCTGCTGGTGCAGACCTGTGTTACGCCAATACACACAGACACACACAGACACACACACAGCTGATCCCTCCTGTTACTGTGCTTAGTCGCCCTGTCAACTTATTAGCTGGCCTTTGTATCCTCCTGTCTCCAGTTGCCTCTTGAACAGACATGCTCACATGCAAGTGGGTCTCAGTCAAATGCCAGACCTCAAACTTTCTCCAGCTGGCCGTGGTTTATGTGCAACCAGCCCTTTTTATCCTTTCTGTCTCTATTTACACTTGTTTGCTCCTCACCACACTACTTTGATTCATAGAGCCACTGCCAAAGCTGAGCCAATCACCAACAGTGGTAGCACCTCTGTGATAATGTGTTTAAGAAGAGGGGAAAAAAATCCTGCACAACACCAGCAGCAGTCACAAGAGAGGAGTGAGAACATGTGAGAGAAACAGCCCTGCAGACACACAGGTCAGTGAAGAAGGAAAGAGAGGAGGTGCTCCAAGTGCCAGAGCAGAGATTCCCCTGCAGCCTGTGGGGAAGACCATGGTGAGGCAGGCTGTCCCCCTGCAGCTCTGGGAGCACCCCACACCAGAGCAGGTGTATGCCTGAAGGAAGTTATGACCCTGTAGAGACCTCACACTGGAGCAGGCTCCTGGCAGGACCTGTGGCCCTGTGGAGAGAGGAGCCCACGCTGGAGCAGGACTGGTGACCCCATGGGGCACACACGCTGGAGTAGTCTGTTCCTGAAGGACTGCAGCCTATGGAAAAGGACACACATTGGAGCAGCTTGTGAAGAACTGCAGCCCGTAGGAGGGGCCCATGCTGGAGAAGTTCATGGAGGACTGCCTTCCATGGGAGGGATCCCACACTGGAGCAGGACATGAGTGAGGAGTCCTCCCCCCTGAGGAGGAAGGAGTGACAGAGACATGTGATGAACTGACCATAACCCCCATTGCCCACCTGCCTGTGGTGCTGTGGGGGGAGGAGGTAGCAAAAGTTGGGAGTGAAGTTGAGATCGGTAAAGAGGGAAGGGTAGGAGGAAAGTGTTTTAAGATTTATTTTTATTTTCTCATTACACTGCTCTCATTTGATTGGCAATAAATTAAATTAATTTTCCCCAAGTCGAGTCTGTTTTGCCCATGGCAGTAGCTGCTGAGTGATCTCCCAGTCCTTATTTTGACCCATGAGCCTTTCATTATACCTTCCCTTCCCCACCCAGCTGAGGAGGGGAGTGATGGAGTGGCTTTGGTAGGACCCTGGCTGGATGCCAGGGTCAACCCACTACACTACCCCAAAAACATCCCATAAAAAGTCTTACACAATCCCAAAAATATTCTTCCCCTGTATCTCACAGTGTGTACCATACTCCCAGGCAGTCACCACACTCAGTGTGAAAGGTGACCTGGAGAGAAACTCCCACTGCCTCATCATGATGGGTCTAAGCCCACGGGGCTGAGGCTTTCTTGGGACAGGCTTGGAGGAGCCAGGAATGGACTTATTCTCTGACTGGGTTGTTGGGATTCCTCCACTCACCCTTATGCCCGTGTTCCTCTGTGCACGTAGAGTGGAGCCTTTTATCACATAACTTAGCTCTTGCCCCTGCAGGGACCTCAATCCAAGATTAAGATCCCCTAAAAGCCATTTTGCAGCTGTCCTCCCCTTCTAAAACATCTAAGCATCTATCTCATATTTCAATACCCTTTCTGGTATTTCAATAAGAGCTTATGGGTTTTTTTGTTCATAGACACGGTATATCCAGCTGCATATTGACATTGTGGAATGACTGGCTATATAGTTCTTAGCATCATTCTATCAGGTTCGCAAGTCAAGCATTCATCATCCAAATCACTTTCACAATGGAGAAAGGAAAAGATACTACTAGTCCATTTTCCTTTAATGGTTAAAGCAGGAAATCTAAATTCATTTTCCTCTAAAATAATAAGATGTGAACCTAAAGAGGTCTTAAACTCACAGGCAAAACCCCCAAATACAAATTAAAAACTACTCTTAATAATAAAGTGCATGTTAAATATACATAGCACTCATCCAACTGAAGCATCATCCCCGCAAAAAAACAGAAAGGGTTGCTACCATCGAGAATGCAAACATTTCATGTTATAAAATTGCTAGCAGAGAAATTCACATAGCCTTATTTATGCTTTGTGTTCCTCAAACATGACACTTCAATGACCTGAAAAACAGAGAAAACTTTTCTGCTCTTTGGGTTGCCAAAATTCTAGTATTAACTTCAAAAAAAATTCCTAACTACAAGACTATAAGACATGCAGACTTCTCCAAGAAAGGAATTGAACCTGGGTTATTCACATGGTCAGCTGTTTGTATTTATCAAGCTGAGACAAAATCATCCATTTCCAGGCAGATGTACATTTCCATAGAACTTCCTGTAAGAACCTGAAATTAACAGTACTATTTTACTTTAAAATTGTATTAATTAGAGGTGAAATATAATTAAGTCTTTAAGATTAAAAGGAATGGTCTTAAGTTATGAGTATGCCCATTTGCCTTTCTGCTAAAGTCTTCTTAAGCATGCTCTGCAGACATCTTAAATTTGTGTAAAGACATAGTGGAAAGGAAAAGGGGATGTAAGAAAAAACAAATGCTGTCTTGCCTTGGTCGTTTGAAGAAGAGTAACCAGGCTTTATCTTGCTTTCACATGAAGAGAGGAAAAATAGAAAAGCAAATCTAAGTAGCTATTAGTAAGGAAGCCATCAGATAGATGGTTGTTGGGTATTTTAAAAGGAGGAGAGAGGGAGAGGGAGAGGGAGAGGGAGAGGGAGAG
>JANZLQ010000005.1:19043528-19064377 GCA_026212715.1 Elanus axillaris | reverse complement strand
GGAGAGGAGAGGAGAGGAGAGGAGAGGAGAGGAGAGGAGAGGAGAGGAAAAAAGAAAAGAAAGAAAGAAGTAAAAAAGAAAAAGAGTATGTTCTGCATTAGTAGAACTGGAAGAGACTTGAGAAAAGAATCAGGATATCAGGGACCTCATACTGAAGTAAGATAAAAGCATTTATCTTAAACTGTGAGCAGGTTCAGTACAGGCAGCAACAAAGCCATGCCAGTGGAGTCACATAACCTTAATTATACCTCTATCTTCTTCAAACTTGACATATTCTCATCAGTGCCTAGAAAAATCAAGGGGTAATGTCTGCTCTTAGAATTCAGTTCTTTTGCCAAACTCCCATAGCATATCAAATAGAGCTTATTACTTTACAGCAGACCACTCTTCCCTCCTTTAAGACTATGTACTTTCAACTTGGAAAGATAAATGTTAACACATTATACCTGAAGTTTCCTTATTTTGAACCGCTGAATTCCTAATAAAATATTAGTTCCATTTTGCTCAACAGTATGGCTAGAATTCCTCTGAAGTCATTAAATTGCTGAATGGAAATTAAGCTTCCCATATATCAAGGACACAAACTGTTCAAGACCTCATAATTTATTTTTTTTTTACTTTTGTCTTCAGTCTCACAAAACACAATGACAAAGATTTGTGACAAGTACATTTCACTTAAACATGGACAAGCCAGCTCAGGATTTTTTTCCCACATTATAATTTTAGTTCTATATTTCTGTGGTCTTCCGAATTTCTTCTGTGCATAAATCAAACCTATAAATAAGTTTCTAGATTCTGCTTAACTTCAGAACATATTTTTATCAAAATCTCCTTTCAAATATCATTCTTTCAACAAAATGAAGCAGTTGCAAAATTCTAGGTGAACAGGGGCATAGCTGAAATGAATTGGGATGCCTTGGAAACAGGGTGCAGTAGAATAGAGAAAGAATTAAGAAAACATTTTACTCCAAACAACAGGAAGTGATTTTTTTCTTAGCACATACAAAGATGTCAGGACTTATGAATATGCTGTTGTGGATACATTCTTAGCAAGCAAGATATATCCTCTGCAAAAGTTGACCAAATCTGAGATTTGCCCTATGGAAACCGACAGAGAATCAGAGGGCCTCAGGCATTCCACAAAACTAGGTTCTTCTTATGGAGGGAGATTAACTAGCAGAAAACCAAACAGCTTGTAAATGTTCTACAGGGCAAACTCCCATTTAATGAAAGTTTCTCAGAATAATTAAACCAAATTTTTCTTGTACAATTTTGCTGAAGTTGCACCAATTCCAATGAAGTAAGATTCTGCTTCCTGCTCTGTGTTTTATTTCAAATGAAAATACTAAATACAGGAGAATGGAGAGTGTGGGAGAAGGAAGTAAAACATATGAAAAGAAGTCTCATAGAACAGGAAATAATTAGTGTAGCTTTCTTCTCAAATAAAAATCTGCTGAGTTTATTTACTCTATCATTTTCTTCATATCTACTTCAGCATAAGAGAGCAGAGCTCATTTTTTGCTAAGATATCTTAGAGATGTCCTAGAGATACGATGTTCCAAATTCTTAACCACTGTCTTGTGCAGTAAATCATTGTGAGAAAAGTATTTAACCCATGAATTACTCCAACACACCACTGCCAAACCACCCAAAGGACATGCCAGCTTTCTCCCTTTAGAAGAGTCACTTCCTTTAATTTGTCTGTCTTTTGAACAATGGAGTAAAAACTTGCAGCATCTCTACAAACAGAAATTCTGAGTTTGATGCATCTGTGCAACAGCATGTGCTTTCATCTGCAGTACAAACACTCTTCCATCCTCCAGCAGGAGGAGAATTGGCAGCAAGCTATAAAGAGAATTTCCTCTCATCTGTCTGGTGAACCAGGCCTCCAAGGAAGCAAAGAAGCTGGACTCTCCTGGTTGCCTATTCCCTCTACCAAGAACAACTAAGCAGGCTAGTGTTTACAACCAACAGGTAGAGTTGGGGCCCCAAAAATATTATTACTTATCTATTTTGAGAGTACATAAAAAATAGCAATCTTGCAAATATATTATTTAAACTGCAAAAGTAACTGTTCAATTGCTAAGAAACAGCAGATTGCTGTTCCCTGTAGAAGCTAAATTCAAGCTTGTAGTACATTTCTCCTACACAGTGAGAAAAAGAAACGCTTTGTGGAAGTAGTATCCTCCTGTGAAATTAAGAACATGCTTGAAAGAAAGTTATGGCTCCAGAACAGCCATTCCTGTGCACTCATAAACACACTCTTCCCTCCTTTCCCAGACTTCTTGCATGCAGCAGGTATTCTCACAGGCTGAGCCAGCAGTCAGTGTGTCCTACTCTGAAACTCTACATTAGGCATGTCAGATGCTTTCCAGATTCAGAAATCACGTTGAGGTAACCAGATACTGGTTTCAGAAAAAAAAGCGCAGCCCTTTTGTTGGTTAGAGCCATGGGCAGGAAGTGATTCTGTGTCTATTGCCATTACAAGCTTAATGGTTCAGTGTTCACCTAAGTTTTCTAATATTTTTGTTTCTTCTGTACTCATGCAGTGGCTTAACCTTTTTGCACATTATCAAGTGTGAAGAACTCTTAAAAGCCTGAATCTCCATTTCATATGAAAGTTAATTACAGTTTGGAACAGCTAAGGAAAAAAAAAGAAAATTGGATTACTTTTGACAATATTGTGACAGGCTTTTTGTGTATGATGATATAACAATAGCCTTTAAGTTCTGGGTAGAGCCAGATAACTGTAATGTCAAAAATATCTTGCATATGCAAATGTGACATAATATATATTTGTGACAAAACTTATTTACTTTGTACCACAGGTGCTAACAGTAGAGATGACACAGTTCCCTGGGGTTTTCATATCTCTGCTGATGGTCCCAGACATAACAGATTCTGAACTAAAATTTCTTCAACATTTCTAGGGTAGCTTTTGTATGCATTCACAATAACTTTGTAAAAAAAACCACTATTAAAAGTCAGACTTTTCCTTATGTGTTGTTTTAGAATAAATATGAGATCATTGCACATCAGAAATGTATGTGATTATTTTTTAAGCAAATAACTTCTATAAAATGGAAGGTTTTTTTTGTTGTTTTTTTACTTACGTGAATTTTATGTTTTCACTAAATTAAAATAAATTTTAAATATCTTCAATAGAATTAAGTTGCATTAATTTTATTGTCAAAGGTAATAATAAAATGATACACATACAAACTTCATGTTCATAGTCAACTTAGTGAATATTTTTATTAAGAATATATCAGGGAAAGGTCAATTTTTACACATGAATAACTTGAATTTGTATTTCAGATTCATATGTTTTAGTCCCTGCAGCAAAATTTTCAACTGAGCAGAAAATATTTTTCCAATGAGCCATTTACTAAAACAATCACATAAATGTAGTTCTAACAGTGCATGAACTACCACTGTGACAATTTGCTATGATTTAACTTTCAAATTTGAAATTGCTGACATGATGACAAAAATGACAAATAACAAAAGCAAATACATTACAGGAAAGGGCAGCATTATTTTTGTAATTGTCACAGAATTGTGTCAAATGGACATATAGCTCCTGTTGTGGATAATTATCTCATACCTTTGTTCGATTCCAGTTTCATACTGTGTACAATAATTTACAGCTCTTGGGGGACAAGTGTCGCCTCCTCAAAACAGTGCATTTCCAGTCCTACCTACTCCTTCCTGTCATTGCTTAAAGTCTTCATTCCCAACATTTTTTTTGCACAAGTTACTTGTTCTGTTATTTGTTTCCCTATATACTTAGTGTATTTCTAAATGAAACAGCCTTTAGCAACCTCAAAGTATTGGCAATTTCTCACCTTTTAAAATACTATTTTGAAAATGAAAAAAATAAGGAATTTTATAATATTATTCACTGTAAATTAATATAAATATTTCTTAGTATTGAGTAATTCTGTTTTAGTTATTAAAAGAAATTGACTCAAAACACTTCTCCACCCATGTAAAGAGAATTAGAGAATGTGTATATCTTGCCCCAGAAACAGGCATTCTTACTGTTGTGAGATATAATTGTTCCTTATGAAGAAGAGCATATCTAATTTAATAGAAGTGCAGATATGTCAACAGAGGATCTAAAGACATGACAGGCTTTACAAACTATTAAAGACTAATCATTTGCCTCCTATTAACTCTTAATCTAAACAGATTTAAAAGCTGCACTGAAAACAAGTCTATTGGTAAGTGTGGATTTTTTTCTTCATGAAAGACTGTACTTCCTGAAAAGAATTTGCATGATAGCTTTCTCCATTTTCCAAGCCATGAGGTAATCATACCAATTTTTTAATAGCAAGTTAAAGAGAAAATCCATCAAAACTACCTTGTAAGGGAAACTAGGCTTATGAAAACAAACAAAACCAACAAAAAATCAATCAAAAAAACCTGAACAAGTTTTCCTGAAAAGTGACTTTTGGATGCACCCAACCCATCTAAAAAATAGAAGCTTAAAGTATTGGAAATGTACTCCCCCTCAGAATGTGAGCATGTATTTAAATATGACCTTTTTAAATTTTAGAATTTCTAAAATTTTCCATTTATTTCATATTTTTCATAGGGCAGAAAAAAGGAAAGTTGTTTTCTGATAAACTGATACACATATATACGCCATCTTTGATGGAAAATAACATGATATGATTATTCTTGACTTAATAAGCAACATGTATGTGAAAATTTGAACTGAATTAAATATTTGAAAATATTACTTGCTGGCAGATTTTTTTTTAATTTCCCATTTGTTTACTTATGTATATTCAAAGATATTATCAACATACTCTCTTTTCATGCAGCTTTTTAAACATTAGATACGCAAGAACCTGGTTTTGTTATGCACAAAACTAGCATGAAATAAACTTTTAAAGAAATTAATCTTACTGTGATATTCACCTTTTTGCAGTTTATGACAATATAATGATGAATTGTCTTGCAGTAACACTCACTGAAGTCATGAAAGGTTAATAACTCATTTAAACATTCATTACATGTCCCTATCAAAGTCATCTTAATTTCACAAAGACATCTAAGTTTCTCTTTAGGGAAACACTCTCTCAGGATTCAAGTGTGATTCTTTATTAACAAAATGGCAAGTGCAAAGTTACATGTCAAACCCCTGACTGATGATGCTGCAAATTGGTTCTTCCACCAAAGCAGAAGACTTTAAATTACTGCTTTTTAAAGGTGTGCTCCCTCAAAGGCAATTAATGTGTCAGTTGTCAGTCAGGATTATTTAATTTCCGAATGAGGGCTAAGATAATGGGCATAGCAGATTGATGAACAGAACATGGTGCCACAGAAGAATTCTAACAATGCTGCTGGTTTTCTAACTTTATTTGGTCTAAAATTTAAGAATTGAAAGTTTGGTGTGTCTGTAGTATTTGGAAAGTTCTTTAAAAAAAATAAATACACTCCCCCCCCAAAAAAAACCCAGAGCTTCTTAGGAACATATTTTTCCTAGGCATTGATAACTGTCCCCATGCAAGTCAGAAATAAGCATGATAAAACTGCTATTTGCAGTATATCTGTATATCTGTTTTGTTATTTATCCTTTTGACAAGCTATGTTTCAGAGAGCCCTATCTCAGAATGAACAATAGTTCACCTAACAGTTGTAGGTAACCAGGTTTTAAATATTTTTTATACTGTGATTCAAAGTAGTGATTTTAAACTGTTGTCCTGTGCCTTAGGAATGTCAAAATGTTCTGAAATCAGGACTCTCTGCAACTACATTATTAACTTTTCCTAGTTCAAATCAGAAGTGCATTTCAGAAGTGAATCTTCAGGTTGAATCCACTTTTCAGTTCACATTGTGCAGCATTCTCACAGTGCATCAACTGGATTCCTTATGGATGATATTAAATTGGAAAATGCACTCCAGGGTGCCTAATGCACTCTGACTGTTACCATTCAGCCCACAAGACCGCACTAAAGCCAGCCTGAAGTATACTCACAGAAATTATAACAGTGTGGCCATCAGGCTTTCAGCACCAGCTATTACAGTGTATAAATCCATTCCAACTGAACCACATCATTTGCTTATGTACATACAGCTCAGATCTCTCCTGCTGGTGCTGTTCCACCTGTCAGATAGATAGACGGTTTTCCAAAATGTAACTATTTCTGCACACATGCAAGGACCACTGTAACTGAAGTAAATTCAGTGCAGTTGAGAAACAGAGGCCATGCAGAAGAACTGCAGTGTGGAAAGAATTATCCCTGTCATGTTTTTCTCCTTCCAAGTCCTGATGCCTTAAAAAATGAAATATAAAATAAAAAATATAAAATAAAAAAAATAAAAACATAACCCTGCCTTTCAATAGGATAAATGTTTGCTGTGTACACAGACGGGATTGGATAAACCCATAGGGGTAACTTACAGATAAGCACATGTGTAAGTTTTCTAGAAAAATGGGGCCATGTGCAGTATCATTCCATTCTCTGAATAAACATGATCATCAAAATTGCTGTCCTGACATTTGTCAGATTAAAAATCGCAGTACGTGATATTACTTACATCTATTGTTTTTCATTTTACTGATTCACAATTCATTCTTTCAGCCTCCCAGTAACAAAATGCAGTGTTTCTAAGGATAGAAAAACAGGTTTAAGTAATTTCACTTTAAACATCTTAAACATGCTGAGTTGTTTGAGAAATTATGATCAGAAGAATATAGTGTTCCCTTGAAACTGAGTCTGTTGTATAATGGAGTGTAAAAAATAAGGTTTCTTCATGTATTCTCCTCAACTAGGCATTTTATATCAGAACAGGGACCAAAACATCCTACATATTTAGAAAATACAGAGGGCTGTAATCTGAAAAATAGAAAAATAGATAAGAAAACATAAGTTTAATTTTTCACACTGGAGCACTTGTGTTCTGCTTGACCAACAAGTAAAAGAAACTACCATTTCATTTTCTACTTTCTCCCTTCAAAGACCTCCAAAAAAGATTGGATATTTGAAATGTAATGTAAATGACATAGTTTTTGGTAATCCTTACAGATGTTTATAATGCCATGAAGAAAGAATGCATTCTCTTTCAAGAATCTTGGCCAAAAGGCATGTATGCTGCTTTTACAGTCCAGGTCGCAAGAGCTTTTTACTTGTTCAAAGCTATAGCTATCACAAGGATGCATAAATAAAGTCCATGTGACCAGGGAAGTGTGTAAAACAGATGCTATTGAAGCATCTATCCATTAAGGATAGGATCATAGAACAATTTATAAAATATATTAATTTCATAAATTAAAGCATTTTAAAAGTATTTTAAGTGTGAGCGACAGGACTGTATACCAGCACACAATTCTTTAGAAAAATACTTAATTGAATAGGGATACTATTCATGTTGTACTAATGCTAAGAGCTTTTTCTTTTTTGCAAACTTATTTCCAAATTTGATTAAAAGGTCATTTTTTAACATAAAAATGTACCAAAATAAATGTAATTGCATGTCCTTATATCTTACTAATTTTTATAACCTAAAGGTCTATTATTATGTGTATGTAGGTGTACTTTGACAGTATTCGCATTTCTTTTCTGGAACACGGCACATGGCTGACAAGGACTGAAAGCCACTCTCAATACACTTGGCCATGTGTAGTAAAATATTTAATAACATTTTGCTTACTGGAAGGCTTGTCTGAGGAAGTACTATTTTCTGAATCATCTCTATTGTGGCATCTGACTCACTTGAAAATTCATTTTTATCTGAATCATCTTATTCTTTTTTGCAACGTGACAGAATAGCTGGAGTTATTTTTAAAGATATAAAACATGTTTTCAGTTCCTCAGCATGTGGAAAGTTCCCTGCCCAGTAACAAGATTTTCCCTCATTCATTTCCTCCAATATTAAAAGTAGTCCTGTTTTCACTGCACTAATCTCCACACATGTACACAGTTCCTCATTAAAAAAATCATCCAGATTTAAAGCTGTTAGAAAAGAAAAAAATCCCTGACTTCCATACTCATTATTTTTCCTTCTTGTGGGTAGCCTTTTTGTTGTTACCTTTGTGAAATGCAAAATTTACTTCATGGATCAACAAGAGGAGAAATATTTCTTTGCATAAAGATGGAGCTGAAGCAGACAGCAGTTGCACTCTGATATCAAATGGATGGAAGGATCCTTCCTCTGTTTCATGACTGTGTAAAAGACTTGCATCTTTAGAACAGAAATCATCACCAGCCAGCCAAACAGTTTTGGAAAATAAGTTTTCTTTGAAGAGGTTTATGCAACATCCTTGGGCTGGGGTGATATTCTGCCAGACAGTGATTCTCCACAGTGACATGAATGCTGCCAATTTTTATCCTATTCCAAGGAAGGAACTTGCAATCTTGACACAGCTTTTGCATTTAACAGCATTCCTGAAATTCTACCATTTAGTTCAACTTATTCCAAAGATGCTGTCATTCATGGCCAAACTCTTCTTTCTCTCCAAATATATATTTATCTGGAAAGCTGGCAGGAGGAATAGAAGGAAGAACCAGGCAGTAGTTAAAAAAAAAGTTATTTTCATACATTTTTATAAATGCATAAATATACTTTTAAATAGTTTTCCTTCAGAAAAAAATTTAATTTCCCCCCATCCCAACAGCAAGGAGCAGGGGTGGGGGATGGATGAGACACACCAAAATACAGCTCAGGGACTAAATTATAAACATCTGTTACACTTTTGTTTCTGGACTGTCTCTGGGTCTTGTTTCTGGACATTGGGACTAAGGATGCTGTGATCTTACAAAAATTTTCCTGTCATTGAAACTCAGACAAAGATGACCTCCACAGCATCCTTTCAACCAGCATGACATCTCTGACTTTGTATCTGTCCCCCTCTTCAGGACTAAAATAATTCTGGAACTGATGGAGCAACCATTCATGGAAATGTAAACCAGGTATATTTGGAGCACCAAATTTTCTTCCAGCACTGTAAATACTTTGTGTATTTACATATTCTGTTTAAATGTAGGAAACAAATTCTGATCCTACTGAAGCCAGGAAACTACTTGTCATTAGATTCAATAAGAGAAGAAATGACAGGAGAAAAGGCAAGGCAAGAAGAGAAGAGAAATGATCTTGTCACTGTTCAGAAACAAATATTAAATTAAAATTCTGAACATTCCAAAGGAAAGCTACTGCTGGGAAATCACACACTATGCAGATTAAAATGCATTTGTTTAAATTGCCTAACTTTCCTGGCTTTTTTTTAAGAAGAGCTTTATCTTATTATGAAAACACAGAAAACAACTGGAAAACCTTTGAGGATTTAATAATGAAGCACACTTTTCCCTCCAACGCTTTGTTTCACATGTTAAAAACTCACTATAATGTAAAATGTATATTCAGATGAGTTTTAACAAGTTATAATAGGAATGACAGAAAAGCAAAAATCTGCAAACAGAAGGTGTTGTTTGCTCCTTTACTGGAGAGATTTCTCTGTAGGCCAAAGATGAAGGAGGTAATGAATTTGGAAACCAGCTTGCCCCTTTCCATTACTGTCAGCAAGGTCAAGGAAAGGGAATATGCATAAGAAAACACACAATTTGTTTCTCTTGTCTTCTCCTGACTGGGAAGTGGTAGGTCCTTAAAAACATTTTCAAAAGGAGTCACATGAACTTTAGCTATCAGGGCTATGGTCCATAGTCTGGTTATTGCCTTTTCATCTAAATGTTCGTTGCTTAATTCTGTGCCTTTACTTACTCAGTGAGATTCTTTTGTAAGCCCAAAGCTACCTAGCAGTAACCTTAAACTTAAGGAAATCTTAACAGCTCTGAAGTCAGCCTCTGGATTCCCAAGGAACTGGAGGAGCAGTGAACAACAGAGACCTGTACTTTTAAAGTGTTCAGAACCAATGTAAAAGAGTGTAGTTGTAGAGCAGAAGAGAATATAGGAGGAAGTGTGTCATGAGGGAGGAAGTAAGTCGTGAGCATGATGCAGGGGTGTGAGTTCAGTGGATGTCAGCCTCTTGACATGTTTAAATCACTGCATTATTAGGTATTTTGGGGTGACGCTTTCTTAATTCTTCTTGCCAAAGAGCTCTGCTAATAAAATACATAGTGATACTTTCTCACTAGTACTTAGCCAGACCACTGAACTATGATAAGTGTTTTAGATTTTCACAGGCTGCATAGACCCATTATACACTTGTGTCTGAAGTTCCTATTTTCCATCTAAACCAGGTTTCTTCGCATAGGTGCTGTCAAACAAAACAGCCCAAGAAAATCTGGGTTTTGTACCATGCACAAGGATAGCATTCACAGCCCAGGATCCTGAGTGGAGAAAAGCATCCATAGTAAGAGATCGCTTCAATTCTTGCATTCTACACCCAGGAAAACAAATGAACCTTAACCCTTCTTCTTGAGTTTAATTCAGCATTATCAGCCTCCCACTCAACAGATCACTGAGAAACCTATTCTGAAGTGCTTACTCTCCTCATAATTTTGTCCTGAGGATTCAGCTAAACAGTGAATCACATCACTTAAATTTTGCATAAGCATTACAAATGCCTTAAATATTGCAATGCACAAGAAGGTCTATGCATGTTTCACAACTCACTTCAAATCCCAAAACAGAGTTTCAGTGTATGATAAGCTATTCATAGGTCATGTACTTACCCTTTGCACAACATCATAAAATCATTGATAGAGTGCACAGACACAAGTATTTAAAAGATGATGTCAAGAGAAGTATAAAGAATGAATCATTATACAAGGAACAAGCCTGTTCCCTTTAAAAGATGTATTGGAAGCAACTTGATAATATTTCAGTGATCCCAGCAACATCACACATGTCTCAGGTATAGTGTCTCTAAAGCCACCAGCCATGTAGATTGGTTCTTCACACTCATTATGCACAGTGCCTTAAAGTTATATTCTGTGACTTTTAAGTTGTAGAATACAAGGTGATTGGAGGTTAATATCAGGTTTCCTGTGTGCACTAGCTTTGGAAAATGGCCTGCCATATCCCTTTAGGATTCAAGCAGATTGAACGGAGCACAAAAGTGCTTTACATATATTAACTCAGCAACCCTACAACAAAATTCATGTGTAACTTAACAGGAGACAAATATCAGCATAAAGTTTCAAGAGAAAGCTGATGTGGGCTTTAAATCTGAAAGCAGGAAGGATGGTTTGAGGAGAGGAGCCTAAAGAAGAAAGGATTTAAGAAGGATAAAGCGTGCTCAGCAAATGAAAAGTAGTTCAAGCGAGACTGAAAGCAGAATGGGCTACAGAGATTGTCAGGCAAAAGGCAGAGTGCACCAGACATAGTACCCAATAGGAAAGATAGAGTATTAAATATGTGCATACGTGCCTATATACCTATGTGTTTCTAAATACAGGTAGGCAATTATAGGTAGGAATTAATCTGTTCAAAAATACCCATATGCTGCCTTTCTTCTGTATCTAGCACAGGCTTTCATGATAAGGGGTCACTGTTCCTCCTCCCAGACATGGCACAGCTGCCTTTAAAAGCCCCATGTCCTGAATTTCCACCTCCTTCAAAGTCCATGCATAATGTAACCACAGGATGTTCCCATCTCTACTCTGTCATCCCCAGTACAGGCACTCCAAGGAGTTTCACAAGGACAGAAAAAGGTGAAGGAAACCTTGATGGAAGAGGAGTGTCCAAGGCCAGAGATATGCAGGAAGCAACTGCAGCCACAGGATCAGGTTGGGAGGAAATGGGTATATTTACGGGGCACCTGGCTGTACTTTGAGGCCAGGTAGCTTAGTGGAAGGGGTTTGAGGCAAGAAAATTCCTCAGATCCCTCCCTTCATCCACCCACACTATGCCTGACTGGGGCAAGATTTTCCACAAAGGATCACTCTCTATTGACAAGGCAGTACAGAATATATCCAGGGATGCACAGGAAAAAGCCTAATTTTTTTTCAAAAAGATGAATGGAGAAAATACTCTAAAAAACTTAGAACTTCTGTTGAACAGTGTTTCTTTACAAACAAAAACACACCAGTCTAGTAGAGGTTGTATTTTGTACAAAATCCAGTACACTTTACATAGTACTGTATTGTCCTTCAGATGGACTACTAGGTGAAGATATATATGTTTGGAGCTTAGCAGTACTTTTCAAAAAAACATATTCTTTATTAGATAGAATGTTAGACATACAGTCTTGTAGCATATGTGGCTAAAAATGTTCTGAATTTTCATTTGGGAACCTCCTACTTTGAAATTCAGATTGAATATTTTAGAATTATTAAAAAAAATGCTTTCACTGACCCAGAGTAATATGTTTCAGAATTTTTTATAATATATACTTTAATTCTGACTTATTTTGTTTGAGGATTGACTCAGTTCAGCCTTTGATTCCTTTTCATTTTAATTAGCTGAAACAGTTTCCTATGGCAAGTTTGAAGGATATGTACTTGCAGTAATTTAAATTGTGATACAGTGTAATCCCAGTTCAGCTGATACTTAACTTCAGTTGCATGTGTATGCATGTACAATTCATTTAGACAAATTGCAGCCTGTGACAGTTTAAAAATCAGTAGATAGAAATGTATATCTAGATTTCTGACATATAGAAAATTTCTTGATTATTAGCCTCCGCTTTTACAAGCAAGATTTTCTGGGGTTTTTGCTATGTGTAACAGTTAATATATTCCCCAGAATTTTACTCTGCTTCAGATGTTGAAGCTTAATTAAATTGGAATGCAGTGTGGACAAATTGAACTATTTTCCCTTTGCATGATTACTTATTTCCTCAGCCTAAATAAAGAAATGGAGCTGACACCGAACTTTATATATGAAACTACATCAAAGTCCCCTAACACATTTTTCAGTAAGCTGGAGACAAGATTATCCCAAGACAATATACAAGGGAAGCACAATACATGGAAGAAAACATCATTAATGCTAAAGAAACTATCTTGAAGAGATAGCAAGCAGAATACTATAAAATGAATTTGAAATGTATTTTTGATGATTATTAAAATAGATCTTACAATGTTTAGCAGATCAAACGAAAATTCAGGGTAATAAGGAAATGAGACACTTCATAACATATCTAAAGAATGGACTAGACATGAATTTAAGTGATTCATTCATATTTGTTAGGAATGCAAAATAAAACCAGTAGAACATGAATGCAAAGCAGATTTTATTTAGACTGACTAATTGGCTCATGTGAAGTAGATTGATAATATAGTTTATAATGATTATTGTCTGTATGAATACCCTGACAGAAATTTAGACATTACTTTCCTTGAATAAAAAGGCACATTTTTTTCATACTCACTTTCTCTGTGTTAGATGAGTAAAGTGCCATTTAAAGCTAAATCTGCACTATACAGACAATAAGAGAGGCTATTTATGCATTCACCTTTGAAAAGCTTAATGCTTGTATGAACAAAATCAAAACCTATAGTAAGACCAACTGCAGCATACATAGATACTGTTGCTGTCATTCCTTATGAAATTATTCCATTTCTTCTATTAAAATATTTAAACAGAGGCTATACTAGTGTCATTTCAGAATGACCGCTTTCTTATGCTAATTCTAAACTCTACTGTGTATTCAACATAGTTATCAGCAATCATTTAACCCCTGCTGTCAGGAGGCTGTGTTTGTTAAAATAATGTTAATAACAATATGTGATATGAACCTGAGCAGTAGGACAATAGAAGGGGTTTCCTTGTCAAAAAGAGAAGGGAGAAAAGTAGCATGCAAAACATTATTAGCTTTGAACAAAGATTACGCTAGAGCTTCAGGATAAAAGGATAAAAGGATGAAGTTTTTAGAACAGATGTTGTGCCAAATTTACTGGACATAAAAAAGCCATTGATTAGCAAGGATAAATCTGTAGAGCATGTTACAGAGAGCTTAATATTTGAGTGTAAAAGAGAAAAAGATGCGTAGTCTTCAGAATCAGGCATATTCAATCAATATAAAAAGCTTTCCTTGCATAACATTTTCACAGATTTCACTCAAAATTCCATGTTCAGAGAGAGTTTAGGTTTAGGCTCTATTGCATCCACATCTGCATTTCACAGACTGTGAAAGAAGAACTAAATCTAGCAAAACAGTATACCTGATCCTGCACTGAAATCAGACTAAGGGTTAAATCAGGATTTTCTTCTTTAGCCATTATCTTAAAAAGAAAGAAGACTATCATTTCTTTGGTAATTCTAATAATTCAGATCTAGATAGATCTTGCCAACAGCAGCATCACTTTCCACCTCATAAAACATCAGTACTAGCATTATAAGGCTAGTAGGATAGCTGAACATGGTTCATTTTTTAAAATAGATGGATAATGGCTTTCCTACTGAAACACAGTTTGCAATTAGTGTTCATTCCCCACCTTTCACTGAAGGTAGAAAGAGGCCTGGACAGAGATGGAAGACAGAACCGTGCTTCAGCATGTGTTCAATTCTATTTGGAGTGTATCCTCTGTTTTATTCATCTAACAACACAAGGGGACTTGGATCAACTCTACCTCTGTCTTCCATTATGCTATAATAAATACATAACTTGCTCTCTGAATTATAGATTGAGTAGCGAACAAAGAAGATTAAAAAATTTCAGGACAGCATAAAGATTTTTGTCAATTACAGTTAGGGCCTGCAAACATGACAGGAAATAAAAACAAACCAAAACAAACCCAACCCAATGTCTATGGATGCAATTCTTTAAATATATAGAAAGTTTTTCAAAATAGAATTTGTATACATTTTAGATCAAATATGCCAAATAGTTTTAGCTAAAAAGAAAACAAAAAAAAAGTTGGGAACTGCAAAAATAAAATTTTGAAATTGTTTTAATGAAAGGAAAGAATGAAATGAAAGTGAAATTAAATGAAAAATAAATACAGAAGCATTACTTTTTCCAAATTTGTCATTTGGGTTTTCTTGCAGAATAAAATCCTATTTCTGTAATTGCTATTATTTAAAAAAAAGAGTAACACCACCACCCACCCACCCACACAAAAAAAAAAGAAAAAGAAAAACAAACTCAAAAAACAACAAACCAAAAAGAAGTTTTAAAAGAGGAAAGCCCAAATGATACTAAATATTTCTGGGGAGTGGGTCAGCTGAAATTTTTTTTTAATAATATTATTTCTTTTCCGCTAGTAAAATATTTGCTTGTTTCTGTATCTGTTTACTGAAAATTATGTTATCCTGTATATTCAGCTAACCACTAAGAGATTTGTTCCTCCAGCTCGATTGCAAAGTATTTCAAAAGTGATAGAATATTAATGAATAAATAAGATAATTCTGAGAACGAGTAAAAAGCTACTTGAAAATTAATACTGGTTTAAAATTTTCATTATTATAGTGAACATTCCCATTCTCTATTGCTGCTTTAATCAGCTAAATTAAATTAGGTACAAGTTCTGTTGCTTAGATTTAGCTGAAAGCGCATGAACAAAAAGTTACAGTCCCAAGAATCCTCCCAACATGCAATGGGCCAAAGGCTTTTTAATACACAGTAAGCAACAAACAGCAGGAACATAGGGATTAGTGGCATAGTCCTTCAGGTATTTCTTTTATTCCTGACCTGCTACAGTTCAGAATTCTACCCGTGGCCCACTGTTTGTCCAAAACAACCTGAAGAAGGTTTCTGGAAATATCTGCAGTTTTTGAGAAATTGTGATTCTCACTAGAGAAAAGTAATTTCAAATATGCTTTCAAAATCTCTGTCTCAGAAAATACTTCCTAAAATCACAGAGCTGTGAGAAACTACCACTTATCAATTTGGTTCAAAGGAAAAGAAAAGCTGACAAAATGTAGTATGAATTTTACATTATTTTATCTATGCATCATTATCAGAACATGCATGCTGGCCTGTAGGCAGGAGTAGACAAATCCAGTCTTATTTGAGTTTACGTGATAACAAAGCTTCACATTTTTAGTCCTAGAGCCAAAAGGTCCAGAGAGGCTTTTATTACTACTTTTTGAAAAAATGAAAAGTACTGCCCCACAGAATTTAACCTGCATAATTTCTCCAGGGAGAAAGTATGGAATGTAAAGGGGTAAAAGAGAGCCCCACAGTGCTGTTAGCCTGGGAAAGAGCTCTGTTCTTGTGCCAAAGGGTTTATTTCCAAGCAGTAAGAATTTTCTCAGGGGCCCTAAGCACTCTTGTGTCCAAAGGTACTCAGTGCCAGAACCTTTCATAAAGGTTTCTCATGTGAGGTATTTGCTGTAAGAGCTGTCATAAAGATCATGGGAGAAATAACATAGTGGGCAGCAGCAGAGCTGGAGGACTCCCTTGAGACCTCCTTGTTAATGCTGATCTTTTTAAAAAGCCAAACAGTAAGTATAATTGAACAGAGCTTTTCTCGATGGTATTTGGCAAGTGATTTCCTGAGGTCTAGATACTGACCTGCAACAAGACACTTGATAATGCTTGGTTCAGACTGAGTGAGGTCTAGTTATGTGACATGGAATCTATAACTGTTTACTCCCATGTTTATGATGGTGTTAGCTCACCTTCATATCAGTTTCCTTCTCTATATTAAGTCTTAGAGAACTTTATGACTGGGAAAGTTAAGCCTGTTAAACCTAAGGTATTAATACTCAAACTTTTCAACTTTATCATTGGAAATTCAAAAGAGTTTTGCTATTTGTAAAGAGGGCACTACCTATATTGACCTTGTTTACTAAAAATAAACAAATGTTAACAACCTGGTATCATTTCCTCCTATGTTCAGATTGCCATTTACTTCTTAACTTAAATATCTTCTTTATTGTAATATCCCTTACCAAAACAATAGTATTAAAAATTGTTCCTCTTCTTTAATCTCATGACCCATAATCTTTGTTAAACCTTGCTTACCAGTGATTTTTCCTCAAGTTTTTATACTTTTTCTCATTGTCTGAGCTTCCCCTTATAAAAAAAATATTCAGGTCAATAAGTTCACATAACTGCATATTTTATGACATGCCAACACGTATCTGTGACAGTGCAATAGGTATTGCCTACAAACTAGACATTTGAACATGATTTTTTCATAATATTTTCACCAATACCCAATCTCTGCACAGGGAAGAATACTGAAAATTCCATGGTAAAGATAATGGTTAGTGGTGTCAATTTTTAATGACCAAGTTTCTCTGATACCAATATTCTGACCAGCATTTATAATAATATAAACTTCCTGACAGCATAGAAAACAATAGATTCCTTAAACCTTTATACTATTTTTCAACCTTAAACTTAAAAAGAAATCCTACCTTCTCCCACAGAAAGTGATCCTTTGAGATATCTTGGCATGTAGTCAAATCTGGCTCATATATATTAAATAGGTTTTACCATGAGACACCTCATACAATAGTGATAAATTTGATAGAATTCCTCTCATTCACCTTAGACATGTATGACTGATAACCAGTGGAGATCAAAAGGCTTCTTAAGGTGACGTTCCTTAGACCTGACTTAAATATTTACTCTGGGATGATATGAATAATGTCCTGGTCTCTAAAGGGAGTCTGGACAACTATCCCTGATGTATAATAAAGACATTAAATGAATCTCATTCAGAATTATTGAGTATGACATGTTGAACTCACTGTTAAGAAATACATGCAGATATGATAGCTCTTTAAGGCAAAGGCTCTTAGGAATTCACATCCAATTTTCTTTCTCAATAATTTTTTTGATGTCAACATCCTAATAAAGCTATGTAAATTTATCATCATTTAGCTTTAACAGCCATCTATCCCAGCACTTCAACAGACATGGAAATTCATGTCTGCAGCTTTCTACTATTTTTTTTTTTTTTTTGGCTGTAACAGAAAAACATTAGGCGGAAAGTCTTAGATATAGTTTAAAGTTTACTGATGAGTACAATTAGAGAGTTTCTCCTGCTTAACAAGGTTGTCCTCATATAGCCATCAGTAGCCATTCACAAAAGGAGGGGAAAAGAGAAGACATATCAATAAAAAGAACTTTGAGTTTGGGGTGTTGGTCTTTTATTTTCTTTTACTCTTAAGCCAGCAGGCCCAACAATCACTTAGTTGACTCAAAACTGGTTTGTTTTTTGTCATACTCTATTGAATCCAGGTTCTCTCAGAAATATGGAATTGGTTGATTATTTCAAAGCATGGTATATATAGGAAATAATATTGTACACATAAAATTAAAAACCTACATTCTTTTTATAGTATATGTATATTTAAACTTAATACTTTTCCTAGTTGTACAGGCCAAACTTTCCTTGGATATTTGGCATTTTTTTTTGTTTTTCTCATCACCCAGAAGAATATCCCTTTTTAAAACAAATTGCTTGCCAGTGGCTTTTTACATTTTCCACATAATTTCTTTACCACCTTAGCTGTAATCATTAGCAAGTAAATTATGTTATCACAAAATTTGTTTAGAATAAAACTCCAAATTGTACCTGCCAACTTTATATGCACAAACAAAATTGGTATGGAAAGAGGAGCTGTGCGGGTGAATCATGACTCATTCTTTTCCCTTTGTGATATGATCTTGGCTTTACTCTTTAGTTCCCATAGCAGAGTAATGAAAAAGCCAACTTCACAAGATACTAAGTGGAAAACAAAGTAGTTTAACAAATCTATGTTCAAACTGTTTGCCATTAGCTCCTTCAATTGCATTTTCTAACATTTTAAGAAAGATCCTTGCAGAGTGCCTAAAAAATATGTTAATACCAAGCATTAGCTAAGTGTGGAATATGCACATATTTATGAGTTACCACTGTTAATACACCCTGTGTTATCCACAAAACACACAGAATTGTAGGCAAGAGACATTAACAGATTGAATTTAATTCCATATTCCTATAATTTCCACTCTGGATTCTCACTCTTTCTGGAACAGAGTGGGATATCTTAGTTACGATTGTACAATACCGTAACCTGGTATATCCAGAGTTTTATATTGGAGTACTGAATTTCAAGGCAAGGAACTACATCTATTAAATGAGTCTGCAGAAATGTTTCACACCATAAACATCAGCATTAAATTCATAACAGAATTCAGACACATCTAACTGCCATTGCTCATTCAAATACTCATTCAGCTGCCTCCTAGCACCTCATGCTGCGAGTAGACACTTCAAGCAGAGAACAGAATTCCTGTATATATGCATACATTTAGTTTCAACCACCTACTTTCCCAGATTCCAACTATTCAAGGTAGAGAAACCTCTTGACTTAAAAGGAATTTCTTTGTATTTACTACCTCTCAATGGATTTTCCTTCCAAGAACTTCCCCAAATCCAGTAATAATAAAAGTAAATTGGAGAAATTGAGTATTATCCCTTTTGCTACTCTGTGGATAACAATATTTATTAATTTTAGACATAATTTTACAGCCAGAGAAGTCAGAAACATCCTTAGTAATCACTGTAAACTGGTGGCATAATTTTTTCTTTTGGCTAATTTCAGCATAAAGGGACTTGAAACAGTCAAGTTGGAAATATATTAACAAATGAGACTGATAAGGATGAAGATAAAAAATTTCATCTGTCAGGTTTGCAAGTCCTTATTTTAAAAAGATCATTAGGATCTTATATTTCACAGATTTCATTAAAATAAACACAAAATTATGTTTCTCACCTAGGAATTTGGATTTCACTGAAGTATAGAGGACTCAATAGATTTCCTTAATGGGGTCTTAATGATTCATTGTGGTCTGAGATTACAAAATTCTACTAATTTCAGCAAAATTAGGACAGTGATCACACTGAAAGGGTAACTAATCTGAACTAGTATGATTGACCAATCTTCCTAGTCTCCTTCTGCAGCCAATGGAAAAACAGGTTCCTCCAGAAGGCAACACAGAGCAGGAGTTTATCTGTAGTGTTCCAAATCAGCCTGCAGAGGAGACGATTTCTGAATATTGGAAAACTTGTGTCCTGGTTTCAGCTGGGATAAAGTGACTTCCTAGTAGCTGGTACAGTGCTGTGTTTTGAGTTCAGCAGGAGAAGAATGTTAATACTCTGATGTTTTCAGTTGTTGCTAATTAGTGTTTCGTCTAAAGTCAAGGATTTTTCAGCTTCTCATGCCCAGTCAGCAAGAAAGGTGGAGGGGCACAAGAAGTTGGCACAGGACACAGCCAGGGCAGCCAACTCAAAGTGGCCGATGGGGTATTCCATACCATGGGACATCTTATCCAGTATATAAAATGGGGGAGTGGGGGGTGGGGATCGCCGCTCAGGGACTAACTGGGTGTCAATTGGCAGGTGGTGAGCAATTACTCTGTGCACCATTTGTACATTCCTATCCTTTTACTATTACTGTTTTTATTTTATTAGTGTTGTTATCATTATAATTACTTTCTTCTTTTCCGCTCTATTAAACCGTTCTTATCTCAACCCATGAATTTTACTTCTTTTCCTGATTTTCTTCCCCATCCCACTGGGTGGGGTGGGGCAGTGAGTGAGTGGCTGCATGGTGCTTAGTTGCTGGCTGGGGTTAAAGCACAACAACTTGGAAAAGAACATCATAACATAGACACCTAAATTAGCTGGCACATTTTCAGAAGCCTGATATAACCTGATATGTTGCCTGAATGCATTTTAAAAACAGGTAATCTTTGGAAGTGGGACAGCAAGGGAAAATATGTGATCACCAGTTCTATGTGGTCAACCTAACAACTTTACATTAAAAAAATAAGATGCATAATGAAATAGTGACATAGATGACAGGGAAAGCAGGTAGTCTTCTTTGTTCTAGGAGATTTGTATATGTACACCCATGTCTACGTATGGGGAGGGGAACAGAAAATAAACACAGAAGGATTATTTGTAGCAGTGAATTGGGTCTGGCTGAGATGGAATTAATTCTCCCCATAGCAGCCCTCATAGTGCTGTGTTCTGCATTGGTAGCTGGAA
>JANZLQ010000005.1:19025513-19038446 GCA_026212715.1 Elanus axillaris | reverse complement strand
ATTTAGGCTTATATATCTAAGCCACATGCAGATTCCTCTCCCCAGATGATCAGATAAGTAGATTTGAGTAGATGTCTGATCTGCAGGATAGTCAGTTATGCTGAGCTGGACTTTAAACCAAAGGAAAGACTTGAAAAGCATTGTACATTTCTCTTTTCTTCTGCCCCCTGTCCTGTCTTGTTGATTGCAAGGATGGAAATCTTGGCTAATGATAATACTTTTGAAAATCCTACACAGAGTTTACATGTCTAGAAAGATATTCAAGCTAAGTAGCCAGCTAATTCAGTTTTCTGTCATTTGCATAATACCTGCAAACATGAAAGGTCAAGTCTAATTAATTTTCAGATGTGTCAACCACTCAGTCTAAGTTGTCTTAATATGGCACGTTACAGAATTAATAAATGTTTGTAAAACTCGTAACAGTCTTTGTATGATCTACAGAAGCATCACAGGTCGCCATTATATTCAGTATACTTCCTCTTCCAAATCACTGTAATCTGCCACGTACTTCATGTCAAAAATCACAACAGGAAAAAAGACACTTTGAATCTCTTCTTATTACTTGTGTATCCTTCACCTTTGACTTCAACCAATCATTTCCTACCTTTGTGAAATTTCAGTTTAGCAGTACTTGGTGTTTCTTAGTCAACTGTGAAAGATAAAGATTAAAAAATTCTCCATGCTTTCATACAGCTTAACTGCATGCAAAAGCTTATGTTCACAGCAATTTTGACAAGGAAAAGTACAAACCAAACCAAACCAAAACCCAACTGTCCAAAAATCAGTGAGCAAGAAGAGTACAGGATAAATATATAGCTTTTCTTTATTTCTCGTATGTGAATTCTTTCAGTTGTACCTCACCTTCTTGTAACCATATATTTTTGGTCTCAGTGAAACAAGTCACATTTTTTACAGCTTGATTTATTCATGCACCATGTTAAAGTTTTATAAAGCATTTTGTACATTTCATCTTTCATCATTTTAATACGAAACAGCAATAATGCAAACAAATAGGAACTTTTTCTTCTGAGTTCATGCAAGCATGCCTGTCTTTAAACCAAAAGAAAGATGTCATTACAGACCAGTGATATTTCCAGAGAGGATGCATTAGCATTAAAAATAAATGTTATGCATTCAGATAAAAGCAGAGACAAGTCTATGCAATAAATCACAGTTTTAGATTCATGTTATTCAGTAATGTGTAAGAAAATGGTTACAAAAAAGCTTTTACCATATATATATTTATGAGTACACAATGTAGTTATTACTTTTAGAAAAAAAGATTCTGATGCTCTTTAGCAAACCTGGATGCAATTAATTTCAAGGGATGTGGTTCTTTCACTAATGAGAAAGGTAGCTAATGTGCCACCAGTTAATTTACTAAATAAAGCCCATGTGAAGAACAGCTTAGTAGTATATGTTCTGTTCCAGGAAACTCTTCATTAAGATGTATTTAGATACAAAATTTTGTGCCAATGCAGGTTTTTTTATAATAGGTCTTTTTGTTCAACTGTAAGACATGACTTTGAACATATTTGCTATAACAACAGACAGATGAGAAAAAAAAATATTAAAAAAAACTCCACCACTGTTGTATCTGTGGCCAGAACTGAAACCCAGTAAATATGATTTTTGCCATTCCTAGTAAAGAGCCACGGGGTCTGCCCTGAGCTGAGAGCGCAGGTCTCAGGGCTGGCCCCTGGGCTCACCATGGCCAGAGCTGGGCTGGGCTGGTTTCAGCTCCTGCCTTGGGGCCAAGTGCCTGTTGGCCCCCCTGACTGAGCCTGAGCTCTGCCAGTGCCTCCCTGGGAAGGGTCCAGCAAACCCAGGGGGTTGCTGTGTCTGAGCATGGGGAAACTGTGGGAGTTGTGCTCATCCCTCAGTTGGGAAAGGCCAGAAGGCAGAAGCCTGAAGTAAGGAAACTTTTAAAAATAAATCCAAGTGTGTCAAACCGCGGAAGAAGGGCCCACCCCACTCCACACACAAACAACCTGTGTACTTTATAAATAACCTATTCCTCCTGGTGAAGACTTTCTGATGTTCCAAACTCATTAAAACCTTTCTACCCTGCAGCTCATGAGGCATACTGAAGTGCTGACCACAGACCCCAAAGGGACATTGGAAGGGTGAGAATACGATCAGGTAAAAGGGGCAGATCCCAGCCAGTTCATATACAATGATTTTAAGAGTATTATTATGGACCTCTCAGTATTGGTTATTTATTTAGACTCTTGGACTGTGAAATAGTTAATTTGACTAACAATAACTTGATAACTGTATATATTATGTTCCCTTTTGCTTACAACAAGATCTTGAGTATGATAGAGCATAGTGACAAGGCAATAAACTGCTAAAGAACAAAGTTATTTGGTTCTCTGTTTTCCCATTTCAATGAAAAAAAATTCTGCAGTCATCACATGAGAGTAAAAATCTTGGAAGGGAAAGATTAATTAAAGTCATAGTTAGGTAATAGCCCCTCTCTTTTCCTCAACTCTGCTCTCATACACTCTCTGTGCCTGAGGATTTAGAGCATTTCTTTTTTTTTTTAATTTTTTTTTCCAAGAAGGGCTGTCTTTCCAACACATGTTGACCACTGAAATGCAAGGTTAGGAGGGCAGGTAGTTAAGACCTGCAGGGCAGCAGAATATGCATGAGGCATCACAGAAGCAGATGTGTACTGTGAACAAACTTGGTTGTCTTTGTTTATCCTTTAATCCAGGGTAGAGGGATCTCCCCATCATTTCCCTTAATAGCTTTGCAGGGATTTCTTTCACATGGAGTGAAAATGTGAGTTTTACACAGTTCTGTGCAACATGTTATGATTTGCACCCACAGCATTTGGGGTTGTGCTTTTATATATCACAAACAGATGGGTTTTTCTAGGTCAGTGTTTAGTTGAAAAAACTTTAAGGAGTAACCAGGGGTTCAGGGACTGTAGGTGCTCTTCTGCAATATTTTACTAAATGGCACAGCCAGGCTCCAGTGATATGCTTACAGCTGAAGTAGAACAAATATTGGTAGAAATTTTCAATCTTAAAAATTATGTGTAGCATTGGTGAGTGAGCTAAACAAATAATAGGTGAACTAATGATGTTAATGAGTATTACTTAAAAGGGAGAAGTGTTATCCCTCATTTCTTTCCTGAACTATACAAGATTGCTGTACACAGAAAACAGATCAACACTTTGGAAGTAAGCTGCATTCCAGCGGTGAACTAAATGACATCCCTCCTCTTATTGCACAAGCCATTCTGAAAATTTCCATGTTTTTCATGTTGAGGTTGGTTTACAAATTACTGTGAGCTTTACAGGCAAAAAATAATTTAACAGAAAACTAAATTATGAACATATTTTTAAACATTAAAAATACCTTAATTTACATTATGGACATGCTACATAAACAAAACAAAGACATGGAAGATAAATAATTAGCACATTTTGATACTCTTATTCAACTGAGTGTTCCTCATTTCCCTTGTTGTGATAACCTTTTTATATCACCTGCCAAGAGAAAAAAGACCTTCTGTTTGTGAAGAGATCGGTTGATATCTCAGTTTTGCTGGTATGCAAAACAATAATTACACAGACATCAGTAAAGTAATTAAAAAATATACCAATGTAGTTGAATCAGAATTAAAAGATCCCTAAATTCCAGATCTGGCAACATACTCACATAGTCAGTTTAATCCCAAGCGATATCCTTTTACATTTATACATCTGCCTGTATAATGCACTGAGATATTAGAAGACATTGTGTGTTTTTATTTAGCCTGTATGAAATTTGTTTCTGAATACATACATTTGCTGATGACATAACAGTGGACATTGAAGAATTATAAATAGTGAATTTCAGTGTTACTATGTATTTCTGTTTAGGTAATCACAAACAAATTCAATGTAATAACATTAAAAGTTATTGTTTGTAATAGTGTGATATATTAGCAAGAATTTCTAGCTGAATATCTTGCGGTATCCAAATATTTTAATGAATTGTGGATCACAAAGTCAAGGAATAACTAGCACACAAAGTTAACAGCAACAATTCCTGAATAGACCTAAATTACTTAACATTTTAAGTAAAACAGTCTCAATAGTTAAAACTATTCCCATTCAAAGAGAAGATCTTGTTGTTTTCTTCTTATGAAGACACAGAAACATAATCATAACCATTCTACACCAGGATACCTGTATTTCTATCCTACCAGCATAAGTTCCATATCATCAGAAAGTGATTCTAGCTACATTGTTAGAAACTAGAAAAGACACTTCGTCAATTCACAGAAATTCAAAAAGAACATGGAGATCATGGAAATAGTGTGCAGAATGCGTCTGACAAATACTATGGACAGTAATGTGTTTAGAGGTAATCTAATTTTAATAAATAAACAAGCAAACAAACAAATACTACAGTTGAAAATATATGAAATCAAAGATATCTGTGAACTGTTGTTGCAATCAAGTCTGAGATAAATTATGAAGTTGACAGGAATATCTCAGTCCTTGATACATGGAGAGTTGAACCTTTAGCATGGTAAGCGTAAGTACAATAATATAGGCAATGGAGAACATTGTATCTGAAGATATGATATCACATATGTAGTTTGATAACTACAGTGATGGCAGTTTAGAGTGTGGAGAAAGTTAAATTTGGAAAGCAGTGTTCACAGACAGCTTATTATAGAGCTCTAGGGTAGAATAAAAGAGATCAGAAAATGTTGAGGCAGCTAAGGGAATCTTGTAAATAGTTATAATATTGCTAAGAAGAGATTTCAATTTCCTGGATATTGATCAGAATACAAATTTCAAAACAGACAAGGGAAGAGTGCCAGGTATTGCCTGATAATTTACATAGCAAGACCCAAGATCATAGGCTGTTTTGAACTGTATCTTAGGAAATAAGCCATATACATGGTAGTCTGAATGTGTTGAAAAAAATAAATATTGACCTTTGCTCCTGCAATAGAGAAGAGCATGAGATTATTTCATTTCTGTTTTCTGCCTTTATTTATGTTTCCACCTCTGAATTGTGGGCAGCTGTTCAACACATTTTCTCATTCCAGATAAGAAAATAAGAAAAGGAATAAAACATGCAAAATGTGAAAGGAATATTGGATATTCTGAACAAAGCTCTTTGTTCCTCCCCTCCTCACAAAGAAACCTTTCTTCAGTCCCAGATCAATGTATTCTTAGCTGGTGTAAAAACCTAATTAGAAGTAGGTTGTTGCCTCTGTGTGCACTGTTACCCTTTATCCAATACCTGCTTTTTGATCAGGAATTATTAAATTCTTACAATTTTTATACAGCCTGGGTACAGCTGTTCTCAAGCTTTCAGACCAGGCTCTGCTCTTTTAATCTGTGGTAGTTTGGATGACTCTCTTCCTTTGCCTTTACACTCTTGCAGGTCTCAGAAACCCCTGCATTCGGGGACCCACAGAAATCTTCACCACTTTTGGGCTCCATGTAGAAGTTCCCGGGGACCTGGCTCAAGGTTAGCATAGCAGCCTTATGTTAACTAGGCAAACCCTGTTGTTTTTGAAGAAGATACAGACTTGTCTTTGAGGAAAAGCAGCAGTTACATCTAGTGAGTCAGTGGCCACCACAGGTAAATTGAGATCCAGATCAAGCCTTTGACCTTAATTTTCTCTTTTCCTTCCATCTTCATTAGCACAGAATGAACGTGTTAACTGGAACAGATGTGGGGCATGGAGAAATGGGGTGGTGAGGACTGAGAGGCTACCTTTTGGAACTTCTCCCCTTTGTACCAAACACCTTTGGTATGCTGTATGTAGGGGCTTGCAGCTTGAGAACAAATAATACAGCCACAGCGCAATGCTCTGTTGTAAAACAAAAGATGAAGCAATAATCACTGAGCATTACTTTACCTTAAAGTCCCATCTCCATAGTTCCCTTTGCATTCAGTAGAGAAAAAGAGGATTCTCTAAAAGACTACTTGGAGTGTGAGCCTGTAACAGCTGTCCTGAACAGTCTTTCTCCATTAATAGTCTTCCTAAGCCAAAGGTTTCTTGGTGAATATTCCATAGTGATCATAACAACAAGACTTAAATATACTTCTTGACATACCTACAGAAGGTTACTCCTATGTACTGTAAGATCTTCAGTTTTGGGGCTTAACACAACACTGAGCTTAACATATCACAAAGGACTTGCATAAACCTTTTTTTTTCTATGTGTTTTAAATGGAATGTGTGCATGAGAGATATGAACAGACATAATTCATTTACCTATTCTTTCTTTCCCACTGCCTGCAAAAATCCACCTCCTATCCTCTTATTTTTTGTAATTGCATCCTCTCTAAAGCCCCTTTTCAGGAACCATTCCCATTGGAATCTCCTGAGTGAAACAACAGCCACAGACAGAAGTAACAGTATATTCTTTAATTTAACTGGAATAATTCCATGTATTATTTAGCTGTTATATTAAGGTACTAGAGTTTTTTTAATGAGACTTGGTGAAAAAGCAGATGGACATTCAAGTCAGCATTTTAGAGAGATGCTCAGACAGAAGCTAGACTTCTGTTTGAGGGAAGGAAGGATTTGAGGATTAAAGAATTTAAAGATTAAAGGTAAAATTTCACAGGTTTTGAGAAAATATTTCTCTGTCCTGTTGTTTCTTCCTTCCTTTCATGAGCTTGATTATCTAAACCCAGCCTATTTGACCCAAAAGTTATTTAAAAGAAAAATAAATAAGAAAAAATGTTTCCCCATTGTGTTATGAATTATGAAAGAACCTGTAGCATAACGTTTACATATTACTTTGCATAGCATTTGATGCTGCAGTCAATGTGATGAACAATGTCCACTAAATCAGTGGGTATGCAGTGTTTTGCTATTTGTTATTCAATGGCCCTCCCTTTCTCAGCTAATTTTACAGCTCTATATTCAAAACCAGCTTTGAAGGGAGATTTCTTAACATTGCTATGGATTTTTCTTGGCCACTTATCAAGATAAATTCCCTTTGTTTTTCAGTGACTTTATTTCATTGCCGTCTTGTGAGAGGAACATGTATTGTTTCCATTTTACAGGTGCAGAATGGAGATATACGGACGTTAAGGCTGTCTGTATCCAATCACTATAGATACATTATTCAAAAACAGATCTGATTTTTTTCATTATATAGGACTGGTCTCTTTACAACTGTGAGGAGTTTGTACTTCTAGGGTTTTTTTATCTGTCCAAGCTTTTTCATGGTAACCTGACTAGGGAGGATATCCCCGATTTGACTGATATTTTGCAGTTGGATATATCTCCAAAGAACAATTATTAATATTCAGATCAAGTAATATTTTGTTCTTTAGCTTCAGTTCCGATAAGGTTTATAAATTTTAAATATAATTTCACTTTGAATCTTGGATCTAAAAAATGTCAAATTTTCAAAGTTATCCTTATGAAAAACATTTAAATTTCAAACAAAACTATAAACAAAATGCCTATAATACCTATATCAGACTATGTATAGACCCTGTTACACTCTCAGCCTCTAAATCACAAGATATTAGTTCCTTAAAGAAAAGCAATAAGACACTGAATTTTGTTAAAATAATAACACTTAGTGACTGAATATTTAAATACAATCTAGGCACGTGTCATAATTTAGAAAACAAATTACTTGCCATTTCAATGTTTTGCTTTACAAATTACCTGGCTCTAGAGCATTGAACCAATGGAAATCAAACCAAATGAAGCCTCTAGACAGAAGTCTGAATTTGGAAAAAGGACAAGGAATGCTAGGAAAGAATGTGAAGGACATTATTTTTAAAAGCCAAGAAAAAAAGTAATTCTATTTCTATGCAGATAATTATACAGTGTTTTTGTCAATAAAGCAAATGTAATTTCTAAAAAGCATTGGAGAAGACAGCTTTCAGCACTTCCTTTTACATACTCATCAGTGATATATTTGCTAAGGTAAATGGCATGCATGAGGATATATTTCTAATTACTGACATGCAAATGTTACTCTGTACTGTATGCCAAATGCTGTTATCAGTCTTTTATCTGGCTTTTTGCCAGTGCAAATTCTTACTTTCTAATAATGAATTCAGTCCACACCAACACTTAATGTATTTCAAATAGCCCGATTATAGTTGCATATGTTGTGGAGTAGCAAATAGAAATAACACAAGTGTGTTTTGTAATTTCTCTGGAATACACCGTGTAGCATGTAGATGTATTGAGCCTTGCATAACAGGCCCTCATTCTCAATGCAAATCCCACACTCTATGGAAATACATATAATGGTATCATGTGTGAAGCCCTAGAGGTTGCACTGATATGAATGCATAACCACAAATTAACAAAGCATGAGAACTTCAAGGAACTGGACAGATTCAGAGCAGTTAAAAAAAAACCCAAAAGGAGTCAAGCAGGGTTGAACCCAATGCTGGGTTCGACAAGGAGATGAAGAACATCTTAGTTCTAATTCTATTTATGTCTTACAGTAAACACTAATTAGATTTTAAAGAAAATTGAGACTAAAGCCTAGAACCTTGTTTATTTCTCAGCTACGGACTACAACAACCACAAAACTATCAAGTCAGAAGACTATATTTCTTCTTTAATCATTCCCTGGGCCTGTAAAGTCCTGTGCCAAGGAGTGAGTGAAGGACCTGCATGCACTAGCTTTGGTCTAAACAGTAGGGAACTTTCATAGAATATAGTTTATGTAAATCAGATCCCCTCACATGGTTGTGTGAATTTACTAACTACTGGGCTAAATGGAAAAATGTCTCCTGTAGCAGCATGTCAAAGGCAGACCTGTGATTCCTTCTTGCTAGAACAGCCATTGGCATTTATACTTAGCAGTGGGCTCTGGGTGTTCAGGTCTTACGCAGATTGCCACCACAAGTTTACACCATGCAGCAGGTGACAGAGCCCAGGACAGAGAATGAGAGTTAAACCAAATGTGAGGCATCTACTTCACCCCCTACAATAATCCTAAGAATATAACACTCATCTTTAATTTACTGTGTGCCTACAGCTCTGTCCCTGTCTAGTCTATGACTGAAATCAGCAATTCTCTACTCTGCTGATTTCAGTGAGAATAGAAGCAAGGGGTTTATAACCCAAGTCACAGGCCTTTTGAAGACTATCTCAGTTTCAACAATTTGGGTTCATTCCATTTAGAGCTTGAGTTTAATCAATCTGCATAAATCTGTCATTGAACAAGGTCCTGAAACACCTAAGTGGAAAACTTGTGTGAAATATCCAAAATGCTGCACCACTGAAATGAAGTTCATATTCTGTATATTATGTTTGGTAATAGGAGGCAATATTGTGAAAATACCTCTTAAAGATAGAAAAGCAATCAAAAAAAGACTGAAAGGAAAAAAGATAAAGAAAAAAAAAGAAGAAAAAAATAAAAAGCTTTGTATGTATTAATTTGAGATCTATGTATCAGGAATTATAGCTTTCATTAACTTTACCTGTAATATTTTCAGTGCCACCTTTGAGAACTTATGAAGGAGAAGATTTCATAAGAACCTAGGGCCAGATTCCAAATGGTTTTCTTTATAAAGTAATTTATAACTCTCCAAAGAGAATTAAAATGCTACCCAAATTTTAAAGGGGTTAATCAGAGGTTTCTGATTTGATATTATATTCCTTTAATATTACAGATATATGTAGTTGTATAGGACACAAAACAAAGATTAGAGCAGTATTCTTTCACTTTTCACCATTCAAGTGGCATTGTTAAAAAGATTATTTCAGAATTTTATTTGAGTTTCATACAAAATAATTTAATGAAACTAGATCCTTTCTATCTACTCAAGAGATGTTTTTTTTTCCACCAGAGGAAACAATTTTGTATTAGGGGACTGTCATCAGCAGTGTCCAGATTAAGAGGAAACAGTGTAAAAAGTTTTCTGCATTTCTCATTTAATCTCTTCCAGTTTTCTGTTGGTAATTTCAGTTTAAAGATACTTTGTGATACATCATGGGGCAAACAATCTCAGAGCTGAAAACCAGCAAGAGATATTAATGGGCCTGCTATTTAGTAACAGCAAGAATGTACTATTCTATAAATGGCTTTTTTTCCACCTTGTAAATTGAGCCCTCAATATGTCCTTGATAAATGAAAAATATCTCTAGCATGAGGAGACCAACAGGCAGCCCCTCAGATATTTTAAACGATAATTGCCACAGCAGGCCTTTTTGCAACAGAATGATGACCAAAATCTGAAAACAGTTTTATAAACCAAATTTTGTAAGGGTATTTGACAGCTTCTTTTTTTTTAATACTTCACAAGAATCATTTACCTTTATTAGATGGCTTCCTCCACGGGGGAAAAAGGGAAAGTCCAGCTCTAGGACTCCATCATTCTTGTTCTGAAGCCATTTTAGATTAATAGGACCCTGGTGATTTCAAATAATTTACCAGCCAGCCACTGGTAACTTCATAAGAATTTTTCCCTGAAGGACTGCAGGATGCTGAACTGCTGAGACTGAGCACTGGCACTACATTGCTAAGTGGATGAAAGTGGTAGAATTAGATGAGAGCATTTTCAACACCATTTGGTCCTTGCTGTTTTGCAACAAGAAACCCTGTTGCGCCCAGTGTGTGAGATCATGGAGAGAGAAGATACATATTTACATGAGTTACCTGCTTGTTCATGAGCCAGTGTGACTGCCTGCAATTAAATCTGAAGAAAAAGCACTCATCAACTACAACTTTTTAGGCATGTAAAAGCTTGCAGAAGTAGTGAAAAGGCAAGGTGGATTTTAACTTTCTGACTTTCATGGCAGGGAAGACTGGAAAAAAAAAAAAAAGAATGAGAAACTGTTATAATCAATGTGCATCCATAGGTCTATGAATATAATAATTCAGAAGGAAATTGGATATATTTAGTATGAAGTAGCGGGCATTTCAAGGAGAATCATCTGTTACCCTTGGGATTAATTCTTTTTTAAAATGCTGTTCATTGTTTGAATTGCAACAAGAAAAAATTTTAGATGTATCATCAATTTAATATGCAGTCTTCTATCAGAAAGCAATCGAGGAACATTTGTAATGAGGGAAATCCTCTTGGATTTTAAGGTGCCCTTCCCATCCCCTTTCAGGTTAGCTCAAAGGCTGCTGTTATTTTTATGTCTTAGCCAAAGCAGACATACACCTCTTTATTTGAGGTCAGAATGCAATGTCAGCATGCTGTCATATACAGTAAGAAGGAATCATTGAGTGTTCATGTATTTCATAAAATATAATCCCAAACCAAATAAAACAGCATAGTGTTTTTAAACCTGTTTAATTTATAAAATGTCACCTTTGGCACTTGATATCAAAATTGTCTATTGGAATCCTTACCATTCTAATACAGAGCTATTATCTTCAATAGCATATTGACTGCTGAAGAAGTCACGGTAGACATGTTTTTAAATGTTCATAAATTCTAGAAAACCCTGACTATTTGCAAATGTTATAAATAATATTGGAAAAAAAATCTTCAAGGAAGTTTCCTATTCCTTCTCTGTCAAAAGTACAAAGTAGATGAGTCTTCCATCCCTTATAAGCTTTAATAATATGTACAAAAAGACAAAAGAAGTCTGTTCTTTAAGCAACAGTGGCAAATTATTGAGTGTGGCTTTATTCTATTTCCTGTGAGCTATATCACTGATCTCAGTCATTAGGAGCTAGGCTTGTAAATGTCAATTACATTATTACTGTGAAGTAAATACCCATAAGTCAAGGTTTTTAAATGTGACTTCCTTAAATTAGGATCCTCTGTCTTTATTTGGGGTCTATGAAATTTCAAAACTCTTACTGAAGTCACAATGGCTATATTATATCACCACTGCAGTCCTACATCATCTTTCTCATTAATGTTTCCCATTACTTGATACCACTAGAAATGATCCACACTGCTGTTTGATTGGGATTTTTACTCAGCAACTGTGTTGCAAATTCTAGAGCATGTGACCTTTTATTTTTTAATCTTATTTCTGTGCCAGGTTAATGTTGGAAGTCCCTAAAGGAGGACAAAGAAGAACTTGCATGGAACACATGATGTATGTACATGCAGGTTAGAAATGGAAACAAGTTCACATGAGTTTATTGACCAGAAGTCTCTGCCACCCTGATTTATAGCTTCAGAATTGAACTCTATAGATCATCTCAATTTCTGGAGCTGTGCAGTTCAAACTTTTGCAGGTCTCTTGTGGAAAGAATGACATAACCCTTTAGGTCTATGTGGCTGAGACACTGACATGTTTCTCATTAAGACAAATGACCTTGCGATACACATGAAAATGAGATAATGCTCATCTCAAGAGGTTATCCCAATGCCTACAATGTGAAACAGAATTTTAAACACATTTGTTCCAATAAAACATAACAACAAATTTATCAGTGGACATACTTTAATCAATTCACATCATATGCAAAACAATTCTATTAAAAACAATGCTAAAGGTCAAAGTGACAGAAGGAGCCTTCTCATTCAGGCTAGACGAAAAAACAGTCATGACATTGCTTTTCAAAAGCCTTATCACTACTCCAGTGTCATAAGCTCATCTAGGACTGGAAACAATGTGAGTGTATACTGGAGCTGGCCTTGGTAAGCTGCCATAAGTGAAATATTCAGGATTTCCTAAATTATTCCAAAGGCTCTCCAGGCTGCAAGAAACCAAAAATTGGGAAAGTGTACCATAGGTGTCCTGGTTTCAGCTGGGATAGAGTTGTGTCTTCCTAGTAGCTGGTACAGTACTATGTTTGAGTTCAGTATGAGAAGAGTGTTGATAACACTCTGATGTTTTTAGTTGTTGCTAAGTAATGTTTAGTCTAAAGTCAAGAATTTTTCAGCTTCTCATGCCCAGCCAGCAAGAAGGCTGGAGGGGCACAAGAATTTGGGAGGGAACACAGCCAGGGCACCTGACCCAAACTGGCCAACGAGGTATTCCATACCATGGGATGTCACATTCAG
>JANZLQ010000005.1:18975343-18995829 GCA_026212715.1 Elanus axillaris | reverse complement strand
CTGTACTATTAAACTGTTCTTATCTCAACCCACGAGTTTTTACTTTTTTTTTCCCGATTTTCTCCCCCATCCCACTTTGGGGGGGGGAAGGGGTGAGCGGCTGCGTGGTGTTAGTTGCTCGCCGGCCCTAAACCACGACAATACAAAAAAATTTACATAATGAAGATGCTATAAAACACATACTGCCAAATTCAAACCCAGAACTGTACTTTCTCTAATTAGATGTTAACAACCTGTGAAGTTAATCACTGTATTCTTTGCCCGATTGAAAAGGTGCAGAAATTGTAATAATTCTGGCATACAATATGAGCTATATGCCCTTCCATGTTTTACTTCTTGTAATATAGTGCAGATTTCACAACTTATTAGAAGAAACTAAACAAGGACACAAGGCTTTAAAATAATCCAGTGAAACTGGTTGTGGATACTCCTTTCTAAAACTAGAGGTGAGAAGTTGCAGATTTGTAAATCATGTACTATAATGATATCTAGACAATTTATTTGTGGGGCTTTGGTTGTGTTTTGGTTTTGGGGAGTTTTTTCATTGTTGTTTTTACAATTGCCTTGCAATGTAAGACTATCCACCAAGCTAGGAATACTTAATCTATAAATTGTTCATTTGCTAGAATGACAAGAAAGAGCCTTGTGGGATTCCACTTTGCGTTGAGGTAAGTCATGTCTTGGGCTCAACAACTACATTGACCAACTCTTCACTAATATAAAGGGAGCCTGAAATGGCTTTCTCAGCTACTGAAGCCTATGCCATAAGACGTGCATATCCTGCCATGTTACTTTCATATTATTATCACATCTTTTTTTTACCACTGTTTTACTATTTACACATTGGCTGTTAGTCAGGTAGCCTAGATTCATGACTGACTCAAAATGCTGTTGTGTTACAGTGCAGCTCCTCTATGAGGCTAATACAGAATAAGCATTTTAATAATGTCATTACAATGTCTCAGAAGCATAGAGCCTCTCTTCCTTCTATTAATTAGCTGTAAACTGATAAATATTTCCTTAAATTACCTAAATATGTACACAGGGCAAACATATTTGCCTAAAAAAAAAGATTAAAGATTGTTAAGAAGTGGTTTCTTACATGCACATATATACATGTATATAATGTATGTATGGAATTCAAAAGAAAACCTTTTAATACGTATAGGATGTTCATGTAGGTGGGATATTACATTTAATTATATATGAAACAAAGTGTCAAAGGTAAGGGAAATTTGTCTCCAACTTTGCTTTCCAAAAGTCATATAGCTTCTTTAAGTGGTAGGTTTTATTTAGGAGGATCATATTTTTTGTGGTATAGCAGAGAAAATGAAAATACCTTTTAGCAGGATTTATTGAACAGAGTTCAACAAGGGTCATCCAATCAGTGTCTGAAAGATCTCTTCATCTACTTGAATTTATCAAGGAGTTCATCTCAGTTGCTCCTACATATAATACATTATTTAGTGGGAACACTGTGTACAGAATTACCTAACTATTTTCTATTTTACTCTAATGCTTTTGAAAGAAGTTATTATTTTCTGAGGAGAGGAAGAAGCATATATTAATTTTCCTATAATTGCCATCACCAGTTCTTTAGACTCACAAATGACCCTTTTTCCTCTTTGATCAAAAGAATTTGAAATGCTCTGAAACTTTGAATTAAAGTTCTCTTCAGTTCATAGCGTGTATTTTTTTGAGTAACTTCATCCACTAATGTATTTTAAGGAAGAATCCAGTGATAATTTCTTGGGGATGAGATCTGTTGGTTTGATTGTTTGATTTTGGGTTTGGGGATACAACAGTGGCCCAATCATTTTTATTTTTATATGATAACCATTTTACATAATTTAGGAACAAAAAAATTAAGGACAAAGCTTGTTCTTTTTAATTGCAAAAAATAAGTCCCTGGGCATGCAGCTTAATCAAATACTCTTTGGTGCAAATTGTTCATATGCAGCTATGTACAATATCAGACAAGCTATATATCAGTTCAGTAGAAGGAACTAGTACTATATAGTCTATCAATATTTTTCAAATTTTTCCAGTCTCTTCCCCAGATTTTTATGGTTTTGATCCCTCTGGCTTACAGATATACATGGTAGTTGAATTTATATACATTTTGCAAAATGTTCCCTCATGTTTCTTCAATGAGACTTTAAGATTTGTATGTTTAAACCTGTCCTCTGTATTCTCTTTATTCTACTCATTTTGTCACCTTGGTATCTTAGAAATATACTGGAGAAATCTGGGTCTGTCTTTAACCTTCAATGTCAGCCATCCTGAAGCACTCTCCTTTAAACAGGTAAACACAGAGACTTTCTAAAAACTTTCAGTTTCCCTTGCTTGGGAAATAAAGACGTGATAGTGATGGAGATTTTCTTAAACAAAGCCTTTTCTTACACAGTGTCTCTGTGGTAGAGGCATTTGAAAACCCAGAAAAACATATTAGCTCTTTCCCTAATAGATAGTTTCCCTAAATTACTGCAGGACTAGACTGTTTCCACCTCAGGTAGACTTTCCTTGTGCCTTCTGAGCAGAGTTCTCTGTCAGCTGAGGAACCATGGAGGGGGACGAGGCAAGGACACTGCTTCTTCAAGGCTTGTCTCTCAGTATGGAGGCCTGCCTATGTTGAATATGAACAAAAGGCTACGTCGTTACTCTGCCTCCCTCTTTATGGATAATCTGGCGATGTGCATTTTTCTGCAGCATGTAAAGTCTCTTAGAGTCTAAAGACTTCCCTTGAGTACAATTTGAGGATGAGTGGAAGGAAAGCTTCTTGTGTTTCCTATGTTCTCCTCCCCACTTCCACACACTGTACAAAGGTTCAGCTTGCCCTTAACCTGGTAGTTATAGGGTACTTTTTCCTATGTCCTTTAGACAAGCTCTTTAGCTAGTTTAGAGCCATAGTGAGCAGTTTATGCAACTTTTTGGTGAAGTAAATAATAAGCAAACTCTTAAAAGACAAAAAATTGTCTCCAACATAAAAAAGAAATATAATTTTATTCAAACTGGGACTTGGACTACCTTGCTCAATGTATTTGCTGTGATGGGTGGATGTTGACTTTGCTGAAGAGTGGCTTCTTTCACACAATTGAGGAGTATTTTGGCAGCTCTATGATCTGGATATTGCCTGCTCCAATCTGTCTGCCAGATCACACTACAAAATTTGAAACAGAAACCAAAATTAGTATCACAGAAGATGTCAGTGTTATAAAAGGATGTTATGCATTCTCATATTCCAGCCTGCCTGGGAAGCTGAAATTACATGAGGATACATATATTTTTGCTGTGCCCAAGGTTTTAAGGTACTCTTCCATATAAATAGAGTCTACAATGGGAGATGGGACTTGTCCTGTATGAAGTCTTGACCAGTACCTAGGCACAAATCATCAGGATGTTAAAGTTTTTTTAATAAAAAATGCATTTTAAAAGTATATATATGTTAAAATTACCCACTGCTGCATAAAACAAGTTAAAAACACACAGCATGCAGATGTTTATCCTTTAGGGCATAAGTCAAACCCTAAACTGCCTGAAGTCAGGAATATATTTTCCCTCTGGGCAGTTGTGCATTACATAATGTTTTGGACTTTTCTCAAAAGCATTTACTTATTTTTCAGAAGAGCAGACTGGACCAACTGAACAATTGGTTTTAGCCAAAGCAGCACTTCTACAGTTTCTTCAGCACTAGTAATTTTTGCCTTACATCAGAGGTATAACTTTCTCAAACAAGCAGCAAAATAAGAGCAGAAATACACCCTGGCATTTGCCTGCATAGCAGATTGCAGTGACCTATGTTTGTCTTCTGCAACCAATTCTCAGTAGCCTCTGTAATGATCAAATTGATGGTTTAAAGGTATGGATCACTGGAAGTAACAAAATATGATGTTTACCCTGTATTTCAACTTTAAAATGGTTGAGAATTTGAGGCATGTAGCCACCAAAAATACATCACAATAATTTTCTGAATTTAATGACTTGTGGTTATATAATCCCTCAAATATGCCAGTAGTAATCTTTTTAAAGATGATTGATTTTGATCCATGGCTTTCTCTATGGTTTCTTCTGTATAAAACAGCACTTTAAAATGTTCTTCAACTTGATCTTTATGGTATACATTTTATTTACATTTCCAACAGCCATTTCTTTTAAAATGGCAGGTACTTATTTACTATCTTACAGGTTTGCTTCTTGGGCACAAGTGACACTACTGCGGTATGTTACTGCAGTGTCATCTCTTACATTTAGTGCAATTCCTGACTAAGCTAAGCTACATAGCCACAAGAGAAAGAGCTGGCCTAACAAATATTAAAGCAGCTGTGTAGCTGGAATAACGTATTTTGCTTTCACTTTACTACTACACATCTCATGTACTGCTTTTCCTCTTAAAATAATCCCCACAAGTACTCCCACAAAAGCATTTGGCACAGGGTCATTTTTTAATAGAAAGTTAGGATGACTGTGCAGACTGCACCAAATCTCAATTCATGTATTCGGAAACACACAGGCACTTAAGACTCTCAAGAATTGTGGATTTTGGCAAACTGTAACCCAGATTTGGTCTGTAAGTGAATTCTGCCCTAACACATCTCAGACATCTTAGATTCTCGTGGGAGATCCTTCATTTTGTACTAGTCATCCCACCTCTTGATGAACAGCTGCAATACAAAACTGCAGTTCCTAACTGTGAAGAGACACATAAATACCAGCCATGCCTGACAGATCTGCAGCTAGCACCAGTCTCTCTGTGGAACAGTTTTTAGTATGAGTACTTACTTAGCAGTCTTTTGCAGAAACAAATTAATTTATCCAGTTGTAATACAAAAGAGGAAGGTCCAGAAGGAGAAAACATAGGCCAGACTCTCCCACCCTATAGAAACAGAACCATTCTTTCATGATAAGTCTAGGTTTTCACTGTGTCCCCGGAGTTTTATTTATTCTTATTCTGAACAGAGGGGTTGAACTCCAATGTGACTGGGTACTGTGTACTGTGGCTCCTGAAAGAGTGCTCTGTGAGGAAGATACATGAACAGCTAGGAAATAACACATTTGGATATGGTACCTGAGAGTAAGAAGCACTGCTCACCAGTTTTGCAGGGCTGACAAAAATTGTTCTTTCTGTGATGTTGTGCACATACAATTATAGAGAAACATAACCCTGTTATCAGAGAGTTAAATGCAACTTGAGACAAAGAGACATTACCCCAAGAATGGACACTATTATTTAATTGTGAGAGCAGAAGAGTAATGGACCACTAAAACAAAAACTGAAGGAATACAGCATCCATGCAAAATGTTTGGCTTATGCCAAATACAACTGATGTAGCATAGTGATTATCTGTAAGAGAGCATAGAAGGTTAGGATGCATACAATATTCAGGAATATTTTTTTTCCTAGTTCTTAGTAAACATCATTTTTGCATTTCTGAGCAATTATGAGCAATCAAACTCCTCATTTTTAGCTGCATTAATTTTTTAAGTCCTTGTCTGTCTTTTGTATAAAACTTACTTTATGGCATACTGAAGTTTTCCACTTATTACATAACACATACAGTCACCGACTGGATTTGTAGACTTTGTTACATAGAATAAGATCCTGTTACATGCAATGAAACCCTCGAGGTAGGATTGTATATGCATCAGCTACACTGTCTACTATAAATCTTTATCATTCAAGATACTATTTGTTGCAGCCCTGTTGCGGGGGGGGGTGTGGGGGGCTGTTTAATAGCCAGACATAATCTACAAATCATGCCCTTCTGATGACCAAATGAAAGGAATATGCCTAGCAGACACTAAAGTCCCCAAGTTAGGTGTGGATCTGGCAGCAAATTTAACTCCTGACAACTTTGCTGTAAATTATTTATTTAAAATTGAAACCTAAGCTTCTAATTCTGAAAATTACAAACCTACCAAATCAGATCTGGCATATTTTCCCAGTCTGTCTTGAACCTTGCAAATATTCATGTCATCTGATGCTGTTACAAGTCAATTACACTCCAGGAAGTCTGTTCATTTTCATTAGATTCATGTCATCCCATATGTTCCCTTGCAGTTATTTCCACCTGTTGGGAGCCATAGTACACACTTTTAATTCAGACTAGATAAGATCCTTGTATGAGAATCAGCCCTAGACATTTTAACCCTCCAAATCTGAGCTGAACATTTGTTTAATGAAGTGTAACTCTCCATGAGAAACAAGAGCTTTATGCTTACTGTGAAAAGGGAGAAGAAAGGGTCTGTAGAATGCTCCAGCATCAGCTGTTTGCTAAAAAAAGCTGTCACCCACAGAAAACTCCATACCACTATGGCTCAGTGTCCTTTCTTTTGTGAACTGAAAGGCAGCAAGGAGTGAGCCTGCTAAAAGTATCTGTAGGTGAAACTCTTGTTTGACCAAGTAGAAATATGATGGCACACAATGGGAGAAGGGCAATATTCACAATTTATACTGTGAATAGAGTAATGGGAGAGATAAAAGGTCAGGACAGGCAAGCAGAGGTGCTAATGCGTATGACAAAGACCAAAAAGTCAGTTTGAGAGAGATGAGGAGAAAACCGAACAATGCATTATGGATGGACTAATGAAATAATGTTGTTAGCAATGGGTTTCGTAATGGGCTTTCTGGCAAGACAGATAAAGTAGTCTAAAAGCCACTGTGTAAAGGCATACAAGCGCTGAAATTAGAAGTAAATTAGAAGTTGTAGGAGTAAACACTTTTGACTATTGTGCCTTCTGCACTCAAGCTGGGGTTGGGAGAAGAGAGTCTCTCTTGCTGAAAGTGTATGGATGGTGTCTTTCATCCCTGTCCTTTTCCCCTGAGTTTTCATAACAAAAAAGTTTCTTTTGCTTCTTCGGTTCAATTGTTTGACCACTGTCCTCCAAATTAACAAATTTCTCTATATTGTCTCTATTTTTGTGTACATTCTGAGGAAGATACCTGGAAAATAACTAGAGTACAACTTTCTTAGTTATCCGTTTTGTATTTTGGAGTGAAGGACCTATGCATTTCAGAGTGAAGGAACTATACAGTATTGACATTTGGGTCTGTAGTCACCAATACATTCCTTCAAAAATTACAGATTTGTGTAAATAGGTTTGAAACTAAAGACTGACATATTTGGTTCACCTGAGGCAGCAGGCTATGCAATTATGAAGACATGAGTGCAGATTAGAAGATGACATAAGGATTTCTTTCATGGTTGTAAATTTACCTACATCCAGATGAGAATTCGGTAGTGATAACATAACAGCTCTTCACAATAAGAAATATATTACTACAATGCAGTTCATTCATATTAATATTCCCTAGTAGAAACAATAATTTCTAACATCATATAATGACAACTTACAGGTGACACTTATTACCTCTTGCAGAACCTACTTTAAGCCAAAATAATTAACAATGCCATCAACAGTACCTTGCACGGTAGCACCATATTGTGGAATTTTTAACACTATGCTTCAAACTGGTAAAATGGTTGGGAAAATGTAAATTATCATCTAATTTCTATTCTACCTGTCCCTGTTTTTCCCTCCTGCCTGTCACAAATATAAGGCACCAAACTGAAGAACCAAAAGGATGAAAATATTGATTCTGCCAATAGATGCAAAGGCAGAAATTAAATGTGTGTTAATTTGTGCTTGTGTTAATACTGGTGTATTTAATATTGATGTATGGTTTAGGATACCTGTGTGCTAGAGGCAATCTTCTTCTTATTGGCTGCAATCTGCAGCACCTTCATTACTAAGGAAGGATAAAGATCTGGACAAGAAGCTGATAGGGGACCCAGCAAAGACAGATGACCTAAATAACCCAAAGGGGTGTTCCATACCATATGATATCATGCCCAGTACATAAACTGGGGAAGCTGGGCACGGGACACTGCAGCTCTGGGATTGGCTGGGCACCAGTCAGCAGGTTGTGACAAATTGTATTGTGGATCACTTGTTTTTTATATTATCATTATTATTATTGTTATTCTTCTTATTATCCCTTCCTTTTCTGTCCTATTAAACTGTCTTTATCTCACCCCATGAACTTTACTTTTTTTTTTCCAATTCTCTCCCCTACCCCCTGGGTGGGGGCAGTGAGTGAGAGGCTGCGTGGTGCTTAGTTACCAGCTGCGGTTAAACCATGGCAGCCTTAGGGAAAAAGGAATCAGCGCTCACCACTGCCTGAATCTTTTGAGAAAGGATGAACTGGAATTCTGGAATTTGTGTTTACGTGTCATGTCTTCAGTATGTCCTAAACACTGTTACTATACCTTCTGGCTGACTTTAAAGACTTTTAGTACAAGTACTGAGTTATGCCATCTGGCTATTACTGTTATGTGGTATTGGTTTGTTCCAAGTTATTAACCGTATTTTCAAAGTATCTCAAATTTTGGCAAATGTTGCACACTTCAAAGTGTTTACTGACTACCTATGAACTTTCAGTCCCTTAAGGGGCAGATAGGTGTTTTGGGAGTCCTCTCTTTTTGGCCAATGGATCCACAAGATCTTTCACTGAATCTCAGAGCCTGAGTCCCAGTGGGACCCAGCAGTCAAATAGCTGCTTTCATAATATGTTTCTGTAAGGGTATGTGGTGGGAAAGAATCTGCTCTGCTGAGGTAACTGGTCAAGGACCTTTTTCAATGCAACAAGGGATAATAAGAAAAGGAGGAAGCCATAAACAGGAGCATACAGGGACACAAACCTCACTGACAAATGATAAGGGAGACATTGACCACAACAAAACCTGGTCAGTCGCACTAATTGATGAAGGTATGTGAGTGTGAGAATATTTATTCCAGAGAGGTTATCTGATCAGGGATCTTGTCAATTGGGAAACTAAGGGAAAAACAGGGGAAATCAGAAACAAAATATACAGTCCTGACAAAACAAATATGGAGACAACGACAAGAAACAAACCTCACCACTCACATCAATTGATGGGCTGTTAAGAAACTACAGGTGCCATTTCCAAGAAGATTAACCTTGAACTTCGCAACTGGTAAGATTGTAAACCAGGGGGTTCCCAGGCTGGGAGGGCTGTGGAGATCAATAGTGCTGTACAAATCTACGAGAGATGCACAGGCGAAAGAGGGAGCAGAGAGGAACAAAAAGAGGGTTAGACATGAAAGGGCATAAAAGGGGCCAGTCATGTGTAAAACAGGGACAGTCAGTGCGTTTATCTGGCTCAGTCATGCACCTGATCACTGCAGTCTGTCATAGCTTCTTATATCTTCTTATTAATTTTTTTCCTTACCTATCTGTCTGCATAAACTCATTCTTTGTCCTCTGTGTGTATGTGTGTGCTGCAAGGACTAAGTGCTGGCTATCAGTAAGACCTGTATGTGTGCGATTGAAAATTGGTGCTAGACACTGGAGTCAGACCAGGGGGGTGGGTGTCCCTGACCTGTGGCATCAGCTATGGCAGCAAGTGGGGTCTCAGTGTCAGTGACTGGAGCTTCAACCTCCAGCCATGGGGTGGGATTGGTGCATGTCCCAAAACCAGCTACTGGTGGGGCAGCTTTGAGGGAGGCAAGTGAGGGATCAGCACCAGCAGCTGAAGCATAACTACAGGACATAGCTGTAGTGGAACATGTGCTGGTGGAACTGAGTGCCTGTATCTTCCCCAGACTGGGTATGCATGGGGTGTGCATGTATATTCAGTGGCAAACAGTCTGGTCCAGCTGGCAAGCAGGGAAACCTTGGGTCTAAGCAGAAGTATTAGGTGGGTGGATGGTCCATGTGGTATCTGGGGGACCCCTGATTGTGAGGTGCCTGTGGGATGAATGTCTGAGTGCTGCATCTGTGCAGCCAGCACTGAGCTGGACCAGCCAGTGAAGAGGGGACTCGTGGGTGGGTAAGGGGGCCGGGATGCGGGCAGGGTGGCCGAGTGGGCAAAGGGGCCTTGCCAGTACTTTAGGGAACCACGAATGTGTGTGTGCCTGTGAACCTGGAGAGTATTGTGTGTGTGCGCCTGCACTAGTGACCTGTCTCCGCCAGCCCAAGAGGAGGATGAGACACAGCTATCTGTGCTTGTGTTTATGTTTATGTACCTGCTGAAGGTAGAGCCTTGTCTACAGCAGCCTCTGTGACCAGCCAAGTCAGTGTCCTGCTTGTGTGCCCATGTGTGTCTGTGTGTCTATCTCTGGGACAAGTGCATAGCTTTGCTATGGGCTGTATTTATAAATACAGGAAAAACAGGAAAAAAATACAGGAAAAACACAGCTGTGTCCCTCAGCCTGGGCAGATACCTCAGGTCCTCAGGCAGGGCTCCAGCAGCCAGGCAGGAGGGAAAGCTGTGTCAGAGCAGCTGAAGGAGGTGGACACACTCTTAACGTCACTTAACATCATATACATACTGTAATGCGTAATTTCTTTATTAAATTTGGAAACAAGTGAATTCCACACCCTTTTCTTTAATTCAGTGCATTTTTCAGTTGAAAAAACTGTATGTAGTTTATGCATATTTGTCAAGGATGCTAAAACACCTACCAATTAGTTTTTATTAAATAGGTACTTATTAAGATAAAAAAAGGTCTTAACCTTGTGTACAAAGCTAAAAATGTCATTTTGGCCTTGTCTCTTGGTTTATCTCTCAAATGATGGTTAAAATAGCACAGTATGGATGAGCTGTTTGGATGTGTCATAATGATCTATTTTTCTTCAAATTTCTGCTTCTGTTATGAAAATATAAAATGGTAGACCCTTTGTGGATAAAAGGTTATTAACAGTTCCAGTCTTGATAGTCAGTCTGTAGTAATATATGTCAATGACATTGTTATTTGTAGAGCTTTCAGACTGAGAAGCCAAACTAAGATCCAGATTCTGATTCAAAATCACTAGTAAATCAAACAGTGCATATCCTCTTCATATTTGATTTCTTTCACCATATGCAAATGGAAGGCAAATAAAATGAAGGCAAAAATATTTCTACATATTTAAATAGGTTCAGTACAAAAATAGGTTCTTGACTCTAATTTCAGTGCCAAGATTGTCCTTTGTCTTTTTTGTTAGACTTAGTTAAGACAGTATCTGTCAAATTTGATACTGAAATCATGGAAATCCACTGGATAAATAATTCTCATGTAACTTCCAATACTTAGACCAAAGATCACTTGTATAGTATTTTTGAAGACAACTTAGCTTTGTGTAGGAACTGAAAGTTCACTTTACAGAATCAAGGATAATTTCACTGGAAAGTTGCCATATTTTCCCTAGCTACAATCTATGACAAAATTTCTTTCTGAAATTCCATTGAGCCATAACAGATGTGCACGGTTCGGTGTCTCTTGTAGAGAATCCAAAAGAGCATTTCCAAATGCTACAAAGGTAAGGACATAGTGGAAATGCATACTACTAAGCCAATATAACATTCTCACACATGAGCAGCCAGAGCCTCTGTGATCAGTTGAAAGGCCTCATGAGTGCAGAAAGGAGCAAAGATGTTTCTAAGTCACATTTCACCTTTCTGGATCTTGCCACTCATTGCAGCTCCCCAGAGTAATTTTGCCGGAGACTGCAGTGTGATCCTCCTTTCTCTTCAGAGACTCCTCTGTAACAAATATCTAAATGAGAAACTAGTTAGAAATCAGTATGAATGATGCTCACTAGGTGGATCTAGACTACCAGAAAACAAATTTATTAGTCCTCCAATCACTTGTCAGCTCCTCCCCTGCATCAAAACAGAAGGTGGGTGTTCTTAAATTTCCAAATCTTTAGAGACTCTTCAATGAAATATATACAGCAGATGTTGCACAAAGTGAGTCAGAGGAAAGAAGCAGGACTCCCAAGAACTCTTCAACTCAGGCATGAATTCATAAGCTAATGCCAACTAATGACATGCACTAGTTGGTGTGGAATCACATTTTAAAATCAGCACACTGAATAGGGAGCGGAGCCAGTGCAAAAAAAGCATTTCAGGGATAATGTGATCAATAAATTTCAGTCTGTGTCAGGAGTCTGTTTACCATATCCCAGATGTAGTGAAAAGGACATAAAGGTCACCAATAAAAAGGTCAGAGTACAGTGGATAGCTATAATTGAGTGTACTACTTACAAAGAGCAGCTATGGGATTGTGTACTGCCCTTAGTGAAACAGTGAGAGAGACTAATTGTGGTCATTCTTAATTTAAGAAAATTAAAAGGACAATCTCTTTTCATATTTTTTCCTAGAAAATGAAAAGCAACAATTTACAGCAATACTTAATGAAATCAACCAACCAACCAACCAACCAAGAAGCAGCAAGCCCCTCCAGCCCCGCCATAAAATTCTAACTCACAGCAAGAGCTGATATCTGATCACATAACTAGATATTGGTTCAGATCTGAGATCTTCATCACCCAAGTGTTATTTCTGTTAAGGTCTAATTTTAAGTGTCAAAATAGGAGAGCCAATGAACTATGTTAGAATGGCGTTAACATCTGCTTTAGTTCTGTAATGGCACCATTGGTTTTAATAAATTAGAAACAGTATAGTGCTCCTGAATCTTGAATGAAGTTTGGATTTATGTAGCAGTTTACACATTCTTTTGTCTTTACTACTCCTGAAATCAAATTAAAACTGCAGTTCAAGACAAAAGTTATAGGGAAGAGAAAGAGACTGGTCATATAAGCATTCTCTGGCTATAAATTAGATGGGACTTATTTGTGTTGAAAGGAAGTAATTCAGTGAGAGTTTCTGGCTCTTAATGTATGTCTATGTACTTAACGTGAGAAGTCAGTATCACTCTTTGTAACAGCTAATTGAGAATACAGAAGGGAAGAGATACATGTTTGCATGCATTCAGCATAGCTGCTAGACTACCAGGCACCTGTGTCCATACCTGCTGCTCTAGAACCATGCCAACATAAACATGATCTGCAAAATTTCATTCCAAAATGTATTACCACCTATGTAACTGTGATCTTTTTCTAAACTAACCATGGAACTCAGAAGAAACTGACAGGAACTTAAGGAAAAAAACTAAAGCTTTCATTCTATGTAATGTGTGTGGATCAAACTCCAAGGCACTAAGCCATATTGTTCAGACATTGTATAGCATTGTGTCTTAAAAAATAACTCATTTTTTTCCTATGATATTTTGATGTCTGAGGTAACAACATTTCAAAATCTCCAATTAGGACGTCTAGTTGATCCCATGAATTCCAGGTGCTGATAGATGTTAGTGATTGAATGATTTCTGCTTGCAGTGAAAAAATACTCCTATTTTAAATTGTTAATTAACTTTTAAGGTATAATGGATCAAGAATGGTACCTATGCATTGAATATCTGCAATAGAAATGTCTATCTATTACTCTAAATTAATTCTCATTTATGTCTAAAGCAGCCATTTTGGTCTATCTCATTAGTATTAGGGTAGTAGGATCACGGGATAATTCAGCTTAGAAGGAATATCAGGAGATCTGTAGTCCAACTTTCTGGTTGAAACAGGGTCAACAACAAAGTAAGACCAGGTTACTCAGGGATTTACCCAACCTGTTCTTGAAAACCTCCAAGGATGGAGTCTGTACGATCTCCATGAGCAACCTTTTCCAGTGCTCTCCCTTATCATAATTGTTTTTCCTTATACCAGACATTTCCTTTCCAGGTATTACTGGATGCTGGCTAATTTTTGCATCAAATATAACATTATTTCTGCTTCTTCAAGCAAATGCAACGAAGCAAGAAAAGAATCACAACTTAGATTTAAGAGTGAGCTAACACCTAGGGATACATCCAAAACCACCCATAAGGAATTTGAAGTTCAACACTGATGAAATCCAAATAAGTAAATTCAAAATTGTATTCCACAAAATCTCTGTCTAATAACATGGTCTCTATGTTTTTTAGCTCTAGACACTAAACTTACCCAGATATCTACAGAACATTTTTAGAACTGGTATCACCTTGGCTGATCAAAGCATCTTTATGCCTACCACACAACTAAGTCTCACCTGCTTTGGTCTCTGGTATAACTGTGATGAGAACACTACTTTTTGAGGGACATTTTAACTTCAGTTATTGGTTTCATGATTTCCTTTGCACTGGTTGTTGTGTCTGTGTAATGGAACATGCACAGGAATCACATGGAGCAGGCAGAGGATCCCAACACTCCTTCCTCTCATAGGATTGCCTCACCACTGGGCTGCAAAATCCCACTTTCCTTTTATTGTTTTTATTTATCCCATTAATTTTAGACAGTGTCAGAGTTCAAGGCGCTCTCCAGAAAAATGTGATATGAGAGGTTAAGCTCAACTGAATCTCAGTTGAAGAGTTCATAAAAAACATACATTCTAGGCACAAGATTATGGCACAAAAGTTAGTGGCATCTCCACCCTGTCTGCTGGTTCTACAGGAGAGGCATCTAGTTGAACCTTTGCAACAGACTGACTGAAATACCTATATGCTAAAAGAATTTTTCTGTTCTGAAACCAGGTCTTACCTGAATGCATAACTTAATATTTCAGGCTGGTACATAAGCAAAGAAAAAGATGTATTTATGATACATATTTTAGCTATAGCCTTCTTTCTCTTTAGTGTTTTCTACTCTCAGACTCTCAAATTCCTCTCATTTGCATCATTGGCTCTCATGGCTCCCACTTTGCAGCATGTAGTAGAGGTAACACAAGAAATTAATCAGGTTAGTGAATTCCTAACATAAAAATTTTGTATATCCAAGGTCTGATCTCTCAGTACTGGTTTGTAGGTTCCTTGTAGCTCCTGTAAATATTGATAATGAATTGATTAATGCAAGCAGAGAAATGCTTAACAAAATATGTAGAATTTATAAATTATAGACTTTCAAATATACAGCTAAATGCAACCCTAATTCCATCGGTAGTGTAGGTGAGCAATTTGCCTTATAGTGGTTTTTGCAGGCAACACATATTCAAGAACATAGGAGAGTTTCTTCTCTAAAAGAGAAGCAGCATGCTCACACGTCCTAGCTGGCTCTACTTTCGTGCTGATAGTATATAAGCTCACTGTTATGGGACACTGGCTACAGCCCAATAGGCTGTTCTTCCCTGTTTAGGTATAATGTACATATTTGTAAATTTGCCTAGCATGACTCTTAAAACATTCTCCTTTGCTATAGGAAACCTTAATCCTGTTGAATGTGTCACAAGAGAAGAGACTTGCATAAGCATAAAACCAAAAAAATCTACAAAAAGCCCCTCACTTTTCAGAGGACTTGTACCCACTTGTAACCCTCTCACAAGTAGCAGGAATTCATATTCACCATTTGCCTCAGGGAAAGAGTCCTTTAACTGTGGTTCAAGTTCAAGGAGATGCGGTTCCTACTGTGCCCTCACATGCAAGCAGATTGAGTCCTTTCAATCTGGTAGCAGAAAGGAAACATATTATGCCTTCCTGTCCATCCTGCTCGGACCATAACAAATTGTAATGGTACTCTCCTTGTGTTTCATGAGAGGAGATACAGTAACCCATACATGGCCAGCTACAGCTACTCTTATGGCCTATGGTATCTCATACATTAACATGAAGCTGACAGACACAACTGAGGACTTACAGGAGACTAGCAGCTTTTTGAAGCAGCAGGAGCTGGACACCAGGAGGGGGACTCTAGACCATACACCTGGCTAACAAACAACAGTGTGGATGGGAGAGGGGATTCAGAACACTTAAAAGTTCATTGCTAGATCTGCAATTCATCTAGAAATATGAACATAGCAACTGATCCTTATGTTCTTTTACAAATTAACTTCCATCTCCCACACCAGAGTCAGGTAACACTCCATGATCTCTGCATATTCTCCTACCTTTCTTTGTACTGGGAAGGAAGATTTGGAGGAAGGATTGAACGTGCGGGTCTCCATACAGCCCACAACTTTCTTCAGACAGGAGTTATATGGCTGTAACTGCATAAAAAGTGAGCTAAAGACTCTAATCGCCTTTTTATCCTTGAGGATGGCATCATATCTGAAGGCAATCTCTTTCTTTCTATTTTTCTAAGTATGGTAGTGTACCCAACAAGTGAATGATGCATTCTCTTTTAGGAAGGATCCAAATCAGTCAGAAGTACGAGGGGCATATGATTTAGCCTGTCTCATATTCACCAGAGTTTAATTCACTGCCATTGCATAAGTAAAGTGAGAGTCAGATGAATGAGGCTGGAAAGGTGGCTAAAGTGTTTGAATTTCTGGCTTAAAATACTTCCTATCACACACATTTTCTTTTATCTTTCAGGATGTCTTTCTTTTTACACTCACTACTTTGTCATTCTGAAGGGCAATGTTCATTTTAAAAAATGTATAGACTTCATTTAAAATAAATGAATCTAAAACCCCCTGGGGCAAAACCATGTTTGGTGTATCTCAGCTAACTTCAGTGGAGTTACACCAAGGTTGAATCCAGTCCTCTGTCCTCTTGTTTGTTATGAGCTTAGAGAAAAACAAAGAGACTCCTTTAAAAAATATGGGTTATTTTACATTCTCTCCCTCATTATCTAGTTTTGTTTTACGGCCTTAATAAAAACTTATATTACTAGGATTTCATGCATTTATCTTTATGTTTGATAACATTTTTGAGCACTGTGATAAAATCAACCAAAATTAATGTAATTGTTTCCAGCCAGATTCAATAACTGATTACCAGCATCTCTAGTCCAGCTGCATAATATGCTCTAACTATCCAGTGTACTGAAGGAAATTTAAGTACTGCTGACTTAGTGTTCTTTTACATTTGTATAAGGAGAACAATCAAAAGAGTAAATAAAGGAAAAAAGAATTTGCAAATTTCTGTTCATCGTAGAATTATCATTAATGATATTGCAGAGCTCCATAGAAGTATATGAAATATCTAATCAGGAATCTTTTGTCATGGTGTATTTACAATTAGAAAAAATTGTATGAGCACATTATATGAAGCAATGTGGTATCACAGTAATGTTTTTTTTAATTGGAAAACATCTCTGATATCCTAAAATAAGTAGCCTTTCTGATATGATATGTTCATGACTGTTTTCGTACTCTTCTACACCCTTATTTTAAATTCTGCTTGACTGAAGTTGTACTCAAGGGCTTCACGTGATGAAAACAACACAAAGAAAAAGACCTTGAGTCCTGATTATTTATCTGGATTTGATCAAGGAAACCAAGGAGTAACCATAACCTACTTGTATCCAGAAGAATTTTAAATACATTTCCTTGTAAATCCTTCCAGTTTTAAATTTCAAAATAAAAAATTTGATTGGTACATCACTGAGTTATGGACATTTTGGCTTACACAGATATTTCTAGAAATTTTTATCTAGAAAATATGCTATAAAACACAGGCACGAAGTATGGAAGATGCTAGCATTTTTTTACATTATCACAGCTGACTCATGGGACTCTAAGTAGTATGTTCCACTACTTTTTAATTTACCAAGCTATTGATAGGCATGGTATCTCTGATACCCTGAGAGGACAGACTGAGAAGAAAGTCTGAGATCATAACGTTCAATTGTATCATCACTAAGGGATGGAGGAAGTCACTACTATAACATATGGTAGATAAGCAAAATACCTACCTTTTTCCCACTGAAAATATAACTATTTATACTTTCAGACACAGTCAAGATTTGGAAAATGCTTTTGAATTTTCTATGCAAATGTAACTGTTTAAAGCTGGTTGGGGATATGGGATTATAATTAATTCTTCTCAAGGCTGCAAATATGGTGATTCACTGAGTTTATTACATGTGGCTCAACAAACCATGAGATTTAAATATATGTAGATCATACTCTACCTACTTAAAAAAAGCCATTGCCATTACATCAGTAAACATGAAGTGTAGAATTGTTTTTCCAACATTTTCATCTCCTAGAACAGAAGATATCGTTTTTGCTCAGTTTTTCACTTTAGATGTTTCCTATCCAATATCAGAAAGATGAACTTTCTGCCTATATGTTCTAGCAGTAGATTTCAATATGCATCTCTGTGATGTTCTCTTTTACTTACCACAGATCCAGCTGAAACATATCAAAGAGATAGAAATCCACATATCTTGTGTAACATGCATGTCTATAAGCTCAACTATCCCTTGCTGTTTAATCTGTAGTGATTACAAACATGACATTCACTGTTAGTCTGACATGATCATCAGATCCCTTTCTTTTTCCTGAATAGAAAAAAAATAATTTCTTTGCAGAGTAGTGGCATAGCACCACTACACTGCTCACAGTGCTCTAAATTCCCGAGCTTTGTACTATTCCTCTTCAAAGGGATATATATCAAATTTAGTATTGCAGCATTGGTAAACAGTTAACAGTCTTGAGTGTCTGTCTTTTCTAGAATGAGATACTAGGTCTTGTTTATGTTGTCAGCTTGCTTTGTCTATATTAATTCTTCTCCTACTCTGGCCTGCTGCTATATTTTTTTGACTTCTGCTTGTTCGGAGTGTATTTTTTTTCTATTCATGTGAAGACCAGAGCCATTATGGTGACTATGACAATCCCAGTAAAATCCAGCACCTAAAGGAATCAGAACACTTGTTCTTGCTGAAAAATGCAGTAACCACAAATGTTTAGGGATATAACCAATATTTTTAAAATAATCAATTTAAAAAACAGTGACCAGATTCACTCATGGGGATGCAGGGAACCTCAGTAACTCTGAACATCAAAGCTTAAATAAGTCCTCTGGCTGCACAGTGATTGTGTGCCCAATGGGAATTCAAAGCACCTGGGAAACCAGACTCTCTTCAAGAGATCCAAACTGTAGATCTTTATTTTTATATGCCCAGAACTCTAAAGATTCCTTTAGTGATAATACAAATATTCCCTATACATATTGCCATAAAAGTAACTATGTTTACTTCAGTAATTTTTTTCCAAAACAAATACTTCAGAAAGAGGTTTAATAGGATTTGATTTTTATTTTTTTAAATCTTTGTAGATATCTGCCATTTAGTACCAGCTTTTTGTGAACTATGTTTGACTCTAGCCTTGATTTCTTTTATTTCCTATTAGAGTTTCACATCCTCATCTGAACTGTGTCAGACGGAAAGCTGAATTGTAGGTACCACACAAAATTGACACAATCATCGCAGCTGCTGCTCTGCAAAGCAGCAACACAATTCAGATTGCTGAATATATAGAGTAATGATCATTAATAATAATACACAATAATGGTCCAAAAGCACAAAGTATATATATCTGAAAATAATATTGTTTCATTAACCTTTTGGACTCTGACCATTTTTGCAACCAAGAGAAAAGGTGAGGAGAACAAAATAAGGCAACAAAATTGCTTCATGAGGAAATGTAAAATTTACTGATAGTCCTAATGAATACAAATTTACTACCACATCTAGAAGCTAGTACAACTAGGAGGTTTGGAGGAATTATTTTTTTCTTTCAAGAAATTAACAGTTCATTCATAGCTTACATTCTCAGAGGCCTTACATATTTATTAAAAGAGCTGAACATTTTCACTCAGGCATAGAATACAAGAGCTTTAAAGTAATACAAATACTTTCTTCTTTATTATTTTTCTTCACTGATTTACACACACACACACACCAGTATTCAAACACTTTAATGATTATTTGCCCTCCTTCAAGGAAAAAGTTCCAAAGTACTGCAGACCCAGTAGAGTTCTTTCTGCATCCATTCAAGACCTTGGCATGCTGCCCTGTGCTCTTCTAGCCTCAACCCTAAGGGCAGCCAAAGGCAAAAGTATTTTCAGCAGACTAAGAAACACTGTAAGCTTCAGGGATTTCTGGATGACAGATTTTAAACTGTAACAAAAGTAGAGGTGTGATTAAAAATAACAAGAGCTAAAACCTGTCTCTGAATTATAAAGGAAAATGTGCAATTTAGCTTTCCTCAACATCATAACTGATCACTGAATAATTTCTAAGTTATTCACAAAAGTTAAAAGCAGGATCTATCTATTATGTCATTTGTTCCATGTCCCTAATAATACAGTAAAAGTCTCTACAGTACATTTTGCTGTCATTTTTTGCAGTTGGGATTCAGATGTTTTGAAACTGTCCTTGCTGTGTATAAGATGCTGATAAGAATGCCTGTGCACCTCTTGGGTGTTAAGGATTTTAATTTCTTAAATTCTGAAGAAAGTTTGATCATTTCATCATTCCTAAAGAAGAGTCAATAACCACAACAATAAAATGACAGCTGCATCTATAGCTAGCTCAGTCTACTTAGCAAAGCTGCTTTTAGACAGATTATGGTATTAAAGTCATGTAAGGTAGTGAATAGTCTCAGCTGAAACTTGTTGAATTAGGAATTAATTCAGTGTAAATGAATATTTATAGTTACTGTCCTAGTTTCAGCTGGGATAGAGTTAATTGTCTTCCTAGTAGCGGGTACAGTGCTGTGTTCTGAGTTCAGTATGAGAAGAATGTTGATAACACTCTGATGTTTTCGGTTGCTGCTAGGTAATGTTTAGACTAAGTCAAGGATGTTTCATCTTCTCATGCCCAGCCAGCGAGAAGGCTGGAGGGGCACAAGAAGTTGGGAGGGAACACAGCCAGGGCAGCTGACCCA
>JANZLQ010000005.1:18944832-18975243 GCA_026212715.1 Elanus axillaris | reverse complement strand
GGGTGGTGAGCAATTGCACTGTGCATCATTTGTACATTCCAATCCTTTTATTATTACTGTTGTCATTTTGTTAGTGTTGTTATTATCATTATTACTTTCTTCTTTTCTGTTCTATTAAACTGTTCTTATCTCAACCCATGAGTTTTACTTGTTTTCCTGAATTTCTCCCCCATCCCACTGGGTGGGGTGGAAGGGGTGAGCAGCTGCGTGATGTTTAGTTGCTGGCTGGCTTTAAACCACAACAGTTACAAAATTAGAATCTATTCTGCACAAAGACTTAAGTGCATCTGGGCAATTCTGCCACACATCTTGAGGGTAAGTGTGGTAACTGAACAAGTTACATGCAAATTTATAATAAACTTGCTTATTCCAGGCAAAATCACTGACAGGTACTAAAATGAGGAACCTTATTGTAAGTATAAAAGAAAACCTGTTTGCATTTTACTCAGAGCTCTCTATTTCCTATCTTTGCACTTGAGAACCTCAACCTTCTTCAGCAACACTTCTACCCAGGATTAGACCTGGATAGTCCTTGGTTTTCTTGGGTTAAAAGGCTTTGCCACAGCAACTCACAAAATGATTTTCATATCTCACTCCACCTCCAAAATTATCTGAATAGTTAAAGTTAAGATTAACATGTCCTTCCAAACACTTACTTCTCATTCAAGCAAAAAAGGGAAAAGGGCTTTTTTTTTTTTTTTTTTTAACACTTAGAGTATAATAGCTTCTGTTACCAATTTTCTGCACCCAAGTTACACAGAGTAGGTTGCTTGAACTCCCACCAGTCTTTTCCATTCAAAAGCATGTTATGGATTAAAGGAACATATTGTAAATTCAAAATCAAGAATATATCTTTAGTGTAATTAAAGACCTAACAGATGAACCAAAGAATTATTGCTACTCCAGTTACAACAATGCTAACAATTATAGTTCAAATTACATGCAGTTAAAATGATAAGTACATGAACTACCTTTTCTGGTGTATGCTCATCTATTCACTGCCCCTCTGAGTCCTAAGCAGGGACTTCAATTTGGGTACACAAAGTGGGGGTTTGTGGGGGGAATCCTCAGTCTGTTGAGACTATGATGCTGATCTTGGTGGTTTCCTCCTCTTTGCTCTAGGACTTGCTTGAGGACATTTTTCTGTTTGCTAATACACTTTATACCTTGCTTATTCTTTACTGTTCTGCAAGTCTACATAGACCTGAATTTGTTATCTGTGGTGTGTTTCAGTTATGTTGGATACTTATTCTTTGTTCTGTTACTCCCTAAAATTTCTTTTACCCATCTCTCAACAGAGCATTCCTACGATAAGATGTAGTTGTTCACTGATAAATTGTTTATAGTCTTGGGGCCTTCCATATTGTCCTGTGCCTGTATTTTCAAGGTAGTTAAACACAAGTATTATGTCACCAAGTAATTTCATCTGGTCTCCAGAAGCTACTGCAGAATTGTACACACTCATTTACAACTTCTGTCATATCTGCCAGAGTCAGAGTGTGTAAAATGGAACTGCAGGTTTAAGTTTAGGCAACTGAATCTCTTCTGAAGTTCTTACAACTTTTGTGAATGTCTGTAGCTGAATCAAACTGAAAAGAAAAATACAGTAACTCCCCAACTGACAAAAAGCTATAGGATGGACTCAATGCTTATATGTCCAGTTTGGCATGTTTGTCACAGCCTGGTCAATCACGACCCATGTGGGTCAGAATCAGCTATAACAGGTGCAGACTTTTACTCAGCTGTTAATATTAGGTCACAGAAAGGAGATGAAGATACAGCAGAGGAGTTAAGGATGCTGAGAAGGAAGGGTAGAACAGGTATGTAGAGAGGAACTGAATGCATCACAGGAAGGAGAAGGGAGAAAAACTTGAGATTGTGGGCAGTTACTGCAGGAAATGCCTTATGGATGCTACAGACACATGCAACAAAAAGTTATAGGAAACCAGGCTTCATTAGTTCTGCTACTAATTAAAAGCTTGCCATCATTTATTTTAAGATGACATTGTGTAGGGATTTCTTTTTTCTGTCTTCTGTTTCTGAAATTCCTGGTTACTTATGTAATAATATAATTTGCCTTGCACATGTCAGAGAGATGACTGGTCCCTGCCTTATCCCCCGGCAGCCTTGAAGAATGTTTTGTTCCTACATCTATTCACACCAATACTCTGGAATTAGACCTGTTCCTTCATATCAGTCTTGTTCCCTCAGACCATCATTCCTTTTCCTTCCATCAGTTAAGCTGTCCAGTTCTCACATTTTCCCAGCTTTACTACCTACTTCACGGATTCCATTTTCATATGTAGGTCCTATGTCAATCACTTTTACATCATCTGGGTAGTGACAGAGGCACTTCTGTTCCCCACCAAGTTTTTCTTCTTATCTCCTACAATCAGGGGCAGAAGGAGTGATCATTTACAGGAGGACCTTCATGTCTGATCCAGGACCAAACAAGGAGGAAACAATTTCAAATCCTTTTGAATCACCTTTTCCTCTTCCTAGGGAAGAGTTGCAAGGATGGAGAAGGAACAAAGAGAAGGAGGACATATCCATGCATTAAAAGGACAAACAAAAGATTTGCCTGAATAATCTTGTTCTTTCTGTACCTCCTTTCCCATCTGATTTAGGAAACAAAACCTTCATTTTTTTATACCACCCAAGGAGACAGGCCTGTGGAAAAAGTCTTTTTCTCCTTAAAAAAACTTACTCGACTAGAGGAACTTTCTATGTCACTGAAAAGTTCTTTTCAGTCCTTGACAAAATCTTATTATTAAAATTTTAATAATGTTGATTGGAAGCATTGTCATGATTAGGCATATAAGTAGCTTTCTTACACATTTCATTTTATGCACTAGGCAACAATAACTTTTAGATTCAGCTGTTCTTGTTAAAATTACTCTAAGCCTCCTGTCTCAACCAGATAATTTTAAAACATACCATGTTACCTTTCGAGACACTAAGGACTTTCTGACACACAAATAACTGCAGCAGTTGTAATTCACACATTTTGGCTTTGGGTTTTGTATTTGCTTTTTGAACAGGTTTCTGGACATATTTATTTCAAAGTAATAATAATTCATATGCTAAGTTTGTGAGTATTGCAACTGAATATATGTTATAGATTAAGATTTGTATCAGTTAGGGAATTAGAAACTGTGATGAGTGATCTTAAGACCAAAAAAATCAGGTCCATGGAGCTGATGCTCTGTTGTTTGCAATGATGGTTCACAGGATGAGCAGACCTGAAAGCTCTTTGACAAAGAATTCAGGTCTATGAAGTGGAATTGTCATCTTTCTCCGTCTTCCTCGGTTATGTCAGATATATTTATGCTACTCAACCCTCCACCCCAAAAGAGGCTCTCATTTGCTCCTAATACTGCTGATGTTGTATATTTTTTTCCAGTCATCCTTGTGGATTTGGCAAGTCCTGCCTATTTTTAGTCCTTGTGCTTACCTAGTTCTTTGTTCTCTAACTTGAAAGACCCATGATTTGGATGCTTCCTAGGAGCAACAACACAACTCTTTGTTTGCCCCTTAGGGCAAACCCCTTAGGCTGTTACATTGCATACATATTTGTGCAAAGTATCTATACATTTTATTTGGCTATGCCATCACAATATTACAAGGTACTTATATACTGTTGTTGGTCTCATTATTATAGTACACTTATTGAATTTGAAGCAAAATAATATTAAATATATCCTGATCAATGCACTTTTATCCTATAGGTGTCACAGGTGTCTGCTTGAGCTGTATAACTGTCATTACAGTATTTTTGTTAGGTAGTCATACTGATCAACTGATCAACCTATGAATTTCCTGGAGTATAAACGATTTATATGACACCTTGGACAGGTGAAAGAAGAAAATAATTGTGAAACAACTTTATAAAACTGCAATGCAAAAAAAACCAAACCAGAACAACTGTAAGTACAAATATTGGAAAAGAGACAAAAAGGAAATAAGCAATTGAATTCTGAACAAAATTGGGAAAGGAAAACTATGTAATTTAAGTAAAGGGCAATGAAAAAATAATAAGAAACTACTCACTATACATCTGAAAGAGATAACAAATATCAGGCCTTGTGCAACTTTCAGGCAATTCCATCCTTGGAAGTCTGTTCTGACTTATGATGAACATGCCAATTTGAAAACAAATGCGCTTTTTTATTTATTTTATTTTATAATATTCAACCACCTTCCATTTAATACACATTAGAAATTATCTAAATCTTCTTGTGTATGGAATTTGATCATACTTACATATTAATGTATCAAAATGATGTAATTAAAGACCTCTGTTCAGCCCAAACTGGCAGCCAAGTTACCACCTCTCTCTACAGCAGAGCACAATGGAAATTCTCATCTCCCATGGGACCTCCTGTGTGTTGCATTGTGCTTTACACACAATGGCTGGGCTTCATCCTGCCTACTTGAAGATATCTACAATGTAGACTTCTGTGACTGAGCTAATTGCCTTAGGAATTTTTTAGTCAGTACTTTTTGTTCACAGAAGAAATGTTTTTACGGTGTCATTCAGCTAATGAGATGAGGCATACCCATGACATGCCATTATCTTTCCACTGACTATGACGGGAGCTAGGGGTAACTAGATCAGATACCTGTATTCACCAGGACACCCAACCTGGTGCCTAATTCAGGAAAACAGCAGAAACTCCCATGACTGAAGGGATGTAGTCTGCATCTCCATCCATTTGCCTGTGTAGCTGAGTAATAAGATTCCAACATCTCCATGTTTACCTTGCAAAATCTAACAATGTAGCAGGTAGTAAATGGCTGAAAATCCAGACCCATTAAAATCAGTAGGACATTTAGAATAGCACCAATTCTGGCCCTGCATTCCTTGTCTTCAGAGCCAGAAAAAAGGCAGATATGTCTCTTTCCTGGAGAAGTAACTGTACTGGAGTTAATTGACTCTTTTCTGCCTTTCTGATAAAGTCATAAGCCAAATGTATTCTTGCCTTCATTCTTTCAGATCAGCTTTGTAAGCTACATTTGCTTAAATTACTTAACTTGTCATTTAGAAACAGGTGTTACTAAAATAGCATCAGTCTATAATTTATGTCTATTTTAAAGTTTAACCTCTATCCTAAATTTATCTCATATTTGATCTTTCCTATGAAAATATATCTGAATTTAATAGTGTGGGAGTATATTTCTTTTAAAATGCTGTCTTTGCGTTTTTCCTAAATGCTACTTGGAAAAAGTCCCATTAATTTCAGTAGATTTGGTTTAGGGTCTTTTTTGAGGAAAAACATTCTATTTTAAGAATTCAGTGTTGCCAGCTACAATATTTCCATATAGAAAATAATTTTCAATTTATTTTTTAATTCAGCATATCACATAAAGGTACCACAAACAATAACAAATACACAGAGATTTATACAAATTGGAAAACCTTTTTAAATCAGTATGCCAAGAATATGTAATAGGAGATGGTTATATAAATTACATTAATATGAAAGTTGATGTGATTTAAAGTAAGAAATAAAAATAGATGTCTGACATAAGAGTGATTGAAAAGCTGATGTAAAACTGATGTGAATTAAACTTAGAAATTGCAGCAGACAGGGAAAATAAAGCAATTCAAAAAACTGATGCAGTTTTAAGTGAACAATGGAAATGCTGAGCTCAAATAAGATCGATGTAAAACTTGAAAAGATTTAAAATGTGAAGCAGAGAGGTAGAACAGGTCCAACTGAAACACCTATGTGATTTAAAGAGAAGACTGGAAGCAAGGACCTGGAGTAGAATTAACTGAAAAACTGATGTAGTTTGAAGACAGAAATAGAAATAGACAGCTGAATTATGACTCATAAATTTCAAGAAGGAAGACACGGTATTAGATCACTTGTTATGTCCTTGTCGATGTCCAGGATAAATCCTGCATTAAACCCATGCCAGCTCCCAATTCTATATGCCAAATGTTTTTGTAAGAATTTTCTTGGATTTCATTATCTTTTGGATGGATTTTTTTTTAAACGTATGCCTTATTCTTCCGCAGTTTCAAATCCTAAGATTTTGACCTGAGCATCTGTCCCTTTTTATGACTTAACCATGGCTTTCATACCTACCTCCCGGTCCATGTTCATCTGCGTTTCTCAGCATCCAAAGATTTTAGAATATTATGAGACACTGCAGAAACATGCTGGTTTCTTTTTCTTTTTTTTTTTTTTTTTTTTCCAGTCAGGGGTTTTCACAGACCTTGAGTGATACCTTCTTGTGTTTAGAGAACAGGGATACAAATCATGAGTGAATCCAACCTTGGCACTAACAGTGATAGGTTCATAGTTCTGGACAAGACACTTCATGTTTCTTCATCGATTCTTTTTGTAAAACTATGATATAAACACTTCTCTGTCTGTGGGCTGTTTAAGTGAATAATCAAATTCATGGGTGTCCAGACCACTATTCATGCCAGCTTTTTGGCATAGGAAAACTCAAGAATGATGCTGGTGCTGTGGAGAGAGTGTAAACTCAGGGTGTGAACAATGAGGATCTGGGAGTGTTTACACTGGGGCTGGGCAATAAGTAAATTTAAGTATAAGGCATGATTCCCATTACTGGATCAAACCCTAAAATACCTTAGCAAGGACAATGAGAGTGATGTGATTTAAACATGAATTAAACCAATTATTGTTAGAAGCGTGTGTATTGACATTCTATTTGGTCTGCAGTAACTTTAGAATTTTTGGACCGAAATATTGCTCTATAGTTATATCTCTTAAAATGCTGCATATTGCATATATCAGGTAATGAAAAAAGTTAATCACTGTGATTTTGTGCTCCATCTGAGTTATAGTGTTTTATGGAGATGCCGGTATAGGTCTGACTTAGGAGAAATTTGAGACTTTGCCTGTTTTACTACTGAATACAAACATAACTCTCTTCTGGATATGGTTTTAACTCACAAATTAGCTGTATCTTTATCAAAAGGATATAAAGAAGTAAAGGGTACCACAGCAGTCAGGGTGGAACAAGTACTCACACAAGGCACATTATTAACTGCAATTAATTTTTCTTCTCTGTTGTACTGTCAGTTGAAGATCTAGTGAACCTCTTTCTTAGGCTGTCCCATTCCCAGTTGCACTTGACAGCACAAGTTTCTATAGTCTTCCATAGAGAATGAAGCTGTGGAAGAAAACAGGAGGGAGGTAACACTGAAAAAGAATATTCACTCATTCCAGATATTTAACTGAAAAGCCTAGGGATGAAGTTTCATATTTCATTTTCCTTAGCCATGAAGCTGACTTAAGTTTGGGGAAAAAAAATATTTTCCACTCAGCCATTCATTTGTTTGGTTCTATGAAACAGATTATGAAAACAAAGCTGTTGAGGAATTTAGATAAATTCTATAAATCAGTGTTGTCAAATGAGTAATTTATTAATGTAGCTGACAGTCCAAGTGATAACTTCTTAGAAATTAAAACTTCTAGCTTTTCTCATGCAAACACTGCTGTATACCCTTAAGTGTGTGGATTATCCCATTAACTCAGGGGGACAACAGCCATGTTTTAAATTCATGAATATATAGAACTGTTTGCAGCAATGGGGCCAAATTAGTAGAGAGCACACTAAAGCTGAAAGTAATAAAGTAGTAGTATATCACATTTTTGTCTACCAGTGGGAAACGTCTCTGTGAATATATAGATATGTTATTACTAAATCAAAATTTAAATTTAATTTATCCTTGGTCCAATTTTGGTACTGCTTTGAAGAAGATGTTGAAGTAGTAAAATGATGATTAGCCTTTGATATTCATCCAAGCATAAGTCAAGATTCATGACTAGGGCAGGGGAGAAAAGATTTAATTAGCACCCAATCTGCTTACTTGCAGATATATTTTTGTTGCCAGTACTTTTTGATGGCACTCTGCCTCTTACTTGGTTCTACTTAAAATCCAGATATTCAAGAAAAATGAGTTATAAAGTTAGGCCTTCTGAGCCCTACTGTTTGAGATCAGTTAAACTGTTCAATATCTATGCATATATGTGTACCTCTTTGGCGGAGAGTAGATTACACAGCCACTGTCTTAGATTGCTGTTTCCAGACAGATCAAGTAAAGAAATTTTAACTGAGTGTACATGAGACTTCATTTCTCCATTTTTCTTCAAGGTAGATAGGCACTGGATTGAAACGCAAAAGACCTGCATCCTAATCGCAGCTGTACTATTAGGCTGCTCTCCTGCTCCTCCTAAATCACTAAAATATGCTAAAACTTTAAAGGAAAACATGACAAGTATGTAAGCCTTCCCTGAGAATATGGGTTCCTTTCTGCTCTACACCTTCATGATTCATTAAGGGGAATGAGTGGATGGTATGTTCACTTGATTTTTCTTTTGGAAGGGCTGGTTTTCACTTTCATTGGAAAAGACTGCAGATTAGACACTGCAGATTTAAGTAGTGCACAGAGGTCTAAACAAATTCACTACTACCAAAAGCAATATCGATGACTTGTATCAACACATTAGTGCCATGATATTCATACTCTGGATCTCTCTGGTCCCATAAGCCTATCCTTGACTTTGGGATGCCAGCATAAAGCCAACAATGTAGTGAGGGATCTTGCAGCACAGGTTCCACTTGCTCTTTTTGATCTTGGATTGCTGGAACTCTTCTTATTACTGTTCTATATCCCACCAAAACAACAAAAAAACCAAAAAAAAAAAAAGAGGGGAAAAAAGCCAAATCCACCAAAACTTTCTAGAGCTGATACAGTAAAACTTCTATATATCAGAGATTAAATAAATATTTGTGAGATCAACACCAAGCCCACATGGCATAATCCAAGGGGAAATTACTGTCATCAAATAGATTTCAGCTATCATGTAAAGCCTTAATAATAGGTGGAGGTCCTTCCAAAGCTCACTGAACTCAAGGCAATGTTGCCTTTGCCTGTACAGGAAAAGGGTAAGAATTAAACAGCAGGGAAGTGACATGACAAGGCAATAAAGACAAATTCAAGATAAAACTGAATGAAAGGAAAGCAAAAGCAGATGACTGAATTAATAAGGAGAATAGCTCAATGAACAAGAAGATAATGCAAGGAATGAGAACTGAAGTATGTGAGATACATAACCAGTAGAATGTACAATGCAAAAATTAGCTAGAAGCAGTAAAGGGAAAATTGCCTTTTAAACAGAAATTTGAAAAGGGCAACAAAAGTTGAAGATGAAAGAAACAATTGACTAAATACTTTTTAAAAATCTTCTGTGTCTTCATTACTGTTCCTGTTCCCCCCTTAATCCTCATTTTTCTGTTTCTTTCACCAATCTGGTGCTTAATTTTTTCCTGCAGTGATCACAGTCCCTGCCAAAAATTGTCTTAAAAGAACCATTTACTGTTTGTTTCAAAGGCCAGTCGAAGCTTTGTATGTCTATTTGTTACAGCTAGCAAAATTTGCAGATACCATATTTGCTATTATAATGGCCAGAGTTCCCTCCTGATTTTGCCATCAGAAACAAGAACACAGCCATTACGTACATTTGCTCTAAAAATAAAGCAATCCTTTACTCGCTACCTGCCACTCAGGGACTGCAGCCACATGGCACGCATAGCCATTAGGAAAGAAAATGCAGTCAGCAAGGTGTCTTCTATCACACTATCACAGAAAGTCTTCTGAATAAGTCAGTTGAAAGATGTAGGAAAGGAACCCCAGCAATGATCTATACTGAGAGGTGAGAAGTAGGAGGGGAGATAGTCACTGACTAGACATTTATAAAATAGAATACCTTTCCCTAGTGTGTATTCATTTGCACTTTCAGGGGTAACACCAATGCTTTTGAGAGGAAAAACCATGGCATTTATTATAATTTTTTCTTTGATTAACAACAGTGTCTTTGAATTCCACTCAGGGCCAAGGACCTCACTGTGATAAATGCATTAGATGGATAACAAGGTTCAATGCTTCTGTATGGGTGTTTCATATTGCTGGTAAATCTAAATAATAACTAAATAAAAAATTTGGATAGCTGACCTTGGGCAAATTACATTCTCCTTATATTTTAGTGGCACATCTACAAAGTGTGGATAATAATACCTTTTTTCATCAACTTTATGTAATATGTAAGTACTTAGGAACACTGCTTGTCTCACTATCTAATACACTTTACACTGATATCCTACTCTCGGTCAGAGTTTGAAGATGCTTTTGTAACACAAATAAAAATAATGGTTCTCTATTCCATTTATTTTTCCAAAAGTTGAATAAAACTTAGAAGATTCTGCAGAGATCAGATAAAGTAAATGTACCCCTTAATATATTGTACAGTACCTGTATTTGAGGGCATGCTATATCAGCTGTTCTACAAGGACACCCAAGTCTTGTTCAGACAACCAGACTTCGATTAATTTCAAAGATATTTAAGCACCTGAACACCTTGCAGGGTTCTTACTATATTATATGTCCATCTGACACACAGTATCTATTTCTAGATGGTATGAGAGCTTGCTAGAGCCCCATAATAATAATCAAAATTTAAAGGCAAATTGATTACTCCCAAACTTTTTCTTGTCACTTAGTGAGAAAAGAATAGTTGATTAGCATGAGCCCTTCCCCAAAAGCTGTCAGTAAAAAAAACCTTATCATTTTTATACCAGCTCTATGAAAATACTTGAATTTGCTTTTAAATTAATTTTCCTGTAGTGAATGATCACTGATACTGGAAGTCACACTTAAAAAAGCAAATTCACTCAGCAAGGGAGAATAGCACTTTTATACAGGAAAAAAGTGAGAGTCAAAGGCTCAGCTCTTGGACTTAAAGATGTTCTCTGCCAAAACCATTGGACCTATACAGATTTATGCTGATGAAAGAACCTTTCAACCTCACTGCCCCTGCAGCTCTAGGCTTTGTCAGTCTCTGAACCCTAACCCAAATCACAGAGGTGGGCTGATCCTGAGCTCACAGGTGCCATTGCTTATCCAGAGGAGAAAACTGTGAGTGGAGAAAACTTGGTGCAGCCCTGCTGTTATTTTAGCATGCCTTTTTCAGTACCACTTCTCTTTGCAGTGGGACTGAAAGGTTTTTTAGTTAGCCCCAAAAGTTCTAGGCTTTTGGATTTTTTATTTTTCTTCTTAACCGACCAGTTGTTTCAGTGTGAGTGAGTGAAATTCCTGCAAGGTTCTCAGTCAACGGACAAAAGTCAAATGGAAGCAGGGATTCAAACATGGATTTTTCTGATCTACGACAGAAGTTTCCAAGAAACAGACAAGAGATTGTTTGATTCAAGATATGATTCATCTTTAAGCTGGATTACTTGGGGTTTTTTTGTTTTTTTTCCCCCAGATTTTTTGTCTCATTCTCTGTGCACATTTTATAATGTACTGGATACTTGTATCCATGACCTTTCTTAGAAGTAAAAAAACCACTAGACTTCTGAAACATAAAGAAAACATTAGGACTCAGTTTAAATTTGGTGAATAATTTTCAAATCCAATTTACTTGCTTTGACTGGACATTATAAGTCAACAGCTACTGATGGACTGATAGCTTATGGTTAGTTAAGATAGCAGCCAAAAGTCTAACGCCAAATTTTTAAGAATATGATTACAGCACGTAGCTCAGAATAGATAGGTCCTAAGCCAGTTTAAATTGTGGTATCTTGCTTCTCTGACTCTTAGCTAAGAACTTACATTTTCCAGAGATTGAATACTAAGATGCAGACAGGTTGCACACAATGATATTCAGTGGGCCTTTCACTAACTTTTTTCCAAGAGATATTTATTATGTTATAAAATACCTTTTTTTATTTTATTCACCCATTCTTGGTGAATAGCTAATTTCCTTATTGTGAAAGATTGGTTAATAATACATCTATGGCATTATGCTATTATGCATCTGTCTGTCTTTCTTGATTTAGAAGTAAGAGGGTGACCTCCCAATGTAGCTAATTTAATCTGCAAAAATAACCTTGCAAATTGACTTGCCAGAAACTAATATTAGATGAAATCTTTGTTCTATTGAACCTGACTGTCATTAGTGATTCCCTGTAAAAGGCTTAATCTACAATTGTAAAAAATCTCTACTAATGTTGTCAGGTTTCATAAAATATCTATTTTATTAAAGAATTAGTGATGCTCATTCTGGTGGATTTGCGATATTTGGGTAGAAAGCCTGGCTCTGATTCAAATTCAGATCACCTTTTGTATTAAAGTTTCGTAGAGCTGAAGAAGTGCTGCAGTAGCTACTATGGCTATAAGTCAAGACTATATTGTTTTAAGAAAATATTAATTCTTCTAGGAAGGTGAAACATTTTGTTTCCTGTGAAAAGCAAGAGTTAGATGATTGGAACCTTTTTTCAGCAGTCACCATTAATGTGACTACAATTTTCTTTTTACCTAAATAACTGTACTAATTATTTTAGATGTCCTCTATCACTATATACCAAGGGCAAAGCAAGTCTTTACAGCAAAACAAGTATGTGATGGTACTGCACGCTGTAGGTAGTTCTGAGAATTTCAGTGTTAAAACAGCAAAGCAATTTGAAATAGATTTAAGAGCCAAATACATTTAAGTTGGCTAAATACTAAGCTGAGAATTCTTTGAATATATCTGGAAAAATCTCTAAAATAATACAAAGATAATTGAGGACAAATGTGGAGAAGATTCTCTAATGCCTAGCCTATGCAATGTTTGAAGTGGTCTCCCACCAGAAAGAGTGAAATGCTAACACTGAATCATTTAAAACTAAAATGCATCAATCAAAGTTCTAGAGAAAACCCAAGCTTTGGCTAGGTGCAAAATAGATGTGTTTTGCTACTTTCTATTGTGATTTCTCTATGATTCTTTTTACCTACAGATAATGTTATGAATTGCATGAGGACAAAGAATAGGTTTTAACAATTCAAGTATGATATAGTCTACTACACTAGTGAACAGAGCATTCTTTGAACTAACCAATGAACGTAAGTCATAATGTGTATGCTCAGTGAATAAGAACATGTATTTCACTAGGTCAAGATCAGAGCTGAAAGACAGGTTTAGAAAACAAGCAAAGTCTCTTTGAACACCACTTCACAAATTGGTGAACATGAATTCAGCTTAATGTCCAAAACTAGATGTTAGAACTCTTCTTTTAATTGTCCATTGTATACTGCTATTAAATACTGAACCCCTTCATCTGAGGCCACAGGAATACATATATATATATGTGTGTATATATATATATATCTGCATTTCCAGAATTTATCTTGTTTACATTGTGAACCTATTCAAGCAGTGCACAGCTCTTGCTTGACTACTGTTTTCAGTATATATTTGAATATTTTTATTGGACTTTGGAGTGTCACATTAAGATACACAACTACATGAAGAATACAAAGGTTTATATTTATCTGTTATACGTGTATATTTTTTTATACTGTATCTGCATTTGTAATGCTGTCAATATATGATTATACAGAAATATGCAATACCTAAAATACAAGTAGTTGGCTACCTGTGCAAATAGCTGTGTAAGTACCAACTAATTGCATAGATGTATTTATTCATATCTGTGTACAAAATACAACCAGGTACTGCCTGTGATATAGCTGCTTAGAATTACAATAACTTTTTAAGCATTTAAATCCTTAAAACCTATTCAGAAAAGCCTGATTTTGAACACTGTGCTTATAACAATGGATCAAATCATGCTGTCATTATTTTTTTTTCAAATTAAGTGAGTGAATTAAGGGTGTTGCCTATTTTTAAATTAACTGCCAGCACTGTGTAGAATAAAGTAACTATTTTAATAGAGAAGAGGGCATGGGAGCAGACTTCTGATGCAGTGTTGATATTAGAATGTGAATATTGTATAGACAGCAATTCTAAATAGGCAATAATAATTACCCATTTGAATTACACTGTTTGCTTTGCAACATATTAAATAAATAAACATGTTAATGGGCCAAATAACTTGTGTCTATATAAATAAAGGTCAACTGCCACAGTGTGTACTAGCACTTTCCATTGTTTCTTACATGCTTGGCTTCAGCTTGGGTTATAGTGTTGTAAAACATCAGGGCAATATTCGATCAGCTTTTAGAAAACTCATGTTTTCCTAGTCAAAAAAGCCAGCACAGGAACATCAGATTTCCCGTTGACAGTACCTTTTCATGAAGCAGTACAATCAAAGGAAAGCAATTTGCATCCTTATAGCATGTCTGTCTGCATCAGAAGAGTCAATACGTTTCTCGAGTATTATGAAAATTTCCACTCTACAGTTAAAAATTACTGGTTAAGAAAAAAACTTTCTCAGGGAATGATGACTCTGAGTATGAAATGAACTACAAAAGGATCCTGGGACCCCACCTTTTTGCTATTGCTGCTTGCATAGTCACTCATTCCAGCAGGCTTTGTTCCTCTAGCAGGCTGCAGCGAGGTTGGTGGGAGAAAGGCACCCATTTGCTGTATTTGAGCTGCTGCACTCTGAGTCACCTAAACCCTCCAGAAAGTAGAGGCAAGAGGGAAGTTGTTCACGTATGGAAAACAACAAGGTAGCATAAGCAGACGAAAATGTAATGATGGAACCTGAGGCACAAAGATGGAGCTTTCTGAGATGAACCACTGGGCAGGCTTAGCAGTTAGGGGTTGAGACATGATTATGTAGAGTTTGTTTCAAAGCAGACACAGCTGGAAATTGCTGGATAAAAGCAAGCCACAAGGCTTAGAAATGTTACATTCCAAATCTTGTTTTGGGCAAAAGGGAACACACGAGATACACAGAACTAGGAATTTATTGTCGGTAGAATTAATGTTTTAACAGTCTAAAAGTCCAAAATATAATATTGAAACATAAAAACATTATAATACGGTTAGAATTGTATGTAAACAACCTAATATCTACTACTTTTCTTGGTTTATATTCACCTTTCCATTCTCCCTCTGGATCTTAAGTTTGAAAGTTTTGGTTTTCCTCAAATAGCACTGGGTGTATGTAAGCAGATGACACATGGTATGTCATTAATATCCTAAGACCTTCACTGGGAGGGATATGATGTTCATGGTGCAGGTCCCCTCCACTGAGCCTTGGCAGTCCTGCTCAGGCAATTTTAATATTCTTCCTTACCCCAGCCTGCTGCCTTCTGGCTGCTCCCAGCGGAATGTGAGCGTGTCCCCACAGCCTGCCCAGGCTCAGCCTCCCCGTGGGCTCTTGTTCCTTAGATAGCAAGTAGAAAACTGTGTTTCTAGACCCACTTTGTGCTTCTTGTCTTGCCTTCATATGCATATTTAGTATTCCTATGTAAATAACTTTATATACACAAGAAGTTCCAATGTGTCCAGAAGACCTCTGTAGATGTACAAAGTCACTGAAGCATTTCTTTGCAGCCTTAAGAAAATATTTTTTTTCTATAAATGACAGCAACACATCAGGAAATATATTTATTCAAGTAAGGGGCTTGGGGTGGATGAGGCAATGTGACCTCTGAAGCAACCAGGTTCAAGCTGGTTTTCACATCCTGTTAAATTTGATAGTTTTCCTCCTGGAAAATTGGATGGAAAAAAAATGTGACCTGTTCTTCTAGAAATTTGAAGCTCCCTTGCACTGTATATGAATTACAGAGATCAGACACAAAGACCAAGGATGTTCTCCAGCGATCAGGCATTGCCCATACAGAGGTATTGCCCTAGACTCCCTTCCTGCCCTAAGTTGCTCATATGCACAAACTTAAATAAGGTGGAAAGTTTTAGGATAATTTACCCAGACACTTGGTAAGAAAGGCAAAAACACACTTCATCACAGCATGGTTGATTCTGCAAGGGAAACTCATAATAATACACTAATTCTTCATGCTATACAGGCCTGAGCTTCAAAATGTACCCAGTGTTCATTTTTTTGAGAGATTAGTAACATAATACAGCTATACATCAACATAAACATAGTCCTATCCAGATCCCATTAAACTCAGAAGAAATGTGCACAAAAGGAAAAATAAAATTATAATTAGGGAGACAATAAAGGACCAAGAAGTTTGAGCAAGATCATCAAAACATCTGTAAGAGGCAGGAAGAAACCTAGAGCTTTTTCAGAAACCAGCAAACAAACTGTGTAACAACTGCCAGTCCTTTGGTCTATCAAGTAATGAACAAAGCAATCAAAGCAAGGCAAAATTATATGTAGTTTTCTACCCCCATATTTATTAGGAAGGGCAATGAGGAAATTTCCTGACTCAAAGATAATTTTTGTAAGAAATTAATGCATGGACTTAAAAAAGGCTGTTGCCTCTAAGAAAGATGTTATTGAGCAACTCAAAAAAACCCAAGGGCAGTAAATCACTGGGACCAGATGGTGCTGATGCAAGAATTCTGAAGGAATTGAAGTGTGAAATAGCAGAGGTAGCAAACAAGATATGCAATATATTCTTAATAAACCACACACTGTTCTCAAAGATTGGGAAGTTGTTACCTTAGCTTAAAAATAAAATAAAAAAGCTATATAAGATCCTCAGCATTACAGACCAGTGAGTCTTATATCTGCTCTAAGGAAACTGGTTACAGGTTTAATTAAAGGCAGAGTGATACAGCATTCATGCAGTTATAGCCCAGCAGGGTATGGCCCCTGTAAGGACAAACCTTTCAAATCTCCTAGAATTTTTAAATGACAGTGGGGAAAAAAATGGTGCTCTTTAACTGACCAGACTAACAATGTTTTATGGGTTCTGCACATTGCCAAACACATAAGGATCACAGTATACAATCTAATAGATACAAGTGCAGAAAAGGTACTTCATTTTACCTTCCTAGAGTCATAGTGTCATGAGAGGCAACTGGGTGCTTCTGAACTGCTGAAAAGGTAATTACCATCTGAAATGAAGATAATCTCACTCACCTGCTCCTGAACACCCTAATCTCGGGAGAAAGTATTCTCTGATGACTTTCCAGAGTCACACAAGTGAATTCTATTGATTTCCCACTGATATATTTCTGTACTTGCTTTTACAGCAACTGTAAGGGAAGTGGTCATGAAAATTTAACTTTGAATAAACAGAAACCTACTTAGAAAAGCTGGAAAACATTGCTTATGGGGAACTACTATCTTTTTTTTTTAATGGCCTCTTTTTTCATTGCTAGAATTCTTATTTTCTGCCTCACAGCTTGAAGGAAGGTGGCTGCTAGAGGCCCTGAGGTAGCAAGCATTCATCATTAACCTTCCCATCACTTCATCTTTCTTCCCATCCTTTATACCTAATTAGAACTGTGCAGACAGCAGTAATTCCATTTTATGAAAGATTTTATATTGTGAACATTGTTTAATCCAGGATTGAAACAAAACCCCAAAATACCATTTCTTCTTGGTGAAAGAAAATAGAGGCTTATCTCAAAGAGTGGAAGATCTGGGTCACTAAAATTGCATATCCTAAATCCCCTAGAATCCATGCTTCTGGGTTGAATCCACATGGCTCAAGATTAGCCAACATGCAAAACTGCTTGGTGTTACAGTACTGGGGAACTGTGGGCTCCTCAGCCCAATGGTAATCAAAGTGGCTAGCAGCTGCATCAGCCAAGTTATCTCCCTCAGCCAACCTGTCTCTAAGAAAAAAAGTCAACAGGGCACACTGTAACACTATGCAGATACATTAGGACAAATCCCAAAGCAATATATTCAAAGCTATATTGAATTCAGTTCAAGATCTTGCTTGCTCAGCACCAAAGCATGGCTCTCGGCACCTTGTAGTGCCATGCTTGCAGAACTGCACATCTAGGAAGCCAAAACTGCTGATGGATTGCACAGGTAAATTACCAGGAACCTAAGCAAGATTCCCAAAAGATGCAAGCCATATATTTAGGACTGATTTACAAAGCTTACAAGGTTTCATCAGATTATTTTTTATAGATTTCCTAAATTCCAACGAAATAGTGTGCTTGGTCTAATATACTGCCCAATTATTATGTACCATGACAATTACCTGAGGTTTTGGTTCAATCTATTTCTCTACAGCAAAGCCCTCGTTGAGCTTCCACCTTGCTGTTCCTCTATCACATTCCTTGTTAAATAAATACTATATCATAGACTGTGAAGTTTTATTTTATACACCCTATCGTGCAATGAGTTGTTTTTCAGGCAATACTTCAGTACAAATGTTAAATAGCAGTAACAATAATTTCATGCAAAATACAATTATGTCAGAAAAGACTTGGGTTCTTACTTGAAAGAGGATAATATATTTGCCTGTTGTATGACATCCTCATTTTTTCACTCTTGTAAAATAGTTACCTAGTACAAATGGTCAATATGTTTTTCACATTCTTATTAGCTTCTTTTGTAAATCAGTAGTACATTTATAAATGTTTATTCCTGACATACTGAATGTTTTAGCTTCAAAACAAATTGTTTTTCAGCATGGTATAAGCAGAACAGAGAACTTACTTATGAAGGCTTATAATAACACATCTGTCTTCATAGCACTTTTCTGACTGTACAATACTCTTGTAATGCAAATATCAGAGTAATGCAAACATAATGCTAACCTTAATTGCCTTATGCAATCTTCATTCATTTTTCAACATGCATTTTACTCACTCATCTATTCATTAACAGATAGTTTGCTATGTGGAGATAATATTTTTAATATGTAATGCAATTTATAGAGTATAAAAGTGCTTACGGTACAGAGCTGTTATAAAGGTCATTGACCTGTATGGAAATTAATGAAGAAAGCTTCTTAACTTATGAGTGCCAGTGAAAAAAATGAGACATGCCAACAATACAAATAGATCATGTTTATCTATGTAAATCTCTTCTATATAAATCAAATCTCAGACAAAAATCAATAAATTCAACCTTTTTTTTTCTTTTTTTTTTCTTTTTTTTTTTCTTTTTTTTTCTAGCAAGCACTCTATTACAGGTATCAAAACCAAAACCAAGCAAACAAGAAAACGTTCTTTAGGTATAATCCACTATCACTTAGGCTAACATTCAAAAACTAAGATCCACCAATCACTAACCTTCTAAAAAAACACTGCATGTAAATTCAAATGTAATTAAAACCAATATCAGTTCTCAGCTCTGAGGCCAACTTAATTATGTCTTTATACTAAGACATACTAAGACATTTCTTTCTCCATTTAAATATAAATGGGAAAAACATGAAAGAAGTGATATAACATAGAATCATAGAATCATAGAATGGTTTGGGTTGGAAGGGACCTTTAAAGACCATCTAGTTCCAACCTCCCTGCCATATGCATGGATATCTTTCACTAGAACAAGTTGCTCAAAGCACCTGGCCTTGAACACTTCCAGGGATGGGGAATCCACAGCTTCTCTGGGCAAATGGTTCCAGTATCTAATCACTCTCATCATAAAGAATTTCTTCCTTATGCCTAATCTAAGCCTACCTTCTTTCTGTTTAAAACCATTGCCCCTTGTCCTCTTGCTGCAGGCCCTGTTAAAAAGACTCTCTCCATCTTTATTATAAGCCCCCTGGAGCCTTCTCTTCTACAGGCTGAACAACCCAACTGTCTCAGCCTTTCTTCATAGGAGAAGCATTCCATCCCTCTGATAACTTTTTTGACCCTCCTCCAGACCCACTCAAACAGGTCCATATCTTTCTTGTGCTGGGGACCCCAGAGCTGGACACATTACTCCAGGTGGGGTCTCACCAGAGCAGAGTAGAGGGGCAGAATCACCTCCCTCTACCTGCTGGCCATGCTGCTTTTTATGCAGTAGAGGACACAGTTGGTTTTTGGGCTGTGAGCGCATATTGCTGTCTCATGTCCAACTTTTTGTCCACCAGTATCCCCAAGGCCTTCTCCATAGGGCTGCTCTCAATCCATTAACCTCCAGTCTGTATGGATATTTGGGATTGCCCCCACCCAGGTGCAGGACCTTGGTCTTGCTGCAACTTTAAAAGGTTCACATGGGCCACCTCCTCAAGCCTGTCAAGACCCCTCTGGATGGCATCTCTTCCCTCAAGTGAATCAACTGCTCCACTCAGCTTAGTATCATCTGCAAACTTGCTGAGGGTGCACTCAAAGCCATTGTCCATGTCATTAAGAAAGATATTTAATAGTACCGATCCCAGTAGGGACCCCACGGGGACACCACTCATTACTAATGTCCATTTGGACAAAGAGCTGTTGACTAACAACTCTGTTGCAGCTGTTGGCTGACTTTGGATGCGGCCATCCAGCCAATTCCTTATCTATTGAATAGTCCATCCATCAAACCCATATTTCTCCCATTTAGAGACAAGGGTCAATGGCTTTGCAGAAGTCAAAGTAGAGGACATCTGTAGCTCTTCCCTCATCCACTAATGTGGTCAGTCTATTATAGAACGCTACCAGATTAGTCAGGCACAATTTGCCCTTTGTGAAGCCATGCTGTCTCTCTCTAACCACATCTCTGGCATACCTTGACATAGCTTCCATGAGGATCTCTTCCATGATCTTACTGGGCACACAGGTGAGGCTGACTGGATGGTAGCTCCCAGGATCCTCCTTTTTACCCTTCTTATATATACTATAAAATCTCTAAACTGTCTGAAATATAGGCATAATTTTCAAGTTTTTGAAACATTAAACATACACATAAGTACTACTAGTGTTTCATTATATACTTTTTGACATAGATGTTCTGGAAAGTAATGTATACATTTTACAAACACACTTAAGATTTCAAGTGATGAAAAATCCACTAACACCCACCAGCTATTCCAGTGCTTGATACTGCGTGCTGTTGTTGAGCGTACATTAATCTGCCTTCTGCTTTTCATTATTGTTAGTTTAATGCACTTGAAATAAGTAATCTGATTCCATAAGACATCTGTAGTGTGTTGGGATTTTTATTTTTATTTTCCAGCTTTCTCTAGTGCCTTAAATACTTGTAAGTCTGAGGTCATGTCATTTCTTAAACTCCTTTATGAAGGTTAGCTGGTTAACCTTTTCTCTTCAAAGCTCTGAAATGGGGTTTCCAAGACTTGTGTCATTCTTATAGCTCTTTTCTAAATCCTGTCTTATTTTTCTATATCCTAGGGTGGAAGTTAGGAGTAAGGAAGTAAGCATTATCAGGTGATACATTGAAAGCATTGCACCATCTGAAAATCTACATCTGCAGCTGTATGAAGAATCTTTTAACATCTCCAAACATTCCCAGTCTTGTCACCTCTGCATTCACACTTGGTATCACCATAGAGTTATACCACATCACTCTCAAAATGTATGTTTAATTTAGCTGTTTATCATGACTGCTTTTGCAGCATCATTTGCTTTAAGGTAATCATCTCCTTTCAAGTGTAATGCAAACATTAAGTTTCTACCTCTGTGATTCAACCATTTAGCATACTCTGTTGATCTGACTTGTCATGTACCATTCTAATAATGCTAGTATGTTCTTCAGAGTGCCAGACTATTTATAATGATCTTCTCAGCTTTATTAAAAACCATCAGTATTAGAGATCTTATTTTCTTTTAGAATTGTTAGGAATAAGCTATTTAATCCTAGCGATCTAAAAAAAAAAAAAAATAGTCATTTTCTACTTAGCAGTTTTCCTAATCATAGCTGAAATAGAAAATATGGCTGTTTGACTGAAACTATGTATTTGTCATCAAACTCTCCTACAAGTACAGTAAGAAAACATTTGTTGAACATCTTTCACCATCTTTCTATGTCACTGTTAATCTTCCACAACCTTTACTTAAAGAAAACTAAATTGAAAACCAAATTCTGCAGCACCACAGCATGACGTTTTCCCATGTTCTATACTAGCATTATTTTCTCTGTATTTACTTTTCTCTCTATTTACTGTGTTCTATGTCCCCGGTTAAATTCCTAAATGCATTTCTCTTATTGGCGCAGTCACCTCTACTTGTGGTCTATATAACTATTTCCAAAGTCAGTGGAGAAACAGATAACACCTGTGTAATACAGACTCCCAGTCTACTATAGGGTCTGTCAGCAGAGCTCATGAAAAGCTGTCAATATGATGAGGACTCAGCCACATAAAAATTCAGGGCTGTACCAAGGACAGGGAAAGAATGGTGTTGTAACTTCCTGGTACAGGAGGGGTGCCAAAAGAAGTTAAATTCTTGTCATTGTGGTTGGTACTGTCACAAAAGAAGAACTACTGAAGCTCTATAGGTACCTGGATGCAAAAAAGGCCAATAAAAAGAAAAGGGACAGAATAGTGTGTAGATGGCTCCAGGAACTTTAATCCCAAACTTTAGGATTACATTGTTATCCTCTGTTCTCTTATACTGCGTATTTGTTCTTTTGGTTATGTTAAATTCAGAATGCTAGCAGACAGTTGAAATCAAGCAGATTATCACCCACTGTTTCCAGAAGGCATAACTACATAAAATCTTCTGGCAGCTTTGTAAGCAAGAAGGAACTGATCACAATTGGCCATTTCAGCACTGAATTCATGCATATTTCCCTCAATATTCACAGTTCCCTTTCCTAATGGGAGCTGACAGAATGTAAATGAGCTTCTAAAGGAACCAGCGAAAGTGGCAATTTTTCTCATTTAATCTTCAGATGAGCTGTCTGTCTCCCAGCTGCTGAGCTTCATTAGAATTCTGAAACTAATTTCACTTATCAACACATGATTATTGGTTTGAGTGAGGTTTTTGGGATACTCTGAGTAAAAACCACTCTACAATGCAGGGTTGGCTAATAAAAAAAGAAAAGAATAGAATAATACTGGCAGGATTCAGAACAGTCAGTTCTTACCCTGAAGAAAACTTACATCTATCTTTGGAGTCTGGTAAAAGTTTGTCCTATACAGATCAGCAATGCAACTAAAATGTGATATGTAGGAAAGCTAGAGATTACACTTTATTTATTAACATAAAACAAGTTAGAAAAGCTTAATATTTTTTGCCCAATGACAAAAGCCAGTACCCAGACACAACTGTTGTGAATCCGCAAACCAAATACAAAGAGTATATATAAGATTTAAATTGTAAAAAAGTAGAATATACTGCAAAACAATAGAACCACTTGTTGATTCTGTTATACAAAGTAAGCTAGTTTTAAATATTAACATTAGACAAATATAATCTTTCCCATATATTCCCTTCAATTATGTTATGCTCATCTCCAATATTTATTATTCTGTCATAATATTTATTATTCTGTCTGTTCTTAATCAAGCAATCAGTTATGTCTCTTTTGAGATCCATGAAGACTACTGATGTCATCACAGCTTTGTCATCCAACTGTATATATAGAAAGAAAAAAAATAGTTTTGTACATTATAATTTGTCCTGGAAATTACATGTCTGCAGGAGATGGCTTTAGTTGTTGCCACAACTGTGTCCTTGGCACTGGGCAATTGTGTTGTGCTGTGATTGCCTCCACATTTATTACCAACAAATCTGTTCTCTGTCATTTGTTTACCCCTGTATTTTGTCTTTATGAATCAGTGCATGTTCATAATGAGATGCACTTCATTTCTCTCGCTGCTTTCATTTGGGAAGTCAAGTTTTCACTAATCTTGAAAACTACCCCCTGCTTTTTTAAAGTGCAGTCCATTTCTCACAATAATTCAGCTTCGACCTAGTTATCAGTTGCATCACAAATAATTTGTCTCTGCTGGTACATCTGTTATCTGTACAGCTTACATGATTTAGGTCTATTATGTAGGTCTAAGAGAATGGCTAATAGTCTCAACTGGCAGCTTGTTTCTTGTAAAGAAAATGCCTTTCCCCTGCGATATTACTGAATGCATCACAGCAGCCTTGAAATTTCTAAGTGACTTTGCCTAGCATTTTACATTCCGTTTCTTTCTCCCAAAAGAGCATTGCTCTGGGCTTGCAACACAACATTTTGATTGTTTCCAACTCTGATTTCTCTACACTACTACTCACTTTAACTTAATGCAATTTTACACCAGGAACCTCTGACACAGGCATTAAGGGGCTGCAGAGGCACTGAGCACTGAGAATGATGTTTACTTCCTATCCCTCAGTCTCATGGCATGGGGCGTTTTGCAAAAAAGTAAATGTACAACAACAGAGATTAGCATAAACTGATACACTGGACATATGGTACAAAAGAAAAGAAACAAGCTAACATTAAAAAAGAAAACCTGTTGTTGAAGGTCAGATATCTATTTTATTTCTACAAATCAAGACGACCCAGGAAATAAACAGAACTTCTTGAACAGAGGAGGACTTGGTGCCAAAATAGCTTTGTAATTCCTTTTCACTTCTATGGCCAGTGGAGCACAAGGATTTCTCAAAAAAAGAAAAAAAAATAAATTAAAGAATAAGGAATTATCATACAGATTCATACAAATGTCACTTGTGTTTCCTAATTTCAACTCAACAGCCACTTTCTAATCAAGCACTTATACAGAATGAAAAGTAAACTTTCAGCTAGTTTTAATTCTGGTCTCACAGAATGTATAGTGATACACTGTATGCCATATCATATGTGTACCTTCACATCATAGGTTTAAAAAGGACATTTACATTATATAGCTGCTAAATTGTCTGAAATATACTACAAGATATATAAAAGCAATAGCCTATAGTTTGTCTGAAGAACTTGTAAGTGTATCAAAGATCCTTACCACTTTTCCAGGTTAAGAATTGTTTATTACACAACTGTACTTTATGAATATGTTACTACTTCACAGGAGGTTCTGCAGGATAACCACAGAAGGTCATTATTATTCCAAACATAGCAAGTAACTTTAACAGGACTGTTTTTCATTTCCCATATTCATGCATTTGGTGTAGCTAATAACCCATAAAGCACCTTTACAGTCAATTTAACCTGTATTAAAATTGTATTTGTCAACTGTACAACAAACTCCACTTGCTGCAGTTGTTTCAACAGGTTGTCACTATACTAATACATTACAGTACAGTCAATGGTAAGAGATTTAACATATCATATAAGTAAGTGAATGATAACAATGTATTATGTGTGCAGCCATAGTCTCTTTCCCAAAGAATGGTCTAAACTCTGACTTCTTTTTGTTATTGCTTGCTCTAATTAATTTTTGCAGTTACTAAACCCTGGTTTCCTACTTCTCCCAGGTTCTTACTTTATGGTGATTGGTGTTTCCCCTAAAATTCTGCTGCATGTGTAGGAAGAGCAAAATACAGGTCTGAAGCAGATGACAAGGAGGGCTGATATATGGAAAATGGAAAAGGTAAATAAGGCTAAAGGAAATAACCCCAGTAATGATGCACCAAAAATCCAAAACAGTCTATGGAAGAGTAATCTATTGTGTCAAAACTGTTATAATTTGGGGAATTTACCTTTTTTAACTATGGTATTGAGTACTATATTGTATTTGCATTATAATGAGATCCAGGAATGGCTAACATTCTGCTTGACTGTGGCACAAAACCCAGCAGCCTTTTCCTTGCAAACTAGGTTTGTCAATGTTCCCTCACAAACTCAGACAAATCAATTCCTACCCTGAGGAGCACTCATTTTGATCACATGCTGTAGAAACAAGAGTGTTTAGAGCACTTTTCACAGTATCTGCCTGTACACTGGATAAGGGTCTTGGTATCTCATTGCACATTTACTGGAACAAACACATTCTTAGAGTGATGAAACTGTTCTTTGCAAAAGGTTTCATAACTAGCTAGAATGTGTGGACATTTTGTGTTGGTTTTTTTGGTTGTTTTTTTTTTCTTTCTTTCTTTTTCTTGCTCTCTTTTTAGGTCAATTTTCTATTTTCATTATAAGTTTTCAATAGGTTCAGTTCAGAGGCTTTCACTAACTGAATTTCTGTTCCTGGTTGATAACTCACTGATGATTCTTAATCTCATAATGAAAAAAACAGGTCCTGGGAACAGACACTGTCACAGAAGTTATTAATATGGGTATTGTGTCTTGAATCAAAAAAATCAATAGCAATTCACTAAAAGGTAATAATTAAAATAGGAAAAGTAGCACCTCATTAAATATCAGTGAAATGAAACTCCCCCTGAACTGCATAAGCAGCTGAAGATTAGACAGCCATGAGGAGCATATAGTACTTGTATCACAATGATGCAAAATCCATTTTTCAGTTCCAAGAACAAACTCACCTCCTCATATGATTTCAGTTATCTGACTGATCATTCTTCTTGTCTGATATATATAATATTTTATAGAAATCTACAGTTTCAAGGATCTGTATGGGAGAGGCAGCACATTGAAAAAAGTCACACAAGGGACCACTGCTATTTGTCTGAAATCAGTGAGATGACTTCCATTGTTTCTAAAGCTGTCAGATCAATCCTAGAAAGGTCTAAACAGACAAAACAGGAAAAGTACAGCTGAGGTTATATGTAGACGCAGAAGTATCGGACACTGCACATAACCAATATGATCAAGCAGATTTCACTTTATTGCCCAAATAACTCAGTTTATATACATATTCTGTTTCCTACTTAAGCGCAAACTATCGGTTAATTGGTTAGCATAGCTGTCCATGCGCCTAACATAGCTGTCTGATTAGTTAAAGTTGTCTGAGTACATGAATGATTCGCTCCACCTACATTCTATTTTCTGTCCTGCTCGTAGGCACGTACGCCTAACTTTGTTCTGCTTTTTGCACTCCTCTGTTCTTTCTGTGCTTGCTCCATCCAGTCTGTCACAACTGCTGTCCTTGCCTTTGTCCTTGAGGCCTGCTGTCTGCAGAGGCCTTTGGCTCACTGATGAATCAGTTCCATTGTGTCTGGATTGTTCACTATATGTCCATGGCTCTCACAGTTATAAAGCTACATTTAACTGAGTCTAAGTTGTTTTCCTCATTCTCCTCATCTTTCCTGTGTCCTGCAAGCTTTATTGCTAGAGAGAATAAACATGGATTTGGGATATTCAAGGAAAGATGAGGAAACAGGTGTGGCATTCCACTTGCTGTTGCAAAATGACATTCAGAAAGAGCATGAGTCATTACTACATTCTGCACTCTGTGAAGTGGCTGGTGTTAAAAAAAGTCAGAAGTGGAATAGCCTTATTTCAAACTTCTTTCCCCCTTGACATCTGTACACACACAGCATACATTATACTGGACTGCTAGCCATGGTAAGACTCCATTTACACAAATGTGCTTCATGAATTGAACCTGTATTTTTTCCATCATTTTCTCTGGGTTTCCAGAACTCTTAATGTGTAGCTGAAGCTTTTTCATAGTTATAAATGTCATTCACAGTGGTAGGTTATACTTATTCATTTGCTTAATTAGTTCATTTATCAAATGGATGTGTTCCATTGTAGAGAAGCCTGATTAAAAGCCTGTCTTTTCTGTTGGTTGGTTGGACTCCAGCTTGGCTGTGAGTTGATTTCACAAAAAACAGCCAAGAAGTTTATAGAATGAAGACATGAGCATGATCGATCTCCAGTTCCTCCTGTTGTGTTCACAAGAACATTAATAACAAGTAATTTTTCTGAAATTACAGAAAATGAGGAATTTTCTTTCATTTGTCTGATGAGGGCACAGTTAAAATTGGTCTCATTATAATTATTATTTATATTGCTGTGGTTTCATTGTGCATGCTACAAATGTGTAATGCAGACTCTTTCAAAGACCTTACATTCTGAAGACAGGAGACAAAGGGTGAAACAAGAAATGGAGACAGAGAAAGGTGAAGCGACTGCTCAGAGACTATGCAGCAAGTCACAACAAAACCAAAAATAGAACAAATGTCTGTCTTTCAGTTCACATTGTCTCCAAAATCCCCAGTAAAATTACATAAATTCTCTGAAATAAATTCTCTAAATGTTGAATATCAGTTTTCTTGCTGTCAATTGAGTGAACATCTGCTGTTTTCTTGGCAACAGTTCCAGCCATTTTGTGGCACATAATATGTTTTGTTCCTTTGCAGGATTCATCATCATACTTCACACAAATAAATATAATTTAAACCATGCTAACACAGACCACATATTACAATATGTTGCACATAAGGCTTGACTAGAATGGGCACCAGAACAGATCAAACTTTACATGTGTGCTTGTAATATTTTGTGTACAGTTCTGTTGAAAACAATGAACATTGAAAGAAGTCAAAGAACTATGTTTATGCTGTGAAACGTAAGAGTGAAACAGTACCCACAAGGTGAGGAGTTCTCCAATAATTGCTGCATTTAGTAGACTTTGAATAAATACATTTTGGTTAAAGAGTCTGAGTGTTTTCAACAAGATAGGAAAGATTGCTCAGGGAACTTGTTTGTTGTTATAAGGCTGATGGTTGGATCTTGCTTACCAATGTGTCTTTTCCAAAGATACGCAGTAAATTATAGCCTACAGCAATGGCAGAGCAAAACCATCACCAGCAGATCAGCTGCAATGCAAACAGAACATGGTTACTGGGAATGACTAGCAGCAAACATGGTTATTGGAAGCAATTACTGGAGAGCTACGTCATGGAGACTGGTGAGGTGTCTGGTTCCTTGGACCTAAGAGAATAGTTGACATAAATGGCTAATGGTAAATGGCTATCAGGACTTAGTAATATTGGTGAGGACACTCTACACAGCATTCTAGATTTGGCCTGTTATTGTAGGTCCCTGAGAACTCACCACATCCTTAAGTATAAAGAGCAAATGGCATGAAACATAAGAAGTAATGAGAAAATTCTCCAGAACTTCATACAGCCATAATAATCTACATTTGTTTAACAACTTTGTGCTTTGTGTGAATTTTATAGTGACATTTGAGCATCACTTTTTCTAAAAATAACACACTTGAGACCCAACTGAGGCTAAAAAAGTCTCAATCCTAAACACAGTCTTGCTGATGTAGAGCCCAGCCATGGGGTTTACTGAAATCCATCACTCATTGAGCAAAGAAACTTGGGAGGTTCTTTGCTTTAAATTCCTGTTTTAGTTGTAGACCAATCCTGTATCAAGGGAAGATCATAGTCTTCCCATCATATTTTCCATTCTAGATCTTCATTTTCATGGAAAAGAAATGTGGAAACATAGAACAGAGGGAGGGGGAGTAGGATTCATCTGGTTCCTGGTCAGACCCAGGAGAGATCACATACACCATGGTATGTAGGCAGGTGCAGAGAGCAGCAAGTCTTTATCCCACTGATTCTCTTGCCAAATTAGGGGCCCAACAAGCATAAATATCAAGACTATAGCCAAGTGCTTTAATGTTACCTTTCACTAAGTGTTAAAAATGTGAGTTTGGGTTTTGGTAGTTGTTTTGATTGTTTTTTAGTTTGTTTTTTTCTTTTCACTGTGGTATACTTCATAATAAACAGGCACAAGGTCCTATTTATATTGATTTAATCAGGATTATTTTGGCATAACCACACCACAAAATGCAGACATAACAGTAGAGGAAGGTGAAAGAGAGAGATGAGAAACAGCTTATGGTAAAAGCCTCTGAAATCACTTTAACTTTGATGATAATTTTAGTTAATTTTACCCATCTACAAATCAATCATGTAATCTAAACTAATCTTCACAGTTCCAGCCACAGAGAAGGGAAGGTTAGACACCTTCTGATTCACTGTACATTTCTTATACCTACCCTCAGTATTTTAAGACAGAAGAAATTACTTTCAAGCACTTTTTCCCTGTCATTGTCTGGATGCAAACTACATATCTATGTGCTTATGGGAGAGCAAATACAGATTTAGAAAGATACTTTCCTCAGTTTTATATTCTCTGAAAACAGAAGAAGCACCCTGATGTCCTTGTTGCTCAGTTATTGATTTATAATCAATCTTCAGTATGTATTAATGTACAGCTCAGCTTCCTTCTTGATTAGCCATAGAAGTTGTTAAACTTTGAAGTACTAAAGAGAGGAGTAATATAACTAAAACCAGAATAAATACTATAACTCTTGAAAATACCTTCAGTTTAGTAGAACACAGACTCTTAAACAAATACCACAGCACAGCATAAAGCATCACATGTACAGGTTTTATTAACCCCAAATATCATTGCATCATTGCTAAGGCTGCTGAGATAGCTGTGCACAAGGATGACCCAAACAGGTGAACTCCCTTGTTATTCTAACCAGAGCAGAATATTTCTTCTCTTATCTTCCCATTTCTTCCAAATCACAGTGTAATTAATTCCCTTCATATTTTCAGTTATCATCTTCATCATGTTTCTTCAACTTATTCTTCACTGCATTTGGCTAAATTCGCAAATGTCTTGTTTTCATCACTTTCCTTATAAGTCCTCAGTTTTATTACTCTTCAGTGTGAAATTCAGTTTTGTATTTCTGGTGTCATGATTCTTCTAAAAAACCTTACATTGCTATGTTGTTCCTTGCTGTTCATCAATTTCAGTCAAGAGATTTCTATTCAAAGCTAATCAAAAAATCGTTTGGTATTAGCTTATTATAGAAAAAAATGTTTCTATATATATAAAGACAGCGAGCAAGAGATTCATATACCGTTCTAATTATTTTAATTAATTCCTGTCCTGGTTTCAGCTGGGATAGAGTTAAGTGTCTTCCTAGTAGCTGGTACAGTGCTGTGTTTTGAGTTCAGT
>JANZLQ010000005.1:18921525-18943959 GCA_026212715.1 Elanus axillaris | reverse complement strand
CTCAGGGGCAGGACTCATCACACTCTTCCCCTGCTCCAGCGTGGGGTCCCTCCCACGGGAGACAGTCCTCCACGAACGTCTCCAACGTGGGTCCTTCCCATGCACTGCAGTTCTTCACAAACTGCTCCAGCATGGGTCCCTTCCATGGGCTGCAGTCCTTCAGGCACAGACTGCTCCAGCACGGGTCCCCCACGGGATCACAAGTCCTGCCAGAAAACCTGCTCCGTGGGCTCCTCTCTCCACAGATCCTCAGGTCCTGCCAGGAACCTGCTCCAGCGCGGGCTTCCCACGGGGTCATGGCCTCCTTCAGGGACCCACCTGCTCCGGCTTGGGGTCCTCCATGGGCCGCAGGTGGAGATCTGCTCCACTGCGGACCTCCCTGGGCTGCAGGGGGACAGCCTGCCTCACCATGGTCTTCCCCACAGGCTGCAGGGGAGTCTCTGCTCTGGCGCCTGGACCATCTCCTCCCCCTCCTTCTACACTGACTTGGGGGTCTGCAGAGTTGTTTCTTTTACATGTTCTCACTCTCTGGCTGCCGTTTCTCCCCTGGTTCCCCAACTTTTTTTCCCTTCATAAAAATGTTATCACAGAGGCGTTACCACTATTGCAGATTGGCTGAGCCCTGGCTGGCGGCAGGTCCATCTTAGATCCGGCTGGTATTGGCTCTGTCGGACTTTGGGGAAGCTTCGAACAGCTTCTCACAGAAGCCGCTCCTGTAACCCTTCCCCGCTACCAAAACCTCGCCACAGAAACCCAATACAACAACTAAGCACACAGTCCAGTGGCATGGGCTATTATCAACTGTTCATACAAATAGGACTTGCATGAAGGACTGAAGAAGAGCCACTACAGAATTGCCACCAGGCTGGTAATCAGCATAATTGAATGCAGATGCCCCTTCTGTTTAGAGTGGGAGAACCACACTCACCTACAAGACTGTTCATGGACAGTATGCACAGAATATTTGCAATGACAGTTTGATCAACTGTTACTAGTAAGTTTGAACTGATATACAAATAAATGCCTTTAATCTTCATACATCCTAAATTAAAACTAGAATTATTTCTGAGACTGGTGGAATATATTGTTTCTAGTAATGTACAGCAGCTCTGTAAACTTTGGTTAAAAAGATCAAACAACAAAGGTTGTACCAAGGACAAAGCAGGACAAAGCATCAGCAATAAAAGAGCAGTGGTTTGTACTAAGAATGGTGGTGTGAAGTTGTGAGACACTGAATTCAATGAAAGTCTTTAAGCTGTGAAAGAAGAACAAGATTAAGTGCAAGGAGAAAAGGGAATGAGACAAAGCCCCGTAGAACAAAAGTGGTGAAACATGAAAACTCCATTTTAATGAGAGGTTACAACATAAAGATTGTATAATATACTACTATCCTCCACTTTGTAGCAGACCTATTTAAATGAGAGAAACATGTATAATTGTTAGAAAATATTGTTTTCTTTATGACCACGTGTGACTGTTATTAACTTCAAATAGATCTAAGCCAGTGCTGCTAGATTTTATATATTATATTCACCTAACTATTGTTTATAAATCTTCATGTTGTTTATACTCATTAGGATTCAAACATAAAATCTGTCAACAAATCAGTATGAAGACCACACTCTATAAAATGTAGCAAGGTTACAAAGTATCTCACATACATCTCTTTATGTACATTTAATGAAGAAAGAACGCAGAAAGTGTGCCTATATCCATTTAGTTTGCAGATATATACTGTTTTGAACAAATAGCTGTTTTCTGTATGAGCCTTCTAACTATACAGAGTACAAAGCAATTTCAGTACTCGTCAGATCTCTGATTTCTATGATACACATAGGCCATAACGACTGCATAACTGTAAATCAAGAACTTCCTCAATAGTAAAATAAGGGTTTTTTCCCAGACTACTGAAAAGACTGAGATACTTCTAATGGATTTGGATAATTTTTGCGTTGTATTGAGGTAGTATTTATAATGCTTTTGTGCATCTTTGGCATTTCTTCAAGGCAGTGTCTCCCTTTAACAACTCTGACATAGGTTTTTAAGGCACTTGGAAAAGGACATTTCATGATTTACTTCAAGAATCCTGGCTTTAAGTTCAGTAACTTGAAAGGTACTGCTTGGCAGTGCAAATTAGAATACCCCTAAAGCTCATGCAGCTTATGCCAAGCATTAACTTGAGCCCATCAGCTCTCAGAAAATGTGTAATAAGGCTAACTATGGTGTTAACTCCCTTATCCAGCTGAAACGAGCCATGTCTGTGCAAGAAAGCATGTTTGCACACCCCACTATGTAGTTTCACATCACATTCCAGATGTATCTCAGTAGTTCAGTGTTTGAGAATTCACTTCTTGCTGCTTCATACAGCTGATTACACATACACACACTATGCTGTTGAGCATTCAGTGCAAGGGACGGCTTGTTAACAAATATTCTGTGCCACGTATAAGGTTGCATATAATTACAAAGACACAGATCTTCTTTTCCTTTTGTTATTTTTTGAATACCTGTTATAAAACACATAGTGAAAAACTTTTACTCCCAAAAATATTTTCAGTAACAATTTGGGTTAACTTTATTTCTAGAGTCTAACATTTTTGGTCTCTACTTTGGCCTTTGTCAAGTAATAGTTTGAAGAATGTAGGATCACATCCTTTGTTACAGCAAGTCTTTCTTTTCATACTTCCATAACTGTGAGGATAGTTGTGTATGTATTCATCCTTTAATTTTTCTCAGTAGCAGCTTTATATGGATATATAGCTTTCAAGACCAGAGCAGACACATTTCCATGGAGCTTGCTAACCCACAAAATAGCTTAGAGCTAAATCTGAGAGGCCTTAACATTGCACCACTCTGATACAGCGTTCTTTTTCTTGGGGCTGCTCTCAGAGGGTAGAATGAAATTCATGGGAACAACTATATCCTACAAGAGAAAACATATCTTTCACAGAAATACCTAACGGAGGTTATGGTGGAGTAAACATAATGTATACATTAAATCACTTGCTGCATTACCATGTGATGTTGAATTACTTAACTGCAGAGAGCAGTGTATAACTGATACACTTATTTGAACAGAGTGTGAGTTTCCCTAACGAAGTGCCATGTTCCAGTCTAGCCTGTGGATTTAACTCCCTAAATAAAGATAAGAACGTGTGATGAAAATCTGGACCAAAACTTAATTTTGCTCACAATCAGGCTGTTGGTCTACAAGTATACCTCAATGTACTGGGAGCATCAGAGAGGAACTGACCATAACCCCTCCACTCAGGTTGTGCTGCTTGATGGGGGAGTGGAGGTAGAGGAGTTGGGAATGAAGGAATGAAGTTGAACCTGGGAAAAAGGAAAATGTTGCTTTAATTTTGTCTTTGTTTCTCAGCATCCAAATCTATTTTAATAGGTAATGAATTAAATTAGTTTTCCCCAAGTCATGTCTGTTTTGCACATGACAGAAGCTGTTATCTACCTGTCTCTATCTTGAGCCACGAGCTTTTTAATGTTTTGTCCCCCTATCCTGTTGAGGAAAGGGAGCGAGAGAGTAGCTGGGTGAGCAACTGGCATCTGGCCAAGGTCAATCCACCACAGTCAATAACAGAAAAAAAATCACAAACACGAGAATCCCATTCCTACATTTCCAAAGAAATGCTTTTTGTACTTCCCAAGGGGAACATGTCTCCAAGGAGTACTGAATTCAGAAAAAATGAGAAAAATTATTTGCATGCCAAGTCCTGCATCAGTGAACAGGAGCCTTTAGAGTTCTTCAGATCTTTTAGGTCAGCAGCTTTTAATATTACAAATTCTTATTAAACCAGTTGATAAGATGTTACTGTATTTCCCTGACTGCAGTTAAGAATTCAAGCTGACTATTTATAAAAGTTAATATTTGAAACCATATGACAGTATAAATAGACAGGCTTGAAAGGCACCATCATACACACAGACTTTCAAGAAAATGTTTTAAAGGTAAAGCTTCATCACTGGATGAATTATATTCACCTTTTCCCAATTTATTTCCATGGGGCTCAGCACAGATCTTCTAAATATGAATGGAGGTTAGGAACATTTTACCTCTTTGCCTTTACATGGTGTAAGCTTACAATGAACGAAAAAAAAAAAAAATCTCTGATTCTAGTCATACTCTAGTTATACTCGCTGTGGAAAAAACCCTTGAAGACAGGAAAATGTTTCAACCCCTGGGAACTGACTTTAGAAGTTAATCTAACTCCACCTAGTGTTAAACGAAGAAATCACTACTTTCTTAGTTCTGTTTTAAAATAACATGGGCACTGGAAAATGAGACAAGTGAAAGACTTATGAAGAAGCTAGTATTTTAATTTATTTTTAAAGTGACATTTTAAGATGTATTCTGTTTAATGACACAAAACAACATCACTGTTCTAATAAATGGAAATTAAATAATCTAATAAATAGAAAAGTGGATAAGAAATAGTGGGGAAAAATTAACATTCAGTTTTGAATTGTCAGTTTGAATACCTATGTCACTTAGTGTTGATCTTCAGTTTAATACTGAATTTTTAATCTACTTCTTTTCTAAAATTTTCCAAAAATTTTAGCCCATGTAGTGATTTGAAATGTTTTCTGTCTTTTGAACAATTGTAGCTCTTTAGAATTAATGGATATTAGTAGAGAGGCAAATTTGAAATATGACATATCCTACAAACCCAGACATATATTCTTCAAATACCATTTATATGATTTTAGATTTAAAGAAAAGAAAAAATACACAAAACTGAACACAACAAAACAACAAGGCGCCCTGCTAAATAACATAGTTGAAGAAATGACTGTAGGAAAAATAATTAAACATCTCCATAAAATTCAGAAAATGTCTGAGAAGAGTAATCAATACAGAGACATAAATGGCAAAAATTTTGAATTCATTTGTTGATGTACCTCATAAAACATCAGAGAAAAACTAGAGAATCTTTGGGGGTGGAAGGAGGGATTTTGCATTTAGACACTCATATTTTAAATATTTGTGACTGATAACTTATTTGGATGTTGCTTCTTTTCCTGCTCCCAAACTGTTGGTGAGCAACTCATGATCATTTCATTTCAATTTATTTTTGCTTATTTTTTTTTTGCAGAATGACTGCTGCTATTGCTTGATATCTTGGTTGTTCACATGTTACTCTTGATTCTAAATTAAAAGCTGCTTTGATCGCTGACACAAGTCAGCATGAGAAAAGATAGCCAAACCCAAACACTTTGCATACTGTGCAGTACTCAGTTACAGAAAATGAGATATCCAAGAAAACAGTAAAGTTTACTTGGTTGGTTTGGGGTATTTTATATATATAATTTTATCTGTTATTTTTTACTATATGAAAAAAAAAGCCAATTCTCTCAACAATATGTGCATAGCAGATTTGGGAACCATCGTTCCATATCCATCTACTCTAGTTTACATATATGGAGAATGTGAGTTCTTTTTTAATGCTTTTGTCAACTGGTACATCAGTAAACAGTACAATGAGTAGTCTTCAGAAGGAAGTATTTAGAGGACAAGTCAATCATCATGAGATGATGATGGGTCAGCTCCTTACTGAAGTTCATAAGGTTATTTGAAATGCTTTCATTAGTTGAGACTGATAGAAAACACCTTTTTTTCAGTGGTATATGAATAATCCATTGTATGAGAACAATCTCTGCAATTACATCACCACTTTGTAATAGAGCGTGTCGAATTCTTAATCCTGGTATTGTAAGTGAATATAGTGGGTACCTCACTGAAAAAGAATCAACAGGCTTGAATAGCTTAAAAAAATGGTGAACTTTCATTGAATTCAACAGCTCAAAAGGAAATTCATGCTATTTTAGCACATCAGAGGCTCAGAGGTCTATTTTGTCATGGTACCAATGGTTACCCAAGAACACTGCACATTCTCCATAAGCCAATAAACGTGTAAGAGATGTTTAAGAGCCATTTTATTGTTTCTGATTTAGTCTTCAAGAAGTAGTGAAGCAAATTTCAAAGACACTATTGTTTTCCACTAAAGAGGCTCAATATTTTCTAAGATACTATAATTTCAGCATACAGTGGTATTTTCACTTTTGTTTACACAAATATATGTACTTTAGGTCAAGGTAGACCACAGATGTAAATGTGAAATAAGAACCAAATCCAAAGCTCTTCAAAATAGGCCTTGGGATTTGGTTTGGAGTTCAGTCTGCTTTATACACAGCACCAAAAAGAACAGACAAATATATATTTTTCTTCCTACCATCATTTTCTATGCTAAAGAATGGATAACCAACAATTGTGACAGAGGCAATACATTTTCATGGTTATTTTGTTATATTGCTATGATCATAAAGCTTGGCTGTACTTCCCAGTTTAAAGGAATGGGAAAGAATGAATGACTGCTTTTATGCAGGGGTGTTTTGCTGTTTACTGTGTACCTTTTCCATAAAAGAGTCCTATGTGGATCAAAGGAAAGCAGTGGTACAACTATTATCAACACTGACAAGGAAGAAAAATATTAGGGTTAGGGGGGACAATGTATACACAGTAAATAAAGCTAATATTTTGAGATATGAATTTCCTTAATAGATTTCATTCTGACATGATGGGAAAAAACCACTTTATAGGGCATTAATAATAATAATAATAAATAATAATAATAATAATAATAATAGTTTAGTCATTATGTAAGCAAAATATTCCACAAAGCTTGTCATGTTCATATTCTATTTCAAACGCCATGTCTTTAGCAAGGAAATGCACTGCAGCATATTTGGTTTGGATTGTTTATTTGTAGAAATTGCTGTATTATTCCTCAACACAGTATCTCAGCTCAATATTTAATACATGATATTTGTTTCCCTTTAAGACTGAGACTGGTAAAAACTTAGATAATGGGGTTTAGGTATATTTCCTTCACCAAATTTTCCATTCCAGGAGAATGAATGCCATTTCAGCTGGAGTAGGAATTAATCACATAAAAATAAACTGCTTAAACCATAATCACAAGCACTCTAGTATTTATATATGGAACCAGTGAAGAGATGCAGACATTATAAGGGAGAATTCAATTCACCAGTGATCTGAATTGTTCTCTCTAAGTGTCTGTCTTTCTCCATTTCCTACACAGGAACTGAGGATACCTCAATTCAGTGATGATGATGCCCAACTTCAGCATATGGGCAGTTAAGGGTTTCTGCAGTCTGAGCTCATTCTGAACAAAAGCAGGTGAAGGCAGGCAATGCAGAAAGAAAAAAAAAGAAGAAAAAAAACCAAGGAAAAAAGAAGGTATATAACAAGTAAAAGTTAGAATGCCTTTGGGCTTAAAAAAAATGAGATGAACGAGGGGTCTGGATTCACTCCACTTAACTTCAGATAGCCTGCTAGGTTAGGAGCATCAGTCACTCTAGGTTCCCTCTACAGAAAAACAAATTAGAGATATGAACCTTCAGAGGGCAATTTATCCCACCTAAGAACCAAGTCATCTCTGGTGGTATGTTTCACACTGCTAACTACAGGGAAAAACTATGCTGCCCTTGCTCCCAGCTAGGGTGTTTCAGTTTTATTCCTGTAGGTGTAGTTGAGTTTAAATAAGAGAGGGGCAAAATGGCAAGAAAGTGGTAAGACATGGAAATTGATAGTTGGGAAATGAGCATAAGTTAAAGTGCATGAAGGAGAAAAGATTAAGCACAAGTTAACTGCCTTGGAAAATAAAAATCAGATAAAGAAAACAAGGACTGAAGAAAAAAGAAAGAAATCAAAAGGAAGTCAGAACAAGAAAAAGGCTCTGTTTTTTTATTTAAAAGTTTAAATGAACAGGGCTGGCACTAATAGCATGTATTAAGAGGCCATACTGCATTTATTATTGTTTATATTATTTTTATGTTGTGGTAGGCTGGAATAGTTCTAGCCAATTGGCAAATATCTGTCTATGCATCACAAGTGGTTTGATGAGATATAAAGTTGATAATAGTTTGAAGTATGCTGGTACTTATAATATTTCAAACATACCAAATTATGTAAAAAAAAATTTACATCTGTCCAGGCAGGCAAAAATTCTCTAAGCACCTATGGTAAATTCCCAGACCCTACTGAGAATCAACGTCAAGATTCCCATTAATAACCTTTGTGCAATATCTATATCACTCACTTTAAAAGAGATGGGGTGGAAAGTGTGCAGAAAATGAAAAAGCATCTTTAATTTTTAAGCCATCTACAAAAATTGATTAACAACATAATCCAATGTTTATTATTTGTTGAGTGTTGTATATCTTGTTAACTAAAAGGCTAAAATACTCCAGTTCTCCTGTTGAACAGAATGCTACCTCTGACTTGGGAGTTGTGCAGCTACTAAACACACTTAATTTACACAAGCTATTTAAGATATTAAATGAACCATAAAGGGCAGATGACAGAGACAAATAATCCTTTTCCCTGAAAATGCAGAGTTTCAGGGCCTGGGTCTCCCCTTCACACTGATGCAGTGTGTGACACTCGAGGACCCAGCTATCACTTTCCATAAATGGCTTAACCTTCAGCTTTGCGTGGTCTGTCTAGTACTATTCCCTGTCAATTAAAGAAAATCAATATCTGGCACTTCAATGCTGAAAACATGGAGCCCCCTTTAGAGCTAAATAATTAGTTCAGAAATGCTTCAGGCAATAATTAACCAAACTAGTCTTATTAAGAACACTTGCCTACAGCATTTTTCCTTTTCAGAGGTGTTTAATATCTATCACATAACTTTTAAATGATTTAGATTTAAGCATTTCAGGTTTTAGCAATGTTATAATTAACATTGTTTGACTGGTTACACAATAAATTATTCTCAAATTGCAACACCTTACTGAACCTTTAGACCTCATGTTCATTTATTTCAGTCTACAAAAAGAGAACCATATGAATTATTTGATTCAGAAGCCTCTGATTTACATTGCTATTCTATACTCATGGAGAGGGGTGATTGTTTTATATGTTTCTGTTTGAATCAAAGATTATAGATTTGTTTCTACAACAGATCTGCACAAAGAACTCCCATTTAAGCTATTGAGCATGAAAGTGAAATGCTAACAGCCTTGGCTGTCCATGGTTTTTTTCTTTTTTTTTCCCCATTGCCTCTAGAAAGAACAGGAAGTTATGGAAGACTTGTATGATAAATTCCAATTATGTGTCCAACATGTTACAAGTTTACCTCATCTGACTCAATGACAGTAGAAAAGTGTCATTCTTATTGGCTAGCTACATTATGGCTAAACAGATGAATGGAAAGAGAGAGTGGAAAGAGGAAAGGTAATTTTTGTCAGACTATATGTTCACATTTTTCATAACTAGTTGTAGAATTATTATCCAGCTGAGGTCTAAGCAATTGCTCAGTTTTGAAAGCCTTAGTATACCTGCTGAAGTCAGCAAAGCTTCTACAGTTCTCAAACCCGTGTAAATGCTTTGCAGGATCTGAGCCTTCCCCTATGGTTCTGTTGCTGTTATGACACTGGAAATTTAACATGATGAAGGCAAAAAAGATATTTCATATTTCTAGGTTCAGTGGTCCTGTGATATCCTTATACTCGGTGGACTGAACTATGGTCCTGCCACCGTTCTTATGCAAGTAATTTACAAGAGCAGAACAAGAGATTTTCACAGGGGCTTGTGTGTGTGTGTGCATGCGTGCACATGTGTGCTTACTGATGATTAGAAATCTACCCTTCATCTTTACAAATTTTATAGAAAATATTTTTTACTAGAACATTTACATTAACAAAAGGAAAGAACAAACCTATATCCTACTTTTGTAACTAAACAAATTAGCCATCTTCAGCCCCCCTGAAATCAGTGGAAGGAACAACAGAAACTCTGTATAGAATATTATCCTTTTTTCTCCTCTAATTGAACTGCTTGATGGATAAAATTAGTATTGTAGGTAGTCTATCTCCTCCAGCGCCTCATGAATTTAATGAGCATAAAAGTACACTTCATCTTACAAGCTTTAAAAAAACCCCAACTCTATAGAAATTAACAGTCCTAGATTACGTTCTATATTTTATAGAATCTATCTCATCCATTTAATGACATAAATGTGGCTAGTCAGAAAAATCAAGCATAAAATCATAATAATTTACCCTATAAAGCAAAGAGAATACTTATGGGAATTGAGACACCCTAAACTAAGGCAGAGGAGAGTTGTCCTACTTTTATTCACCTACCAATCTTGAAATGCAGAAGTACAAATGATGCAAGTTAGATATCTGGCTTAAGTTACACACTTAAGCTTCCTCTACAGTCTCTACAAAGAGATTCAGTTCTCTGGCCACTGGCACATATCCTACACTAGAATATGTACCTCGCCTTCTGGAGTTGATCTATTGGCTGTAAAAGTGTTATAAGCAGTTTACAGTAGGGGCAAATTGTGGCTTAATTCTAGCAGTATAGAATGTAAGCAACTACATAGCCAGTTGTTTCAGCTCTCATTACACTCCGGAGAGATCAAGCTAGTAATCTGTAGGCAATTAACTGGGCCAAATGTTGCTGTCTCCCTTAGGATAATGTAAATTGTTCTCAGGACACTATTGACTGCGCTTACAAGATCTCCACTGACTATAAGGGAAGCCCTGAAAAAAGCTCACCTGTGCTTGAGGCAGTTAAAGCTGAGGCAAGAAAAATCCTACTCAAGATGCCTAACTTACAGGTATATAAATTTAGAATAGATTAACTTTGCCCATTATTTTTTTCACACTAGACCTTTATCTGCCCATTATCGTGAAATTTCTATGACTGTGCCATATCACGTGGCTCCTGTTTCGACTTGGTTCTTTCAGTCTTTTATCACTGACCTCACATACAACAATACTCACATTATATTAACTGTGAATGTATTATTTTCCTTACATGAATTTAAATTCTAAAGGTTAATTCAGTTATACTTTAGGCTATATCCAGAAGAGGTCTAATGAAACACAATCTATTTCACACTAGTATTATTTGAGTGACTTTTATTTATTTGCAGCAGTTGAGGTCTAATAGGAGTAAAACTTCTAAATGCCAACATCTATTTTTTTTTATTTATTATTAAAATTCTTCCAAGGAAGTAAAGTATTCATTTATCCAGTATGTTTTATATGTGTTTGGGAAAATCATAATGTGAGTATATACTTGCCTTCTCTAAGATGATGGGTTTGAGTTCAGCATAAGAGTAGAAAATATTAAAGAGAAAACATGCAGTCTCCTGAAATTACTGTAAAAACACTTTATGGATGATAACATAGGCTTATAAATAAGTTGCTATACGATTTTTGTTGAAGTCCAAGGTTACAAGAAAATAAAGTTGAATGGTGCATTTTATTATTTCACACCCGTTACAACCTCATGGGTAAATGGTACCCTTACTGTGAAAACAGATTGATTAATTTTCCATATACTCCCATATTTTTATATCCTTTCATTGATCTTCACCTTATTTGTGTTCTTTTGCCTGTCATGGATTGTTTACCACAGAAAGTGTGAAGCACCATTGCTAGTGGTACTCCCGTGCTCACTGTGGACCTGATTCCTTTACTATTACAAGCATTTAACTCCATTTTTAGCAAATCAAGGCAAGTCTAAATAGAAGAATGAATTCGCAACCCTTTTGAAATCATTGAAAGAAATACCATTTGTATTTGTGTCAAAATGATATCCATCTGATGTCTTAGAAGGCTTAGGTGCAGTCAGCCATCTTCTATAATATTGGGTTTTTTTCCATATGTTGTTTCAATTTCTTTGCTAAAATGCTGCCCTCCAGGGATATAGGGACACTCTTAGTTCTTAGTAAAAATTGTACTTCATTCTAAAAATGCTGTGTTGTGTTGAAAAAAGTGAAGAGCCAAACACTGAGGGAAAAGAACCATTGACAGAGTCTAGAGGTAGGATGCCATGCAAACTGGAGGAACAACATGAGAAAATGCAAATGGGGAATAATAATGTAGCTAATACTTTTTATATCTATATGACCACAAGTCATCCTTAATAACAGCTGTCCTGGTTTCAGCTGGGATAGAGTTAAGTGCCTTCCTAGTAGCTGGTACAGTGTTGTGTTTTGAAGTTCAGTACGAGAAGAATGTTGATAATACTCTGATGTTTTCCGTTGCTGCTGGGTGGTGTTTATACCAAGTCAAGGATGTTTCAGCTTCTCATGCCCAGCCAGCGAGAAGACTGGAGGAGCACAAGAAGTTGGGAGGGAACACAGCCAGGGCAGCTGACCCAAACTGCCCAACAAGGTATTCCATACCATGGGATGTCACATTCAGGAAATAACTGGGGGTTGTGGGGGGTCGGGATCGCTGCTCGCGGACTTACTGGGTGTCGATGGGTGGGTGGTGAGCAATTACTCTGTGCACCATTTGTACATTCCAATGCTTTTACTATTGCTGTTGTCATTTTATTAGTGTTATTATTATCATTATTACTTTCTTCTTTCCTGTTCTATTAAACTGTTCTTATCTGAACCCACAAGTTTTACTTCTTTTTCCCAATTTTCTCCCCCATCCCCCTGGGTGGGGGGGAAGGGGGTGAGCGGCTGCTTGGTGTTTAGTTGCTCGCTGGCGTTAAACCACAACAACAGCTTAGCATGAAATAATCATACAAGCCTCTGCACAACTGGGGAAAGAGCTCAGCCTAACAAAAGCAACCATTAGCATGAAGGAAAGGTTGATTACCACTGTCAAGACTGTCAACTGCAAGTTTTTGGAATAATAACGATTACATTGCTGTGTTCTCAATAAATTGCCTGGTGTATCACAGGAAGATTTCCACCAGAATTTCCCCAGGTTTACTGTGAAACTGCATTCATGGAAATTTATTATAACACTGACCGGTTTTAGATACCTTCAACAGAAGAACATCCAACAAGTATTTAACCTCTGAACTGTCAAACATATTTGCAGGTAATTAGGTGATGTTTCTATGCTTAAAATCAAAGATGTATTTTGTGCAAAGATATCACAGAGTTAGTATTTGAGATCCATTTATATTTTCTGTCACTTTTTGAATATGCTGTCTGATAACCACACATTAATTGAGGAGCTTTCAGAGAATTTAGAGCATTCTGTATCACAACTGACCTTGTCTGTATCAGTGGAAAAGCAACAGAGCACATGTATGAGATTAAAGTATTGGCAGTTACTCTGACATGTTAGCAGTGATGAGGAAAGCAGATGGAAAAAAACATATTAGGTATTGATCCCTTTCTCATTCCTGCATACACTTTAATTGGATTTAGACTGTAAACAATGCTATTGTATCTTGCATTAAATGGTGGCCTGAACAATGTCTATGTATGTTTTGAAGTATGAATCAAACAGAGTGCTTGGGATTTATATGCATTAGAAATATACACCTGTAGTGATGTGGCAAAGTTTCTTAAAAATTACATATTTTTTTTAGTAGAATGCATTAGCAGGAAATGTAAAATCTCTCTTTTAAGAAAGGGAAGTAAAGAAACTCATGTAAGGATGCATTGTTAAAGTTTATGTTCCAAGTATGCAGACAATGCAAACTAACAGGGGCAGCTATAGGTCATGATTTCTGTCCTTTTGTTATGCCATGGCTTTTACTGTAGCTGCATCAGCATCTGCGAAGCTGGTACCAAGCAAATGAGTAAATATGTCTCCATTTTACACATACAATGGTGCATCACAAAATTATCCTCCACGGAGCCAATGAGAGTCCAACAGAGGTTATCAGCCTAGATCCATTGTCATACAGGGGCAGCTCTCTGATTTCAGAACCAGCTCCCTGCTACAGCAAAGCATATTGACATATTACTGATCCCAGGCTCCTATGTTTTGCCAGAACAGCAGCAGCCCCAAGCAGACAGCAGAGTAGTCTGCATAATTCCCCTGCACACTCTGAATTCTGGAGGGGCTTACTAGCAAGGGATCTGTGCTGTAGGAATGTAATTAAGCTAGTTAGGGTGCTGTGCTAATTCCTGATATACAGGCGATCCTAGATATCAGGTAGCCTGGATTCAGGAGTTTGGTGCGGAGAGACTGAAGAATTCCACAGAGACAACTCCTGTTTGAAAGTGGTAATACTATCTTTGTTCTTCCTTTCTATGGATCATTGAACTTCTTCCTGTTTATATTGCAGATTAATGCCTTCCAGAGAAAAGAAATCCCTTCACTAGTGGAGATCTGGCTATATTACCAGGTAAGTCTTTGCCCTCAAGTTGGCTGTTGAGAACATTGCAGTCAAAACACACATTTTATCACACAAGAGAGTGAAAGATGGTGCTGTGAGCAGGCTCTGAAACACCACATAAACAAAATTGAGTTGGGTCAAGGCTCTGCTCTGTGAAAAACAGAAACCTAAGTTAAGTCAACTTGTTCCCTTGTCTGCACCCTTCTGCCTTATCTCCCGTCACTGGATTAGTCAGCCTGACATGGTTTTGTTCTGTTAATCTAAAAAGACTGTTGTTGTTTTAAAGAAATACATACAAATTTACCCTTAAAATGAAATTTAATGTTACATGTAATTAAAGTTACTGATTTGGAATTTTCCATTCTGTTAGGGAGTGGTGTAGAGTAGTGATGAAGTATACTCTCAGTGGTGCCCAGTAGAACAAGAGGCAAACTGAAATACAGGAAATGCCACTTTAACACAAAAAAAATATTTTTTAGTTGTGGGGTTTTTTTGTGTTTTTTTTTTTCCTATGAGAGTGATCAAACACTGGAATGAATTGCTGAGAGAGGTTGTGGACTGTCCATATTTGGAAACACTCAAAACCTGACTGATCCAGGTCCTGAGAAACATGCTGTAGCTGACCTTGTGTTGTGTGGGGATATTGGACTAGACAACCTCCAGAGGTTCCTGCCAACCTCAGCTATTCTGTGAAAGGATATACATGCTAGTGAATGTCAGGTGATTTTTAAGATATAGTAATATTTGCTTTCCCTTGGGAGAGCACTGCATGAATATGCTACAGCCACATTTTCCAGTACTTCCTACTAGATCATCAAAACTGGCTGTTCATTTTTTTTAAAAGTAGGTCACACTCCACCACGGTGGGATGGATCAGAAAGCCCAGCATGCCACACATACAAATTACAGAGATTCCTGCTCAAGGCCATCTAGTTACAAAAACCCCACAAGTTTCTTGAGAAAGAAACAAAATCCAGATTTTTCCTTATAAAATGCTATTCATTGCACTCACATCTAATATCTGTTCCTTCCTCCCAAAGCAAGACCAAACCTAAGTTTTATGAAGGGATTAGGGGGGAGGGGAGAGAGGTGGAGAAGAATGTAGGAGGTTCATCTCCCAGTGATTTTTGTTATGGAGTACCTATTGCTATTGACTTCACATGGAATGGATACAGCAATGGACAGCAATATTAAACCTTAACATAAACTCAGTGAGGTGGTCTAGATAGAATAGCTAAATGAAGTGACTAGTCTTCAGCAAACATGGGCAAAAAAAAAAAGTCATGGACTGCAGCTCTGTATCAGGAAGTGCAATATGGTTTTCTATTGACTGCAATCTACAGTCAAAGTACTTCTAAAGTCTATGTCTCAGATACCTGGAGTTGGCTGTATAAGGGAGAAAATACCTTTTCAAAGGCTCTTGCTTTTCCTTATTTAATCCAGTGAAAATACAATTATCCCCAGAGACAGGAGATGAAACAGACTTGGGAAAAGGGAATTTTGCTCAGTCCAAATGAGATTGTTAAGGAAGTAAAACCAGACTCCACTGGCTTCCCTAATTTAATTATTTCCTGATTTCCTTCAGGCCTCAGCACCTCTATTAAGAAACTGTACCATAGTTTTTTACATTGATGTCTGCAGTTCGGAATTTTTTTTTTTCAAAGTTGTTACTTAAGTGGCATTGAGGACCAGTGGAGTTTTCTTTTGAAGACAGTTGCTATTAAAATGTACTGGATTATAGGCTAAATCCCCTGTATTGCAGTTAATGAAGAAAGCTGTGAGGGGAAAAAAAATGCAATTAAAAGGAAAAAAGAAAACACCCAAACACAGTCACAGCAAGTAAGAGCGCATGTGGTTTTGAACAGCTTTTTGGATGAAATTGTCCAGTGGAACCACTGGGAGGGAACATCCAGATTGTCTGGAAATACCCAGATGAGACAACTTCCCTGCTGGATACACTCTGCTGGACGTGCACATTGTTGCCGCTATCTCTGCAGAGCACACCACCAGGAGCAGTAGATTGTTCTAATGATGCAGTAAAGAAACTCTAATTTCTCCCCATAGTTGTCCTTTTTACTCCTCCAGGTGTATTTCTCTGTTTTTTCTTACTTCACACTCTCTCAATGAAACAACACTTATAGCAAGACATACTTTATTGTGTGTCCCTGCCCAGGTGCTGGCAGTGGGAGCTGCAGGGTGGCCTCTGTGAGGAGAGGCCAGGGCTGCCCCGTGCTGGACACGGACGGTTCCAGCCGGCTCCAACCCCCCCACCCCACTGCACGGCTCAGCCCCGCGGCCAAGGTGATGGTGCCTGTGGGAAAACATATTTAAGAAAGGGCAAAGCACTTCACAGCAGTGAAGAGTGAGGGGAAAAAACATGAGAAACAGCCCTGCAGGCCCCCAGGTCAGTGAAGAAGAGAGAGGTGGTGCTGCAGGTGCCAGAGCTGAGATTCCCTTGCAGCTTGTGGGGAAGACCATGGTGGAACAGGTATTACCCTGCAGCCCATGGGGAGACCATGCTCCATGCTGGAGCAGATATCCATGCTACAGTTTGTGGAATGTGACATGGTAGAGCAGGTCAATATTGTCTGAAGGAACTGTGGCCTGTGGAAGACCTGCACAGGAGCAGGTTTCTCCTCAAGGACTGCAGCCCATTGGGAGGACCCACACTGGAGCAAGGAAAAGTGTAAGGAGGAAGCAGCTGCAGAGAGGAACTGTTATGGACTGATGGCAACCTGCCCATTCCCCAGCCCCCTTGCACCACTTGAGGATGGGAGGTAGAGGAGTTGGGAATGAAGGAGTGAAGTTGAACCTTGGGAAAAAGAAGAGAGGGAAGGTGTTCTTTTAATTTTGTCTTTTTTTTTCCTTATTCTCCAAACCTATTTTAATTGCTGATACATTGGACTAGTTCTCTCCAAGTTCAGTGTGTTTTGCCCATGACATTTATTGGTAAGTTACCTTCTTGTGTCTGTCTCATTTTCTCCCCCTGTCCTGTTGAGGAGCAGGAGTGAAAGAGAGGCTGCATAGGAATCTGGCTGCAGGCCAACATCAGCCTACCACATAGATAAAATGCAAAAAAAGATTACCTTGAATACAAAGAGCAGCAATATTTTGGTAGACATTGTCAACACATAGACATTCTCTCTGTGAAGAGTGCAGCCTATGAGTGCATGTATAGTATAGGAAGAATCTCAGTAAAATGTCACTAATTTTGTTAATGTAGCACAGAAGATGTGAAGACAAACTTTCTCTTGCGAAGATCAACATCGCACCAGGCCAGAACAACCCCCATATATGGCAGGCTAAATATTTCTCCTTCTACCAGCTAAGCTGTATGAACTACATCTCTGAATTTGTTTACTCATGTTGCTACCATAGCTCCTGATTGTGACAGAGGCATCATCTATGAAAGCAAGAAAGACAATAAGCTTAAACCAGACACAAAGCCCTTCACTATGTATATATATAATATATATAAGATAAAATTATTTAATTAATTAAATATTTAAGACAGAGTTATACCTTACCCATGCCCATATTATCGCTTAGCTTCTTCTTATTAATTATCCATTTTCACATAATATTAACCCAAGAAAGAGGTCCTAATCAAGGACTTGAAGTAGGAAAGAGTAATGGTCTTGCAGTGCATATGACACACATCTAATATCTTGTCACATTTTCAAGTAGCAGAGAGGTCAAGTTATCTCATTACGTAAGGGTATTTTGAAGTTCTCAATTGCTGCTCTGAGGTGAGCATTTCATTACTTGCACACTTTTTAACTCACACACATTTAAGCCTTACTAATGGGATTAGAGAGATATGATGATTCATGACAGTAGGTATATTGTCCTGTAGATTTTTGCAGAATTTCCATTAGCATTAAAGGGAGTTACACACCAGAGGACCAAAATCTATTAATACAAATAGCATCTTCCACAAACAATCTTCTAAACAGCAATTTGGGTGTCCTAAAGCTCTCTAGTCATTCAAGAGAAATGACTCTGATGTTCACACTTTAGCAGTAGAGAATCATGCACTCCCCCATAAGCACTCACAAGAGACTCTCAAGCAAGGCCTTTTTTTGTTTTAGCTAGTGTAAATGTTTTCCATTCTTGAGCCTATTAGCTTGTAACAATAGAAATAACAGGAGCTGAGACAGGTGTAGAAAGTTTAATTCTCTTCTTGTGAGCTTCAAATTTAAAAAAGGAGTTCAAAAAAATCATGATAAAAAAGGGTATTAAAATTCATGAATGCCAGTATAATATAATCTTGATCTGCACAGTTTGTCAGGGATTGTTGTCAGTTTCTATTCCACTGTTAGCCATCATTAACAGCAAATATGACAGATACACTAATGAAATCGATTTGGTCATGTTACCAATTTAATTCAAAAATGTAACCCTATTTTATTACCATGTAAGTTATAAAGGCTTATAGGCTTATGTCATCTGTCACTGTAAGAGTTCTCTGCTGGACTTCTTAATAACTAAGTGTAGGTTTATTTTAATTTTATTTTTTACATTTTTAATTGATGACTTCAGTACATAGTAAGCATCCTGGTTTAGCTCATGGTAGGACTGAAATACTGGTCAATGCATTCTAGTAAGGGAAACCTTTCAGTGAAATGAATATAGCAATACAGTATGGCCTTGGAACCTGATACATGCCATAGCTGAGCAATAGATTACTGTGCAGCATATATTCCTGGCAGCTGACTCACTGTCTAAGGAACTAATACATTCCTGATGCCCTTAAAACTGGCACACTTTGTTGTAAAGAAATTTTGAAGGTAAAATGAAAGCAGGGTTGTCCTCAAACACATGCCTCTATCATTATTAATATTAGAATGCTCTGCAATATATTCCTTCTTGTAGATGGCAATACTTTTTAGTAGCAATGATCAGATGATGAAGCCAGGGTATGGCTTTTATATTGTGGTTGGAAAAATAACAGACAAAGCTAAATATTATGACAGGTGTCACTAGATGGTATCCTTATACACAAACTTCTGAATTATTTCACTGAGTGAGTAAATGTTTAAACTTGGGAAAGCTCTCAAGTCTGAATATAATCTTAGGCATGATCTTAAGAAATGGAATGAGAAGCAACAACCATTTTCTTTCCATTTTGACCTCCAGTTCAAGTTTTTACTTGAGGAACAGCTGTTCTCAGAGCATCAAAAAATACTATTGGATGCAAATAATTATCTTATAAACTGATTGTCTTGTTTGCAGTCCCAGGGCATCTTTACAAGTAAGTAGAAAGCCAACAAGCTTTATTATGCATATGTCTAGACTTTATATTTCTTCTCCACAAGATAAGCAATGAAAGAATGATACAAGCCTTCTGGGAAAGCATAATTTTCTTTTTTAACGAGAGAGATGCTGAAGAAGTCTTCCATTCCTGTTCTCAGAAAGGCAGACAAAATGCAGTAATTTCAGATTATGCAGTCTATCCTAAATCCCCTCAGAGTAGCAAACCTGGGGCCCACCAGCCATCTGGCATAGAAGCACACAGCTAGAGGCAATATCACGAGCTGGGCTTTTAGTTGCGCTGCATCCCCACTGCCAAAACCACACCATTGTAAAGCAACTTGTTCCCAAGTCAGAGGTTTATGGGACAATATAATCCAAAGGAAATTTCACATCATCACAGTTGAAAGGCAACACTCAGTCACACTCAAGCATCAGTAGTCAGTATGTCCATAATAGCAAATGCTGCTGGCTGTTGCATTAGGAGAAGAACGGAAAACAAGCATCCATCTTCCGGTTCTACTGTGCCAGAAACTTAAAGGTATGGTTGCAGTTATTTGCAATTCCTATAAACACTGAAATATCTTTACACCTTAAAGAAATCAGTCTTGATATTTCAGATTCTTGAAGGCCTTGGACTATGTGATATTAACTTAACTGAGAACTAAATGACAAGTAAGACTTGGCATCACTTTTGTACCAATGAATTTCCAAAAGATCTGATTGCCTTGTTAATATACTGGCAACAGGTATTTCTGATTTGCATCTGGTATCTCCAAAGATCCCAGCTTTACCTCCAGAGAGCAGAATTGATGGGGATAACTTGGTTCTGCTCCTGCAATTAGGTGTCTGCATAGAAGCTTTTCCTGGGGAAGATATGGAGACATTTACCATCATGAACAACAATCCCAATATTAAACCTGTTAAATTAAACTGAGGCAACCCTATGTGCTTGCTACATTTTTCTTAATATTATTTTTAAAATAATCATCAAAAAGTCCTTCCTTTCAGGATTCCAGCAATCCTTCATACATGTTCCTTCTCTCACTTTTCCACTACCTGACAAGACACTGGACACTACTACATTTACCTTGGGTTACTGTTTTCTGTCTACAGATCAGCTGAATAAGAAAAAACATAATTTCTAAAGAATAATGCCCTTAAATGCTGTACGTATCCCCTGTCCTTTCATGTTTCTCTTGACTGGTTGGACAGTTAGTTGATTAATCCATCTGCAAAGTTTCTCTCTTCAGCCCTTAAAGAGTTTTTTTTTCCTGCCACAAGGTTCAGTTGTTCTGAGGCAAAACTTTCTACGCTTCCCACATTTGTCCTGCTGTCTCCAGAGCCTCCATGTAGTGAGAAGTACCTGGAACGTAGTAATGTGCAGTCTGTATTCTCTGCATTCCTCTGTCTTAGTAGAGTAAATGGACCCATGTTTTCTTTGTTTTTTTGAGAAGGGGAGCCTGACATGTCCTATCAGCTTTTAAAATTATTAAAATGAAAACAGGCACATGGCTGCATGAATTCTACGTGCTATTGAGTATATTATATTGCAGATTCTCCTATGATTGTAATAGTTTGAGTAAGAATGAGATAACAAGGAGCTTGGGTGGCATTATGATTATTTGTGATTTTTCTCATTTTTGTGGCTGTTGGTTTCCTGTGCATAGTGACATCATTACTATGTACTGCACTACAATTCCTGCCCTTCCAGAGCTCACTCTCATTTGATTTGCATGGGCTTCAAGTTACATTATCATGTTATTATCATGTTACATGTTATGTCGCTCTATTCAAAATCCTGGGAAGAAAAAAATCTCTCTGTGGTGAAAACCAAGTGCTACATGGCTTTATCGAGGAAGAATTGTAGCATGCCAAATTAAAAATAATTTTCTTCAAGCCTCACTATACTTTTTTATTGTTTGTTAATAGCAGACCAGTTAGGCTAATATGTAGTAAAGCTGTAGTTTGTGTTGAATTTCTGCTCTGGAAGCTGCTTAAATATATTTGTGTAGAAGTGACTGGAGAGTGTGGACAGCAGTAGCCCACATTTATTTTCATCTATCCATGTGGCTATATTCTGTGTATACAGGAGTAAATATATTACCCTACATATAGGAGTAAATATACTACCCTTGCATTTGCATTAGTCATTGTGATGGGAAGACCCTCTCTACTGCCACTAGGGCTCTGTGAGCTCCTGTTTTGTGCAATGTTCTTGTACATTAACAACTCAGGTTGCTACTGCCAACCTTCTGTTAGCACCTTCACAACTCAGTAAATAATTTCAGATGACAGCTGATGTCAACATTTCCTGTCATTATAGTCTCTGCCTTAGGTGGCTGACATGTATTGTTATGCCTGTGTAAGAACCCACACTAAACCACCTGTCTCTGTCCTTGAGTGTATAGCAATATACATAGGCTTCTTCCTGTGCAGTTAAGGAAGACAGACACTTGCTCATGGTGATTTAAACCACTGTTTGAGTAGTGCTCAGGCTCCTTAGCTAATGTAAATGCTCTCTGCACATGCTTACATTGTTCCTTAGATTATATCAGACCCTGTACTCCTACCATAGACACTTTCAGTTTCTACTACTAAACTTTTTCAGCATTGTTCTGAAAGTTCTTTACAGAACTCTTTTTTCCCCTTATTATATTTTTTTGCCATTTCATTTTTTTACATTAACAGCTTCTATGTTTTTTTTTTTTTATTTCAGCTGTTCTTTGGAAGTATATTTAATAAAAATTTTAGAAAAGTTGCTTTTTGATTGCACGTTAATCAACTTTGTTCATTTGCACAGGTAATTTTGGATTAGTGCAGCACAGTAGAGTGCTTTAACATCATTTTCACTAGCCTAATATTGGCAACATCAAACCTAGAAAATTATGGTCATGATCTGTCCAAGCCAGCTGTGGAGGACATCAGTGACACTAGCACTTTGTGCCTACTAGCCTAATATTGGCAACATCAAACCTAGAAAATTATGGTCATGATCTGTCCAAGCCAGCTGTGGAGGACATCAG
>JANZLQ010000005.1:18895900-18911890 GCA_026212715.1 Elanus axillaris | reverse complement strand
GGTCTGTACCTGCTGTGTGATGGCACTCAGGATGACCTGTTCCATAACCTTTCCTGTTGCCAAGGGCAGCTTGACAGGCCTGTATTTCCCTGGATTTTCCTTCCAGTCTTTCTTGTAGATGGGTGTCACATTTGCTAACCTCCAGTCTACCGGGACCTTCTTGGTTGGCAAGGATTGCTGACAAATGATGGAAAGTAGCTCAGTGAGCACTTCCACCAACTTCTTTAGTACCTTTGGGTGGATCCTATCTGGCCCTATAAACCTGTGTGTGTCTAAGTAGTGTAGCAGGTCACTAACCATTTTCCCTTTGTTTATGGGGCTTTATTCTGCTCCCCTTCTCTGTCTTCCAGCTCCGGGCTGGGTACTGGGACAATAACCAATCTTACTATAAAACACGAAGGCAAAAAAGGCATTAAATACCTCAGCCTTTTCCTCATCCTCTGCCACTATGTTTCCCCCTGCATCCAATAAAGGATGGAGATTCTCCTTAGCCCTCCTTTAGTTGCTAATGCATTTATAGAAACATTTTTTATTGCCTTTTACAGCAGTAGCCAGATTAAGTTCTAGTTGGGCTTTGGCCCTTCTGATTTTCTCCCTGCATAACGTCATGACATCCTTGTAGTCCTCCTGAGTGGCCTGCCCCTTCTTTGAAAAGTCATAAACTCTCCCTTTTTTCCTGAATTGCAGCCAAAGCTCTCTGTTCAGCCAGACCATTCTTCATCCCCACTTGCTCATCTTTCAGTACCTGGGGATGGCCTGCTTCTGCACCTTTAAGATTACCTTCTTGAAGAATGTCCAGCCTTCCTGGACTCCTTTGCCCTTCAGGACAGCCTCCCAAGGGACTCTGTCAACCAGACTCCTGAACAAGCAAAGTCTGCTCTCCAGAAATCCAAGTTGGCAGTTCTGATGACCTCCCTCCTTAGCTGTCTGAGAATTGAAAACTTGGATCAAAAACCGTGACAAGTACCACATCCCCGATAGGCAAGTTTAAAGGAAAATTATGCTCTTGATGACTGTTTGGCAGCAATTTTTAGAATATTTATTAGGTCAGTAGCTTGCAACAAAAACTGTAAATTAAATAACTACATACACAAAACTGCTTTAAAGCTTGGGAGAGGTGAATTGGCATTGTTGTGTTTCTTTTTTCCTTTCACTTAGGAAATTTGCAGCAGCATCAAATTAAAGACAGCCTGGGTACCAATCACATAGTACATGATTTTCTGTTCTCTTCATCTCTGCACATGACTCCTGTCAGTTCTAGGTACCATTGCACAAATCTGTTTGTCACTGCCATCAGTGAAGTCAGAATTTCTCTCCAGTGCTTCAGACAGCAGGTTCTGCTTCCTCCTGAAGGAGCTAGAGTTCTGGCTGTAAGTTTGGAGAGCTCTTGAGCTTGTTCAACTTTGAGATATTGAGTGAGCATCTAGTACCAGAGATTAAAATACTACTATATATTATCTTACTGTTTACATGATGGAAGCCCAAGCTCCGGTGTGTTCCCCTGAATTCTGCTCAAGAGGAAAACTCATTTTCCTGACTGAATATTAATAGATAATCCAAAGCATAAGAAACAATACATCTCATATGACCATATATATCTTATTACAGTTTTTGGATGGCTTGAGTATGCCCTGAGAGTGTTTAGCTTATTAGAGCAATTGTAGCACAGTCCACTTAATTTGTCTTATTCTGGAGGGAGTAGAACAAAACACATTCTATCTTCAACTGTGCTCTTATAGCATATAAAATAAAAAAAAATGTATTGGTTCATTCCTATGGTCAAAGACAAAGGAAAAAAATTATGCAAGTCACCTTGAGAAGATGGGAATATGTGGTGCTGTGCTGACTTATATAGGCTTTCCACAAAAAGAAACCCACCCAAAAACCTCTGCCCTTCAGTGTAGTATCTAGGAATGAATTTAGTGAAAAAAATGTTTGAATTTCTCATGATGAACCATCATGGAAAAATTGAGCCAGGCTTACTGTAACTGGCATGTATTTTCTGAGTTAGGACAGAGTTTCAAGTATGTCTGGCCTGACCTTTTATTTTAAATTGAATCTACATAAATACCAACAATTCCATTACAAGCCTGGTAAAGCTTTAGCAGTTTCATCTGGTTTCCACTCTGTATTTTTAGAATAAAAATGAAAGTTGGAGTGACCCAAAGTTGTTATTTTTGCTATAGTAGCCAAGTGCTTTTACATGACTGCCTGTTGAAGTTATATTGGCACTTTGCGATGACAACTCTGAACTATCTATCATGTTTCCAATACTGATTTCTGGAAATTTTCTGGATGCCTATGAAGTAATTGGTCATATCAAAGAGGTTTCAGTGTTGCCTAACAGATGAACTACTTGTCTAAACTGTGTATTTTACACTTTCAACTACAGTCTTAAAAATGCCTCCATGAGTCAGCATTCTGTATAGCACCCATTAGTGTAAATTGCTTTTGGGTTTGGTTTGGGCTTTTGGTGGTTTGTTTGGGGTCTTTCTTTTTGGTTTTGTGTTATGATAGTGGGTTTTTCCCCACATACACAAAGATAATTCACATAGATGGATGTAGGTTGGGTCAGTCTCTGTCTCACAAATCTACTCAAAATGGAAACAGTTCCAAACCTTTTTCTGAGTGCAAGTCAGATAAACAGCGTATCTTTCCCTTCTGCTTCTGCTGCTGGCTGTTCTAGGCCCCCGAATAACTAAGCATGTATAATGCAGAAAGAAAGATATAAAAGCATTAAAATGCCCAAGGAAAACCTTAGGCTGCCTTGCAACATACCTCATGTTTTACAGGAATAAAAATGTAAATTTCCGTTGATGATCCAAGCAGTAGGAATGACCTGTTGCATTTATGGAACTCCCATAGTCCCTCCTGAAAATTTATTCTGTTTTCCTCCTTTCCTCTCCTGTTATCCATGCTCTTCATATATGCAAATTGAACTGTTTAGTCTTCAGAAAAAGACAAGTTAATCTAACTTTAAAGTGTCTGCAGCTATTAGGAATAAGAAAAAGAAGTATGGAAGCTACTGTACTTAGTGCTGTATTCTGTCTCACTGAGTTAGCCATGGGAAGGACATCTTCAGATTTCAAACTGTAATACCTGCAGAACTAGGAATAATAAGATTGGTCAAATTTAGTGTCTGTGCTTATGGGTGAATGTTTATAAAAAGCAGCCTAGTGTATTAGGTAGTGTGTACATAGGTGTGCTTTCTTGTGTTGTATTCCAACAAAGTAGCACTCATGAGTTACAGATAGTAGAAACTAATTATTAACAACCTTCTAGAACATGCCTTTTCTTTAACACCCAGTTTGGGTTTTTTTTCACTTCTACTATTCAAGTCAGACACAGAAAGAAGTATTTATTCCAACTCTGAGACTCTTTGCAAATGAGATTTTTTTTTCTAATAACAATTACTTTAATCTCAATAATCTGTCCAGAACCAAAAAGTGCCATTTCCCCTTAAATAACACTCCTAGCCCTATCTTCTCAACCTCCCCTGACTGTCTGGCAGGACTATCATCTTGATTATTAAATTCTTTTTTCTGTTAATATCCTGTTTGTCTCATATTACTGTTTTTGAACTTACAAGATCTTGGAATGTGCTGGGTCAGATCATACTCTCCTTCCTTCTACTGAATTGCCCATTACTTCACAAGCAATACCAGTGAAGGCAGTGGGACTCTTCTTACGACTGCATAATCTTTACAATGAATGAAAATGTTAGAACCAAGAGTTGTAACCCAGCTGAAACACATTTGACCCTGGGTCATGTAGGTGACCAGTGTTTAAGAGCTCAGCCTTAGGCATATATAATAACGCAGGCTTGCTTTGCAGCATCTGAACATATGCTAAGGAAAAGCAATGGAGGTGGCAGAAGAGATGGCAGCAAGAATATCTGTTCTCAGAACTTCCAAAGCCCTTGAGCACAAAGGTGATCATGTGGGATTTTTTTCTGGAGCAGCATTTAGAGCTGTTGCAGATAACAAAAAAGCCAGGCCAGTCTCATTCCACCCCTCGTGAAAGTCTGCAGCCAGCTCCTTGAAGCAACGTGTTTAGAAAGAGGGAATGACAAAGAACATTGTACATCTTGTAAGGCGCAACAATGCAAAAACTGCGTTTTCACCTCTCATGCCAGGTAAAAAACAAACACACTTAAATGAACTCTAGCTAAAGGCCTTGAGCAAGTAACCTAATTTTATCTGATTTCCTTTTGCTCTTTCAAAATGGTTAGAGGCATACACCAATATGAAGCTTAGTAGCAGGTAAAACTAAGAAAGATTTGTAACTAGCATGGAACTGTAAACTTGAAAAATTACTACTTCTCTGCCTCACTTTTACTCTTCAAATAAAAGCACCTGCAATATTAGCACAACTGAATGTGTATAAGAATAGCCAGGGGCTTTCCTCAAGGTACTGAAAAAATAACCTGGATTTACCATTCCTGAGACTTTTCTCTATGGTAAGACACAGGTTCAGATTAAATCACCCATGTATCTAAGAATCTATTTTTATTTAAATGTAGTCACTTAATGTATACTGAATTCTGAATATTCATACCTATATGCCTATATTGAAAGCATACTCTTTATAGATTAACAAATCCAACAAATATATAACCTTAATTACATTCAACCTTTTTGTGAAAAAAGTGCCTTAAATATTTCTGTGTGCTAATAAAAATCTATTAAATATAATGATCTTCCATAAAATAATGCTTGTATTGCCACAACAGAAGAATATCCCATGAAGAGGGCAACGTGACTTTTAATTATAAAGTTCAAAAACCAGTCTTGCTTATAGTTAAAGTTTACTAGTCTACTTAATGGGGAAAAAACAAACAAACAAAAAAAACCAACAAGCCACATCAGCTAGTGCTGAAGTCCACAGACAAATCTAAACTGTTACTTTTTCTTCTCTAATTAGAGGAGAAGATTTTTCAGGGGCATCTGTGAGTGACACCTGATTGACAGGCAGCTGGTCTGGAGCAAGGTTAGTCTCACACTCACAATAAAAATTGGAACACTATTTTCCTAAGACTGATTGTGAAAGTAGTTAAACTTGAATAATACATAGAAAAAGGCAACATGCTTTTAGATGGAATATTTAGGATCTTTCATCCATTAAAAGAGATAATTCTGACTTACAAAGCATGAGCTTTAAATAGAAAGTTCAACTGCCAGTGAAGGGACTGAATCGTCAGTGTTCACCAGCGAGATACTCTGTCTGCTTCCTGTATTCCATCTGACAAGATATTGCTTAAGAAAGCAGTCATGTTTTGAATCATTGCAGAAAGCAATGTAGCACAGTAGATGACTTTAACAAGCAATCTTTATAAATATGTTGTGTATAGGAATTAAGTCTCGGTATTTAAAATTACTGTGCTTAGCCTTTGTGTATGACTTGAGGAGAAAGTAGTAAATGGACAAGTGTGGGAAGTGGGATTACAGGAGGAATATATATATGTAGGTCAGGTAAGAGAATGCAGGAGGGCTTTTATTCTCTCATAGCCCTGTTTGAAAACAAAAGTAACATACAAGCATCCACTGCAAACAGAAAAGCAAATGGTCTTCAACAAAGCTCAAATGTATGTGGACACATAAGTAGAAGAAAGCCCACCACTGCTCTTAGTCCTTATGTACACTGCTAAAAAGGGAATATTTTCTAAAGGTAAAATTTTCTAGAACAGAATTGTTCTTAGAGAGTCCTCTAATATGCACATGAAAAACAACACAGGCATGTATCAGCACAAATTAGTTCAGCTTTTTAAACCTTGATTCTGCTCACTTTCAGTGTAAAAAAACAAAAATTCCCAGCCTAACAGATCATTACATCCTTGTTAAAAGGTTTATGAGATTTAGTTCCTGGCCTCGAAGACACATTATAAAATGTGGAAAATCTCTCTCTGAAACACCTCACTACAGAAACAGTGAGGTTCTTCAGGGAAGTGAAATGTGTATTCCTTAAGAAGCCAACATTCCTGTATAGTATAAAATTAAACCCAAGGTTTTTTAGAGTTCCCTCAATCCTTCATTCAACCATAAACATTCTGAAAGAAGAGTTAAAAACGTAGTGACTTAACAAAGTATTTTCTTCAAGATTCGTGGGGAGCCAGGAGATATTTCTCAACAGGGTAAGGGGAAAATTGACAGAAGTAGAGGATTTTGCATACAGCAATATATGTTGATCCTCTGTTTAATGACAACATATCCATACACCTTACAGACTTTCAAGTCCTCTTGTACTTCCTTTCAGGTAATACTTTATGTTTGTTTTGTGATTTGTTCTTATAAACCCAACTAAAATATCCTTTTGTACACCTATACTCATCCTCCAGTTTTAAGTTCTGCATGACTATGGCAAAGCTGGGAAGAAGGATGAGACAGGGAATTTAAGGATCATTATCCAAAACTAGTCAATTAAAACATCTTTAATCCCTTAGTGTCAAAGCAGACACCTAAATGCACTATATTGTGTAGCATTCTGATTAACAGTGCAAATATATTTAAACCTAACACAAATTAGAGATGCATACAATGCAGTAGTTAAAAGAAACAACCAGTATGTCACTGTCTAATGGAAGCAGAGCACTCTGTACACTGTGCAGCATATTGGATATAAATTCTTTGGCAAGATCACCATTACTCTCTCTACCTCTTTTCTGTGATATTTTGGCAAGCAGTGTTGTGGTGATCAGATTTCTGCAGTAGACTGAAAACAAACAACAAAAGTAGAAAAATAAACTGTAGTAAATGTCAAGGAATTTTCTATAATTTACAATAAATTTTACACAGACAAAAGACAGAACTATGTAAAAGCAGCTGCAATACAACTTTTGGAGAGCAGGAGAGGAGGTGAATTTGATCTTCTCTGGACACACAAGATACCAGTCTTGGAGAATCCTATCACCTTATCCAGTTTCATGTGCCTCTCACAGAAGTGGGGTGAATCCCCTATCTTGTACTAACTTTTCTCAATCACATTTTAGGGAATCCTAGCCCAGTGCCTCTTCCATGACAGCCCTTCAACTCCCCATTATTATAATCTCCTTGAGTCAAATTGAGAGATTATGAGACCTAAAGGTAGGTATGTGATGATTAAGTGTGATCTCAGTCAGGGTCAATAAAATCTAGAGTTCAGTTCTCCCTAAACATAGATGCTTAGTGCCTGTCAGGCATCCTTGGGCATCTCCCCTGATCTCCAGATGCTGCTTCGAAAGGCCTAGTGTGATACATTTGCACTCCTGAATGCATCTTAGACTCTTGGAGCACCTAGGTTTCCCTGGACACATGAGTTCAGGGAACTGAATTCTGCCCTCATTCTCTTTTCTCAAGCTGAATAGTCCCAAGAAGCTCCTGCTTGTGACTCAGTGAGCCTCATTTGGTCATGAGTTTCCAACTAGTACAACTCCACATGCATCACTGCCCAAACCATATTCTTGTGACTGAGCATTTCCTCTGCGTTGAGTCACACAGATGGTAGAGAAGAGGAATAAGATACCAATCTTGTGATCAGTCCCTGTGCCTAAGCAGCAAGCAGTCATGGTTCAGTTAGCTAAGGCTACAAGACAGACCATGAAACATTTGTGTGGGTCCATCCTTAAGAGAGAAATGTCATTACAGTAATTACACAATCCTAGAAATTCAGGAGGATGGGATCACAGATAAGCATCTTATTACACTAAGCACGTGTCATTACAAGTGTTATGAGAGCTGTCAATTTGTTTCTTAGAAACATTTATCTGACCTTTATTATCTCTCAAGCTTGTTTTCACATTGTAAGAATGACAATTAGTAACATCAGATGCTGAGAATACTTCAGAAATGACTGAGCTATTTAAGAGATACTTCTGGGTCAAATCAGAGTAAAATGCAGTTTTTCATTCCTCACTTGTTCCAATCATAGGTGTAGAATGGACCTTGCTGGTTTATAAAACAGTTACTCAGATGAAATTTAATAAACCTGAGAAACAAATAAGCTTCAGGTGAAGATGGAACAAGCTATAGTATTGACAATGTCATTAGTGAATGCAGCAGGGTGGATCCCACAGTACCTGTGTTGTTCATTATAACACCATTTCTGAGTTCATAATCTAATGCAACAAACCAACTCCAGGAACCACTAATGTGAAACTTACTTTTAATATAATATTTTACACTTTAGGAATTTATTCTTTCATTATGTTAAGATTTTTGCTGCTGAGAATTCACAGATTTCTTTTTCTCATCATCGATTTTCTCAGATTTGAAAAAACTATACAAGAGATACAGCTGCTGGCAGTATCAAGCCCTTGGTTCCTCTGATATGTCTGGGTTTTTGTGAGGGGGAGGTTCTCAAGACAGAAGGAAGAGATATCACCATGTTTTAGCAGTTACAAGAAAGTACATCAAAGTTAAGGGGATAGGTCCTAAAATATTAACTATAGTCCAGATGGCCTGTGTGGGTGAAACTTGAGAATGTTTAATGAGAAATCACACAGAACTCAGATGCTATAGAAACAAGAGACAAAACAAAAAAAAGAGAAAAATGTATTACTGACTCTGCCAGACATGCTAGGCAACATTTCATAAATATCATATGGAAGAAGTCATGATCACTCTTTCATTCGAGGTCAGGAATTACATGCCATACAGAAAAGGACTAATGCAAAAATTACATCATATGGTTTGAGTTTCTGCTGTCAGAAAGAGAACTTTATATTCTCCTCAGAACAGGTCTTCGCTTAGGCTATGAGTTTCTTGGAGATGTCATTATGTCAGGGTTAATTGACATAGAATAGTTTGTGGTCCTTTGACATTGGCCCTTTTTTGCTAATTAAATAGAAATGGAAAAAAGGAGCCTTTATTTATTCATCCATTTATTTATTTATTTATTTATTTAAGTAGGAGAGGAAATCTGCTCTGTGTAGGAGACAACGTGGGTGTGTTCCACAGATTCTGTAAGATTCACAGGGACCACTGTGGGAATGACAACATAGGCAGGAAAGTGCTAGTGAAAGACTGCCTTACAGAGTACAAGTGTAAAATTTGCCCCAGCAGTCACTTCTGTTCATAAGACTTAGCTGCAACTCTCCTCTACATGCAATGATTAACTCTGTTCATAAAGTGGTTTACGGCTGGTGGACTCAATAAGTGCAAGAACATGTAAAAATTATTTTGAGTAATTTTGCTTAAGAAAAAAAATGGTATTTCAAAAAGTTAAACTTGCGTTTTAAAGTGAATCAATTTTTTATTTTGCATCCCAGGAGCAGTAGTGTGTAATAAGATATGCTACTGTGGGTATATACTATTAATTCTGACATTTATTACTTAAATAATTAGCAACACTTGTTAGTAAGAATTGACTGGGATTTCTTATTTTCATTGTCACAGTGTTATCTATATGTGCTGTGGTGAAACTATATGTAATACTTCTACTTGAAAAACAAACACCTGCACTCTAATAATTATGCCACTGACCTTTGGGCATCTAAATGCCTAACTTAGGACTTTGTTAGTCAAGGACACTTTCTATGGAAAACCAGACATTTTGAGGTGACAATACAATTTTTTTAGCACATACTGCAACTATGTACACATCTTGGTTATCTTATTGAGGTGCCTCCAGTTAGAATACATAAATCATATCAAATACTGTAGAAATGTATAGCCTGATAGTCTTTGAGGAAAAAATACAATTGCTTTTATCATGTAAATGAAATTAAACCTTACCTTTTGGAAGGAACTATGTCTCTCCATTGATGATGGAGAAGGCTACCAGCAAGTAGTTTCTTAAGTCATATAACTGGCAAGTGCTTTATATAGAGGAATGAATCTGGATGCCACTAATTACTTTTCTGATATTTTAAAAAATACGTTCTTTGATTTTGGGGTTTGTTTTTGTTTTTAGTAAAAAACATTATGCTATGCAACTTCTAAAGATAAGATGATATTTTCATTTTCCTAGAAAAAATTATTTCAAGCTAAGATATTAACAGGAAATCATCTGTTTTTCTAATTAATACATTTAATGCTTAGCTTCTTTTCATTACAGCACAGACAGGGGACACTTTGATCTAGATGTTTTAATCAGAGTTAAGTAGCATTAGGCGCTAATAATTTAAAACTAAGACAATCACAAAATAGAATGTGTACCTGAAAATTGATTTGATCAATACATCCTATTATAACACATCAGTAGGAATGAAACACATTATAATTGCTACTGATATGCCATAAAACAATGTCAGAAGAGTAATGAAAATGAGAAATAATGTGATACAGTTAAGAAGTTTCTTTTGGATTCCAACATTAAAAGTACTGAAATATTTCAATGTCAAAAAGAAGTGAAAATTCCAAGTTTTAACAAAGAAAATTTGTCATTGTTCTAATCATTTGTTGATTTAACATTTGGGTCAGGAGAATTTGAAATTATTCCTGAATATTCTCCCTTCCCTTTTAAAAACTCCACACTGGCACACTATCTGACTAAAATGTAGGGGTGAGGACTGTTCACTTTTTTACAATATATGCACTGTCAAGTCTTTAAACTTACTCTGGTAAAGTATGCTTAATTAACCTGTGGTACTTGTTCTTCATACAGACTTTCAAAATGCAGAACAGCTATATAAATGGGTAATAGAAGACCTTTTCACCATGATTTTCCATTTAAAGGTGTACTTATATTGATAGTTGATTACACTAGTGTTCTTCCATAAATAGTAGGGTATCTCTATATTCCACCAATCAGCTCTGTTCGTGGGAATTTTTGTTCAAAATCTGGCACTGCGTTAAGTCAGAGCTCTGACATCTGGAATGCTATGAGCTAACTCCAGATGGAAACAAAATTTTAAAAAATTAAAAAATATTTGCTAGAGGTCAGCTTTCTTAAAGATGGACCAGGCACCCATGGCCAAGCACTTATGAACTGCATTTGAGCACTTTGCCATCAAAATTAACAACCAGAGTAACTTGAAAATGAACCTATCATTTGTAGCAATGACACTGCTCTGCTCACTTAGGAGATACAGAGTTGCCTGATAGGTCAAAACCACACAAACAGCATTAAAATTTGGAAAAAAAGGATATGGATTATTAGTAGACATAACTCAGAAGCTACAGATTCATATCTGTATTAATGTCAAAAGAGACAAATACATTTTGATTTAAAACCTCAAACATAGTTTGATCTGAAATTAGTGCCAAGATTCATAAAAAGCTGTCCATTGCCATTTGCTGTGCTAATTTGAGACATAATGTACTTATATTTAAGTGTACTTTTTTGTTTTTCTGTAGTCCTGCAGATTCTCCTGAGACCATTAGAACTGGCTTATTTCCCAGACATCTCTGTAAAGGATGTTCTGCTCATAGAAAACATAACCTATAGTGTCCTAAGTGAAAAGTGTGGCAGAACACTTCTGTCTGGCAAGTTTGTGAGTTAGGGTAAAGAAGTGTTTCAATCTCAACATAAGAAAGACAAACTGAACTCTTGGCTAAGTCCTTAAGTCTTATAAAATGACAAACAATTAAAATAAATGCTCCTTGGTCCTTATGCCAAATAAATTCAGTTATTTATGTTGATTAAATTTCTACTGGTTAATATCTATAATAAAAAGCTTTTGATTTATGACTGATCAACTGTATGAACAAAGACTGTCGATCTCAATTCAATTCCTATCACAAATAAGGCATATGGTCTGTTGTAATATCTAAAACATTAGCTAACAGCCATACTTTACCTTAAACATAGTTCACAGCTATCACCTATAACTTGAAAAGAAAGTTACTGGGATTCTGAAGAGGGAATAAGGCATACACTTCTGTAACATTTTAAATCACAGAAAGAGATAAGGGGACTAAGGAGATATTTATGTACAGTATCTGGAAGTGGTATGACTGTTAGCATAGCAGAGTTAGTAAATTTTTATTACATCACAGAAGCACTTAGCTGAATTGTGTGAGTCTGCAGGTTGTGGTTAGTACTTCTTTGGTGCATGTGTCACAGTGCAATGTCAACCTGTTCACAGATCCAAGTCTATTTTTAATCAGATGATGTGTAAAGAACTCAAGCAGTTTCTTCCTTTTTTCTTTTTAAGGATACCTTCAAAAGAACATGCTCTGTGCTAGGCTGCAGTATCACATTCTCCCTCCTCCTTGCAATTTTCCTGGCTGCACAATGGTCCATCTAAAAAAAGGAAGGTTTAGTGTTTGCTCTCCCTTACCTTAACTCTAGATTAAAAACAAAGTAGATTTCAATTCCTACACTAAAAAGAAAACAGAACCTGAGTTTCTTGCCTCATATGTAACTATATTTAATTAGGTCTAACCACTAAGTCTAAGGGTTCAATTCATTAACTCCAGCATGCCATGTGCACGTGCCTCAGTGTACTGAATGCTGATGGACCTGAACAAGCTCCAGCGATCATGGATGCCTGCCTACTTTTCTTCACCAGTAACTGCAGCTCCTAGTAGCGAAGCAGGGTGGCAGCTGTGGGAATACCTCACAGAGGAATAAATTGCAGCAGACTAGCCACTTTCTTGAAGAGAATCAATCTCCTACAATCTTCTGCCTCACAGGTACTATGTGACAAAAATCTGCACAGGGAGAGGTAGAGCAGAATACCTGACTTCTGATAAATTGACTCAGTAGAAGTTTGGACAGCCCAAAACCCCGGAGGTTCTCAGAACTATTAGTCCCAGGCACTTAACCTGCAAAATGACATTCAGGCTCCATGAAACCTCCGGAGGGATTGGATTCTGGCTTTGACTTTCAGTCTTCTGTGGTATTGTTAAAAAAGGGGCTGGTGCAGTCTTCTCCTACTCTTTTTTTTGAGGGAATTACCTTTGGATTCAGTGCTTTGTGCAGAAGCTCAGAGTACCAGTATGTACTGGATCAGCCTCAGTTCAGACTTAAGTGAAGGAATACACACTTAGTGGATATCAAACACACTTAGATGTACAAGACAGGCACTAAATTGCTCAGTTTTGCCACAGTAGCTACTTTGCAGGGTGAGCGCAGAAGCAAAATGATAAGCCTGTAAGCAACTTTACTAAGAAAAATAGGTCAATTATAAAATGACAAGGACCAAAGATTCTAGGCAGGATATTTGTTGAACACAGTCTTGGATTTAAGCCTCATCAATAAAACAGGAATTGTACATACCCAAAGATATTGCACTAGAGGATTCAAGTAAAGCATGGTTCCATTTAAGAAAGCCTATTTCTCTGTGTACTCCCTCTGATAACCTGTTTCCATTAACATTTCTGCCTTAATCACCACACTAATTCTACTGAAAACCATTTTAAATACACATTCTTGAACTCACTGCTAGAAAGCACTCACCTCTGCATTGACCATGGGCTATATTCTTCAGGCATTATGAAAAGGAAGTCAGAGTGAATAAAGCTGAACAGGTTTTAGCCCCTGTGGGCCTAAATTGCTTTTTAAAACAGTCCTGAACATTTTGAATGCTGTAGCATAACAGAATATTTACTCAGTAAATATCACTCAGGTGCCTTCCAGTGTAGATATGATAAATACAGCATTACAAGATTCAAGAGGAATGTCTACCCTACGAGCAAGGAGTGCTGACAGGTTTCACACATGATGAAGGAGCAGATATCCTACTGCATGTCTTCATCCTCACCATTCACCATTTTCACCCTCCATATTGTCTTTGAAGGATGTCACCACAAAAGAGGTTTGTCTCCAAGAATGAATTTAGGAGAACTAGTTTTCTTTTCTTAATGAAGTTAAATTAATTTGGAATTGCTGAAGCACACAGAGAGTGGAAATCTGCAAAGCCATTTTGCAGATGTTTTTCATAGCAAGGCTACATTTGTAGGCATGCAGGACTGACCGGACTGCCTAAGGTCAGACCTGCCTCAAAGAGCTCAACCAGATGCTCTTGACAAGCTCTATAAGATGTTCTGGAAACACTAAGATGGGACAAAAAAATGACAGAAACTTTCATAAATGTATCATACCCTCTGAGGACTGCATTTATGACCCACTAATGCATAGTCTGTCTTACTGCTAGTATGATCCTGATATTTGTTAGATCTAAGACTAATATATTTTTGTAATATTTGTTCCGTATTACCTGTAACAAAAAATGAATACTTGAAAATACAAAGGAAAGGGACTGCAAATAGAGGTGCCTGCAACTTCTCATGGTAATCTTGTTCTGTCTTTTAAAACAACTACATTTTAAAATTTCCCCAACATTTACTTCTTTCCCTTGGACTGGGTGTAGCAACTAAACCACCTTTTTGCAATGCAATTTTTAAATAGCTCAAGATAGCACAGGTTATGTGATACTCCTGTATGGCACCCACAGGCTGTTTCACGTCTCAGCTCCAAACACAAGGAGACATAAAAGGATGCTTTTTATCATATCTTGTCTGTAACAAACATCAAAAGTGGGTGGGAAGAGTGGAGTCTCAGCTCTACCTCCTTCGCCATCAACTGACAACGGGCTATACTGCACAAAAGAAGGCGAGTATTGCTCTCATATAGCTGCTGGAAGAAAAGTACTACCTGTCTGTGGTGTATCCCAGGGACACAAGAAGGAGCTTGTATGTGGCACAGTGCCTCTTATAGCACCTTCCAGCTTCACACAGCTTTCCCTGTCACCAAGGCCCATCTCATATTGCAACACAGTCAATCCCCGATTTATTTCTAAAGTTAATTTGGGGCCCAGTACTGCCCACCAGTTTAATGAAGTGAATGAAAGATTACTGCTTGATATGACACACAGGTGACTGAGAGACAGCCTATGACCCTGAAAAGCACCCTCACTCCAGCCACGGCATCAGCACATAGCAACTTCATAGCCTTATTTTGATCCCAGAGAACTCAATGGAAATCATGTAACTCCTTATGAAAAATTAAAGGTATAAAAGGTGCATGACTGACTGACCACAAGCTTAAAAAAATCTTAAAAAGGAAAAAAGACCAAACTTAAAGCCTATTCTCCTGCTTTCAAACCCCTTCTTCCTAATTTCAGAGTCACATCCATTCATTTATTTTCCTCTTGGAAAGAAGGAAGGTGAAATTTAAGGCATTTCTGCTGTGGGTGAGGAGTAGCTATCAAGGGCAGCAAATGTACCAAAAATTTCTCTGTGGTTTTGAACAGCATTTCCTCCACGACAAGACTGTTTTTAATATTCATGTCATATAAAAAACCCCAAACCCCTCCAACTGAGTCTGTTGAAATTTCATTTTGCTCACAAATTTAATAAAAAAATGAAAGTAAAAGCATTCCATATGCAGGTCTATGTTTCTAGTGGGAACTGTGGTCATACTAATATCAGAAACAAAAGACAGTCCTACACATTAAGATGTATGTATTAAAAAAAAATAATCTGCTGTATTGGCTTAGCTGCTTAATGCTAAATGTTGCATACTACTTTGCAGAAGATTATTTGTTTTCTCCTCTGTGACTTTCACCTGCAAGCAATGCAAATGTTTGACCAGATCTGAGGACAGGGAGATATCCAGTAGAAACCAAGTATCTGTAAGCACATATAGGCTGCCTTTCAAGGGAATCAGTTTCCAGCTTTCTCAGCGTTCTCATGACTACCACCTGCTGACTGCAATTTAAAGTGGAATAAATGAGGAACAAAATGGGAGGTTGAATGGCAGGCTGTCCTGTGTTTCATAAAATGTTTAAAAAAATATTTTGTTCAGAGATTAAACTTGCCACACACCTCAAATTAAAGCATGAGTCCCTAAGCATATAGGATTTTTAAATGTGTACTTAAGAAAAAAAATAGATGACTGCACAATTAAAATATTAAGAAGTTTTTATATCCAATTCTACTAAAAAGATCAGGGAATGAGGAGTTCCTCCCAGATCTGGTACTCTGCAGACTGACAAGTCTTCCACTCAACACCTGACCTGACATTTCCTCAGTCCTTTGCCTCACTGCAGTGTCTGGCTGTTCACACAATGCTACTGAAGGGGAAGGATGCAGGACATCTTGAGTGCCACAACGTGGCACATACAGGACT
>JANZLQ010000005.1:18870589-18894752 GCA_026212715.1 Elanus axillaris | reverse complement strand
TGGACTTGGCAGTGTTAGGTTAATAGTTGGACTCGATGATCTTAAAGGTCTTTTCCAGCCTGAATGATTCTGTGATTCATGAACCTTGCAGATCATCAGAATAGCTAGGGCTGAACGTGTACCTAATGAAAGAAATCAGCCACAGCTTCTGTTGCAGGCAGAAGTAAACAAGATGCCAAGACAGCATCCAGGGAAGATGTGGCTGTCCACAGATTCTTGTATCAGTATGGACTTCATTCTCTGCTTACTGTAGTGTCTGAAGGTGTGTTGATCCTGACTTTGGCTGTATGTGTGGGTGGAGAAGGTTCTGAACAATTCTTCTTACAGTCTGTACACTGCAGGATCCAGGCCCACAATTCTTCCTGCTGATGGAGTAGTATATGCAATTTTGACATCACTAAAATTTTGACAGTGACCTAAGGAAATGGCTGTATAAAAAGTTTTTTAGCAGCCACCAACAATGACTACAGTGCCTTTTATCACTAAAGTTGATTGAAAACTCAGAAAAGTATCACAAAAATTCATTTTTAACCCCAGGTTTTTTTTGACAAAACCTGTTTATTTTATAAAATAAGTTTTCCAAATGTTTTCCTTACACAGTGTCTTTTCCAAATTTTTATGTTATCTGGACTTAATTTTGGCTTCTGCCTTAGACAAGTATCATCCCTGCTAATTCTTATTTTTTTCTAGGAGAATAAAAAACCTGTTGTGAGTAACATATCTAGAGAAAGTACATCACTGTCATGCTTAGCAATGGTATCAGCAGGACATTTTTCAGGCACTTTGGACAACACATAAGTTGTTGTAAGCTTATAGCTTTTTCCCATTGCACTATGTACTCTTGACCTAAACAGAGAACTTCAGTTTCTATGCAAATGTAGAATTTTTGAACTTTTTAAAATATTGGGACTACATATGAACACATGATGTTCAAGTTTGCAAAAGTAATTATTTTAATTGAATCATTTATTTGGTATGCCTGATATGTTAAGAAAACATTCAAAATGATGAAAAAAGTCTAAAATAAGTATCTTCACAAATCTAAACAACATTAGCATACAATCAATTCTTTTCTGTACATCAGTTGCTTTCATCTTTCTTCATCCTTTCTGTCTTATACTTTGTCACACAAGTGGAGCAGTGAGATAAATCAACCATTTATTTGTTTTATTGCATAAATCTCACAGCAATAAAATTGAATTGATCACATAAAGAAGTTTAAGATGGGTTTCAGTGAATATGTGAGATGCTGTAAATTAACCATGTAAGTTGATATTATATTTCCTCAAGGGAAATATATTTTAATAGATCTTCTCTGAACATTTTCCTCCTTTAATATATTTATAAAAGTTGCTACTATTCTTATTTTTTTCTAAGATGATTAAACCATTATTTTCCCTAGTGTCATGTGTTGCAAAACAAATCAAGAAAATCTCTTCATTACTTAGAAAAATATACAACAAAATCACTGGGAAATTTAAAATAAACATATGAATATATCTTCAGCAACAATTAATGCATTCTGTTTAAATCAAAATAGATGACACTACAAGAGGATCCATGAAAATGGAAAGCTATACCTATATGTAGCATATAAGGCTATCCTGAGATAAGTTTTAAAGGAATGAAAATTGAGCTAGTCAACTCATCCTTTGCATCTAATTGATATTGTCCATAACACAGTATTTTAAATCATTAAAAATGTATTTCATTAATTTCAAATCTGCTTGGTTTATAATACTAGAGAGTATAGTCTAAATTCCCATTGGGAGAGTACAGATTAATGATTGTATGTGCACAGATGTAATTTAAAACAGGATTGCTACTAACTGATAAATAGCTACTGTATGAATATTGTTAGTACAAGTTCCTCTTCACTGCCATGTCTCTTTTGCAGAGGCCTGAACCATGAAAGTGCAGTCTCTGCTCGCTCTCGAGATCCTCTACTAAATCTGTCCAATATCTACTGATTTGTGCAAATCATGACAATCTGTTCTAGTTATCATAGATAGTTATCACTCTCCAAGAAATTGGAAGGAAAGCATGAATATTTTTGTACTGGTCCCCACAGTGGAAATGAACATTAACAAAAGTAGAGATTTAGGTTAAACTATGACCATGAAGATGAAAGCACTTTCTCTATCCCTGGTCTTAAACAACTTATCAAACCTGAGTAGTTTATTATGGAAATACAGGATTAAAGGATCTGAAACCAGTGACAGACAAGGTAATATCCATTCCTTTAATAATCCAATAATATGTGATGAGTTTAGTTTGCTCTAAGACGATTACTTCTGGAGTGACAACTGTCACATCTGTGTGGTTCCCAACCATCAACCCTTAAATAAAAACTGGTGTACTTTTACTATTATTACTTTCCTTTCTGGTGAACAGCTGGCTGGTGCATCTGGGTTGAAATATTCCATTGTCAGATAATAAACATCATCATGAGGCTGATTCATCATTAAGTCGTTTATGTGAATGGAAATCATGCTCTTTTTTTTGGCATGGAATAAGTCTGGCAAACTTTGTATCTGACTTAAGAGTACAAAGTCGGGGTTACTTGTGTACAGTGACATGGATAGGGTGAAACCTAAAATATTTTTATGACATAAACTGGTAACAGCATGGAAAATAACACTGAACTTTGCTACATAGGGTAAATGTTGACCACAAATAGTAGGATTTGTATGGAATCCTGTAACAAAAACATCTTCTTTATGTTTCCATAATATAATTTGGTTCACTGAAAGGAAATCCAATAAGATTAAGGACATGGTAAATGTTTTTGGCAGTGTTTTGCCTTGTTACCGTAATTTGAAGAGACTGACTCTTCACCATCTTTAGACAAAAGAGGGCACATGTAAAATAAAAGAAAAGGATGAAACAGGATAATTGATTGCAATAGTAAAGCAGCGCCAGTCTGCTAGCTCTTTTATTTTGATTACTAGACTTTCCAGATATAGAAGTAAAGGTGTGGTTTCATTATACGCTATACTAGCACAGCTATATAGTTCACTCCTAGTCTATTCTATTCTTCCCTAATTTCTTGCACCATACATAGTTGCTTATTCATTTGTTTCAAATCTAATTATGGTGAAAAGAAGTGGAACAGCTCACTGATTGGATAGAAAATGAACTCATTAAAAAAAGGGAAAAAAGACTTTCTGTCAGATCAGTGAACTCAACTGATTTATACACACAATTGCTAGTTGCAGGAGACGGAAATGAATTTGCAGCCAGATCTAGAAGAACCTCCTTTTCAGAGACAATGTAGAGCTGTACTGAATTAGGTGCAATCTTACAGTATGTCCTGAGAAAGATACATACAAGCATAATGACTAGGAAATGTAATATGCTAGAAAAGCTTTGCGATCAAAAGTTGTTTATCTTGCAGCTTTGACATAAGCAAAGTAATGATTGCTTTCTACAGAGACTTTGTACATAACAGGACTCAAAGTAGACCATTTCATCAGATCTTTAGTTTTCCCATATTGGAATTGGCCTTTGTAAGAACCATAAGCTTCAGCAGAAGGTTACTACATTTGAAACAATTATCACACAATTTCAAACAATGCCATTTTCATGAGTTCTGGGTTTCCCATCTTCCCAGGAACAAGCCAACTATTTGCAGGCTACCATATATTTCACAATATAATCATTCATTACCTAAAATTAACTAAACTTTACAAATGCTACATACCAGGAGGCAAGTGGTCTTCTTTTACTTAGCTCCTTTCCTCTTCTCTTTATCTAACATATGGCTTCCCACACATTTGGAGCACTTCCTACACATTTGGAATGGAAAGTTTTGGGGCAAGTAATATCTCATGTCATATGACATGATCTGACATAATGGCTGCTGATCATTTTAGATGACTTCTATATTAATCTGCATTGATTTTCTATATTAATAGGAAAAATAACAGCTGATGTCAAGGTTCAATAAGGTAATCTGTAATTTTAAAGAGGATTCATGATAGTCATCCAGCATCCATGAAACATGTTCCAAGTAAAGCTTCATGATGAAGAGAAGTATTGGCCTTCAGTCCTTTTCATTTAACATGCTAGCAATTTTTCCTTTTCTTTGTGAACACTGAGAACATTTTGATTTACAGTGGATAAAACAGGATTAAATGTTTACAACTCAAGCTGGACAATCTTTCTTCAGAGACAGACTAAGCATATCCAGCTCCTGGCTAAAGAACTTTGAATTTATTGTCAGCTTGTCAGCTATTGTTGCAATGGCTCAACCTGTACTGCACTGTCCACAGCACCTGGCATGAAAGGATTAGTGAATCACCTCTTTCCACTATGTGGATCAATAGATAAGACACTCTTACAGATGCCTCAGAAGTTCCCTCGGATTATGATTAATGAATTCATAATGTTTTCCTGTTGGCTTTTCAGTTCCCTCACTTTAGAGATAAGAAAAACCCATAGTTTCTTTGCACTCAAGAAGTGTAATTTCCAAGTTGTTTGATGGCTGCTACAGTTTTGTTGTTCATGAACAGCATACTCCACTCCAGAGAATTATTTCAGTTTACATGACCAGATATGTAGGTAAACACACTAGATGAATACAGGCAGCAAAAAGAAAGGGAACATGGCTGATCAAGCATGAAAATGAACATTTTTTCTCTAAATTCAAAAAGTCACCACGTTACCTTCCAGTCCAACAGAGGCATTTCTATTGGAAAGAACTCTTGTCATGACAAAGCAACACAGTTAAGAATATATCACATAGCCTTAAATGAAGTTCATTACTACTCAAGGAATTAATATTGTTAACTAGGAATATGAATGACCATTTTAATGCTTCTTTTGATTTGCTTTGCAACAAGAAGTTGGCGATATTAAACATAAGGTACTGGAAGGGATGCTTTTAAATACATGTGATCATGGTACTATTCATACGTGTTACCATTTGGGTAGTTGTATATGTACAGTATATGTACAGAAGGATGTACTGTCATATCACATAAAGGTAGCAATTTTTGCCTGTTTATTGAAATGTTTTATTTGCACCTTCTTCCAAAAATACAAACTGTTTTCAAAAGAAACTTCAGACTAGAAGTTTTGCTGTAAAAGTTGACTTGCTGAGTTGAATTACTATGTAGCTAGTTTTCCTGCATTCAAGATCAACTATATCTTTCTTCTATGCCACAAAGCATTGTTCTTTGACAAAGACATTGTTTTCAATTCAACAGCTGCTTCAGGCTGTATAAATTTAGAAACCATTCTATGGTGCAAGATAGGATAAAATTCTGGAACAGCACATACCTTACACTAATGCAATACATAGAGACACCAAAGAAAATACCTGAAGGGCATTTGTGTTGACAGTGCCAGTTTAAGTAATCAAATCTTGTTGATCCACCAAGGCTGAAAAATCTTGAGGTTTTTTGTTCAGTGTCAGATGTCTTGGTTTTAAATACTGTGACAATACTGAAATCTCCATTCTTTCAGAAGCTGGCAGTTCTGAGCATGCTACATACTGTAGCACTGAAGTGACTGAAGCAAAGCCAAATATTATATTTGTCATTATATTTCTGCATTTCCATTTTCTCCTCTGGCCCATCATTGGAACAATTTGTCCTTGTCCTTTTCAAAAAAAGGTCCCTTTCCAAATCACCCTTCAAACAGAACAAGCTACCAAGAAGACTGAAAGGCACATACAACATGGTCATGATAGGTTGTAACGAGTGCTGTGGGTGTTAGCAATTACAATGTGTGCATTTGGTGTTCCAACACAGTGGTACTTTTCAAGATGATATTTGTACACATGGATACTTGCAGTCAATATTGTACATCATAAATAAGGATTTTCTGTAAGGTATACTAGGCATGCTGACCAAGAAGGTATAATATTGTTTTATTGGCAGGCCTCTGGTATCATTCATTTCTGCATCATTTCACTACTGTTTTTTGTTTTTTTGTGTGCATTACATTGTGATGGCATTTTCAGGCTGAGGTGATATACTGATTTCTATGGGTTACATATACCTACCATATACAGCATGCTACAACCCAACGGGGGCACTCAGGTTTCTTTATGGCAATTTTAGAAGGATGTATATAGGATTTAATGTGCATATCTGGATTTAGCGTTTTAAAAGTTATTGAAGTAGTGTTTTTACCACAGTGACAAGCATGTCCAATACCCCAGCATCCATCTAGTTTGAGGGAGACATTTTGTTAAGCTATGTGCACACACTCAGCGTGTGCTTTAATCATGTTAGGAATTACAGAAGTGCTGTCTTCCACATTTCCTGTATCAAATACAAGCCTTCTACCATTCTGATGGTATAAGAGACTGTCATCTGTGACCTCGACACGCAGGCACCCTTTGGAGCAGGTACTCTCTGGGAGCACCTATGCCTGATCAGATTCTGAATCAGCAGCCCTCAAGGAGCACCTCAAGAACAATCTGGTATATGGCTTCACCTACCCCTCCAACTCCCCTGAGAGGGCTTTCATGTTTTTTCTCATAAAGAAGCATGGGAGTCTCTGCCCCTGCATGGATTACAGGAGGCAGAAAGACATCAGAGTGAAGAACCAGCACCTCCTGCCTCTTATCCTGGACCACCCTGAACATCTGCAGTGGGCTCCCTATTTCACGATGGTGGATCTACAAGGGGCCACTATGAGCATCCTGTAATGTCATTCAGTCTCTGCAATGCTCAAGACACGTTCCAGTATTCTGTAAATGCTGTCCTGAGGCACTTGCTTCATAGCTATGCCATAATATACCTAGATAACATCCTGGTATTCTGCACCTCTTGAGAGGTATGCATTGATGGCATCCAGGACATTTTTGATCACATGCAGCAGTGCTGACTCTGAAGACATGTTCCTTTCACCAACAGGGGTTGGAGTTCCTGGGGTAACTATGGGCAACATTGACTTGCACATAGACTCCAAGGAGACTGATGACAAGCTGGCAGCCCCCTTCTAGCACAGATGCAAAGGTTTCCAGGATTTACCAGCCTCTGAGGATAGTACATGAGGAGTATTTTGGGTATTGTGGCTGCCATAATAGAACTCACTCAAAAGAGGCCTTGATTTTCATGGATGTCTGAAGCACAAGCAGCTTTTGAGAAAGTACAGTGAGTGTTCACTGCAGTTTTAATCTTAAACCTGGTCTTTTACTGTAGAAACAGATACTCTGACCTGTACCTTTTTCTCTGGGTAGCTCACCCCAGTGAGGGGAATCATGCCTGAGATAATGAGCTCCTGGCAATCAAAGCTGCCTTTGAGGAATGGCAGCGCACCTGTGAGGGGGCCAAAGGACTGAAAATGGTGATGACCAACCACCACAGCCTGGAATAGTACTGAGGGATGAAGTGCCTCTATCCCGACTTTGCCCACTGGGCCTCCTTCTTTTTGTCCTTCCCCTTACTTTCCTTTGGCATCTAGGAAGCAGAATGTCAAGGCAGATGCCTTGTCATGGAAGAAGGACCCAGACTCAGATGCACACCACATACTTGCACCTTGCCCGCTTTTTCTCTGAGTTGCTTCACTGCAGCCATGGCAGAGAATGAGCTCATGGCAGAAGTTTACCAGGCCACTGCAAATAACCTGCTTCTGGCCTGGCGTTGTGATAGCATGACTTCCACCAGCCTGTAAGCGCAATATCCCACAGGGACTGCTGCAAACATGGTTCCTCCACTGATACCACAGTGCATCTGAAGCTGGAAATGAGCTTCAGCACTTGAATACCTGGTTCTGCAGGTAATGCATGGCATGGACATATGTGGCTGATTATGATTGGGTCCGTAAGATCTGTACTTGTACCAAAAGGCCTCTGCAAAGACTGCAGGGTGTCTTACAGCCACAGTAAGAAAGGGCTGCAGTGCCTTGGTGGTATCTTAAGATCTCTCTCTCTAATCAAGTTATAGATGCAAACACCTATATTGTTCCTATAGCTCTCATTGGAACAAGTGGGTAGGAAAGATGGATCAACATTTCTGTATCTCTCTCTCTCCCCACCCCAGATCATATATGTAAAGGAGAAGGAAAGACCTTTCATTTTCATGTTCCAGGTCTTGGGTTAGGAAATGAAGGCCCTGTCATTTGCATTGGCCCTTTGAGTAAAGTGCTGTTAACACTGAGAAAGACAGCTGCCATGGAGTCTTTTATAGATTTCCTCCAGCTGTGCCAGTTCCTAGCCAGAGATCTCCTTCTTTTTCACTGCAGGCTTAAGTTTTGAAATTTTATTATCTCTCACCACTGTTTCAGTGCACATGAGGTAAGCATAAAGGAAGAGTTGTCAAAATCTCCGTTGCGTAAGTGCCTAGCACTCATGCTGTGATGGACAGTTTCTTCTCCCCCTTATATGTGAGATACCCTGTTCAAAACAAAATTTTAAACATTATTTTATATGCTTAATCAATGTATCTCTACAAAATTATGACTTTGAGATTATTCAGTATCAAATTCCCCATTTCCTCCAACAATTAAACAGACAAACTGTTTTCCATGGGATTTTCTTTACTTTTTCTTGATCTCATGACATAATGTAAGAGAAAAAAACTTTGTGCAACACAGTTTTAATCAAAGCTTTGTCATTACCAAGTATCTTAACAATCTTTATTCTCCATAGTGAGCCTATACCTTCTAACTCTTTTCTGGGCTTGCTTACACCCTTCATTCAGTGTTGTTCTTTCTGACTTGGTCAGAATATTTTTCTCGTTGGAAAATGCAAGCTGTCTAGCACATCCTTCATTTAATGCTAGTTTTAGTCCACAAATTGCAATAAGTCTTGGTAAACTCTTAATACAGAAAAAGTGTTAATTGTAGAAGAATTCTGGTGAACTTCCTTTGGATCAGCCTGTGATGTTTTGGAGCTTTGCACATTGGAATATCTCTTAAGAAAACAGTAACCATTTTGATTGGAATATAATTTCACTGAAAAGGCTGTATATACTTAAAGTAATAGCAAAATCCTCACAGTTGCACACAGAAGGTGTAAAGATACAATGTGAAAACAATATGGTGGAAGAAATAAACTGGAATTGAGTATGTAAAATAATGCAAATTTTAATAGCACCAGCTTTCTGTAATACAAAATGTGAGGTGCTATTAACAAAACAAGCAAAGATAAAAAGAACAGTAACCTCATAAACACAGAGAAAAAAAGTAGGAGATGATGTAAAGAGTACTAAGAAAAGAACACAGCCTTTTTTTGGAAGCTCAGGTCATGATTTGTCTAGGAATATTGGTACAGAATACTGGATAATGCTGTGATCGTGCCTAGTCATGTGGAAATTTGATTACTACAATGACCATTTATGATTTCTGCCTTGCTAGCTTGACAGTGTCAGCTGTTAAGTGTACAGGTCCCTATATACAGTACTGAGATTTTGACCACACAGCTTTGTTGCTGTTGTTCTTACACTGCTCAACGGCAACCTCCTGAGCTTTGGCTCTGCAGCATTTTGTACTGTAACATTTTAGACTGACGTTTCTTGTAAGGCACCTGATTCACTGCTCCTGCAGACAGTACACCTGAGCTTCTTCCTCCATGGGCAGAGTCTTTCATGGTGCCGTTCCCCTGTATCAGCCCTTGCTGTTTTACCAACTGCTTCTCATTATGCCCTTCTGACAACTGGTTGGGTGCTAGGGATAGCAGTCACTGTCAGCTGAATCACCAACAGACCTTATTCCCAACTCACAGGATATCAGGTGAAATTGGAAAAAAGCTTTATGCTTCTCTGAATGCAAGAACTGTAATTTTGCTCAATCCCTAAAAGGTCCTCATAGTCTTGGAAAACTCTGTAAGCCCTTCGTTTCCCATATGTATCCACACAATATCAAGGTACATTCTGGAATGCAAGAATAACTTTCAACTTTTTTAGAAGTGGATTTATTAGATATGTGTAAGAAGAAAGATACTTAGCATGCATTGTCTTTAGTAATTTTTCATATAGAGCTCTCCTGGATCCTAATGTATAAATACATACCATCTTGCAAGTTACACAGCCCTATTAGGTTGAACAGAAAATATTTAGGTCTGGGAGTCTGTTTCAATACAGATTGGAGCTCTGGGTCAGAGAGCTTGCTTTAAGTACCATCTGTATCTCAGCTTTCTCCAGACACAGCATAGGACATTTTTCCTTCTTTCTCCAAGGACTGAATGACCTTCCACCTGACAGTCATTCAAGTGATTCTCTTAATGTTTTAAAGTTAAATGCAAAACATTTCTCAGAGTTATTTCCCACTTGATACTATACACATGGCTACATCTGTTATTCTTTCCTTGTATTGCCCCCTGGTACTTGAAGGACAGATGATAAATCTGGGCGAGATTGTATCTGGCTTTGCATGGGCTTGCAGTGAATCAGACAAAAGGGTACAAAGAGCTCTCCCTGCTTCCTTAAGCATCCAGGGAAGGGGTAGACACAGCAGACTATCTCAGCCCTGATTTAGTAGAGCTCTGAATGTGCACAATTGGTGTATTTAATATTTATAGAAGTACCGAGTGCCTAAAAGGGAACCAAGGCCATAGTCTTCTGATGGGGTCAGCAGTGGAGTTAGGTGCCATTTTTTTATGAACTTAGAAATACAGTCCAGAAGAGATAAAAAATACTAGCAAAACATAGTTTGGATTTCTTGACTAGATTTAACCTGCACTTCAAAACAAAACTAAAACCATACCAAAACCCCAAGTAAAATATTTCCCTGATCCCTCAGAAAAAAAGGATACAATGACAATAAAACTAAATATTCTGTTTCAGTTGATTCTCTCTTGATTTTTTTCAACTGGATCAGCAAATTAGAAAAAAATCTTTGTTTTTACACAGTATAGGCAACAAGAAAGGCCAGTGCTCAAGGAACACAAACTGTACCCTTTAAAAACAGAAAAGGAATACAAGACTGTGTGGGTCCATCAGACCCCTGAATATATCAATTCCATCCCTTTCATACACCAGTCACATCAATCACACTATACATTAAAATTGGTTACACTGTCCTAGTCTGCTTTTGCTATTAAAAGGCTATTCCAAAGCCTAATTCCACTGACAATCAGAAACCTTTTAATTTTAAGATCACAGTTGTCCATGGCTACTATTATCATCAAATTGCTCTTGTATCAGTATTGTCCTTAAACCAGTTCATTTTCTGTGGCGTTCACTTTCTTGCCTTTGTGCGATCATATACCCCACAGGCTTCAGTTCTCTAGACTGAGCCACCAAGCCTATTTTTTTTTCAAAAAAGAAAAAAAAAGAGCTTATTTTACAATAAGGCTTTCTTCTGATTATTACAGTAACCCTTTTCTTTACCCTTTCAAGTTTGAAATAACCTTGAATGGTGAGTACAACTAACCATAGCATTCTAGATGAAGTTTCCTTTGTGTCTTGTGCAACAGCATTAGTGCTTCTTTTTAACTTCAGGATGTGATTCTCCTGGTGCTTCCAAGCTTAAGTAACATTTACCTTATCACAGCAACTCAAATTTTTTGGGAGGCCTGATGCAGAAGTGATGGAGCTAATAACAAAAACCCATATGAACAGAGTATACTCCTGAGGAGTTTGAGGAAATTGTTATAAGGCTATTAACTTTGGGTTAAAGGAGAAAACAAATAAAAGACAAGTGTTGTTGCTAAGGCTTTGGGTCAGATAAGCTAGATTAAAATAATATTTGTTTAGCCTTGGGAAAAGAAAAGTAGCAAATTGGGAAATAAGAATTATTATCGCAGTTAGAAATAGATAAATATAAATAAGATTAGCTAAGTAGTTTAAACCAAATAACTAAAGATGGAAACAGTCCTGCGTTGTGACTAAGAGGTTACAATTGAAGGCAGGGGTTAGGCATTTTTAAGTTCTTTTCTTAGTGTTACCCAATATGCCGTTGGATCGCTTAGCCACTGGTGTTTCTAATAAGGATGTAGTGTCCACTACCCAACTTAACTTCACTTCTCAAATAGAACACTTTGAACACATAAAGCTTTCTATTTGGGACACTGAAACTTAGAGCTATACTACCATTACTATTCAACATTACTGAAAACAAACCCAATTTAATTCAATTTGAGGGCAACAATTGTACTACTTTTAATGTCCTTAGCAATCTTTTTTTTTTTTCCTTTTCCTTCTTTAACTTTATATTTGTATGGTCAATAAGCACATTGTCAAGTCTAATGCCCCATAAAAGTTTCATTTCAGTTTGACTTCTGGAACTTCTCATTTTATTCTACAAGATGTAAGGTTTTACATCCTTTGCAGTTCCCCTGTTTAATCCTAATGTCTTATTTTCATTGGTTATTTGTCTAGTTTTGAGCTTTTCTGCAACATCTTCTAGCTCTCTGCTTGGGATACACGTTCAAGAACATTTTTGGACATGCAATACAAAAAACTTCTAGATCTCTTTCACATTCAAGTGAAATTTTAATCTGAGATCTGTTGCCTATATGAGTAACTAATTACTTTTGTCTGCCTTATCTTGCCTACTGAAGACTGATACCCTTCCTTACAGGCCTCTATTTACTCTTCCATTTAATTTAAATTCTATTACCTTATGATAATGCAATCCAAGGCTATTTTCTACAACTGACATTTTGTATCATGTCCTCACTACTTAGAAAAGGCAAGTTTAAAAGCAAATCAGCTTTGTTGGTTCATTGGTAAAGGAACCTGATCACATTCTGAGGGAACTCATTCTTTATGAGTAGCTTTTGGTCAGAAGCTCTAGCCAGGAATGTAAACAACTCTTGCTGTACATGATTTTCCTAGGGTATACACTGACAAGATTTTGCATATTCAGTCTTAAGAGTGTGGTGGCATAAAACACTTTCATGACAGGTAAGCTTCTCTGAGGCATTCACTTCACTGACTGAGAGCCAAGGCTCTTGAGTGTTCCAGGACAATTACCCTGGAGCTTCCTGGGATGCTCGGAGCAGTATCCATGGGGCTCGACTTACACTATTCCCTCACAACCAGGTGCAGTTTCATTTCTGTTATACTTTGCTTCTTTAGTTTTCCACACTGTACAGCAAGAATGGTCTTCCCATTGCTCTTTTCTTTTTCTCTCTCTGACAATGAAAACGAATATTCTCAGATAAACCGTATAATATAAGCCCAAGTTTTAAATAATAGTGACTTTTGACATAATCAACTAACATACTTGCTTTATCAGCTTTTTACTAGCCATGCTGTTACAAAGTAATTTCAAAGCTGTTTGCAATTCCCTCATATGCAAGATGAAGCAGCATACTGAATAAAAGACAGGTATGTGAGGTGCAGAAGGAGTGGCAGTAATACATTTGTCTTGCTTAATTTCATCCCAGGCTTACACAGAGGAGGTCCTTTAGAATTAATTTAACAATTGTTATGCTATTTTGCATCACTGTAATCTAAAAGGAAAATTTCTGTGTGATGCTCTTTCTCTGAGGGCTTTGGGTTTTCAGCTACATATTTTTTCTTTTGAAACCATGACTTTCTTTTCAAACTATTCAGTCAGACTCAGGGAAGATCCCATTTATTGTTCTATGGACTGTGTGGCTTCATATATTGGTACTGAAAGAAGGACTCAATGCATTTCATCAGTATGAGTGCACTCCAGCAGTTTTTAGGACAAAGTTGGAAAGTTATACCGCAACCTTTGTAGGGGATACTAGCAGAACACAATGTTAAGAAGTATTCAAAACAGATTAACATCACATAGCCAAAGACCACCTTTTGCACAGAGCGTGTTACCCCTTTCGCTATCACAGATGCCTCCATCTTGACTGAAAAAAAGCAGTTAAGCATATACTTAGTTTTCTGTCAACATGCGTGTGCCAGTCTGAAAGCAGGACAGTGAATCAAGTTTCCAAAAATTAATTGGAGGTGACTGTTCTTTGGGGGCATTGCTTCAATATTACTCCATTTCTTGTCACACCTCATGTGGGGTCCTGATTTACACTTGTGTAATTCCACTGTAGCACTCAGCCTCTGTAATGAGACTGCAGCATGAGTAAAAACACTTACAAGCAGATTTTTATCTTCCTCTAAATTAGCAGTTCTGCAAGAATGTCAGATGGTCCTGATCAACACATTGAGCTAGTCATGTCTGAAAATTAACTTTCTAGTCATTGCTCTAGCCCACGTGGCACTTGACAAGTGCTACAACACTCTGGAAAGACCATGTTAATTATCACATGACTATTATTTATATCTCTATTCCTTGAAACACTATTCAGTCATTAAAGATAGTGAAAAATGGCACTATCCAGAATGAATATGAAATGAATATTCATAGCACAGCTAATTGTCACTGACATCTCAAATTTCATTATAATTTCTGTTTTGCTTAGCACTTTCTCATACTTGCAATAAACCCATCACTATGCTATTTAATTACTGACTATAACAGAAGTCCAGACAAAATTACATATGCACAATAGGAGTCTACATTTCATAATCAGCTTTATAGTTAGGATGTTTGGAGAAATGTTTCTTGTATACGTATAGATGTATTTATGTAGCATAACAAATCTTAACATGCTTAACAGAATCTCCCACTTTTTTTAATAGGCATTGCATGTTTTAATTCACAGCAAATCTAATAATTCAGGAGTTTCTAAACTTTTTATTGGAACTAAAATAAACTTTTCCCTTCTACTGGGATATTATAATAGGTTTTATTTATTTACTCTGTGCATTTCATCATTCCTTTGAAAATGCAAGTAGGAGAATGCAACTAAATAAAAAGGCTTGCAAGTGAGCCATTCTAATGTTTATCAAGACCATTATTTTTCTTGCAAGCTTGTTAAGCTCTTAAATATGTATTTGTATCAAGCTAATTTAGGCCCATGTTTTTTTGTGTAATATCACCTACTTCACATAAGCACTGACAGTAAGGGAGCTTAATTTAAAAATGGCTACAATTATAATGCTGGCTCTATAAAGCCAAAGGGAGATTATTTTAGCTTTAAAAATTGACTTGGGAAAAATTAACACAGTGAACAAGCATATTAAATACTAACTGCTTCAAACCATACCGATTCTTGCTGCTGCTAAAAGAAAGGCTAACTAATTTAAAATGTCTTAGCCTTTAAAGAGTACTTCTCTTACAAATACTTACCTTTACAAACACAGTTGTTTGAAGTGCATTAAAAAAGGAGCTGTTTATTGCCAACAGTTTTGAACAGGACACTGTGATGGGGGAGTCTGTCACAGACAGGAAAGCAGTCATTTGGGGAGGAGAAATTATGATGGTTTGATCATGATGTATTTACCGGAGTTCCTGGGACTGGGGGTCAATGGATCCTCCCTTCTGTAAGTGGGAAGAAGTCGACCCCTAACTAGAGGGCAGTCAAGCCACACTGAACCGCAGGCTTCGCTGCAGAATGCCCACTGATTTCTGCTTGTAATAAAAGTCAGCTTCTGAAGTTGTTATTTACAAGCTCTCTCTGTGGTAACCCTGAGATTCCCAAGGCATTGTTGGTTGCAGCATTATGCACAGCAAGTTCTTTCAGTCAGAGCAACCAAGGCAACAGAGACCGAAGCTGACAGGTCACAACCCCATTACACTTTATAGTGACTGACATTCTTTTTGTTTAATGGGCACTTTTAAAAAATCTAAGCCATTTTAGTTTTCCTAAGAAAATGTTTGTGTATCTATAAAAAAAAACTTCTATCCACTTCTTTTAGGTGTGCTATTATTCTTTCTTTTTCTTTTATGCTGCAGAAGATTCACAGATGTATATAAGCAGGAGTGACAAAAGAGCTGAATGTATGAGAAAGTTGTAGCCTGATTGTACATTTTCATTCTCTAAATAGGGTCACAGGCAATATTTGAAAAATTCTTTAAAGGAAAAAATCAGTGCAGACACTGAGTTTAAAACTGATGCTGTCTGTATGGCTCCTAAAGAAGCCATCCATGATTATTCCAACTTAGAAAATGAGTGAATGGGAAAAATCCAACAACTATGAGAAGCACATTTTACAATGACTCTTTCTCGACAAAGAATTGTCTGGTGACACTCACAGGCCTAGTTAGCTGCCCCTCTCCTAAGAGGGACTAACAGCTAATGACAGTCTGCCAAAGAAGTTCTGCTGGATGTCATATTTGATATTTGCAACATTTAGAACAGGAATGTAGGAAAAAAGATATTAATACTGGAAAAAGAGTGAGTGAAGTGGAAAACCACACAAACCTCAGAACAATTAATTTGTTAATTTTCATCTCTACCTACAATTTTCTTTTCTCCATGAAGCAGCTAGCTGTCTGATGCATCCTTATGGAGGAAGTCTGTTTAAACATGTTAAATATAAAGACATATTTTAAATGAATTGAAGAATACATCTGTAAGCATGTGTTTAAATGACATTTTAAACATGATTTTAAGTGAGTATTTCCTTGAAGTCAGTCCTTCATCTTAAGTTAATCAGCTGGGACAGAACAGCTACACTGTGGGAATGCAGAAGTGTGTGAAACAGGGCATAAGATTCAATTCATGGCTAAAGCACTCCCAAAGATGCTGGAGTCACTGTTAATGGCCTGGATTCTCCAGGTAGATCAAAGGCAAAAAAAGCAGACAAGATACCTTGAACATTTAACTGAACCATGGAAATTAGAAAATGTTCTCAAGTGAGAACAATCAGGTTCTGTAGCACCACACATCCATTGCATTTTTTTCTAATCTTTATGATTTGGAGATAACTTTTCAAACATGATCTAGTAGTAAACTAGTATTGTGTTTTCTTCTTTGGTTTGCAGTCAGAGAGGTCCAGGAGGAATGCAAAGATATGTTTTGGAGCTTTTAAAAAACACATGAATTTTAATGAGAATCCCTAAATTTCCCTTTGGGGTGGTTGATACTGCTTTTCTGATTACAGCAAATGTTGAGTGAAGCTGCTATTAAGTTATTTAGGGCTTCAAACTGACAGTACTGAACTCACTATGGGAAAAAGAAATCAGTTATCAGAAAAGAAATGGACAAATAAATAAATACACTGGTGGAAGTCAGAGAAAATTATTTTGCAATACTGTTATTGGAATTGCTACGAAAAGCATGGCTTTAATCTATTAGAGAAACCCATTCAGTGTGAAGACAAGATTTTGACAAGAACAAAGAGGAGACAATGTGGAAGCAATTATGTACCAGTTTATGAGATATTATACTGGTACAGTTGTCATATTTGACCTCACCTGCAGAGTAGCTTTTTTACAAAATAAGCAATGAAGAGAACAAAATGTAGTAAATGTAATAAACACAATGTAACAAAAGACTATTTAATTGCAAATTGTGATCACAGAAAAGAAAGACAACAAAAAGTAAGCCAGGTGGTGAACCCTTCTCCTCTAAATATCCCTTGTTCTACTCAATACCTACTGGGTATTTTAGTTCAGATAGAAAAATATCACCTCATCTGGTGATGAGATTCCTCTCATTCAGCTGTAGATGTTGAGGTGAATGAGATTTGACTCACAGATTGAGACACCAAATTTAGGTATCTACATGTGAATTATATCTCCAAGACGCCGGTCTAATCAGTAAAATACTGGAGTTTCAGTCAGCTGTCTAAACACAGATGTCTATTGCCTTTCCAGTTCAAACTCTTTCTTAGGGTATCTGAGACAACCTTGTGGGACTGGCAGATATGACAGAGGACATCAGGGACACTCTTCTGAAGAAGAGGCTGGAGGCTAAGCAGGTGTATCTGAGGCATCTCTAATAGCATTAGACATCTATGCATGGACAACTGCAGCGAAACCTTAGTCCATTTGATCAGTGGATCCAGAGAGCTATTCAACCCACTCCAAAGTGGACATCTACCGCAGATCAACTTAACTGTTCCCTACATGTCCTTGCAGAGGGCCAGGATAAAATCAGCATTGTGGATTCAATGGTGTGCATCTTCTTTCTTCTATGCATACATATTAAGTGGTTGGTTAAAGGTTATTCCGCAGTGCATTTTCTACAAATGAGCCAAGTCTTGGACTCATTGTTAACCAAGTGAACTTCCACAGCAGTAAATTTTACAGTCTAGCAGGTAAGGCATGGGAGAGAAAGAGGATTATCATCTTGTTTTATGAAGCCATGTTATTTGGAATACTGTGTTCAAATAAAGGAACTGCATTCTTAGAAACAGACTGGCAAAATGGAAGGAGTTCTTCAGAGAGAAAAAAGAGATTAGGAATAAATGCTTTGTTCTTTACTTCCCATATTGCTTAAATATTCCAAAAAACTCAGTGCTCTGTACCATGGACAAGTGACAAAAAGTATAGTATCAGCTTGCAATAGCAGAACTCCCAAGAAAAGAAGGGAATTACAGCCAGAGTGTGAAAACAAAGGCAAGAAATATAAACAACCCAGACAGCGACACTTTTCTAGTTATTCAGTAACCTCTGAAATGTAGAAATCCCGCTCCATGGGATACTGAAATCCAAGCTTGATTTAGTAATAGAAAATGTACTTTAGAAGAGTGTCCTGTATCAAAAGGGAGACGGATGGGATAACCTGAAAAGCTCATCTGTTAGCAACACCTATGAATTTTTCCACACACTATTAGTTGTCAGATATTTTTTCATAAAACCAACTAGCCTGATAAAGAAACAAGATTTGTCAGAGGACTATCAAATAACTCTTACCCAGAACTCATACTTGTAGGCCCTTAGCAGCACTGCCTTAAATCATATCTATCCCCCAATATTTCTGTTTAGCAGATGCTTATTGGCTAATACTTATTCTGGATTGGATTTAAAGTAAAAGATTAAAGGCATTGAGTATTGATAACTAAATTAAAAGGGCTGTTTGCCAATAGCTATAACAGTAAGTAATGAATAAAGAGCATTGCCTGCTCTGTGTCCTCTTGACCATGCAGAACAATCATTAAGAATTAAATGCTGTAATTCAGTCCCCCTCCTCCCTTCTCCCCAAGAGGCAATGCTTCACACACCACCAAGTATGCAGTACTCTGGGAACAAAGCCAAAAGTAGCAACTTGCTCTCTGAATGAGAACAGCTCAAAAATAGGTCTTACCCAAGAAGGAGTGGCAGGGGGAGGGGAATGACAATGTTTCCTACTATTGCTTATAATGCACTTTTTTTTCTCTGTCTTAAACGAAGTTCAGGATTTTGGCTGAGAGGCTACATTAAAATATGTAAAAAAATGATGCTGTTTCCTTTACTTATAACTTACTCTTTCACTTTTGCAATCATACACATAATGTAGCTAGACTGACTTTTTTATAGGCAGGTCAGGTAAGTCACAGAAATTGATGATGTGAAGTTTTGAAGGAAATACCTTCCACCATTCCATACCCCTCCTCTTTCCCCACCAATCTCTGTTCCTGGCAGATACAAAAAAACCAGTTGCATAATGTATATTACATATGTATCAGCTTTATACACATGGGGCAGCCAATATGTGTGTATGTACACATAGATTTGCATTAACCCTTGTGGTTAACCTGAAGAGCTATGGTGATGATTGAAAGAAACTGTTCTACAGAAAACTAAAATGCAACTAACAAATATAGGTGAGAAACAGAGACCCCGCTGTTGGCCTAAGTTTGCTGTCTTAGACTGGTTATACTAAAATAAGGGCACTGAATTCATTGTACTTGAAAGTGGGAACAAACTACAACAAAAATTATGTAATGTTCGCATCTCTTTTTAAGTTACTTGATTTATTCTTGGTAGAATGCAATACAGCTTTTGAATGACTCTCTCAGTTACATTTTCAAATGGTTTCTCTCTCTTTTGCTTACAATCCCCTGCTGAATGCTTTCAAATACATGTTATTTTCCATTTGGAAAACACGTTGTGGTTTTTCTTTTGTCTATATGCTTTCATTTCTAATGATGCTTAACATTAACGTCACTTCCCTATTTACTCTGTTTGAGTACAGACCTTGATGTCAGCACAACAGTGGTGCTGGATGTGGTTAGTTAAAATTAGTTCCCTCCGTTTGCTGTGTAGCAACACAGCATAAAATGGGGATGATATCTGAATGCTCCAAAAACAGTGGCTATTGTTTAGTTGTTTCTACATGTTACACCTCCATGGATGACTACAAGGTAGAATGGGCTAAACACAAGTGGTATTGAATTCAGTGGATTATACTGATGATTCATTTAATCAGGTATGTTCAGCATAAAGAAAACATTAAATACTCTCCAGGCTGTGGCTGGACACACATGAGTGTGCAGATGACAGAAAAAGCTACTTTTGCAGGTGAGAGCCACAAGAATACTGGGAGGGCAGTTGAGGTTAGCAGAATTGAGCTGAGCAGTGATAAACAAGCTCTGAACCATTTGAATCTGGGGCTGAGCTCCTCCTCCAGTATCCCCTCTCCAGAGGTCTGGCACCCTCTGAAAAGGCTTCAGAATGTGACAAATGAATCAGAGAGTATTCCTTGAGGGAATTCCACTGTTGTACGGCTCCTCTTTGTCTCCTTTTCCCTCTAGTGTAACACAGTGCATGCAGTTACCACATTCATATATTCAAGTCCTGGATTTGCACACAAATACAGATGTTTGCATCTGCATAATGAATACAGGTCCATTTTTTAGGGTATGCTCACAGTGACTCTAGCCTTTAATGTGTGATGAAATTAGGAGGATGTGCATTGTGACTTTATATAAACCTCATGGAACAATTCTCAGATCAACAGTCTGTATTTTAAATGTAAAAATACCAACGTCTTTCAGTTGTTCCAAATTTATTTTTTTTAAATACTCTATATACTGGAATAGGGCATATCTTACGTATTTGTTAGCATGAAAAAAGTATTACAGTAGGTAAATGATAGTTAATAAAATACAGTGAAAATCTGAATGTTTTTCTTGACTGAATACAGTTTTCTTGATATCTGACTTTTAAATACCTTGGAACAAATGGGACACTGAGCTCACATTGCAGTCACTGGAGGGAAGAAAAAAACCACCTCCAGAGATCAACCTATCTTATTTTCAGATAAGTATCTGAGATAGGTCAGCACATTGCTAAGTGCTCATTTCTTTATGTAAATTACAGGTAGAGGCTAGGGTGGATATCTCAGACTTGTACATCTATATATTTTATGTCTGTGGTTAGAGAAATCAGCACAAACCCAAATGTCCAATGCCAGTTAAAAAATGCACCCCTGTGCTTGTCCTCCTCCCTTTTTACATATACTTCATAACAGAATGAGGATCATAGACTGGTTGAGGTTAGTGTGGACATCTGGAAATCTAATCCAACACCTCTGCTCAGACGAGGATCAGCTAGAGCAGGTTGCCCAGGGTTGTGTTCAGCTGGGTTGTGAATATCTCGAAGCATGGAGATTCCATAAGCTCACTGTGTTTGATCATTCTCAAAGTAAAAAATGGTTTTCTTATGTGTAAGTGAAATTTCCTGTATTTGCATTTGTGCCTATTGTCTCTTCTCCCTTCACTGGACACCACTGAGGAATGCCTGACTCCCTCTTCTTTATAACCCTCTCATCAAGTACTTACAGACATGGATAGGATCCACCTGAGCTTTCTCATCTCCTGGCTAAATATCCCAAGCTCTTTCAGCCTCTCCTCATACGACAGATGCTCCAAGCCCTTAACAATTTTTTGTGGTCCTTTGCTGGATTTGCCCTAGTAAGTCCATGTCTCTTCCATACTGGGGAGACCAGCACTGGACACAGCACTCCTGATGTGTCCTACCAGTGCTTAGCAGAGAGGAAGGTACCTCCTTCTTACCTGCTGGTGATGCTCTGTCTAATGCAGCCCAGGAGACTATTCAACTTCACCGCAAGGGAGTTCTGCTGGCTCATGAACAACTTGCTGTCCATCAAAACTCCCAGGCCTTATTCTGCAAAGCTGTTTTCTAGCCAGTCAGTCCCCAGCCTGTACTGGGGTATGGGGCTATTTCTCCTTGGCTGCAAAACTCTCTGTTTTCCTTTGTTGAACTTCACAAGATTAATACTTCAACTCATTATAGCCATCAAGAGGTTAATTAATCCAGTCCTTTAAGTCATCCCTACAATAAATTGTAAGAGTGAAATTGCTTCAAAGTGCAGTTCATCCCCTATTCCGCCAAGTAATGTCTGAGAGAAAGGGACACATCTCTCTCCACATCTGTGGCTAGTCAGACAGGAGAGTATTTGATGTTGCCTTTACTCTGAGTGTTTGCTTGCTTCACAAAAATTCACTGTCAATGCCTTATGCTTTCTCACCTCAGGAGAATGTGGTTACTAAATCTCTGCTGTATATGGTTGTGATAGTGCTCAGCTCTTCTTTGATCCTTGGTGTCCGAAATGCAAATGCTCCTCCAAGTGGCAACCTTCCACCTTTCTAAGGCATGTCTTTTATTTGCTGTCTTAATTTACTCTTTAGTTAGCTTACTGACTGCCTCAAAAATTTTTACTGTTAGTCACAATATTTTAAATTTATTTCTGAAATATTTCATAAATCCTATGAGGTAAATATTCACTACTCATACATCCAGTCAAACTCAGCACCTTTAATCTGCCTTGATTTTTTTTTCACCCACCCCACATATATTAGTCTTGATTTTAAAGTTTGCTTCATACAAATTACTTTATCCATGATACTTTCAGCTGTTTCAAGAGTTCATGTAATGACAGCTTTCAGCAAAGACCAAACAGAACTGAAGTCAGTAAAGTTAGATTTTTTTTTCTGGATTAAATGCAGAAAAAAAGGTTGTTCTTATCATATGCATCAGTCATTGAACAATGTTTGTGTTGCCATTGGCAGTTTCAAGTCCAATGACAGATTGTACATGAAAATCTTAACATGAAACTCACTTGTAATTAAAGTATAGATTCTGTTACAAAACTTTGTGAATTCTGGGGTCTTTTCCAAAAATTGAAGAATACAGATATAGCTGTATTAGTTAAAGGAACAACTAGGCTAAGTGGAAATTTATATGCAAAAGAAAAAAAGAACAAACTGTTCTTGCACCCAATAGTTCTTGTAAATACTTATCTCTAAAGTGAGAAATCCTGCACTACTTGTGAAAAGAAATAGTGTTTAAAGGTAGGATTTTATGATGGAATCCTGTTAGATTCCTTCTGAAGCTCTTATTCCCAAAAACTTTGTCATAAGAGTAATTGTTACACAGATCGTTCCATTCGGCCAGGTTCTGAAATTCTCATTCATTTTTCCATCTACTCAGCCAGTGGCCTTCAATAACCCTTTCAAAAAATGACAGAGTTCCCCCTCTGGCATGCCCTGTCCAGAGCTGTGACTCCCTTTGAAAAAGAGGTCAGCTTGTGCAATAGACACTATATAATGCCAAAACCAGACTGCTGAGATAGACCAATCATTTTAAGTCATGCATACTTTCCTCCACCTTTTTGTCACCTTCTCTTCTTAAATTTTAAGGCTGTTGGGAACCAAACTGGCCCCTGGCATAATAAGGCTTTCTTAGGAGTCACTTTGCTGGGCTTAATTATCGCAGTGACGCAGAAGGGCTGTGCATTTGTTTCTGTATTTTAACTGTCCTTGGTAGAATATTATTGAAGGGCAAAGTAGACAATGCAATAAATGTCACAGTGTATTACAGAATTCGAATGAGACCTTACATTTTTTTGGAAGCAACTTGAAAAAGGACTTTACACTTAAAATTTTAAATCTCTAAGGAAAAAATCCCAAACCCACCAAACCCTAATTAGAAGAAAAGATCAGGGTTTGAGGATCTTACTAGATATTCAATAATATTCCTGCTAAATCACATCCTGCATTCTCCATTTAAAATAACCAAAGCCACCACCACCCCAAAAAAAAACCAAACAAAAAAAAATCCCAAACCCAAACCCAAACACAAAAATCCCCGGTTTACATTCCAACTTAAAAACAGTTTAGGCACATAAGACCTGGGATATACAGGTGTTTCCAAAAGCCCCTCAGCTTCCTCCTTGATTTCAAAACACTGCAATTCTTTTTAAAAATTACCATTAAGATTTTCACTAAATTACTTTCTCCTGTGATACATTCTTGCTTCCTTCATAGGTGTGAACTCTGCAATATTTTCCTTACAAGCCTGTCATCAAGCAATCTCTGTAAGCACATCCCTGTCATTGTTTCCACCTGAACAACTGTGGTGGGTTGACACTGGCTGGATGCCAGGTGCCCACCAAAGCTGCTCTATCACTCCCCCCTTCTTCGCTGGACAGGGGAGAGAAAAAAATATAACAAAGGGCTTGTGGGTCAAGATAAGGACAGGAGAGATCATTCAC
>JANZLQ010000005.1:18845412-18867848 GCA_026212715.1 Elanus axillaris | reverse complement strand
CCCCATCCCCCTGCACTACTGGTGGGAGGAGGTAGAGAAAATAAGGATTAAAGTTAAGCCTAGGAAGAAGGGAGGAAAACTATTAATTTACCCATATACACTAGATACTTTAAGGATGAGAGAAATCATTCCCTGCTAGGGTCTGCTTCTCTCTGCAGAATCTAAATGGGAGTCTTGATATCTACACTTCAAAGAGTCCTGTTCCATGTCTGTCTTTTTCATCCACAACTTGCCTAATGTCCAATTAAACTGTGCCTTTATCACTCTACAGGAGTCTAGTCAACAACTGAAAACTAAAACCTTGTATCATATTTAATTAGGCAATTTAACCATGCTGATTTCAGAATTGCAATTCTTCCTGATCCACATTTGAAAACAAAACCCAGAATGTTTATAAAGAAATTGTCACATTGAACGGCAGCTGAAGGAGCTTTACAAATCATAGTATCAGCTGATACTGATGTATCTGATGTATCAGCTCTTGAGGAGCCTTCTCTGTGACTCTAGTTAAGCTGGGGACCAAGCAGAGAAATTATCTCGTTAAAGTCCAGGAATGTGTGGAACTCGAATTGTACTGTAAGCCAACAGCAATGAGAATTCAAAATGCTAATGTACTTCTTTTGCCTTTCACACAATAAAGGTGTTGGGGCTGGTTTGGGTTCAATGTAAACATTTTTTTTAAGAATCAGTACTGAGACATTATGATTTCAAGAAATAAGAAACATCTTGCATATGAGGTTTGTTCAGCTTGCAGTTTACATGGTTGAATGATGATCTAAGTCAGTATGTAGCTTTGCATTGTGTATGGATAACTGGATGACTCGGTGATCTTGCTAGAAAACAAAAAGCCTGAAATTCTATAACTGAACACTCACATAATAATGTTCTCAAAAATAATTTTTAAAATGAAAAATACTGAAAAATGTATGGAAACTTCTAACCTGTCAAGTCTTCTCCATTCAGGAAGAACAAATGCAAAAGCAAAAATTCAGTGGAGCCAAGATAGGTTTCTTAGAAACAATTTACATCAGTCTGTAGCTGAGAGAAGATATGGCTGGATGAATATTGATAAAGGAAATCTAGATATAATTCTAGACATTTTTAAATAAGAAATGGAGTTGATTATCTAACACCAAACCTTGTCTTTCTCATGAGTCAAACTGTGAATTTACAAAGAATTATTAATGGTATGTAGTTAGAATAAAAAAAATAATGCATGTAATTAGGACAAATGTAGGAAGTTCAATTTTTTTCCACCTTGCATATGAAAACTATAATTTGGACATTTAGAGAGCCATCTAAGTATATGCAGCCACCAAATAATTTCCTTTTGTTTAGGAGCTGTATGACTAACTGATTCTTACTAAGTGCAAAAATAGCTGTAGGCAAACAACAATACAAGCTTGCAGTGCACAGAAGTGAGCTGAAAAAACAGATGCCAGCCCTCAGCTCTTCCTGTATAATTTGTACACATTAACAATAGTAAAGTGATTCCTTAAGCATATTTTCTAGCTTATTATTCACCACTATCGTATTTCATATGGCACTTCAAAATGCTTTTTTCTATACCTGGGTTGCTACAACAGGATATTAGCAGCTTTTTGCTAGTGCATATAATTGAAAGGCTGTTACTTAAAGTAGGCACCATTAAAAAGTCTGAATTTGCCAACAGTTACAACCCAATTCTACACCTAAAATAGAAAAATAATTATGGTATGCTGCTGTATTTAAAAGTGTTGGCGAATCTTGATCTTTTAATGGTGACTCCTGTTCACATAAGAAGCATACACCTTGAAGCTCTTTCTGTAGTCTATGTATACATATTATAACACAGTGTAAGAAGGTAGATAGAACTATTTTATCAGGAATTAAACTTTAAACAATAAATTCCATTAACTATCAGAGGTCCTTTCAAAATTTTTAACATTTTGTCAGTTCTGTTAATTTCAGTGGTGATGACTGAATTCACTTTCTAGAAATGAGACTGGAATCACATCTCTTGTTTCTCCTTTGTGAAAGCACTCTTAGTGTTAAACATGAAGTACTCAGTACCACTTTTCAGCTTTAAAATGAACACCATTGACAATTCCTGATGGCAGATTGCTCAAAGGGGATAAAAATCAAGTGACTTTGCATTCTAATTTTGCCAGAATAAAATCCTGCTGTCTCAGGTGAAATCAAAATAAATTCTCAGTATGGCAAAGAGTATGTGTGTTCCACTATACAGATGTGTCCTACTGGCACTTCATACAGTGCAGCACGTTAAGTACAGTTACTGACAGCTTGCGCATTTTGTTAAAACGGGAACATATCTATCATTTCTGAGGTAGATTCAAAAGATTAGGAGATTAGAATTAAGTGCAGTGCCTTTTGTCACTGCAAATGGTCTGGAATATGAAGGCACCAGTGAGCTGACTTGATTCCTATATTGCTGTACATAAGCTGGATTTGCACTAACAGTACAGTACTGATTATACCTTCAAGAAAGATTTACTTTCCTGTAGAAGATCATCCCTCTTTATTTACTGAGCTAAGCACTTCATGTGCATTGCCTTGTCTAGCATAAAATAAAAGGGGTTTTATTTAAAGAGTCTACTTGTGAATTAAGAGTTATCTATGTCTTAATTTACCTCAATTATTTACCATTTATGCATTTTAAATGATTGTAAGAAATACTGTTTTATGGAAAATTGGTACTAATGTTGTATAATTACTGTAAATAGCCTTTGGGAATGAAGTGGCAATGTTTTCTATTCCTGTGTTATCCAAATTGGAGCACGGATGAATGTCAGCTTGATTAATCACATTCAGGTGGGTTTTTAATCCTGAAGGTTAAAATCCCTGTTTGTTTTCTGTTTGTTTTTTTTTAAATACAATTCTCAAAACTTATATTTTTATCTAAATAAAGAATGCAATTAACCAGTTCCTATAATCTTTGTCAATTCAGGGTACAGGAATACAAAACATTAAAAAAACGCCACAACAACAACTTGGAAATGAAAGGTAAAAATACTATTTTTTTATTCCATTTGCTAGAAGTGAGAAAACTAACTTGATGCCATAACAGACTGTAAAGTCACCGGAGACTGACCAATTTGTATAATCCAGGGTTTTTTTTAATATTTTTTTTTCTTTTATTGCTACAGCAGTCTCTCTGGTTTGAGAACACGAATGTATTACTTCTTAAATGATCTGTTATTAAATGACAAGAATGATATTTCTTTGTCAATACTAGGTTTGTATTTGAAATGCAGTTGAGGCCAGTTAAGGAGAAATAACTAACACAGGAAATTTTTGAGAATTCAGGAAAAGTGTCTCCACATTATTCTAAACAGAGCTCATTCCATTCCCTTTCTAATGTAATTTTTGTTCTAGGAATTTAAGATACTGTGGAGTCACCAAGCTGGCACACAGAAATACCATTGGCAGCATAACACACAGCTCAGGTACCTTAAAAATGACACAAATAATTAGAAAGAGAATCCAGGCTCATTCATTTGATTTTAACAGATGAAAGAAGGATCAAATTACTAGGAATTTACTTCATTTTTCCTTAGCCCTCATTCAGGCCAGTTCCCATGGGCATGAGCATCAATTAAAACAAGACAAGACCTCATATTTGGCTTAGTAGGATTTGTAATGCTGTATGCCATAGTCTGAGATGTCCGTTGCTTTGAAATCTGTCAATCTTCCTGCATGCTTTTGAGTGTCCATGTTTCTCTTCAGTATGACACATTTACAAATTTGTAGTAACATTCTAAACATTACTCACTCTGCAGTAAAGAGGAAAAATCAAATAAACTTTGTACTTAAATGATGGCAGGAGTGGTTGTTATTCTGGATATTTTGGGTCAAGGAACAGAATTATGAATTTCTGTTTCATGAGTGTAGAAATCCAATACAGATGTTCTATGCACATAAATCTGAGAGTCTACACAGACAGGCTAACCTTGCAAATGTCATAATTTGATGGTAAATGCTTTTAGTAGAGTGAACGAATTTTTTCCTCCTGTTCATACCTCTTTGTGAAAGTGAGACATCCCCATGAAATGTTGACTCCTATTGATAAGGTCTTTCAATTCCTTGTATCTTAACTGCAAGTTGAATAATTCACACAGTCTAACTTTTGACTTGGTGACTTAACTTAATGTCTTTTATTGCCTTTCTCCTAGTAATGGGTAGCTATCCAAAGGAATAGACTTTCCTATAATAAAATCAGGATGGACAGGTATAGGACTGTCAAGATTCCCGAAGCAGTCCTCAAGGATTTTGCATAGGTTTCTTCCTACTTTCCTGCAACATTTTAAGCATGTAGAAAATCTCTCTTACAGACTAACACTCTGAGTTTTTCTGTTCCCTTCCACAACAGAAAGCAGTGTTTGTTTAGTTGTAAAAATATGTTGAAAGTATGAGATAGTCCAGCAGCAAAACTAAATCTTAACTACCTCACAGTTTTACAGTAGAGGTCTAAAATCTGTTCTTTAAACAAAAAATAAGAAAATCTAAACCTAGAATTTTAGTAAAGAATCTACTTGTATAACTAGAATCTTCTTACTAGTTATATGAAGCAACACCAAGCTTTTATACAGATCAGTGATATCTGAAAACTTCATGGAGAAACTATTAGCAGCCAGCATTCAATCGTAATTATTCTCTCACATTCTTAGTTACTAAATGTCATACTATGATTTTTGATTTTGCAAAGGAAGAAATTTCTCCCACCAGCTTCTTAAAAGGAGAAGACATGAGATTTTTAATGCAGTATAAATAGAAAGACCCACTTAACTGTGTTTCTACCCAGCCTACTATTAAACCAGAAGATCATAAAGGAAGATGCATTATACATGAACTTTTATTTCATAGCATTTACATTTTCTCTGTGCATGCAAAGGAATTCCCAATTCAATCAAAATGCTGATAACTTTCAGTTTGGAAATTCTGCTTACTTGAAAGACGTCTGGATTTTAAAAAGTAATAAAAGTTAAAAAAGCCAAACCACCTTATTAAAACTAGCTAGCTGGCTGCCTATCAAATTGCAAATATAAGTGGAGCACCTTCACCGACTGTACTTCAAGAAACCTTAACTTTTTTCATTTGCAAATAGGTCAATTCTTGGCCTATGATTTTTAACGTATACATAAGTAACTTGCAACACAATGAACACCCCACATCATCTCCACTAAAATACACAGTAACACAAATAATATGAGCAGGTAAATGCACAGGTCTGATCCCTGCTACAGAACAATTGTGATTGCTTAGTAAAGTGCGAATAGGAAAAAAAATAGAAAAAAAATTAGTATGGCCAAAAATAAGATTATGTCTACATGACTAAAGAATGAATAGCATTCTTACATGATCTTATACTGGATTCTGGGCTAAAATAACTCTGCAAAGTACTGTGGGACTATTACTGGGCTGAACATAACCTTATTTTAAGAGACTTATCTAATGTCCCTATAAAGGGAGGACCTTCACTACTGAGTCAGTAGAGCACTGCTGTCCAAGATATAACCAATTTTGGAACAGTCTGCTCAGTTCTGCTAAAACTGTCATCTAAGAGATCTCTGATAAAATGGAGGAGTTTCAGAGGACATTTAAGAAAATAATTAAAGGGATGAAAACAGACCTTCTGAGCAATTCAGTGAGTCCAACATATCTTATCAAAGGAAAAGATTAATGGAGAAGCAACTCACTCACAGCCTGTAAAGATCTATACAGTTTTTATCATGCATTTTCCCATCCAGCAAACATGGGTAAAATAAGATCCCATTACTAGCAGCTGACAATAGACAACTTTGCCCTAAGAGTGTAGTGAAATCTAACCAAAGAGTATTAGAAGCATTTATCTAGCATTACTATTGAGTGTCACCACTTGATGTTTTAAAATCAGTTTTGTAAAATTTCCTAAACTTTGCTTTTTAGAGCATTGTTTAATAACATGATAGTCTTTTCCAAACTAATAATCTATAGACAGCTCAACTGATAACTAGTGCTTCTAATATTAGAGGGTAAATTAATTCAGTGAATGATTCAGAGAAAATACAAGGCTAATTCACCAATACCTTAAGTGAAAAAGATCAGCTTTATAAATCTCTCTTTCATGAACAGTTCCATGATCTATACACATTTTTGCAAAACCTCCTCAATGAAGATTCATTTCTGGTTTTGCAAGAAGTCTATTTCTTTATTCATGAGTCCACAGTTCTTTAAAAAATAGCATCCATTGTAATTTCATCATTTGGGAAGGCAATATTTTGAGTTAAAATCCTTGTCTATTCAGGCGTTATTTTTGCAGTAGGATGTGGACTACAGATAATTTGAACAACAAAATCTTCTATACTTTGGCAGGCACTCATTCACTTTTAAACTCTAGGTGTCTGTGATTGTGCACTAAAGCACCACAATTAAAACATGGAATGCTGGATATATTTAACAGGTTCAATTTTGGTTGCTGGTTAAAGATTGCGAGACCAAAAGATGGAGCCTATTAACAATACTGTATGAAGAAATAGAAATCACTGCAGATTGAAGTAAGTCCCACTGGGGGCCTAACAAGCACCTGCCATTTCCACACGGTGAGAGATCAATCAGTCTCTGTATGCAGCCAGCCGACCTGCCAAAAGCTGAACCACAAGTGGGAGAGATGAAAAATGATCAATTCCCCAAATTCTGTGCTCTGCAGTAATAAAACGCTGTGCTCTAAACACCTACATTGTCTTTGCAATTGTAATATCTTAGTCAAGTTCAAAACCTGCAGTGAAACTCCAGTCTGATACACAGAAAGAAAGTTATTCAAAGTGTATAATAATATTAATTCTCTGTATTGTTACCATGTAAATTCAGTCACATTACAAGGAGAATAAGTTTTGGGGTTTTCAAACTTACAGTTGTGAAGTATAAACACCCAGGGTTTTGTTCTCATGTACAAGACTGCAGTTTAAATTTTGCAGGCTTCAGTTCATTGCTTATTTGATATTTCTGATTGCAGTGGAGGACTGAGCTGGCCAATGGGATAGTAAAACTTACTAAATATGTGACCAAGCACAATAATGGCAACTGGAAATGAAAACAAGAGAATTGGAACTTGGTATTTGTCTACTTGCTAGAAAGCATAGTTATCAACATCCCTATAAAGTTCACTTATTATCAAGCAGAAGAATAATCAAAGAATATTGCACATAATTCTAGGTCCTACCGAAACTCCAGGCTGTTACTGGCTTGGGTCAGTGCCTGGGCACATGGATACAGTTACATGTTAAGGTAAGGAATGCCAGCCTCGATTTGCAAAATCTTTCCTAGGTAATCAAGTACTCAAATAGATCTCAAAAGGTGACATGATCAAACAAAATTGCCTGGAATTCTAGGGAAAGCACTGAGATCATGCGCTTCTTATGCAATTAACCTGGATCTCTTAATATTTTCATGTTCTTTCTCAAGTATTCTTAAAGACACTTTCCCACAAATTGAAGTGTGATTTTTCATTTCCTGTTATACAGAAGACAGCTGTGGAGCAGTAGTACAGTAGTAAATAATACAGGATGGGAATCTGTTTAGTATACAGAAAAAAAACAGAGCGCCTTATTAGAGGTATTTGTTTGCATTTACCCTTCACTACTGTTAAGAAGAATGATGATTATAATGAAAACCCTCAATTAAAAAAGTCCAAAACTGTCTTTTGTTGTAACAAAAGAAGTCCAGACTGGCAAAAATGAATAATAAAGAGGACAGCCAAAAAGTTAAAAATAATACAGCATTCTTTATTAGTTGATTAGAAAAATAATTTTGTTTGAAATAAAACAGTGGAAATAAATGGTCTGATCATCAGAGAAAATTGTTTGTCATTCACTTGAGAAATTGTTCCAGAACAGTTCATCCTTGCACAAATATTACCTTTGAAATATTATCAAAGTCACTGTCTGCGGAGGTTATCTGCTGAGCAAGTGACTGTAGTGTTAGCTCAAGAGAGATCCAAAGATGGCTATAACTTCTCCATCAAAATTGCAGAAGAAAAAAACATGAGTTTTATCATATACAGTTAGGCTTTTCAATAGCTTGTTCAGTTCTGCCAGTTCCTGCTTTAGTCTTTTCTCTGGGACTGCATTTATGTTTCAGCAAATGCATCTACCCATTAATTTTGCTCCTCAAATACCCTTGTTGATATATTTAATTTTAATATCACACACTCAGTTGCCTCTCAGAGAAAAATGCCACATGACATCATGTGGATTGTGCTGCTCTTCAAACTGAGGTGAAGTTCTAACTTCATGGAAGTGAACAGGAAGACTTCCATTGATTTCAGTGGGATCATGGTTTAACATGCAGATTCCATAAAACACATCTCTAGGGTATGCACCATAAATCCTGTTATCACTCAGTGACCTGAACAAGTTCAGTACATTACCATTCAGTAAATTAATTTGTACATTAAAAATAAAGAAATCAATGACAGTTATTTAGACAATCTTTAAGCAAAGAATTAAAACAAGCACTTGATAAAGATTAAAAAGAAAGAAAAAAACAAAACACAAAACCAACAAAAAACCCAATAGAACAGCATATGTGACGAGGCAAACTGAAAATAATTTCTTTCACACAAAACGGAATACAATTCAAGCTGTTCTGTAAGGTGTAGCATACTTGCCTATTGAATAAAAAGCAAGAGATTCTGTCTTTTGGCTTTCAAATATAACAAAAAATATATCCTGTACTTCTGCGTGAGAGCTGCGTACACAAATGCTGAACAACAGGATGACATAAACAACTTCCTAGCAAGTTCAGTATATGAATTCTGTGTCACTTGGGTTTACTGTGATGCAATGCCTATGGAGGAGATTCAAAAGTACAGCTGTGCAATAATGCTCAGAATACAGACTGAATTCTTTTTTTTGAACAATCGCTACAATCACATTAATACTAGGCTAAGTTAAATTATGCCTAAAGTAATATTTAGATACCTTACATCAAGACAGCATTTTTACATCATCTAATATCCAGCTTTACCTAGTTCTGAAAGCACTTACACTCTTTACCCATTTTTCAGTTTTATCTCAACTTTCCCTGTGTTGTTATATTAAATATCGATGTGTGTGCATTGCTACTGATACACAGGGAAGCATGTGTTCTGGGGCCAATCTTGCCTTTCTTCTGCCTAAGCTTCTCTATGATCTATTGTGCCTAACTTAAATTCCACCTAAATCCCCAGAAAACCTACAGAAAATTTTATGGTCAGCCACAATCTGGAAAGCAATGGAAAATGCAGTATTTAACTCCTAGGTAGCAACTTCATGCCTATCATCCATATTCCTTGCAACACATCTATAAAACTGTTCACAGCCTGAAACAGTTTGAAAAGTTTCCAAGAGCTCAGCTTAGAAGTTTGAATAAAATTTGTAAATATTAATTCTCAGGTATTTTTAAAGCATGTGAATGCATTTTTTCCTGGATCATCAGCAAGCACACTGTCCAGTTTATGCTGAAAAGGACTTCTGTTATAATCACAGAGGAAATATTTTAAAACACTACTTTGCTAAGCAAATTAGAAGGAGTCCTCTGAGTATTCATAATACATATTTATTTACCAACTATTTTAATTAAAATACATATCTCTCTAGTTAACTTGAAACCTGTATTTCAATCTGGCTGCTTTATTATGATTTTCAAGTTTCCTGCATCACACACATATACATTTTGGAAAACAAATATAAATAAAATATGACAGAATAAACACTGATTAGAACATTTTGGAACATCATTAACATACCCAATTTACATGGTGTAAATCTGCCAACATCTGCAGTGATGTAAAAACCCCCAACATCTTTCACAACACAAAGATGAAAGCAGCCTTTTTTCTTTTTTTTTTTTCTTCATTTGGTACAATAAATAAAAGAGTGTATTTCTTCCATTTCACATTTAATGAGAAGACAAGGAGTGTCATTACAGTGTGTTAGCACAGAACATTAAAAAGGAGAAGGTGGAAATATGATGTTGAACAGTGCAAGTAATCTGTTAGCCCAGGACCTAGAACAAGTACAACTTATCTAATATTATCTAATAGTAACAGATTTGTGTTTTGAAATTACAGTATGTCCATCTGAAGTTTTTTAAAACAGACAGTTCAGATCCACTTCTGGTCCACAGAGGTTCATCCAACAAAACATTAAGTTTTTAGAAACCACCCTGCTCTGCAAAGTCCTACAGACAAATAACTGATGACAAGCTCTTTCATTTGCCGTTCTTCATCTACATAGACCTATGTGGCAGGAACATATGACCCACAAGGTTTTTTGCCTCTTTGCTTTTTTCCCATGTCCACATCCTGTGCCCCAGGCATCCTTCTGGTTCACAAAGAGCTAGAGAAACTCCTGTTTGTATTTCAGAAAACCTGAATGCAAAAAGTTATGCGTTTGCAAGCTTCCAAAACCAACAACTTTCTCCTGGGCCACTGCAGCTGTCAGCATTGCAGTGGCAGCCACTGGTCTGGGTGTTGAGCAGATACTGATTTTGCTCTATGTTGCACTGTCTGCCCAGCTGAAACCATCTGAAACCTGCCATCATCTGTCCTAGCCATCTCCTCCCCTTTCCACATATATATTCCACACCCTACCAGGTGTGGGAACCCAAACCCTATCATGCACACTTCCCAGGTGAAGAACTATTACTATACATTATAGTTACCTACAAAGGAAATACCTAATCCTCAGATCAGTCTAAAAACCATCTTATTACTGGCCAAAAATAAGTTCTTTTTGACTACTTATCCTTTGTAACTCAGGGCTTCCTCTTTAGGAGACAAGTTTAAAAATTGTGTTTCAAATACATCAGATACTTTTCCAAGGACAAAAGTGAAATGAATGCAAAAACTAATTTTAATGTGAATGAATCATTACTCACATAAATTAATGTGAGACCTAGTCCTAGTCCTCTTCAAACTCTTGCTTATTTGCCTTTATTACAGTGTATTACCAATGACATAGAATATACATCCTTTTCCACTATTTTAACACACAGTTTTATAAGAGGATGGTAATGATGGGTCCTTTATCTCTATTATGCATTACTTTGAAATTTTTACATCCCAAAATGTTAACAGCAGTACAATCTTCATTGCTAACAGCAAGCCACTCTCCACCACTAGGCAAGAGAAGGATAGCTTCACCAGAGCCAAGAAAGTATCAAAAATACCTTTCTATGAAAGGAATTCCCATATTGGTTATGTGTTTCTTGTGTGTTCTCCATTCTTCATGTTCATCCTAATTGGAGAGGGTTTGTTTCCACAGGACTGTAAAAAACAAATAATTCCCTCTAGAAAGATCAAACTGCTCCTGTGACCATGTCAAATAAGTGAACTTCCTCAGGCTCTAGGGGACGCAGAGCACTGGAAGAGTAGCAGCTCCTTAGAGTGGGGTCACTGGGTCACTGCCCTGTATGAGCATCTAACTCAAATGACCCAAGTGACTAGCTGCCACACACTGTACATGAAAATCTTCTGATTAACCCTTATGGGGCTGCGCTATCTTCGGAGGACTCAAGAGTGTTAATGAGAATACTAATGTTTAAGATGCTGTTCATGACAGAGCAACTAGGGGGATTTACAGCAAGACCTTAACTGAGGCAATGCTACATGTCTGTCTGTGGGCCAATAACCATCTCACCTGAAGCCTGACTGGAAGTTGGGAGATGATACTGCAGGGTGTACATTACTTTAAGGCAGCAATAAGTCAAATAAAAATTTTCCAGGAAACTTTCACAAAGATTTTTCCAGAAAACTTTTAGGAGGGCATTGTCATGTATGTAGTTGTATTAATACTTTTTGCCCCTTTCCAAACCCTCAGTTCAGTTTCTACTACTATCAGCTGCACCATGGAGTCCCCTCTAGGGATCAGGTGCAGGAAAGTATATAATTTCATGGTAGCAATTATATCACAAGAGCTATGGGAAGATTCCTGGCACAGTTGGACCAAAATATTCTACTGAAACACATACTATAAACACTAGAAACATAGACATAAGCCCTATTTTAGGGGGTTAATAATCTTTGCTGCAGTTATCTTACTCTTTCATCTTTTTCTCTTTATTGGCTCCTAATGGAATACCATTTTTAAGGGAGATTGTTTGGGAATTCATAGTACACAAAGGCAGTATCAGAGAATTAAGAACTATAACCTATTAGTTTCTTTCTGCACTGATATTAGGCCACTTAAGAATAACCCACTTGGAAATAACTTGTGAGCAATATTATCTGTATCTTATGGGCTTTTACAGAACTCAGTTTTATTTTTATGGATGTTGTTCATTTACTGAAAAGGTTAAAGATCTTCTAAAGTGTTTGATTATTCATCGACAGTTCTTTTTTACACATAATATGAAGAAAAAAACCAACCCACCCAAAACCAACACCTGGAAATCATAACCAGAACATAAAGAAGTAATAGAATGAGAACATCAATGATTATCAAATCCCTTGCTGCAATTCAGTTACTGCTGCCATTATATACTAGCAGTGAAAACTCTCAATTTTTCTTACATTATACAGTGCAGTTAGTATAAAACAGTGCAATATGAAGAAATATACATACTTAGTGCTTGTCAATAGAATATTACTGAATCAAGCTCAATACATTCTGCTTTTCCATATCTAGTAAGACTCAGGAAACACCATCACCATCAGCAAATAAGGTAAGAGAATGGGGTTTCAGTCCTGCTTTCATGGAAAAGGAAAAAATGAAGGGAAAAAAAATTCTCAGTAGTTGCTACATTTTGTCTCAATCCCACATGACATGCTTGGAAACTGCTCTCACACTGCTGAGAAAAAGTCATACAAAGTCCAAGATCACTTCTGCTTCAGTTGCTCACTGCTCTGGAAGCACGGGCCATGCAGAAGGGTCAAGGCTGGACCACAGCATAGACAGACCCAGTTGTGGAGGGAGCAGAGGCTGGCTAACTCCTGAGATTGTCAGGTCTACAGAAAATGCCTTCATGCACAGAAGTATGTTGTTACAGACAAAGGTCTGACATAATTCCTGACATAATAAATGCCTACCTCTGCATTTGGAAGTAGGCACGAAACTATCATTGAAAAGAAAATCTCATCTTAAGAGAAGGTTTTTTGGGAACATTTTCCTCTATGAATATGGAATTAGGGGGCTATGCTTCAACTAATGTACACAGAATTTAATGCAATTTTATTAATGCAGCATGCTGACAACTTAGAACTTGTACCAAGAATTCATAGTCAATGCTGTAGTCAATACAGTACAGTGTGTCTTCAGCCTTGATGAGGCTAGCAAATATTTCACAACCTGTACATGATTTGTGAGTACAGCTGTGCCTGGTCCAATGCCTCATTAAAAACAAAAAAAAATAAAAAGGAAAAAAAAAGTAAAAAAAAGTAGGAATTATTTACAATACTCTTGGTAGCTTCACCAGTGCATCATTTTGTCAGCAAAGCTGTGACAACTTTGGACTAAAAACATGTGATGCGTACAAAATAGATCAATAAAAATCAGTCTGAAAACATCAACAATAACACACTAACCTTATTACTTAACTCTGCTAACCTGGTTTCTGATCATCAGGTTTTAATAGCCCCTTCTCAAACTTAACTTTTGAGTCTGCAGACCACTTTCAACTAAATTTGACAGAGATTTCAAAAACACTAAGTCCATGAGTGTTTGAAAGGTTCACAATAGCTGTGCTGGTTTTGGCTGGGATAGCTAATTTTCTTCATAGTAGCTGGCACAGAGCTATGTTTTGGATTTGTGCTGGGAACAGTGTTGATAACACAGGGATGTGTTCGTTACTGCTGAGCAGGGCTTACCCAGAGCCAAGGGCTTTTCTGCTCCTCACCCCACGCCACCAGCGAGGAGGCTGGGGGGGGCACAGGGATTTGGGAAGGGACACAGCCGGGACAGCTGACCCTGACTGACCCAAGGGGTATCCCAGACCATATGATGTCATGCTCAGCATATACATCTGGGGGAAGAAGAAGGAAGGGGGGACGTTTGGAGTGATGGTATTTATCTTCCCAAGTCACCATTACTTAGCGTGATGGAACCCTGCTGTCCTGGAGATGGCTGAACACCTGCCTGCCCATGGGAAGTAGGGAATGAATTCCTTGTTTTGCTTTGCTTGTGTGTGTGGCTTTTGCTTTACCTATTAAACTGTCTTTATCTCAGCCCAAGAGTTTTCTCACTTTTACTCTTCCAATTCTCTCCCCCATCCCACCGTGGGGGGAGTGAGCAAGCAGCTGCATGGTGCTTAGTTGTCAGCTGGGGTTAAACCATGACAATAGGGCAAAGTAAAAAAATTTCTAATGACAAATTAGTTCTTATTGATGTTCCTAATGTGGGAAGGACTGCAGCTGGATGGTCAGTCAGTACAAACAGCCTGCTTTTACTGCCAGCAGGCCAAAAATGACAGATAGGGTATCATTTGGATTTTGTAGGAGGTAAGGAACACAGCATGTAGTAGGGAGGGGAGGCAGGGGACACAGAACTAGAGGTATTTGCAGGTTCTGAGAAGGGCTGGGGATCTTGGAGTATTGTGTGATGTGAAGGAAAACTAGTCACGATTGCAGGGAATAGACTACTGCTTCATTAGTCCCACAGCTCATGGGACAACCTTACAAGTAAACCACACATTTGAATTTGTACATAACATATATTAAAAAAATATTTTTTACATCTGGTAACTGCAAATAAGTGTGGGATTTGTTTTTTTGCTTTTTTTTTCCCGTTCAGATTATGTGATTTTGGTTAAGCTTTATAACACTGTAATGAAGATTTCTTTGAAAAGTCATATAAACCCTGCTGTGCAGATATTTCACTTTTTACAGCCTAGCTACAGTAGTCTTCTAAGCTATGCTGCCAAACTTTTATGCAATGCTCGGTTTCATGGCAGAATTTTTTGTATGAATACAAACATTTATATGGCAGATGTTTTGTGTGTGTCTATTTTTTTTGTTTTCCTTTCAAAAATTGTGTTATGTCTATGCAAATTCCCTGTACTTCCGTAATTTTGTTAAGAGCTGACAAATATGCTCAGTACTTTATCTGCTAATAGGAGCAACACTCAAATAAAGACTGCCTTGTCAGCAACTTCTGCAACACTTTGGGAGATGCTCCAAAATTTTTTGTTTCATTTTAAAGTTCATTAATTTGGCACATTTAAAATATGTGCCTCCTTCCTCGTTTCTTATAAATGCATTATAAAATCCTGCATTTCTAACTTTCATTAAATGACTATATTGCAAAGAATGTGATTCTGTCAGTTCCTTTTATTTCCTTCAAATTCACCATTAAAGAGGCAACATATCTATTCTTTTGTTAGAGTTTTATTTTATATGTTGAATAAAAACAAATGAAAGCTTGGCACAAAACATACAGTAAGAGGATGTTTTTGGCCCAGTTTTTTCTTACTTTCCTAAATGAAAAAGAAAATATGACTTCTAGGGGATTGAATGGGAGTGGATTTCTGCATTACTAAGTATATATATTGATCTCATAATACTCACATGAGAAGCCATCAGAACAGTGTGACTATTTCAGTAATGCAGGTAGGGAAATTTTCACACTCCCTTGAGCAGAACAGCTGCATAGTATGCTACCAAAGTACTCTTGGCTTGACTTACTAATACAATTTTAAACATCTGCCAGTGGTTGTAGACTTTTTTATCATTTATTAAGAAGGATGAAGAGATTACTGATGAAAAACAGCCATTTGACAAAGCATTCATACCGTAATTAGAGGACCTACTATCTAGCATTATTATATAAACAGACACATTTATTCTTTCTCAATGAATTGCCATTTATTTCAGTAGTTAGTTACATCAGGGATGAGAAGAAACAGAAGACACCAGTTGGCAAAGGAAAAAAACACAGCCTATGAAAAATGGGATGATTCCCATACCTAAAAAGTGCAAGCACGCACTTAATCTCCTTTCACAAACAACAAATGAAATGGAGGTGAAAGCAAGGCTGTCTTCCTCCAGGTCAAACCGTTTCCTGGAATGAGAGCACTAGGGGATTATATGACTTAAAATAAGGACATAAAATGTGACTATAAAAATAAAGCTAGACATCAAACCTAAATGTTTGGAATCTTCCTCCCTCAGATGCATTTTGTATCACTCCCCAGCCTCCATTAAACATGCTTGCTCCAGTGTTATATGGGTAAATTCGATTCTCTGGATTGCCTGCAGTAGCCAAGATAAGCCACAGCCTGGGTTCAAATTCCTTGATGGCTCCAAGTTCTTCTTCCACAGATAGTAACTTACTATGGAAAAATTTCAAAAGTCTTGAATAAAACCTCCGCAGTAATCACTTCACAAGTAATATGAAAGGATAAGGCAAGCCACCTAAAACCTTAAGTTAGGTCATAAACATCTAAACCTGCCAAATCCAATCTTTTAATTTGCACATCTTTTAGAATTTATATTTATTAGATATCTCTGAAGTTAGTATGAAGTTCACATTTTAATGAAATTAAAAATTTTCATTGGTAACGCATACTTAGAAGTGTGGATTCTGAGGAGATGGGTATCTGTCTTTCTAGGCTAAGGCCCCTCTGCTATCCTCCAGATTTAGGCAGACAAGAATAGGAAGTCTGGTTAAACCACCAGGAGGAAAGACATGGCTGTACCTCAACAAAGGATGATGACAAGAGGGCCATCCATCTTTTGCATACCAGTCTGGTACTTAGACCATTCATCTAGGTCTATTTATGCAAAGGGGACTGAATCCCCAGTTCCTGCATTCCAGGAAAATGCTATGACTACCAGGCAAGTAACTCAAATCAGACTATTTTTCACTCCTCTTCCAAAAGCTAAACCACTGTGTAGCAAATCTTGAAGTCCCATCGAGAAGAGACAGGATAGTCTGTTCAAGCCCAGTAGTTGACACCCATCAGGGAAGAGAACAGAGGATACAGACCTCTCTCCATGAAAAATATAAGCATTTTTATATTGACACTGGATAAAAACCAGCCTGAAGATATTTAATTATCTTCTGGAGATACCTAAACTGTCTATGTAGCCACTGGGGACAGAAAATTCAATGTCCTCTTGGACATCTAGATAGGCACCTACTCCTCTAGCTGGATGGTAAAGCTGGGCACATTTGCTCTTGTTCTTGGCTCAGACACTTAGGCTGTGACCAGTTATGAATTCAATTAAAAATTTGCATTTCTCAGAAAGAAATATCATCATATAATTGATGTCCTAGTCCAAGCTCCAGGTATGTCACGTCTCACAGACAAAGTGAAAAACTCATATAATTGGCTTGCACCTGATCTTTCCCATGCTAGAGCTGTGTGTCAAACATCTAGAGGATGTTACAGAAGAAGGATGTTCCCTCTTCACCCAAAGCAGCCCTGCACACCTCTCAGCTACAGTATAATCCCTATAACCTGAGTTAGTACCATTCCTTAAGACATCACCTAGATCACTAAATGCACCTTCAGTTGTATGACTCACATCACATGGAAGACAAGAATTTACCTCAGAATTCTGCAAAATACTATCCTTCATTAAAATATATCAGTGATTACGCATAATAAATACCACCACTCAACCTCACCCCATGTAGCCTAAAGTGTCTTTCAAATGGGTGACAAAAATCCTTTAAGAACTATCTAGAGGGAAAAGGATTCAGAAGGCTACCTCTAGTGTTATAAGAACTAAGCACCAGTCTTCTCATAACCCTGACAACTTTTTTTTCTTTTTACATATTTGATATTGCCACACCACAGATTGTATAACTCCTTTGTGGCTGGTACAATTATAAGATTTGTTCTGTTAGGGGAAAAAAACACTCTCAAAAGAGATTCTCAGGACATTGTGAGGAAAAAAGGAAAAGAGGTAGGAAGAAAAAGAAAAAGAACAAGAAGACGAAGCCCTCAGGGGTACTGGCCTATGTGGAGTTTTACTGATTCCCACTTTATTTCAAAGTAATCAGTTGGTCATTTTATTATTGTTAATGATTTCAAGGATATAGGAAGCGAGTTCATTCTGCCTTAAGGGAACATCTCCCACATCAGTGTGTATTCTGTTTCCTGCAATTTAGTGGAGACACCATCACCTTTCTATTTAAAGACTAGATTTTGCACATTTTTTTTACTGCTAAGTCCAAACTTGCTGTGATCATAGACTTACTCTACTGAAGGCCTAATTCTGGCTACAGGATGCATACATCTGGCTGAACAGACAACTAATCTCTGTGAGAAAAATTGAGTCTGCCTTATGACTCAAAGCAATCTCCGAGTATCACAACTCTTCCCCTCAAATGGTTTATGAGTTATTCCAATATGGCTTTTTTAAATATGGTTAAAAAATAATCAGAACATTAGAGCTGGTAAAGACCAAACAGTTAATTTATTAGTACTCTTCCAGGTCTTTGTCCAAACTAGCTTTGAACTGAACAATTGTTGGAATTTCCAGCTCTGAGAAACTATTCCACAGCCTAATAGACTGAACTGCTAATTCTTTTTCTCCTAAATTTTAGTCTAACCATACTTTTGTCTCTGCAAGCCACCACATATGCTTCCTCTTCCTCTATGATTTTACAGTGTTAAGTTAGTCATGAAATGTTACTGGCTTCATCTCTGTCTCACCTATCAGCCACCATTTCAGTCAGTTCAACAAATTTTTATGCTTTATGTAACTCTATACAGACAATTGTACGTGTTGGGTTGTTCTTTGATCTGCCTGTGGGATTAGGATGTGTTTTACCTACATTTTCACAGAAGCTATCGTCAGTTACATTTTAGTTCCTTCAGGGATTTTTATATTGTCTTTCAAACTTTATGGGTATCCTTTTAAATTCCATTTAAGCCTTAACTTAGTCAGACTTTAGTTGCCAAGCTTCCACCCAAGGCAAATTGAATTAAAATAATTTTAGGGGCAGACAGAACAGGACACAAAGATTCATAAATGCCTGAGAAGTTCCAGAGTTATTCAGAAATACCTTGGTTTGAGAAGCAAAACGAATAAGCTCTAACACTACGTGAAATGAGTGTTTCAGCAACTAAAATATGCCTGAGTCCCCAGAGGACTCCTATTCTGCTACCAGTGCTCAAACCACGCTTAAGTCACCTGTACAGCTGTGAATCCAGCACAAAAATGTGACCAAGGGAGAGGAGTACATCTCTCAGTTCTTACATATATTTAATGGGAAAAAAAAAAGCGCAGCAATAGGATCAGTACTCAGCGCTTCTTTCATGCTCAGAAGATTCCCCGTCTTACTAGACCACAAACTCAGGTTCCTTTTTACTTATTTTTGCCATCTGGACCCATCAGTCTAGAACTACTTTCTGTACAAGAGTTTCCAAAAGGACTACAAAGGAGCCTGACCTGGGATATGCCCCAGTCTAGCAGGTAGTGTGATTTGTGGAGTTGTATGGCAACTTACTCTAGATGCTGTGTGGATCCTCTGTGAATGTCTTTATCTTGTTTCACTGATCTCTGCTGGGTTGATATGGATCTCAGGTACTAAAGAAAACACCATACTGGCCCTACATGCTTCCCTCCCTAGGTGCATTACTTTCCTAAGTTTGGCCCCTATCACAAGATTTAGGGTCTGAATTATTATTTGCATTTGGCCTCCAAAATTTGCAACACACTTAAGCCCTGCAGATCTCAGCCAACTTCTTTTTAGCTACTTACAGAGATTAAATACTTAATTTTCACTGATACCATGCTTCCCCCCCCTCCCTCCCCCTTTTATTTTTATGACTCACTGGTCAGAACTGGCTCCTTGCAAGCTGGTTTTGGCTGTATTATCACATGTTCAACTAGGTCTCAGGAATGTTCCTCCAAAAGAGTTTCCCCACAGCAATACCCTGCTTTCTTTCCAACCACCAAAGTTATATCTTTAAGGGAATACATTTCAGTCTTAGGTGAAGTCCAGATTTCTTTACTGTACCTAAAGATGTCTAATATATATAGGAATAAATATTTGTCCAGAAATCAGTCTGTCACCACACTTTTCCCAGAGGGACAGCATACAAATTTAGAATCATGATGTATGTCCTTATAAATGCTTTAATGTAAATGGGGAAGTGTGTTAGTGAGTAGAGAGGCTACTTTTAAAATCCCCACTCCAGAAAAGTACACCATCTTTTACAGTTTAGGACATGGGCTTTCAAATATCTTATCTCCTTCATGTAGGGTACACCAGTGTATTTCATATGAGGGTTGTACTTCATATGCTTTGTCTGCACCTCAGAGGCAACCTTTAGAATTCTTTGGTAAGTGCAAATGGGGAAGAGTAGCAGCGTTAGTTGAAAAAACTAACTAGGTATCCAGCAGCAGTCGTTTATGGCCCCACAGGCATTGGAACTACGTAATAAAGGCAGACATACCTCATAGGTTTTGGCCTAGAATAATTTAAACCACTCTGTATATGCATTATTCTGAGTTAGTTTGCAGTATTGTAATCAGAAGCTGATTCAGCTGAAAACTAACCTGGCAAAAAGTGATGCCTTTTTGGCACTTAGTGCCTGCCCAAAACAGAGGTCTGGTGGGAGTGTGGCGGGAGAATGGGACTGGGGCAGTCTGGATTTAGATGGGTTTAGGCTACCGTGAAACTGCACTGCCAGTTGAAAGAAAAGTTCCTAATTTTCTATGTTTTCATTTTACTGCCCCACCTTTGCCTGGTTTTATTTGGATCAAAGACCAGCCAGTTTTTGTTCACTTCCAACCTTCTGTCTCAGCCATGTAATGAGACTGCTAATCTCTAATGAAACACAGGAATAGCCCAAGCTTTGACCTATCACTTTACCATGACTCTGTAAACTGAATTGTCTTTCTGCATAGCCTAGCACATTCATATGGAAGTGAACAGGAGGAGTAGGTGAGAACAAAGTCTCACAGGTAGGAGTTAACTAGATTGAAAAACAGGCAACCTTATCCTTTAGGTCTGCTTCCAAGGTAAAGAAACTTGTGTGCAGACATAATACTACTAAAGTATCGGAGCTCTATTCCAGATGCTTAATGAAAATATAGCAGGGGAACATCGGGAAACAGAAATGTCTGTTATGTGCCTGCCTTCCACAGATTTTCAATAACACTTAAAAGCTTAACATCTTTTATGCTTTTGAAACCATTCTTAATAAAATAACATTAGACCATTCACAAATCTGTCACTTCCTGGGCCACCTTGACCTAGACCAAAACACTCCTGTTAACTATTATGTGCTGTTCACAGATCCTCCATCAGTACCTTGTTGAAATGGCAGCTTTCAATGTGAGAGGCCTTTCTGAATTAATTTTCAAGTATGATTTTAAGAAATAATGTCTCAAAAGTATTATAAAAATGCCTGTACTATAACACCTCTTTAATTTTCTTTATTCACTGCTTGTTTTATTCAGTCCAAGAATTCTAGCTTGCTTTGCATGATTTAAAAGAAATCTTTGGGGGTATTCTTAAAAGAGAAATGTTCCAAAATGGATATACATGTGCAACACCTTCGTCTTCTAACACTTGTACCATTAACATTCTAATTGTGTGAAATGGGTGTGTAATAATTTTAGCATCATTTTAAATTCTTGATGTTGATGTGGCATACTGGTTTCCAACCTTCATAGTTTTCCATTACATGCCCACAAAACCCATGATTCAAACTGTATACACTCAAGTTCTGTCTCATCTTTTCCAGCTTTCTTCCTCATTTGCATTATCAAATATATTTTTTTTCTTCCACATGTACAATGTATCCTGCAGTGCCCTGTTCAGTTCAACTACATGGCATATAGCACCTATCGAGTCACTTCTTACAAACAGTGTGTTGTGCTACTTACAGCAAATCAAGAAATAGCACAAATAATCTTCAGGGTTGTTTCCTCAGATAGTCTGTCTTTGCAATCACTTATTAAATGAAAACTGATTTTCTCATATTCATGCAAGAAATCAGAACCTTCAGACAATGTCAATCTATCATGAAGCATACAAAGTAGGATTGGGGAGCACTGTACCAAATTGTCTGGTTTAGCAGATGAGGAATAAGATTTAGGTGCTTAACACAGGCAGCTACCAAACTAACATCTTCTGCATGGCTTCCAGCTGCCACCCTACAACAGCACTGGTCTATAAATTCTATGTCATTTATGCTCACTCAATGCAAGATGCCTTCAATACCCTTAAGTATCTGACTATATTCAAATGATAAGTTGAGGAACCTAAATCCCATTTAGGATGTTTATCTGTTATGCTAAGAAGTGTCAAAATGCAAAAAGACCCAATATTACCATTATTGATATGAACGTGGTTAAACTCTTCTTGTTCCCTTTTTGTCAATCTCAGTTTTTTAATGTACTAATTCTTAACATGTTAATTTCTGTATTGGGTCTGGCTGAGGTGGAATTAATTCTCCCCATAGCAGCCCTCATAGTGCTGTGTTCTGCATTGGTAGCTGGAAAGGTGTTGATAACACAC
>JANZLQ010000005.1:18767315-18835867 GCA_026212715.1 Elanus axillaris | reverse complement strand
GGAGTGAAGTTGTGCCCGGGAAGAAGGGAGGGGTGGAGGGAAGGTGTTGTGAGATCTGGTTTTATTTCTCATTACCCAACTCCATTTTGATTTGTAATAAATTGAGTTAATTTTCCCCAAGCTGAGTCTGTTTTAACCGTGACGGTGATGAGTGAATGATCTCTCCTGTCCTTATCTCAATCCACAAACCCTTTGTTATATTTCTCTCTCCCCTGTCCAGCGAAGAGAGGGGGAGTGATAGAACGGCTTTGGTGGGCACCTGGCGTCCAGCCATGGTCAACCCATCACACTTTTTTACAAAATACATATACAGAGATATACTCACTTGATGGTGCCATATACTCATGCTAAACAAGGTAAGCCCCGCCCCCCCCAATCTATCTTTTGCTTAGACTGTAAGGCTTGCAATCCACAGAAAATGGTGCTCAATTCCTTCAGAGATCATCTCAGCAGTCCTGGGCTAGACTACAAGAAAGCTCAACCACCTCAATTTGTATGTAAGTGTCCTAGGATTCAAGGGCAGAGAAGTTCCACATCCAGGGACACAGACAATATCTTCCTATACGTTGATGTGTGACACCAATACACACAATTTATCTTCAACAGTCATGAGCCCAACAAAAAGAGAACTACAGGAGAAATACTTGGCAAGATAAGCATACAAGAAGCTTCTGATGCTCTAAATTAATTTTGGGTCCAAGGAGCTTAAAAGCAAGCATTTATACCCAGTGGCAGTTGCAGCTCTGTATGCTCACCTGAACGTGTGATTCAGCCTCCCTACACCCCTGACTTCCTCTGTCTGGAAGGACTTAAGAATACAATTCCCAGTGCCACTGGATCATGGCAAGAAATAGAAGTGTAATTTAAAGTCTTTTAATAAAATCCTTTCCAATAATTTGACATGAAACAACTTGTGTCCTCAGTCCCGGTACAATTGTTGGTAGGCTCTTGCAATATAAGGAACACTGATTTCTTTCAGTGGAAGCTCAATCTGAAATTCATATTAAGATTTTCATTATGAAAAACACTTTAGCTCCCAAACGTCTACATAGGAATTTGCATTGTTCCTTAGGCAATATCTATACTGCTGGAGGAATGATTCCCAAACAATTTTCATAACTACAATTTTTTTAAGCAAATCCACTAAGTTTTTATAGCACATAATACACAGAAATCTGAGTTGTGGGTGGGGTCCATAGGTACTGCTCTATTGAGAACTGGATCATATTGGCTTTCAAGGCTAACATCTCCTATGTAACAGATAATAGCCTCATCCTTTCTGAGTGAAGGCATGCATCCAGTTGCAGGCTTTACAGAAAAAGCTCAGTAAAATGTTAATGCCAAACGTCACCCATTTGCATGCATATATTTTGCAATTCACATATGAAAATGGCTATTTCTATCAATGTTTCAACAATATGAAGGATCACTGAAAGACTGAAGAGTTGTTTAAACTAAAAAATATGCACTAGATTGCCTCTACTATCTCAGGTGGGAGGTTTTCCTGGAAACATGATTTGAACTAATCTCTAAAATATATTTCTCCCTTCTGTGAATGACTCTGAGTGTTTGCTTGGTTGCTATCTCAGAATGCTGCTATCGGTAATATCACAAATATATGGAATCCTTGCTCTGGGTATTGGCTATATCCACACAAATTTAGAATACACCGAGTATTTTACAGAACATAAAGTCTAAAACATTTCTGTGGTAAGTGTATAGACTAGCTCATGCATTTAGGCCTTGAGAATTGGAACAATTTATTTTGCAGGGAAAAGCTACTCCCCTCACATGGTTTAAAGCAAATCAGTATCAAAATGGTTTATTAATTTATTAATGACTCATAACCAGCAGCAGTGCAGGATCAATACCACTAACACAAAAAAGCACTAGACATGAAATGTTCACAAACACCTGGGAATTCTTAAACACCCCCTCAAAACTAATCCCAGGCACTTCCAGTCTCTCCCCATGCCCTCCTCCCTGGCCGTGCGGGTGCCCCCCACAGCCCCACTGCCCGGGGGGGGCAGCGCTGACCGGCCCCCCACAGCAGGCAGCACCCACCCGCCTGCCCACCCTGCTGGGCCTGTTCCCAGCCAGTGACCTTCCTAGCTGTTTTATCCAGCTCTTCAAGCGGACCCCCGCTTTGTTTCCAAAGCCTGGCAAACACAGGCGCTCTCACGTTCCCCTCAGAACAGGCCTCATTTCCTGGGCCATTTGCCAAAGCAGGCCGGGCAGGCACCCTCACACTTCGTTCTGAACTGAAGCCTGTACAGACGCCTTGTTCTGTTACGCACATGCAGTCACTGTTGCAAAAGAAAGGCCATATTCGTGACTCTGGGATGGCATCTGGTTTTGCATTTTCACTTTTCAGTTTGTCCATTATAGCAGAGTATCACAGTGAGGCTAAATATATAATATAGGGAGGGAGCGATGTACACAACAATTTTATCAGTATAATATCAAGAATTTCTATCAGTAACTGAAACTGAGTTACATTAGTCAAAGCAAAGGAATACAGTGTATTTCCTGAGGCAGTATAGTTGCCTTTTTACTGTGTTTATTCACTAGGGGTGAAATTCAGCCCTCTGCAGACAAGACAGCAAAAAGCCTACCAGATTCTTCAAATCCACTCCAAGCTCCATTATAAAGAATTAAGTGGCACTTAAATGATACATAGGCTTTGTGCAGACCTTCTGCAAAGAACTGAATTTCATCTTGAGAATCTGAGCTGACACTACTTTGCATCTCCTCAGAAGGGCTGTGCCCCTTCACTTAAACTGAAGATAATAGGAACTGACAGTGCTCAGTACATGATAGAATTGCTTTCCTGGGTAATATCATTTGAACTGGAGACCAAATGGAGTCTATCCAAGGGGTTTTCATACAAACAGTTCTGAGGTGTTGCAGGCAGGCAGAGGTTATATCAACAGAATGACAAGCTACCCACCAAAGTGCTCTTAACTGTTTTGTAAGATAGAGTAATTTGCAATGGATTTCCAGTTATTAGTAAAAATAAATAAATAAAAGTCTCTATTCATGATCAGTATAGTTCAATTTAAGACTGTTCAACTGAGTAAAGTTTCAGAACACCACAGATTATTTTCTGCTAAATATTGGAACTAGACACATTTTGTCACTAAGCTTCTAACCTGGTTTAACTTTATATATATACCTTCCTATAGAAAATCAGCTTTATTTACCAAGCTTTCTTTTCACACATTCACTCTGTATTCAGGTAGTTATCAATCGCTGCATCTCTAGTCAATCTCATAACTGAAAATCATGAACTTTTTGTAAAAACAAAAAAGTGATATAAATCTTGTTCAGCAGCAGCAGTAGTAAATGCAAAAACTTACAGCCATCTAAAATATGTTAGAATAAAACATGCAGAATGTTACAGTTTGTTTTCTCACATCTTTTTTTAAATGTTGGAGAATGAGCTTGGAAATAAAAATAAAAATGTATCATTCTTTTCATTGAATAAGAATATTGATTAAACCAGCATTTGGATACTGAGACTTATAATTTCAGAATACATTGTGTTCCTATGCATAAAAGGTGGTGTGTGAAATGAATATTTACAAATCATAATGAAAACCATGGTTGAAGAACCTAAATAAAGTTTAAAAAAAAAAGATGTCTTAGTTGATGTTTAGCAGTCAATTCCAGATCCCTGAAGTAGCAAATGGAAGATTCTTTGTAGTGGGGAGCAGGGAAAATTTCTCCTAAACCCAATCAGAATATACTATTTTGAAACATGCTTCTTAATTGAGAGCTTAGCTCAACTATCCTTCTTATAGAATGATGTTCTCCTTCACATTATTTTTTTCAGCGCTAGCTTGTAGGACTTAATGAAAGATCTAAAGTATGAATTGGAGAAAATACTTCCTTTTTGATTTTCACACATTATTTCACTGTTGTTTTCCTTGAACTCTGAAGAAAGCTGGTCAGCATAGCTGATTCCCAAAGTTCAGAAATGCCTTTGGATTCATCAGTTGAGCTGTAGCTAGACAAAAACATTTATCCTAGCACTACACTCTTGCCCTATTAACTCTGAACCGGGCCCACATCTTTTATTATTAATCACCTCCAGTAGATCCCAACTGTTTCCATCATTCCACTCCTCTCTCAACCTCTCTTTACCTCATATTTTTCCTTCTTCCATTTCTTCAGCTGTAGCCTTTGCCCCAACTATTTCTCTCTTCTGCCTCATTCAGGACATACACACTATCTACTTATCAGAGATCCCAAAATACTTCACAGAACTTGTTTTTTTCATTGTCCTCATTTTGCACAGAAGTTAATCAACTTGACAACGGTCACACAAGAAATTTGTTGCAGAGCTGGAAACAAAGCCTCTGAATTCTTAGTGGTCGCTAGCCTGGAGAACTTTCTCTGTCCCATTTTCCTTCAGAAAGGTAGCATGCTTTAATATATATATATTAATATATATATAAATATACAAATATAAATATATATATAAGAAATTAAACAACAACAAAATATGCAAAATAATAGGCTTTTAAAAACATGTATCAGTTAATTTGCAGCAGCAGGAAAGAGGCCAGCAGAAATACAAACTGAATCACAGTACTGTAATAAGACATTGCAATCACGAACTGTCTTCAAAGCAGCAATTTGACTGTAATAGTGTATAAGCCCCAAACATTAATCTATTTTACTATACAACAAGAAAACATCACAAACCTTGGATACCTTTTACAGCAGTCATTCTGGTCCACTTAAAAAATTGGAAGCAGTGCTAATTCACAAAGCGTTAGCTCGTCTCAATTATTTATAGGGCATCTAGACAAAAGACTGTTTAGTTCTAAGAACAGCAATATAGCAATGTCTAGACACCCATGTTATCATTTAGCTCTTGCTGTCAAGATTGGGAAGGATACTTGAACTGAAGTTGAGAAATATATGGAAAAAAGTGATCTGCAGGCTACAGAGAGCCTACAAATTGAGACCAGGTAACTGGATGAAGAGTAAAAGACTGAATGACAGGGCAGAAGCTTTTCCTGCAGCACACCCCAATCATAGTTCCAGTAAGGGAGAAATGTTACTGCAACCCCAGGGTTGAGGAGAGACCTTTAATATTGACCTGTTCCCTGAAAAGGAATAAAAACCTTGATTTACCATAAACAGTGCAGACTGCACCATGCGCAACGTATATTTGGGAGAAGCAGGGTACTATACAGGAGATAATCTCCAAATTATGCAGTCATCCATGTCATCCCAAACTAGGACTGCCTAAAGGGCACAACTGCCACTTACATGAATGCTACCTAGGAATTCAGCTGTGGCATAAGAGGTTAATGGTTTAAGCTGTGTGAATATAGGAACTTAATAAGTAAACAACAGCAGCACAGGTTTAACTTTAAAATTACTGCATCTAGCAAGGCATCCAGGCATCTGTTTAATTATAAGAAGGTATCTAATGCTGTGCTGAATCTTCATAAAACTCTGTAAAATAAATATATACTGACAACTTAGGAGGGAGAAAGTCCAAAGGTATTCCACAAATCAGAAATTATTATTAATATGTAATAAATTAAATCCCCAGAACAGAAGATGGGGGATACAAAACCCAAACAAGCAAACCCCAACTAAACAAACAAAAGCTGAAGTAGAAGCCAGATTCTAGGAGCTCTCTCATGAAACTCAACAGCTCTTATCTTCTTTCCTGTTTGACTCTCCAAATAGCAGAACTTCCACATTATGATGCCCCAAACAATAAATAAATAAATAAACAATGAAAACAAGCATATGAGAGTAAATGCACAAGAATACAAGTTATCTGAACTTTTTGTAGTGCAAAAACAAGCATGTATTTACCTGGCCTTTCTCTTTTCAGTTCTTTGAAAACCTTAACACTGTGTGACTCAGTGATCTAGTAATAGGTATCTCAGATTTGTCTACATCCAGATGTTCAAATATTTGTATGAGCAAAGCACTGTCCTAAAATGGAAAGTGTCCTACAAATGGGTTTCATAATCAACTTAGGTTTGTTTCCATTTTCATTCTCATGGCCAGTTTTCTTCTATTTATAATTGCTCTCATTTGAGATTGTAATATATCTCCACATTTGTTCTCAACCCCTTAGCCTTTTGCTGGCAATTACTACACTTGCTTACACAGAGAAGTAATACAGTTAATATAACACATTTTTCAACTGCTTATAAAGCAATCTGGCAGCAACAGAAAAAAAAATCCGGTGTCACTTACCAAATCTCACAGGGTCACAACAAGCACCATGACAGTCATAATAAATAATAAATACAGATAAAATCTACATGTTGAATTTTATTTAGCTACAATATATGTGCTCCTAGCCTTTTCTGGGATGGTGATTTCTGACTCTGTATTAAAATGCAAATGTTTTAAATAGGCAGCCTGGCCCACAACTTTGCCCAGGATTTAAGCACTTGCCTGAATATCCACAGTTGTATATATTCACTGGTTTTCAGTCTGTGAATGAACTACTGCTTCATTGTCTGTGGGTAGTTAGCATTTGCCGTCTAATAAGAGATGCTAATTGAACACCTACCCCTAGAGAAAGCCTTTGTCAGGACTCAGTGTCTTCTGTTTCTGTCCCCTGCTGTTCTGCTCTGCTGTATTCAATTAGTGTGCTGGAAGCAAAGTAAAAATTACTAACAATCTGATTTGTGATATGCCAGCAAAGAACCCTTCAGAGATCAGGTTTTCATCACATTTCACTTTGCTGCCAGCACACTGAGAAGAGCAAATTTGACTGGAGAGGGACAGCAATTTCAGACCCAAAGAAGAGAATCTGAAGACAACAGTAAAGGATAGAGATAAGGGAGGGCTATAATGGAAAGTAACAAGAAAACAGATAATGGGGGGGAGAGGGGGGAATAAGGCAAGAAAGAAAGGGAAAAGAGGACAAAGCTGAGTAGATGTAGTAGCTACTGAAGCAGATGGGTAAGGTCAAAAACTTTCACAACTTGTTCAGTGGAGTCAGTAGGACAATGTGTGTAAGTGAAGGCTAAAGACCGGAGCTGTTTGGGGTTTTTTTGTTTGTTTGTTTGTTTGTTTTTTATCTTAAGTACACCAATTTCAGTCCTCTTGATTTGAGCAGAGTACTGCAGTGGAAGACATTTACTGTGGTTAAAAGAAGAATGTGAAAAAACTGGGCAGATATTCACGACCATTCCTGTGTTATACAGGGAAGGTTGGGAAGCTGTGGAAGAGGGAGAAGGACCTCAAGAACTCCTAGCTATGAAGCATGTGAACATATCAAGGTAACTACTGAGTAGACAGCAATGCAGGAATTTAAAGGAGGAAGCCACAGTAGGAATAAAATATGCTCTAGGTTACATGGTAGGGAGTGATTAGTGCCATGGAAAGAAGCTGAGAATAAAAGATTAGGAGGCTGGCAGTAGAAAGGGAGTGAAGGAAAGGTGGCAGGAAGGTTATAAATTAACCTTACAAGTGTATGAAAACAGAGTGAGCCTCAGAATGTAACCCATGGGTATGGGTGACAAAGGATTCCTGGACACTTCAACCTATCTGCAGCTTTGCACTTGACTGCACAATATCTGATTCTGTACTCATGGAACACAGTAAAATGATGGCCAAGGACCAGAATCCTTCTTGGGACTCTAGCTATGGAGTGCTTATGTAGCCAATCTTACTAGGTATGTTTAATGAACTCTGCACAAGCTTAGTAAGGAAAAAAAACAACCAACAAAACACTCTTCATTTGACAACTGCTTTTGCATGAACAAAGCAGTGAGAATCAGGATGTGAGATTCCATGCACATAAGTAATAAAATCTGTTAGTCTTTAATGTTTTAAAGCTATTTCTGGGAATTTTAGTTAATGTTCTCCAAGTGCATTCCAAGGACAAACATTTAGCTGAGTGTTTCTGCTCTGGCCCTCATCGCTTTTGGTACTTTCCAAGTCCAGTGTCAGCAAGTAAACTGCTGCTGTGACATGGTGAAATTTTATGGTACACTGAAAGAGATAATAATTCAGCTGTTCTGAAGTACAGTGGGCTTCCTTTGTCAACAACCACAGCAGTGGGAAACTTTGCCCTCCTTTTGTCACGTATGTAAGAACAGAACCTGCAAGCAAATTGAGTTAAAAAGAGCTTGACAACTAGCACAGAAGGAGATGAACAGTTGCCACTATGAGAACAATTAAAAGAATTAGAAGAGGAATCTCAGCAACGAGGCTGTACTTATCTCATACCCTCTGTGATTTTCCCTTATTCCACATGACTAGATGCTGTGTTACAGTAAACTGTTTTCTTTGGGGTAAGCTTGTGACCTTTTGGTTTGATCAAATAGTAAAAATAGGCTATGGTTATGCTGGGGATTTTAACACAAATCAATGCTATGTGAATAAAAATTAAGAAAAATTTTAATAAAACAAGTGAAACAGGTGAAAACAAAGAGAAAGGAAGGCACCTATCCCCTTTCACAGTGAGAATACAATTAGTATAACTACTTGTGATTCTTTTGAAACTTGTGTTCATAAATATTACTTTGTCAGTGCCCCAGACAACTTGCCACAGTGAACTGTAATGTTAACCTTTAGATAACTTGGAAACTGGCCTTTTCTCATGACTTCTGCTTTCATTAGCCAGTGTTTGGCCAACAGAGGAACAAATGTGTTTAAATACAGCAAAGATGTTAGTTTATACAACATGCACTGAACTGGTATGCTGTCCACTGGAAACCCTGTTACAGGTGAATGTGTTATACCTCAACTGCACAGTAAATCACACCTCTTGTCAGACAGCAGTTTGACACCATGACTATGCAGAACGTGATTTCTGACTGGCAGATGAAGCCATGTGAATTTTTTTCATGTAGCTTTTCATATATACATAAAATATTACTTTTTCTTACCCCAAACTTATATGATCTGAAACATCTTTCCTCCTTTTTGTACTGAATTTGGGCAATTGCTGGTGTCAAAACATAGTAAAGCTTTCTCTGTATATATCTCAGTACTTGGTAAAAATTAAAAAAAATATAAATGACTGCCTTATATTTATATAAGGTTTCTATTTTTAATTTATTTTTATAATATTGCACATAATATCAGGAGGCAGATATCTTAAAAAGGCAAAAAATGCAATTCATCTCCCAAACTCGGCTAATGCATGGAAGTTTTTAGCTTCTGTATGTAATGCACAGAGGAATTGATTTTTGAAGATTCATCAGACCCTACTTCATAAAAATTCTTCAGATGTTTTATGTAGGAAATACACTACAGTTCAGAAGGAGCTTTATAACAGAAATAGTGCCTGATTAGAAGGAATAGTCTTTCTTCACCTAACAGCCAGTATTTTACTTATTGGAAAACATCCAGCAAATCTATGAACAGCCACAGAAGGTATTTTAAAGGCCAATAGTCTCCCTGTCTCCTTCACCTTCAGAAAATTTAATTTGAAAATTTCAGAATTGTTTCTGTGAAACCACACTAGAGGGATTGGTCATAGGGTGAAAAAGGGGGAAACGTTGCCTCTTTCCTAGGGCAGCCAATGCGTGTGCTTATATGCTGTGGCCATTGTGTTTGCAAGCAGGAGTCTTGTCCCCTGCCAAAAGCAGCACAGTCAAGGTTGGTTGGGCAAAAGGACACAGTAATAGCACAGACAATATACTCTGACTTCCTTACCTTTTTAAACTATGAACTCTGAAAATAAGGTGCCATGAGCACTTGTGGTTCTGCAGCAGCTGCTCACATTGTTAAAAATCAGACCACCAGACACAAAGCAGTTGACCAGGACAGATCACTGAGAGTTAAAGCTACTTTTTTATATTGCACTCCTTTACAGGAAATATGATGGATTCATAGATTTTAGGGGCAGAAACAACCAGTTATACTAATCTAATCTGATCTTCAGGTTTATGAAGGCCATAAAATTGAATTCAGCAATTTCTATAACAATCTCAACAATTTCTGGTTGAGACACAATATATCTTTTAGAAAGACATCCAGAACTGATTATCAGAGAATACTCACATTTCTACAAACTCTCAAGGCAGCTTATACAATTCAATAGGAAAGGCAAAAACTCCTCAGCTCTGACAATGTTGGTATTATTTCTATGGGACTCCTATTTAACTCTTGTAGAAGTACATTCGTCTTCGCTTACTAAACACTAAACGACTAAGTAGTCCGCTGTCAGCTATAACAAGGCCAGGTCCCTGACAAAGCACTTGGTGTTCCTAAAGGTTAATCACATGGATTTTAAATCTCTTGCTGTTGCTTTTTTTACACTGAAAAGCATCTTAAGCAGAATAAAACAAACTACACATCAACAGTTGACACAAACGAGTATAAAACCCCACAAACTTATCTTGGTTTGGCATCTGTAATCTTAGTTTTTAAAGATGCTGATGGAAGCAAGTAGAATACTCTACCAGTAGGAATTTAATTGTTTTCTTTCAACAGTAACTGTTTGCAAAAGAGCTTTCTCAACCAGCTCTTGCTTTATAGAAGCAATGGGGAAGCCTTACTGGAAATATTTATATTGTATAACAATACAAACAGTACAAGTTCAGAGTCTTGACTCAGACAAAACTTGCAATGGGTTTCTTGACAGCTCCTCTCAACAACGTGCTGCTTGACTGAGTCTGTGGCTTGCAAATAACTCCTTGCAGATTAAGAAACCACAACTGCTAGTTCTCTATACCACTTTTACTGAACTACTTAAGTGTTCATATAGTCTCAACATTTTAAACATACCAAAATAAGATTATCTTCAAGAGGTCTTTCCGGGGAAACTTCACAAATTTTCTATACTTTCACATAGCAGATCTAAAAATGGCCCTTTAAATTATCCCTGTATGCATAATTATATAAGCATGCATGTATCTATGCAACTACTCTATTAGGGATAAAAGTTGCTGTCACCACTTCTCTGCAATGTTTTATGTCTGGTAAGCTGGATATCCCATCTAACCACTGTAGTCATATGGGAATAATAGAAATAATTTTTATTAAACCCTAGAATAATGTGGACACTTTCTACTGTTCAGCTGAAACTTTCATAATTTCATCTGTGTTCAAAAGTTTAGAGCCTATTTACATGGCCTAGTTGCTGGAAAGTTATAGTGAATTTACAACACACTACCCACTCTTCACTAACTCTGCTTTTTACAGCTTGAGGTGCACTTTTGTGAGCACATTTCTCATCAATATACATTACCTGCTGCTTTTATAGACAGCTTTCTATGCCTGAGCAAGTTTGTTTAAAGATAGATCAGGTATGCCTGTCTGCAAAATTTGCTGCCTGTAGATTAAATCCATGGAGAGGGCTAGTAAGTGCATTGGCTTTTTGGCAGTAGGGAGGAAAATGGCCACAGAGGTTTTTTTTAATTTCTCTTTGTTCAATAGCAGAATTATGTATATTTTTGTTAGTAAACAGAAGATTATTCAGATTCCTTATGCCATTATCAGCATATTCTGTATCCTAGAGTAATTGCAAATTCCTAATTTTTTGCTAGCTAAGTAAAAAGGTAGCTATTTTTAACTGTATCTTACAAAGATTTCTAGGTTCACCAACAGTAAAATATTCAGGGTAAGGGAGAATCATTGCATGAAAACAGACATAATAGTCTGACATTATGGAGATTGACGATTTCTACCAGGTGGAATGTCTTTTTTTTTATTTTAAACACAAATTTGTAGTGGATGCTACAGCTTCTGTACTGTGTTTATTATATGTATAGTCTTGACTACTTAAATCTGTGCAACCCATTCAAAAACAGACTGCAAAATGCCAAAGACTTTCTTTCACTTTCAGCCCTGCTTAAGTTTTCTTTGTGGCACTGCTCATCTGAATCATTGCCTGTTTCTTGCTTACAAAACATTCATATTCGAAGCACCATTAGCACAATAGCAATTAACAAAGAGCCTTTTATGCTAACATGCTACAACTTCTTCTTGCACACCCTTTACAGGAAAAAGGTCTTTTCTCTTCTTTCCAGTATCAGTGAAGCACTCATGCCATGTGAAAAGAATGCTCCCTTTCAGTGCAGAAGGGACATGACTGTGCCTTATGTGAATCTACTGTATGTACAATTGAGGGGAGGACTAGGTGACCTAAAAGATCTTTCTCATCTCTAACCTCTGTGGAAGTTCACGGTATCGGGAATTGCATATTAACAACCAGATGCAGGATTTTGTGTGGAAACGGCAGAGTGCTTCCACAGGATGTTTTTCTTAAATTTTCTCTGCTGTAAAGGATAGGAAAAACACTTCTAGGTTTGTCACAAGTATAATTGACAAAACACAGAAAGGACGGCAATTACCCTGGAGTAATTTACAGCAGTCATTCCTAAAAATATTGCTAACATGGAGCAGTAAGTGAGAAGGAGGGAGAACCTGCAGCTAGAACCTTACACTAGAAATTGGTGGATTTTGTTGCTAGTACTACATCAAGTTGCCACCACATTGGCATGAAGGTGAACAGTGAGGTTCCCCATTAGGTAAGACTGTTCCTTTATAGTATGCTGTAGATACTGCGATCATATTAATTAGAGAAGAACAAGAGAAAATGGAAACACTTTCTATTTCCTCCTAACAATTTATAGGCAATTCCACAAGGCAAAAAAATGAGTAGCACAGAGTTGGTCAGAAAAACACAGAACACAACCCATTTGCAATAATGGCATATAAGCAATATCAAAGCATCTTACAGTAATATAAAGAAGTAGGATAGATATGAGAATCAAACTGCCCCAAAAACATCTTCAATATTGAATAGTCACAATAATTCCAAATACCTGAACTACACAGCCCTGTGACATGTTTAGAAACTTGATCATTCAGTAACAGCTGTAAGATTGTCTAGAATGTTTTACCCCGAGTTCCCACTAGCACAACACACACTGGTAAAACAAGAAACAAAAAAAGAAACGACCCCTCAAAGGCTCTTGTGTGCCTTTATTTCACACTGAATAAGCAGGCACAGTACAGCCTGCTGCTAAGCTTTTCCTTGCCAGTTGGTCAAAACATGGATAGACTCTTGGTTACAGCTCCTAATGTGTTGATCAACTGACCCAGAATAACAAAGACTAAGGGTAAGCAACACAAATTACTATAGTGGATCAGACCTGTATCAGTCTAGTCTAGGGTAAGCAACACAGAAATTACTATAGTGGATCAGACCTGTATCACTCTAATCTAGGATCCTGTCTCTGCGAGTAGCATGGGGGATGTGTAAGACCTCCACACCAGCCAGCCGCCTCTATTTCTGTATGTTCTAGCAAGAACTGTTCCAAGAAGAAATAACTTCATATGCTTAGATTTGTTTCTCCACATTTTCTCAATTACTGCTTTGCAAGCTGTTGATTAAGGGGCAAAGGGTGGAAATTGTACATCTCTGAGGAACAATTAACTTCTTTGTTGATCCCCTGAGGTGTACCATAAGCCATAATACCATAAATTATCCCAAGGAGAATTTGTCATAATAGATCTAAATTGATAGCATTAAAAACTGTTCATGCATTTGTATTTAAAAGTGCCACCTTTGTTTTTAGAGGATTTTGCATTGCCAATTTGAGGGAAAAAAAAGTAGAATTTTTTTCCATTGTAATACAGAAAGCATTGCATTTGCATCACACATTAATCACAGAAAAATTAAGGACATAGAAAAACAAATATGATAAATCACATATCATTTTGCCTGAAAAATAATTCAGCATCAGGCCTGTATACAACATTAACTACTGTGTTTGCCATTAATACTTCACAAAAATGTGTGAACATATAGCCGCATCACAAAGCTGTTAAAAACCAAAACTGTCTTTAATTTTTCCTGCTTCAACTTCCTCTATACATTATATGAAAATCATCCATACTGTATACATTTCCCTGCCTAAAATACATATAAAAATTTGCTATATGATAGAATCTGCAAGGTTTTCTATTCACAGACAGTACTGCCTGTCTGAGAGTATGTCATACCTGCATCACATTATTCTCCCAGCCATCCCGATAGGAAATCTTTCATGAATAAGACTGACTTGCTAATACACTATTCTGTTCCATGCAGCTTCTTACAAAGCACTCAGGCATGCTGGACCCAAATGCCTCTTGGTAAGTAGGGTATGAGCAACGTGACTGTCATTTATCACGTGCTCTCTCACTCCCCAGGGCAAAAAGCATATGCAGTGAAAGTTTTGTTCAATGTTTTGTTATTGTTTTTCTTAATGCACATATATATAAGTTAGGGAAAACAAGCCCATGAAGCAAATCCTGTACTTAGCATGGAAGGTGCTCAGTCTTGTCCTTAGTTCTTTGGAAAATCTATTTCAGTTTGAGTTAGGCCATTGACTCCTTTCCTTAGCACAGCCACATGCCAAATGAGGCTGCCGAATGCATTCTTATTCTTGCCCACTCTTGTAAATAAATACATAATTACATTAATTTCAAGACACTTCTCCAAACATCTATCCTCTCAACCACAACAGCTCTTAAAATAACTTTCGAATTTTGAAAGAAATCACATTCATCTCCTGAAATTCCTAAATATACCCCACGTTTCAGGCATCTGAAAGCTCTGTCTGCACAGACTGTTCTATCTGGATTCATTGCTTCAGGAGAAAGAGCGTGACTGCTCTCATCAGGCTCTCTGGCACCCACCATTAATACTGGACAATTTTAAACACAAAACCACATGTATTCTAATAAAGCAAAGTGTTAACACTGGGAATATTAAAAAAAATAATAATTTCTGAATCTTAACATCCAGCTTTGTATTGGGTTACTCCAGTATCTTATCCCAATTGGGGCACTTATGGTCTACCATATTATTTAACAGCGATGAACTGCCTTAAGGAACTCTCCCCCGCCCATTCTATTAAAAAAAAACCCCTATAAAATGACGAATTGTATCTCCTTGGCAGACTCTCTGGGAACACACTCATCACCTTTAGTTCTTTTTACTTTTACTGTTCTTTTACTTTTAATCCTATATTTTCATGTATTTTTGATGCAGTTCATGCATAGATCATGACAAATCTTCATGCATGCAAGTGCATGTCTAGTCTTTTTATCCTAGAAAAAGTGTAGCCTCTACCTTGTCTCAGTAGCTTTATAGGGACTATACACATTAGATGAATGACAAGATAGCAGTTCTGGCATTTAGAACATCTCCTAAGCCTGCACCCCTTCCTTCCTCTTTTGTGAACATGAGGAGCTTGCGCTTTCACAGCTGTTTGTGAAGCTGGGGCCTGGAACTGAGAACCTCCTCTAGGTACCCTGACTATACTGGCTATGTCACTCAGTTTCTTGAAGATGCAGTGTAAAATGTAAATATGACTAAACATTTTCTGCTAAGGTGATGTAGGTACTGGTAGACAAGTCTGCCTGTTTGTCTTGCAGTGAAGTATGTTGCCAAAGATACATATCAGTGAAAGACTTTTTCAAGCACTTCAGGATTTATGCTTCAGTCAAAGGTAGTAAAACTAGATATGGCCTTAACTCAGACAGTCAACTAAATAAGTAATCTGTCATTATAAAACTGACTCATTAAAACAGTGGGCCAGGAGTAACCTTGGAGAACGATTCTGAAAGATGATTTTTAAGATAATGTAAAAAGAAATGTCTGAATATAACAGTGGATAAAAATAAGCCCTGGTTAGAAAAAATTTCTTCACGTTTTTACCGAGTTTGATTTAACGTCAAAGCTTAGGACAAATGCAATTCTCAGTGACTACCACACAGTAAGAATTACTGAAGTATAATTCCAAACTTCCCACAACAGTTTTTAAGATCTCTGCTTTTATATCCCTTGTGATTTCTTTTAGCAAGATACTAGAGCAAGATGCAACTTCAATGGCTATTATTACCAATATAAAGAGTATTTGTGCCTTTTTTTTCAACTGGTTAAACCAGAATAATTCCACTGAACAAAAGAAATCCATTTAATATCAGTGCTAAATCCAGAACTACTTGTGTTTGTTAAGTATTGAGATTTTCCATTCACTAAGATTTTATGTTTATACTTACACATTAATATATCTTACAATTACCAAAATTATAGTTTTCTCAGAAACTAGAAAATTCAAAATCTGTGTTACTTGAGAGAAAATGCAAGCCTGCAGTTCATGTCTTAACCACAACAGTTGATCCTAATACAGCAAATAAAATCAGAAATCAATTGCATGAAAAACTGTAAAAAATCAGAATTGTTAAAATGTGTGAATTTAACTAGGTTAAAAAAGAAATAAAGTAAATACTTTTACACATGGAAATACAAAACCAATATAAGTTGAGTAAAAAATATGAAAATGGCAAACACAGGAGCTGTTAATTTATTTTATTTTATGGATGACAGACTGTAAGATCAGCAAGATCCATTGTAATTCTAAATTCTGACCTCCTGTACAATATTACCCATAGGGATTCCCTGTATTCGTCACTGTACCCATCACAGCTAGCAGTAGCTGTAGTAGAACTAGAGCACTGTTTTGGAAAACAAACAGAAAATCCTGAGTTTAAAATTTTCAAACCACAACTTCAGTGACTTGTCCCAAAGGGTAATCGCAATTGCTGTTAGAAAAATCTTGTGCTTGGTCTGCATTTTTTAAAGTCAAACTCACAACATTAGTTCCTTTAACTCTCTTGCAGAGTTAGGGCTGGAAGGGAGATTTCTAGTTCTCTTAACTCTTAATGTCTTTGTTAGTACAAACTGAGGTGTGGAGCCTCATACAGCAAAGCACGTGTCTTTCATCATCACCAAGACTGTTCTCTGAACTCTTTCCAATTTTTCAGTATCTTTCTTGAATTGTGAACATTGCAACTGGGCATACCAGTCTATTAAAATCTTCCCCGTGTCTCAAATGTGTAACAATAGGTTCTCCCATGTGCACCCAAGGCAGCATTAGCTTTTTCAGGCTGTTGTCTGCAAGATGCTCACCTTTATGAGCATTGTCCATCTTCCAGATCTTTCTTTTCAGCGTATGTACTGGATCTGGCTGGGCTGGAATTAATTTTCTTCATAGCAGCTGGCATGCTGCTGTACTTAAGATTTGTTACTAAAACAGTGTTGGTAACACATTAGTGCTTTACCTATTGCTGAGCAATGCTTGCACAGCATCAAGGCTTCCTCTGTTTTTCAGTCTGCCTCCCACAGCAAGTATACTGTCTGGGAATGGGCAAGAGGTGGGAAGGGACACAGCCAGGACAGCTGATCCAAACTGGACAAAGGGCTATTGCATGCCATGTAACATGATGCTCATCAATACAAAACATGGGGTAGTTTTTCAAAGGTAGATATGCTGGCTGTGAATCAGTCTGCTTGTGGGACTTGGTGAGTGACTGCCTTTGCATTGCTTCGTTCTCCTCTTTCCTTCACTTAAAGTGTCTTTATATTGACCCACAAGTTCTTCTTGCTTTTGCTTTTCTCTCCCCCATCCCGCTGCAGGGACTGGGGGTGGGGGTCAGTGAGCAAGCAGCTGGTGGGTGCTTAAGTTACTGGCCAGGGTCAACCCACCACAACATACTAAAAGATACAGTTCACATGGCTAAATACACTGTACTTTCTGACAATGCCCACAAAGCATTCATGGATAAAGTCCCTTATCATTCCCAGTCTTGTCCTTTGAAACATTTTGGAGGAAATTGATCTAGGTAGTCTTGACAGCAATCTCCACTGTATACTTTCTGGACCATCCCATGCTCAGAAGTGACTTCCTAGAGCTGCTTGAGTTCATGAAGGAATAATCACGCAATGCAGCAGATCTCACACAACCATCTTTCCATATCATTCTTCCATGTCCTCATGACTTTACATATGGTTTATCTTTTCACTGGCAGGATGTGGTAAAACTCTTACTTGTAAGAGCCCAACATGGCATGGCACACCACATGAGACTGCACAGGAAAAGCACTACATGTGCAGCCACAATTAGAGCCACAGCTATAAGAAGCTCCCATAATGGTCGCTAAGAATAGTGCAACCTCACACCTTCTAGCGCTTAGCTTCTACAAATGCTTAGCTTAGCTTCTATAAATCCTAGTCTTCACTTGGGGTCTTGCCCTGACATTGTAGGTTGAGCGCTGAAATGGGGGTTTCCCAGGCAACTCAAATCTGTCTAGCAACCACCCATGTCAGCATGCATAACAAGGTCATCACAATATGTTTGCTATTTCCCATGGAATCATCTTGTTCCTTGGCAGCTACAGAAAACAGATGCACATGGTGCCTGCTCAACCTTGGCTCCTGGTTGCAGCAGCCAGAAGCCAGCTGGACCTGCAGTCCAACCTTTGACAGTCAGCAGCAGTGACCAATTCCGAGACAACACACAGCAGAGAAAAGCTAACAGAAATGGTCCTTATTTGGTCTGTACATTAAATGCCCTGTGGACCCACTGCCTGGTGCTAACTGGTCCTACCCATCTAGGTCTGCCAGCAGGCACCAGTAAAAAATAGCACAAATCAGGTATTCACAGAAGCATGACAGGGAGAGCTTGAAGCATGCAGGGGAGTTAGTGGAGGGGCAAGTTCTGGAAAGGCTGTGTTGAAATCACAGCAATGGTATCATGAGGTATCTGTCTCTCTTGAAAGCTCTCCTTTGCAGTATGCAGTGGCTGGGGTCCTCTAAAGGGCTCGCAATAGGAATGTAAATAAGCACTTTAGCCTGTAGTGCCATCACAGGGGTCACATGAAGTTATCTAGCACAGCAGGATGGGTGAAGCCACTGTAACTACTGTAGCCATTGGGGTTTTTTTAACCTTTTAGTTTGTGAATCATCCACAAACACCATGAGTGGCTTTACGTTTTCTTCCAAGTCAAAACCAAAGAATATTAGGCAGTATAGATTAAAAGATAGTTTTCCATCAAAAATACAGCTGTTTGATGGGATCCTTCATTTACATTTACTTACCAGGACCTACTAATTTATCACTTTTTTCACTTCTTATATGGCATGATTCTTTTAATTTTACATTGTTCTTGTTTGTCTCCAATTTTTGTGTCTATAGAGGAAGTACTTTATATCAATATTAGCACCTTTGTTACACACAAATGTAACAGATTTTGGAAAAAAATAGGCAGGGAACAGTATACTAGCTGAAAAACAGCAATCTGATCTGCAAATTGAACTCAATGTATTATCTTAGTTTATTTTTGATATACGGATTGAAGCAAATATGCTACCCTATAGCAAATATGCTATACACCTTCTCAGAATCATTTTCACGTTTCTTCCCAGTGTAATGAATATTTAGTAATATAAAGAAGATGGAAGAACTTCAACAGGACTGATTACAAGAGCCCCCTCAGAATAATGACTCGATACAAGTGGTCTTTTGACATGTTGAAGATAAAGGCATTGCATCACCTGGAATTAGCTTTTCACCTATTGAAATTACTTTTCTAAATGTGTACCAGACATTCCACTCTTTGTGCCAAGCTGCCATTAGATTGTCAGGCAAAATAACCAAGCTCAACCTCCACTCCCATGAACTCTTTCTACCTGTGCCTGGTCTTCTTCCACTTGCTAAGCACCATACTGATAGCCAGAGAAGAAAGTCTTCTACCTGAGTATTCTAAAATTATAGGAAAGAAGTTATTTGCTACTACTACTTCCAAAATAAACAACTCCAGTTGCTGCTGTAACAAAGTATTTCATCATTATCATCTTCATGTAATATGGGGTTATATTTTTCCATAATTGTAGACACAAAAAATAAGAAGTTTTTGAATGTAAAGGGATGTTATAATTAGAACTATTAGATAAACTATGAGAAATATGTTGAGTTTATTCAGTAGTTGAGATAGCATTTATGGTGAAAGTCTAATTTGTTAAAGGAAAAAAATAAGATAAAACCAAAGTAAAGGCTGCTTGATAAAATTAAGTAGCCAAATACCATTTGTGTACTTACCCACAAAGGAAACTAGTTTATCTGTCATTCATTGCTGTGACACATGCAAGCAATATAATTCAAAGCAACGAAGACAAACAGAAACACATAAAATGCCTTCCATCTCACTTAACAGGTGCCTTTAAATAGAAGATTGTATAAACAAAAATAATTTTGCTTTACTTAAACAGATAAGTCTGTGCAATTTTTCTCAAGCAGTCTCTGAAAATAAAACTTTGTGAAAATCTCAGATTACCAAAAGGATTTGATTTTATTATTGTTCAATATAATTTTACTTTCAAATTAGGCAGCACAGTCCTTTTTAAAACTAGTGAAGTACTAATTTATCTCATCATCTGACATCAAAACAAAGCTCTGGGGAAGTTGTTTAAGAAGAGATACATAATCTTTAGCATAGCAGGCTCATACAAGTTTGAGAAAAAAAAAAAAAACAGAAAGAAGAAAACAAAGAAAAAAGGCCAAAACTCAGGTTCCCATGTAGAAGAATCTACTTTCCATTATATATATATATTTATTTATATTGTTGAGAATATGAATAAAAAAGTTTAAAATAGTGCTAATAATTTGGAATACATAAAAAATATCATTGACCTACTGCACCACTGAGAGACTGGAATATTGAATAAATATTGATGCCTATTTAGATAAAACAGAAATATGCTTCTACGTTTGAGGCAGCTACCAGGATTCTTTCCCCACTGACTGTTGAAGACTGTTTAACAGTTATGAATTATACTGGCAGTCCAACAGTTTTACTCCATTCACAGCTTCTTTCAGAGGACTGAACAGTAAAGTAATATCCTAGAATACATTTTACCATTTGTCTTTACTGTACTAGGACTTCATATCCACATGGCCACTCAAGTCAATGCTTTAACTTTTGATCAATCTAGAAAGTTAATCAAAGCAAAAAGTGCCATTTGGCTCGGGTAATACTGTTGTACAGTCACAGCGTGGCTCCAGGATTTCATGACATGCACAGCTTCCACTTTGGTTTTAACTTAAAGGGAACTTTGATCCAGAAAAGCTCCAAATGTGCTGCATTCCACCTACTTGAAATGACATCACAGCTAGTATCAACAGAGAGGCTTAACCTAAATTCCTTCCAGTTTAAAGAAATCTGAGTGTCAATACATTGCTTTTTATGGGAACTTTCTGCTCTATGGGACCCAAATCAACAAGACCTTTGAAGTAGAATTACCTTCGTCTACCTTGTCTTGAAGTGAGCACATCAAATGATACTTGGCTTTCATTCCCTTAAGGTATGTTTTACTAGAATAATAAAAAACCCAGAACAAAATAACTCTTAAAACACAGAAAAGTCTGAACTGCTGGGTGAAACTTGAGATGCTTGTAAATAAATCTACCCCTGCTCACTGTTCTTAGAGTGAACTGACCTTTATTCCAGCTCTCCTTTTCAGTGCAATAACTTTAGTGAGTTTTTACCTTGACAGGCTGGAGAAATGGGCTGACAGGAACCTCATGAAGCTCAAAAAAGGGAAGTTCCACCTGGGGAGGAACGACCGCATCCACCAGTACATGCTGGGGGCCACCCAGCTGAAGAGCAACTGGGCAGAAAAGGATCTGGAGGTCCTGGTAGACAACAATCTAACCATGAGCCAGCAACGTGCCATTGCATCCAAGAGGGCTAATGGTATTCCAGGCTGCCTTAGGAGAAGTGTTGCCAGCATGTTAAAGGACATGATCCTTTCCCTCTCTCAGCGCTGGTGAGGCCACATCTGGAGTACTGTGTCCAGTTCTGCACTCCCCAGTACAAGACATGGACATACTGGAAAGAGTCTGGCAAAGAGAACTAAGATGACTTAGGGATTGGAGCATTTCTTATATGAGGAAAGCTGAGAGAGCTGGGACTGTCCAGCTTAGAGAAGAGAAGGCTCAGGTTGATCTCATCAGTGTATATGAACACCTGAAGGAAGGGTGCAGAGAGGATGGAGCCAGGGTCTTTTCAGTGGTGCCCAGTGACAGACCAGAGGCAATAGGCACAAACGGAAACACAGGAGGTTTCCTCTGAACATCAGGAAACACCCTTTTACTGTGAGGGTGACTGAGCACTGGCACAGGTTTCCCAGGGATTTTGTGGACTCTTCATCCCTGGAGATACTCAAAAGTTGTCTGGACATGGTCTCGGACAACCTGCTCTAGGTGGTTCTGCTTGAGCAGTGGGGTTGGACCAGATGGCCCCCCGAGATTAGTTCCAACCTCAAATATTCTGTGATTCTGTGATTCTTCAATTTCCACAAAATCTGCCTGTTGCCCCAAAGCAAGGCAGAGATCAATACTGCTTGCTTCTAACCAACACTTCTTTTAATAAAATACATGATGTATGTGAACACATACTACAAAATAAACATCAAACAGTTGTATTATTAGTCATAAACATGCTCTCTTGTACCCTCCAACCTTTAGTTCATACACCAAGATAACATTTATATTTGCATGCTGCTATAGAAAACATCATTGGTTGGGAGATGTATACTGCGAAGTGCGGTGCTTATGAATATTGACTTTGGTGGACTATTTGCTTAAGTGGCTATTTCGGCTTGCTTGTTTTTCTTGCAGATCATGTTTGGAGTCTGGAACAGGTGCTTCTTTTTATCAGTATCACAGATATCCAGGCACAGATTTTCTAGAGAAACTTAACAGTCTGCATGCAGTTTTTATATGGCTACCAACTGGCGTGGCATGCGCTCCTCCTCATGATGGGTCACAGGAGTCCTGGGCAGGCAGAGGGTGTATTTGTGTAGAATAGTCATAATTTTATTTTCTGCTTTCTAATGTCATTTAAATTACATGACAGATTCCATGGACAGAGGATGGGTATAGCTCTTTTTTACCTACTGTAGAACTTGCTACATTGTCTGTTTAGTTCATTATGTAAAGCACATCTCTACCACCCTGTTAATTTACAACCTTATTTAATTTCATTTTCACTTCCACAGTCCTTTTCTACCTAGCAGGTTTGAAATGGATATATTCTGCCAATTACGCCTTAACCTAGGAGTGGAAACAGCAGATCCTTTTCTGTCCATGTTTACACAGATAAAATCATAATATAATTTATCTGAAAATTATGATATTACACAGCAGTAGCATAATTATCATCACTTCATAGCAATAGTGTAAATTACATTACTACTACTACAATAAACCAACATGTACAGTATTTCAGTGCTGTATGAGCCAAAGGAAGCCTCACTTCCAGCAGTGGGAGATACAGATTTAGTATTTAGCCTTCTGCTCCTGAGGGAAATGTCAACTTTCCTGCCCTAATTCTCTTTGGCATGAAACATTCCCTGGAAATACACCTGGTTCAACAGAGAATGCTACAATTAAATCCTGAATTATGTTCTAAAATAAGCAGTTGAATTTAAGTACCGAATGTCTCTTCATATTTTTTCTATAATTTTTAATTATAATAATACAGGCAATTACCGTATGTAGTACTTTTCAGCTTCAGAATCACATAGCCAAAATTAGATCATGATAAAACATTTCTTTGGAACTTTTTTTAATTTCAATAAAAGGTTCTCTTTCACTCCTTTTTTATGTGACTGTTCATTTTAAAGGCATCCAATCTGAACACTATAGCACTATGACAGTGCATTACAATAAAACATAAAACTGACAGAATTAATTAATGAGCAGTAATTACTGTAATTTACAGTAATTCTGTCTGACAGCATCTAATTACCAACAGAGAATCCCTATAACTATAAAGGTAAGCATTTTATTGCTTCTCATTTTTTAATGGGGAAATTGAGGCTGAAATGTTAATTAAGCCCAGAATGCTGAAAAATTAGATGTCCAGAATTGAGTATGGTATGTATCTGTGCTTAGATTTAAAGTTTCTCTCTTCTTATGGGAATGGCTCATTACTCTCTAGATCCCCCTATTGCTTCAGCATGTTTTCAGAGACCAAACAGTCTGATTGGGAGGGTCAAGAAAATTTTGCAGATGATATATTTTGCTAGGGTTTTAATTTCTCATAAGGGGCTAAATCCCAAATATGTAAGTAAAGCTATTAGATTTTAGATTAGCTTGGAGGGATTAATTATCAGTAATTCAAGTATAACAGCTTTCAGGCTGTTTTTAAGGATTATGCCTTCTTCAAAAAAACCTCACAGTACTCTTTGGATACTGTTTCCTGAAAAAGTTATCACAGGAAACAAGCATGAGGATTTGCAGCATATTAAACTACATGTGCCATTATTATGGAGTAGCCTAACACCACGCAAATCTACTCCCTTGTTTCCCCTGATAAATAGAAGACATTTTACCTTCAATGAAAGCAGGTTGAGCAGACTCAAAGGCAATTACCTTAGAGTAGTTAATACAGTTTTAAACTAAATCTATCTCATGCCACAAGTTCCTTATGACTCCTACCTTAAATCTTATATTTTGTATTGTAATCATATATCAACACATGAAACAATGTAGACATAATCCAGGATGCTTACCTGGATACAGAGAAGGGTATGCAGAAGATGCTTCCTGGTCCCATCTACCCAGACATGGGTATTGCCATCATATTCAGGAACAAAATATGCAAGCGTGTGAGTGCAAGTGAGAACTAAGATCAGGTAGTTTCTGATCAAGTGCCCTTTGTCTACACATTTATTATAATGGGGGGGGGGGGGGAACCACAACAGGATGAGATGCTCAGGCTGATGTACCACTTGTATAATCACCCCACTCCTATTCTGCTCCTCTCCCTTAGATTATTACCTTATCCACAGTTTATCCTTTCCTGTCCCAGCTTCATCTTTCTGTCCCAGGCACATTTCCCACTACAGTTCCCATATAATACCATGTTATACCATACTTCTATTAATACTATCTTTCCAAATGTCCCCAAGTCTCTTAATTATTGACAATATGAAGTACATTGCATTGATAGAAGGATGAATTAGTCCATGTCCATAGAGTTCTACATATGTATTTGAACACATGTCAAAACATGCTTCTCACAGATATATTCCTTGGGCACAGAAATGCAAGGGATGGAAGAAATTCTAAGGTTTATATTTCCCCACCCCACTGCTTTTACTGTCCACAATGATACACATTCCTGCATCACAGGCCAAGGCTGCAACTGTGTTCCTCTTCAGTTCTCTATTTACTCAAGTCATACTTTCCCTGCTCCTTAACATTACCAGAATGCAATGTACCAGGAAAACAAGCATATTAAACAAACTTGTTGGAAATATAGTATAGACATAAATACTGCTGAACTGTAAAATTTATGCCTTTCAAAGCAACATCATATTTCATCGTGCTATGCAAATTGAACCTATCCCCTTGGAGTTCATTGTTTCTTGGTTTCGTTAACACATGAATCTGCTTACTTTAACCAACAGCTGGAAAAGATGAATCATCTAGAACAAGACCTGTGAGACTGCACTGAAGTTCTGCACATCCCTCTAACTTTGCTGAACAGTAGAGCCTATGAAGTTACCCCTGCTATTTTTTTTTTTCTCCTTTTCCTCACAAAAGGCCAGGAAGTCAATACAGAAAGCTCACTTTCCATTTTCCAGGACACATGTAGTGCATAAATGTACAGCATCGCCTCAGATTTATCTCTGACAGAGGAGAAAAAGTAAGACAGGATAAACAGTATAGCAGATTCAATGGTCTCAGGGTTTGGGTATAAAAGACATTTGACAGGCTTTCTCATTGGCTTTGTTACACAATCCATTTACAGTTATAATCAGGGTTAATTAATAGATTACCTATAGTCTCTCCTGCATCTTCATCCCGCTTTTGGTTCACTAGCAGATGTGTTACATACACATGCTGATATTCAAATGCTCCTGTAAGTCTAGGGAACTGCTGAGATTCTTACAATTCATACTGTTTGTGCTATGATACTGTATCTGAACATGTAAACAAAATGATGGCACAGAATGGCATTGGGATTTGGTATGAATTACACGCTCACCTGTATGCACCTTTAGCGCAACCTCTTTCTTAGAAAAGTGCAAATTCTGCAGGATCTCCTTTTCATTTGGAAAAAAACCAAGTGTTCTTTGCCTCTTTTGTAGCATCAGTCATCCAAACGTGAACTGAGTGTAAATGGATATAGCTGGGACTCTGTAATCCTCACAACAGCCAGCTCTAGTGCCTCTGCCACTATTCCTAGATTCACTAAGCCGCAGAAGAATAAAACCTGACTTGAATTTTATCACGTTTACTTGCAGATATTGTGAACATTGTGGACAATACAGTCACCTAAGAAAAGCGTGGTAAATGCACCTGAAAGCCATGAATTGGCTGCTTACATGCCACAGGTATAGTATTTTGTGAAATAAGGACTTGGTTGTCAACAGCCTAACTACTTAAATGTGCATGTTTGATGGGGAACCCCATCAACCCCTGCATAAATAAACTGGCAATAAAAGGAGGTACCTTTGAAAAGTCTAACAGCTGCTGCAAATTACAGTGTTTCTCTCGTATTACAAGATTATTCCCCATCTTATCTATGCAGAAGAAAGTCACTTCATTTCATGGGGGAATTTAATATTCCAAAATCTAATTTCAATCTGATTAAGAACAACAACAACAAAATTCAAATACTGAAATGCTCAGTTAAAAGGGGCACGTTTATTGAACATTAAAGCCCTGGAGCAGTTTATATAAAAGTTCCTGGTTACAAGGTCAGCTCCTGAAAGGCTGTAGCCTCAGAAAGCCCAGATTTCCTGCAGCTAAGAAGCAGTGTTGGCAATTTGCCAGTATAATTTGTTCTTGATATTTTGGCCAAATTAGACCATTTCTGCCTGTTTAACTATTCACTACATTCCAATGAAATACACTGAATTTTTTTCCTCTGACTTTTTCTTTACATTGCTGAGCTCTTCAATTTCACTGAACTATGTTTCCACCACTCCGGAACTACTTCACTGCTTAAGAACAAAGCAGGCTGCCTAAAATGTCATATAACACTTAAACAAAGCAGGCTTGGTAGTGAAAAGTAATATATTCTATTAGCCCTACTGATCAAACTTATCTAGATAATCTAGCAGATTCAAACCCTCTTCTTTGGGACAATACAGGACCACAAAAAAATTGCTAATTTGAATTCAACTTGCATTTACTGTAGAGCTTCACTGTATCAATCTGCTAAGAGGCAGCAGCCTTGGAATGCAGTTCATGCAGTCTTGCAGTAGCTTTATACTGTAGCAGCTGCAAAAGAGCTGCAGTGCAAATAAAAATCAGGATTTTCTTTTTCTCACCTTTGCAAGGATCAATTTCAAATCAAGACTACCTGTGAAATCAAGAACCTGAAAACAAACCAGCAAAGTACAGTGAATTCTAAGGCCTTCTGAAGCTGACACTTTTACCTGCTTTTATAGGTTTTATAAAATAATACAGCATAAAGCCTCAAAGAATTTTGAGAAAATATATTCCTCAGCGATACAAGAGCTGCATAATAAAATACAACACATTCATTGCTCAGCAATAACAGACATTTCTTCCAGTGAAGGGTGGATATGACATGGGTCAGGCCATGGATTTCATCTGGTAACTGTCAATTTAAGCAAAAACATAAGGAATAAAGGGGAAAAAAATCTTGGTTTACAAGCAACTTGCTAAAGCACAGAGCTTCAAACCTGAATCTTAGATGTTATTTCACTGGCTTTTTTATCCCCTGTAATCCATCAATATAATATGGCACATCAAAGCTAGACTCTAATCTTTTAAATTAATATTTTAAAAAGATTGCAAGTGTTTTGGTTTGGCTCCTTGGAAATGCTTTCCATTTTAACAAATGGAAGGCAGACCTCAAGATGCATGTTTATAATTTTATTCATGCACTTCTGTCATTGCTTTCTTGACTTAACAAAAACCAAGCTACTACAACTGTTGTTAGGATTTTATTTCTTTTATTGCTTACTGGCTATCAGTACATCTCAGATAAGGTTCCTCTGGATTAAAAACTGTCACCAGTGAAGTCCCAATAGCAGTAGTCATAAGAAATTATTTTACTAAGTATTTATTCAGTTTGGAGCATTCTTAACAGCATTCTTAACTTACAGGGTAGAAACACATCATATACTACAACAGTGTTCACAAAACAGGCTTCAGAAATTTTGCCATTTTCAGATTTGTGAGTACTACATAAAATATTTTGAAATCAGGAGGAAATATATATTTGTTGGAAAACGATGAATGCAGAGCATTACAAATTCCTGATTTTGTTTTTTGTGGCAAGAAGATTTGTACCTAGGGGAATTTTGCCAAGACTAGAAGTTCAAACTCCCCTGATAAAGGAGAGAGGTAGTTTGATACAGCTAAGGCAGTGTCCTTGGGAGTACATAGATGCTGTATGTATATAAAAAAGTAAGGCTCAAAAAAAAAAGTAAGGCTCAAGGGATCAAGGTTGCAGAGTAAGACAGTTGATGCCAAGAACCCAGTGTTAACCATACATGGATTTTAGGTATTTACTCCAGACTAGATCTATCCTGGCTCAACACACTGAACATCTACTCAAAACTGGACCACATTAGATGCAACTGTGGAACACATCTTCCAGCTGAGTTTCATTCAAAAAGAATTTAGCTTGTAGGCTCTCAGACTGGCCTGCAATGTAAAGTAATTCATGGTAAATGGGGATGACTAGGAGATTTGCACTGAAAATGCTTAAGTCCACTATGCATCTCATCTGTACTTGTTCTGGATGTAAATATCCAAAGAGTGATCCTATGACCCCTGCTTGTATCCAGTGACAGCAGGAATGATCCATGGGAGATGCAAGGCTTCTATATCCACTGAAAGTCTTAAAAATGGCTTTCTATTCCAGTGGGTGAGAGTTACACCCCCCACCTGTCTCTGCTCCCCTTCCAGCATTTATGACAGCACAGCAGCTGAGTTTCACAGGGTACAAATAGTAAACATTTTTACTACACCACAATGCCCTAGAAACTAGTGAATAGTACCTTCTCTTCTGACATCGATTCAAAACTTATCAGGGAGAAGAAGACTCCAACTCTGTCTCACTTCTTAGATTAGTGCTCCAACTACTATTAAGTGAAAGGCAGGTAAGTGCTGCTGCCACCTTATTTTGTAAAAGATCCAACCCCTGATATTTTGGGCCTCCATTCAGTATAGAGATGAGATTGCAAGAGGACTGAAATTTCTGGCACTGGTTTCTCATACTGTACAGTGTCTAACTTAGCTAGACAGGATCACTGTCTGAAGATCTGCAGTGTTTCTCCCTCTACTGTCCTTAAAGAGGATATAGAACATATATTTTAAAAGAAGTGAATACAGTCTTGACTTACATACCCTGGCTCCCACCTCCAATGGTTAATTATTCAAATATAGTATGCATTCCTAGATTTATATTAGGATAAATTGTCTGGTGCTATTCTTTTCATTAAATTGAAAATATTTTTTCTTTATTTGGCAAAAATCAAAGACATTTTTTGGGAATAAAAACAAGGCAGGTATGTGACAGAAAAAGCATGGTCTTGGTAAGCATTGATTTTAATATCTTATAAATTCAGTCTTCATTTAATTCTTGTTGACTTCTTCAGGACAAAACTTTCTTTGTTTTGTTGTATAATAACCCAACTTTATCCTTGATTTGTATCATAATGTAGTTTTAGATCTATGCATATTTTGAAGACATTGGATCCTGTTCTACAAGGCGCAAACTCTTTTTATTCAGAGAAAGAGTCCTGAAAAAGACAGGCTGAAGAAGAATCACCAGTTCTTACTGTGCAGCTGGTGAATGTTATAGCTCTAAATCACCAGTCATGATTTATTTCTTTTCTACTGTTGGCTCATTAGTTGCACCCATATCTTTTCCCACTAAAAGTCCCCTAAAATGGTTTCTAATTTGTTGGTGCAGTTTCACCACTAACTGTGATCGAAAGAGGAAAGCTTTTTCCTACCTGCAATTGAGTGCTACATCAGTTTGTCTTAGCAAATGGCCAAAAATAAATCAATCGTAGTTTGCACTACCTAAAGAGAAAAATCATTCTAATCAAAGTGGTGATTTACCAGACTACAAGCTAGTGAGTTGGGTTTTTTTCTTTCATTAGACTAATTTAAAAAGATTTTGTTCTTTTAATCTTCATTCATTATGTGATAGAAGTCTGGTGGCACTAGCCTAAATAACAACTTACTCCTTACATTGTTTAACAAAACTAGAATACTGTCCATTGGTCTCACAAGCCTTCTAATCCAAGGAATAACTTAGGTTAAAAACAACCCCAAACTTATCAGGTTCTCTTCTGTTGAAACAGCAGAAGATAGAATAGATAGTATTGCTCCAAAGACGTGACATTTAGTGATGCTCCATAGCAGTTCTAAGAAATCACCAAAACACATTAATCTGTTTTTCAACACTTAAATAAAAAAAATAGGAAGCAGAATTTTTTTTGCAAAGACAATATTCTGAATTATTTTCATTCATTAAAGTCACAATGTTTCAATGTTTATGCTAGCATTTAAGTTAAAGCAGTGAAAAATTTTCAGTACAAGTTTATATGACAGTAAGGTCATTGTGAAGGAGATTTCCTATTGGAAATGAGTTTATGTATATGCTGGCTATTGCATTGACTTACATTGTTTGATTAGGATTTGATTAAACTACTTAGAATTTCCTTACCAACAATTGCTTTCTTGCAATTTTGCAATGTGTTTATTTGCATCTTGATTCTATTTGCAACACCTTAAAGAATAACTAAGATTATATCATATCAAAGGTAAACAGATGATACAGCCTCTATATTTTTTCAAAGATAATTCACTTGAAAGTTGGAAAAATGCTTCTGCACACAGCTAAGGTCACTGGATAATTTACTATCTTTTGTGAAAACCAGACACACTTTTATCTGCAAATGAAGTTATTCTAGTGTGGATAATACACAAATCTACAAAGACATTTACTAATCACGTTTAGTCTTTTGTGATGGTTATTTATGACAAAAGTTCATAATTATCAATTTTTTAATTAAATGATAGTAAAATCATAACAGGATGCCAATCTTACCATTAATGTGATAAGGATCTATCACAAGCATACTTTAACTGTTGTTTCCTAGAATATATGAACATTTTCCAAGGCAGCAAGCAAAAGTAGTCCTCTTAATTTTTTTGATAAAGAGACTAATCCCTTTGAAGGCTATGCCAAAATGCCTGTTTACTTAAACAGGTAAAGGATTTTACCCAGAAAGTAAATAACAAATGAATCCACACTGTCTTAAAATTTCACATTTAAAATGAGAGTAACTGCTTCTGATCCCAATCTTCAATATGAAAGTATGTTATTGTTACTGGATACAACGAACTCCAAGTTCAAGCCATTGCCCGTTACATCATTTGGACAATGTATCCTTAAAAATAAAGGAAAAAACCAATTCAAGCCTCTGAAACCACAAACATTAAAGGAGAGAAGTTCAAAGAAACTGTAATAATGTGAAAACTTAATGGGCCACATTCCCTGGAAACACTGCTCTAGGGCAGTTTTTACCAAAGTGAATTCAGCCCATTTCTTTGTGTTTCATGACTTCTACTGAAACATGATAAGAATGACAAAGTGAAAGTGAAAAAAAAAAATGTCTCTAGTATCAGACAACAATAACAAGGAGATTTTAAACTGTATTTACATACAAGTAACAAATATTTCCACTTGGGCTTCCATCCTATGAAAGCTTATCTTTATATAACCTGGTAGTTTCACTAATGTCAATGAGATCACAAATGCTGTCAAAACCAGAGGCTTGAACCTTGCCTATACCAGAAGACATTTTTGCTTATAAATATATTGGTATATTTAAGTCAATCAATCCTTTAAACAGTGGTGCTACTATAGCATGCTTTTACCCATTTAGCATATACACTGGAGGTCTGTATGAGCTAAAGGATCCTCTGACTGGCATAAAATATATCAGTAAAAACCAGACATGTACATACAACTTTGCAGTGTCAGTTGAAAAATAGAAAGTGTACCCCTAACTAACTCAATTATGCTGGAAAATCACAAATACACTTGGACTTAATTCTACTTGTTAAGTATCACACAAATATTTACAAATGAGAATATATGCTCCAGAGGAAAAAAAAAGAGAGAAAAAAATCCATTTAAATTTTGAATGCAAAATGAAAACCAGTAAGTCAGCTGAATAATTCTGGCATCTCACTGTGTCTAACTATAATACTGAAGAAACTACTAATAGTTCAAGAACTGACAACTGAGGAAGTAAAGAGGTAGCAGCAGGAGGTGTCTGCAGTAGAGGCAGCATTAGCTGAAGTGTTAATCTAGACTTCCCTTCCCCACAATATATCCAAAGCCTTTTATCTGATTATAGAATTCAGAAAGATAAGAAAAATGAGAAGATATTCAAACAGCATGGGAAAATTCCTCTGTTAGCAATTGGTAATTCCACCTAGTGTTGAACTGACATATAGACATAGGATATATTTCAAATTTACCTCTATATCTTTACTTTAAAAAGCCTGTGCTAGCCTCCTCCCCAAGCTTTCCTCCCACAGTGTGGAATTCTGTCTGAGATGCTATCTGAGAAGATCTGAGCTATCTGAGAATGAGAAATCATTCTACCTGAACAACTTATTTCATCTCCCTTCAAAAAAGCCCTGCTTATGTTCAGTTGGTTGTGGTGGTATGAATAAATGGATAGTCAAGGTGGTCCAGAAAAATACTCTGCAATTCAAAGCAAATTTAAATATCTCAAATTACGATGACCAAAGTAAGAGCTCTGGATACTTATGAAGTATTCTGCTATTTTAATAAAATACTTTATTATAACACCTAAACAAAAGAAATTCAACCTGAAGATTTCCTTAATGCATAGTTGCCTAGGGCTGATGGTCTGGAAAGTTTTAAAAGATTGTTTCAACTATGTCTGAGAAGAAAATTAGGAAAAGAAAAAAACACCTATGTCCTCTGTATTAAGAAAGAAAAATGTGCTCTGCTCATTTTCTTGGGGATTTCTAATAGTTCTGTGCTCCTCAACAGGCAATGATAGTGGGTTTAGATGTTATAACTACATCTGAGATGTTCTGTGGGGAAAAGCAAGCAAACAAACAAACAAACAAAAAACAACCCACCCTTGACCTTGAAAAAAAAATTTTTGTTTAGGAATTTAAGGAGTTTGGCTGCCACATTCTCTAAAGATATACTCCTTGCTAAACATGTTCCTTTTCTTCATGATTTGCTTACATATTAACAATCTCTGAGCAGAGCTCTTTCATGGCCCAGGATAGCAGCCCCATTCCAAAGAAGGATTATCCTCACATTTTACTGTTATTATTATTGAAATATAAAAGATAGAAAACTGGCACAAGGTAGTGGAAGAACTCAGCATAGGAAGGATTCAGATGGGCAACAAAGACCAGGTGGATCTGTAACCACAGCAGGATATTGCCTTATAAAACTCAAGAATCCTTCCAGTGGTAGATAACCTGAAACACCTCAAAAATGCGTCATGTACTTCTTGGGGCTGGTACAAATAACCTAAGACTGTCACCAGTCACTTTGTGGGAAAGCTTGGATAAATGATTTGCAATATCTAGGAACCTTGTAGCACTAGCAGGAAGATCACCCAGTATCCTTTTTCACTGCCTTTGCCTTGAGGCTACTCTTCCCTCACCCTACACCCCTGAAATCCTTTGCTTTTTATCAAATGCTTCCTAACTAGAAAAACTGTGGAATAGACCCTATGGGTTCTTCCCTCATGTTTAACTTGTGCAGAGACCATGCTCTGCTTTTATAGTGAGCAGGGAAGAGGTATTGTGCAAAAGGTAATGTGCAATGGCAGCCATCACTTAAAGGATGTAGTTACCTTTCCTGACATTGGAATGTTTGATTCATAACCCTGGCATTTGATGTTGTTTTGGGGGCGTGCTAAATCATTAATGAAAACGAGCTTTGGGCATTTTTAGTAGTTTACCTTGATTCAGAACAGAAGGGCCTCAGTTGACTTGTGTAGTTCATGCATCCTGAAATGAACTAATACATACAGTGGTTTTTGCATGCCTCCACAGAGGTGGTGTCAAATCACAGTGGTTATGTCATTTATTTTAAAACTTTGCTTTTGGTCTCCTAAAGAATCTTAATCAAGCAAACAGATTTACTAACTACTTAAAATACTTTGATATTTTTTTCAAAAAATTATTAACAGACATATAAGTAATTAAAAAAAAATCACCTATTGTTTTTCTCCAGTTTTTGCAAGTATCTTCAAATACTATTATCTAACTGATTTACCTGTGGTTTTCACTCAAAGTATAAACTATATCCTACTTCTGTTCTGATTTGCAAATACAGACATTCCTCTGGGAATAAGACATGTTTTACTTCTCAATAGCTAAACAGCAATTGTGGACAATGGTGCTTAGAAATGATGGAAAGATCTGCCTGAGGGAGCGTGCATGCCAATGGACTCAGACAGGCCATTCTCATTACCTTGGGAAGACATAACAACATCATGCCCCTGACATGAACATCCCTTCACACTGAATTAGCAGCTACAACAAGGCAGCAGCTTACCTGAAGGTACACACTACTGCAAGGCTTCCTCCACAACTGATGACCAATATGGTCTTACCAGCAGAAGCCAGGACATCAGTGATTATTACAGACCAACGTGAGCAGGATATCAAGTGAAAAATGAGCACAGCTGCTTCCCTCAACGAGCCTTCTCTTAGATCATTACAAAATAAATGCAACTTTGGTGGGATAGGCTTTTTCTCTCCCTATGCTCTTCACAAATCAGAGAAGCATGAATTAAAAATAGAGGCAAGCTTTGGATTAGATGCAGAAGACTTGGGGAGAGCCACTGAAGAAGAAGGTGGAGAAAAGGAAGTACTAAAGAAATAAGAGGAATAAGACCTGTGACTGCTGTGGAGTGACTGACTGGATATCCTTACCTTCAAATTCATGTCTGGGTGACTCAAGGGAGAGAGAACAATGCTTCTCACTGCACCAGAGGTTCATGATAAGGGAATACAGGGAAGAGAACAGAAGGCACCTTATAACTTTTTTGTATTATATAGCCATAAAAATATCTAGGACCTTAATATTACAGATGAGGAAGTATCCTGGGAGCAATCAAAGAGTGAGTAAAGACCTACCCTTTTTCAATTCTCCAGATCTGTCCTAGGTGAGATGCAGTCAAATTAAATTGCTTCTTTTGCATACAAAACTAAAGTAATTCAAGGATTTGACTTATGTCAAGTAAATAATTTCAGTAACAGGAAGACTACTTTTTATAACCCTGCCAAATTCTCTGCAGAAAGTGTTTTGCTTTCACACACCAGAAAGTGTGATTAAAATTACTGACTATTGGGTAAATTAACAATCGACTCTCTGAACAGATTATGAGTATACAAATGTGTCCATTAAACATGGTAAACTTCACACATTGTGAGGAACATCCAGTAAGACAAAGTACCTACATATCTACATGTAAATATGGAGGGATACTAACTTCTGCCCTAGTTTCTGAATCTTACTATACATCAAATTTGAGCCAGAATCATTGCAACTAATCTAATGGGAAAAGATACCTAACTTTGTCGACTCTAATCGAGTGATTAATCCATCCATATATTTATCTGAGTTGGAAGTTTTTGTCCATGATCTCAGAGAAGCAATGAGATATTTCAATGGATGAAATGAGATGATGTAGCTATTGCGAACCATGACTATCACTATACAATTTCAGAGGGAGAGAAAACTAGGGCATGTACTGTGAATCCTAACACTGTGTCACAATGTGGTAATGAAACAGCATAGTAAGACTCTGCTGCTGTGAATAAAGAAGGGAAGACTGTCTTCACGCTGAAGTGAGTATGGAATCTTTTTCCAAAATGCACTTTGTTTCATAATGAACACAACAATCACTTCTCATTATATCTTGTTATCACTTCAGGCCTTCACCAAAGCCAGCCAGAAATCTGGTGTGGGTAATGGGAATCCTTTCAGGTGTTGAATGCTCACCAGTGAGGAGGATACAATTCACCCCTCAGTCAACTGAGGGGAAATAGGAAAAGTCCATTCTGTCACAAGGCTCAGGACAACCGTTCAGCTCCCATGAACCGAGTGGCACTGCGACAAAGCAGTTTTTTTCTGATGACTAATTTCTCCATGGACATTCTGCAAACCCCTTCTTAGCTGATGAAGTAAATTATTTTTTCAAACCATGTTAGCTTTCCCAATTCCTAGATTAAAATGGCCATTTACAGTCAGTATCCCTTTGCCTGAAACCAGCTACGGTGGTGGTCTGCTAAATAGGCTGTGCTTTCCAGAAACAATTTAATGAAAAAGTAGATTCAGTTAGATAGGCCTAAAGTTGAGTCTTTTGCCATAAAATACCATGTGCTAGAGTCATGCTGCATCCCAAACTGAAAGAATTACATGTGGTTTTGAACAAGAATGTTTTGAAACAGTAAGGAAAAAGAAATGCATTGTGCACAGCTTTAGATATATCAATTTTCAACATTTTTAATGCAAATTGAAGTATTTTTATATAACCTGATATAAATTGTTAGTATAATCAACCTCTAAAATCTCCTTGTAAGAGATAAGAATGTTCTGTAATTCTTGTGCCATCTGATATGAGTATGCATAAATACATACTTAAGCCTGAACAGCTTCTTGGGCAATAAGCTAGAGCAGCTTCTCGGGCAATTGTTTTTCACTAAGGTTTTGCGTGTAGCAAAGTTCCTTTATTTCATATTATAAAATTACATTATAATTCCAATCTAGACTTTATCAACTTCTCATTACACTGATATGAGAGAAAATTGACAGTGAATACTTGTCCAGATCAGAAATATTTTAAATCCGTCTATAATTAACCAATAGAACTCATTTAATCAGGCACCTGTAATTCAATTTTTTTGTTTTTTTACCAAACTGTTTATTCATTATTTTTAAAAATCACATATATACAAATATTGCTACTTTTAATTTTATTTTATTTATACTGGTACTTTATAGCATATTATGGGGAAAACAATCATTTGAGAATATTTCCATAGGTAACCTTTACAATAAAAATTGCATACGCAGATGACTAATTTTGAAAGTGAACTGGTTGACTGTACAAGCAAATTCCTACTTTCTTATGGTAAATATACTACTTAGTCTAGGAAAATCAGTCTAGTAAACATACAAATTTTCATACTACATATTTTAAAATGGCCAAATACTGAGCCAAAGCACGTTCTTGAACAGGATGAAGTAAACATCACTGATGATTCAGATTCTCAGTGAAGAGGTACTTAAAAGATGTGTAGATATAGCACTTAAGGACATGGTTTAATGGTGAACTTGGCAGTGTTAGGTTAATGGTTGGACTTGATGATCTTAAAAGTATTTTTCAACCTGAATGATTCTATGATTCTGTGATTCTATAGACTATTCCTTTGTGACTTTGATTCTTTACCCAACAAAAGCAATGAGACCGCTGTCAAAGTCCTTTATAACCCTTACTAAGGTATCTGAACATTTACCTGGGTACAGACACCCTTCTTAGAGGGAAGTTTTGTTTCCAGTGTCATCTTTTGTCTCTATGCTAAAATCCTATAGCCAGCCTTTGTTCCTCTGCTGAAACAGTCACCAGAAGTACAAATTTACATTAAAAGAAATGGTGTCCTGTGATGTCTTGCAGTGTGGGATCCAGTGTCTACTTGTGGTTTTTACAGGCAAAATGGTATTGAAGTCCCCAGTATAATCACTGGAAATGTAATCAATACAGCCAAGTAGTTCAAGGCAGTTCAGCTCACCTTAAAGTAGACACGTAATATTAGGTAAACTCAACTTCTCCTTGTGCTCCATTGGCTGGAGTAGGGTTTGCTTCATTTTCACACACAGACATCCTGTGCCTTCTGTAAGGGCATAGGGAGTTCTGCCTACCCTCCCTCTGTCCCTCTAGAAGGGCAAAAGCCTTGCACATTTTATCTCATACCTGACAGACCAACCCCACTCTTTTGAACATTCTGGTGTCCTGGCAAGAAATGCCCATGAGTGAACAACTAAATCAAATGCTAGAGCTCCATCAACTATAATAGGAGGTTAGACACCTGTTGACATGTAGACACTTGAATTTAAATACCACAATACAGATGTTTTCAACTGAGAGCTGAGACCACCCCTTGTTTGCTCTTAGCTATTGAACTGACCTCTCATTCTTTCTTATCAGTTCAGATAGGTGCATTTTGAGGCTTACACATGATAACTTTTATTTGAACAGAAGCTGATGACTTATAAAAAGCTCTGTGAATGGCAATAATCTTTTAAAGTCAGAGACTTCAGGCATTATGTTTCTTCTAACAAGGATCAAAGGATCTTTTTCAAGAGCAAAAATATACAGAAATGCATGGAATCTGCAAGCAAAAAAACACAAAACAAAACCAACCAACCGAAACACACAGAAGGACAATATAATTTTAAAGATTTTGAACCCATCAAAAGAAATATAATTCAATGTCATATGAATAATTTGAGGCTCATATTTACCCAAAACAAATCTGCTGGTCAAATGAGATGTTGATAACATACTTTTGAATAAGAAAGGAAGTAAAAGCCACCTTCCTAGGGTTTTTTTCTAACTGAAAGTTAAGGCTATGAAATAAGGCAAGGATATAAAAGAAACTCATGCCTTGAAATAATGAAAAAAAATTGGGGAGGAAGGGTAGATGGGATGTGTTTGTTGCAAATATTCCTAAATGGTATTTGGGAAGCTAGAAAGTACAGGTATTTTCTTTTTTTCATTAAATCTGCAGCACTGCATGCTGAAAGTGACCTACATCACTCACCATACAGTACCTCAAATAACCCATTATTTAACAAATCAGTGAAGCACCTCTACTAAATGAAAGGAACCTATAGCTTTAACCCCACTTTGATTAACTTCGTTCTTCTCAGAAAGCAGACCTTAATTTATATCAATTTGCAGTAATCTTTACAAGAAAATGCTACTTCACTTACACATGTTGTTTGACAGCAAAATGAATTTCTCAGGCATGTGGATACCCTATAATGGTTCCAATAAAAATTGCCCCTGGTAACAACGAAGAAGCTGAACACTTTCTGTCTGCTGAAATGATTTCTTTAGTTAGACAGATGATGAGGTTTAATGATGTATGTTGTGAATTCTCTCTACTAACAAATACAAGTAACACTTTGATCAGTGGAAAGACCTCAAGGACATTCGGTACAGCCATTTAAAGTTTCGTGTACATCTCTGCAGACAGGCATTTTGTCACTGTATTCAGATATACAATTATACATCTCTATAAAGGACCAACTGAGTTAAATATTTCTGAAGGACAGCAAAACAGCATGCTATTTTTACCAATGGGGAAATCAAGGAAAGGAATCTTTCAGGATAACGTTTTAGAGGTGGGGCAATCTCAATGTAATCAGTTAATTACATAATTAGACACTATGCTCAATTTAGGTGGCCCAATTTTGTTGAATACCTAAACTTCTCAAGTTAATTGATTATTTTTCAGAAGTCTTATATTCGTGTGCAATTTATCAGGTTCTACAGGCCAGGTCTTCAAAGACAGTCAAACATGTATCTCTTATTTATTTGTTTAAGTATCATTGGACTTAGAAGCTGAAGCAGAAATAGAAGCTTCAGTATAATTTGTGCATGTACATACCTTTGCAGAGTTAAGTCTAAATCCATAACAAGATCTGCTCACGTGCCAGTGAGATGCTCAAAAGTCCTGTTAAATTATTCCCTAATGCCATAATCATCTCAAGCCCCAGAGAGGCCAACATTTTTGCCGAGTAACATGCATACAACTAAGTCTTGATACACCACAGATGTCTGGTGACCAAACCCCAGCAGATCAGACAGTTCATTTCTTTTGTACCTCAGATGTTATCACGCTCAAGTAAGTGTATGTAAAACATACACGCTGAAACAGGTTTGGCAGCAGAAACAGACCACCTGTGAACTTGTGTGTTAGCACATACACAATAGCCAAGGGCTCTGTGGGAGGGACCATCAAAATAGAAGTAGGATCCCTGTTTTCAAGTTCCCATGCTAATATGAAGCAGAGCCTGGATCTAGACTGTAAGAGCCTTAGCCTTCAAGATGTAAGACACACATCTGCCTCCTCACTGTAGCCTTCTTTATTTGAATGACTATTTGAAAAAAAAATATAAAAATTACCAAGTGGAACATCCACAGCAGAAAGGACTGGGACAACCTTACTCCAAAACAATCCCTGTCCAAAGTCTGAGGAATTCCCTGCAACCTGAGAGATGTAGGTTCAAAATGTTGCTCCGCCTCAGGCAGAACAATATTATAAAACGTATGTTTGACTACCAATGGGAGACTAAAATAACCACAGGGCTTCAGTATATCACGCAGGTGAGGGAATGGCTGCTTATGTTCAAACTGTCAGGACTAATTACGGGACTGTCTGTAAGAAACAAACATCAAGGATCCCAACAATAACCATAAGCAGAACTAGACACTTCACTACCATCTGTATTTAGGTAGATTTAAAGTTGACTTAAACTCCAGGCCAAATTTAGGTATCTGAGTCCAGACTTCTATTTGGTTACTCACACACAGGTATCTAGTGCTTCCTGAAGTGCCCTTAGGCTTCCTGGCCTCCAGCTGGTGATTCAAAAAATCATAAATCTCCTGCAAGTCTCCTGCCAGAACTGCCAGCCTCAGGTTTATGCTTTTGACATTGTAGAGCATCTCAGATGTGTTAGGTGCCTATCACGAGGTAACCGAGCAGAGCCCTAAGTCCCTGCCGTCCAAAGAGTCTAGAGAGTTATCCACCTGATCAAATGAAGGCATTTATTTCACGCAGAATGGTTCTCTAGACTTTGTTTACTACAGACTAGACATTGATACCAAAATTTAGGTATGTTTATCACAATACTGAACATTGCAAGATCTAGGTTCCATGGCAGATTTATCCATGAAATTATCTGCCTCACTCACCACAAAATGGTTGCCAAAAAATCAAATAAATGAACTTGTTTCACAAAGCTGAAAATCTCACTTCTAGTTTGCAATTCTGTAGTTGACATACCGTCTTAGAACTAGTAGTGAAACTAATATTAGGGAAATGTTTTCTTAATGGTATTTCTCACAGACTGTTAAGCAAAAGATAGTCTCAGAAAAGTCAGCTTAGGATTTGGGATTTCTAACTAAAGAAGATGCCAGTACTGAAATTCCTTTTTTATATCATCTCAGATTATTTTGCACTGTGTTATGCTGTGAGCGCATGTATAATTAATGTGGCAGCAACAAATCCAAACATATGGATTTGTATGTTTTGTGTTGGTCTTTGTTAAAAGGATAACAATCTGTACAAACACAAACAAACCCTGTTGCCCTTCACTCTTCCCTCCCTCTGGGGTTAGCATTGTACTAAGAAGTAAAGGCAGACAGTACACAAAGCTTTTTGATGTTTAAATATGTAGACATTTAAGCAAATGTTATAATTTTGCAGTAAAGTTTTATTTATACATAACCTTTTACTGATATGCAGACAATTAATTAAAAAGTGGGTGTCTGACAAGATTGAATAGAGAAATTTGTTGCTAAGAGCAAAAATGGACATTGAGGGATTTTAAAAAAAATCCCTATATTTCATATATAGCTCAAGAAGAGACGTAATTGAGTCTCTATCAGTTCAAGAAATAACAGTTCACTGCATTCTAATTTGTTGTTTAGACACTGACTAGTTCAACCTTAATATAAATTTGTAAGAAAGATATTTCAGTATCATAACCATACTAAAGTGTTGATAATTTATCAATGTCATTAATGACAACATCCATCTGGCTTGGATGATACTCCAGATCAAGGTAGAAGTCATTTTTAAAAAAAGAAAAAAAAGGGGGGGGGAAAGGCAGTAGCAAAAAACCAGAAAGACAAGAAGGTAACAGTTTTTAGCAGCACAGTTTTCATGTGTGAAGCCCACTGTGGGGCTCAAGTGTGTAGGTGGTTAAAGTAGAGATGCACCCAAGCAAATTATAGCTTTCCTGAGGACAAAAGGAGGGGGTGGGGGGGAGCACCGTGTGTTTAAAATTAGAAGCTCTTCTCAAAGCTGATGATTACAGTTAAATATAAATGAGGGAATCCAGCCCATGACTGTCAAACAGAAACAGCTCCACAGCCCTAAGGGCCCTTCTTAAAACCATCTGAGTTCTAGCCTCCTATAAGAAAGGTGATCAGTCACCCATCCCACAATCATAGGGGAAAAAATACTTAATAAGAGTCTTAAGATGTTTGACCCAAAAGATTTGATCTAATATTCTTTATATAATATAAAATTATCTTGCTTGACTTCATCAGAAATCCCTGAGGAGCTATTGCATAGTCACTGCTACTGTGTTTTGTTAACTGCCCATTTTTTCCTCAAATGAACCTTGCTGAAGATGCCTACTTATTTCAGCTTTCAGAAAGGTCACTCCTGATTTTGAAAGCATAGATGAAATACAAAAAATACCAGTATTCTCTGTCTGGCTTTTATGATTTACTAATTTCCTTGCTCACTTTTTCCTTTTCTTCCCTTCACTGCCTCTCTTTTTCCTTTTGGATCATACTCATTTTGTGCAAGGATGCCTGAGGAGGAAAAAAAAAAAAGCTTCATAGATGTTTTTTCTCTTTTAACAAGTTAATGAAGAAATAATAGTCCAGGGTGAAGCTATATTGGAAACACAGAGGCTTTTTCTTTATCTGACACATACAAGCAGCCTGTCTCCTAATCAACAGCAAGGTATCTAGCTAGAAATTCTGCCGATACTTCTTTTATTCAAAGGATAGTCATTCAATCAACATGAAATGCATCTCAGCCAAGAAGGAAGCTAAAATTTATCAATCTTAAGTGATCTGAAAAAAACCAAGAAAACAATAGAACAAAAGTCAGGAAGTGTATAGGCTTGTTTCCCAGCTTATTTGCATTTGTTTTCCTATGGTAATACATTCTGCCAGTGTTACTGATTTGCCATTAGTTAGAATGAACTGTATTTTATTTTAATAAGAATATAGAATTATGAGAAATATTTTAGTAAAAATTGTATATCTATTATATTTTAACACATTTAACCAACGACTGGCAGCTGTTGTGAAATCTTCTGTACAGCCCCGTGTCAGGACCGAAGGAATTGGTTGAAACCATCTAGTAGGAATATTTAGAGCTTTAGATAACAGACTTAAGATTCAAGATAATTTGGATACGGTATTTACATATAGGAGTATTTTATAACCTAGAGGAATGTATAAGATGTCAGAATCTAAAATTGATGGGAACTGGGAAGAGTCGAATGAAGCAACTCGTGGTTACTTGCCAAGAACAAGAGTTGTGGACCATATTGTGCAGAATCACCTGAGAGAGGTCAAGAAGCGGACAAGTGAGGAAGACTATGGAAGACCACCAGAGGGCTTCTGAGGACCACCAGAGACCATCAATGCACCTGCGTAAAGGACATTTGCATTTGTTAATATTTATGTTAATTTGTTAATTTGTTAATTAACATTGTTAATAGTTACCCAGAAAACTAATGAATATGTATGACTTTTTCAGAAATTTAATGAATATGTATAACAGGTGTGTATTTAACCTGCATAGTTAGACTAGCCAGGTGCACACGATAGGTGGAGCTATCCCCTGTGTGCCCAGTGCTGTAATAAAGGAGTGTCTGCTTATCTACATCAAATTGGTGTTGATAAGTTCTTTATTCCGAGTTTTCGGTAACATCAAGACACCCTTCAGTGTTTCTAGAATGGAAAGTTTAAGGTTTCCTGAATAAATCTTAAAATGTGGAATCTCAGCAACAAATATTTTGTCTAAGAACCTTCAGACCTCTCGCCTACAGAATTTCATTTGCATTTTATTCACAAAAATGCCTCTGAACGAAAAATGCAATTAAATGCCATCTAGGTCGCTTCTAGGTATTGTACTGCATATTAGAGACAGGAAGCAGATAATTTAATCTTATTTAGTAGAGGTATGCATGTCATAAAATGCCTGCTAGCTGCTCTTCAACCCAAGCCATTTTACTCAGCAATGAAATAACATCTGAAGGACTTCCAGAAACACCACTTCAGACCTAATTAATTAAGCCTTGCTCTAAAGCACTGTATGTCATTCAGAGGGGCAGAGCTCCCAGAATGTCAGGAGGTGTAGAGAGGGACCATGCATAGGCACTGCAGGCAAGGAAACTATTCCTTTACGGCAGAGCAGTAAAAAAGTTCTCTTGGAGTAACATCAGGGTGCTGATATGCTTAAGATTCATAGTCTGTGTCACTGTACTTACTGTCTCACATCCCTGGGCACATGGTAACCTTCATAGGCATACAACCCAGTGCTCTGCTGTTTGTGCACATATAAGGATATGACTCAGTTCACCATGTTATTCAAAGACTAATTTCAAGATTACACACAGCAGATTCAGGGTGTACCTGCTATTATTTGTAAGAACACACATGCTTGCTTGTAGCACTGAGCATTCACCTCTTTCAATTATTTGTCAAATTACAAAAACATAGCTCATCACTAAGCTTAATGATTGAAAGGGACTGCTTTTCATGTAGTGTACTTCCCAGCATCTTGCTGTCTAGCCGCTTCTATAAAGACCTGAGCGGAAATCACAGGGATGTGTGCTACATTGTGTATTCATTTCTGATCACACAGGGACACCTATATTTAAAGCTATGAGCACAGGTTTATTTAGACTCCAAACAAAATGAAACTGTTTTGAGAACTTAAATGAAGAGTGGCATGGAATTCAGTAAAGACTTCCATTTGAGCTCCCCAGCTTTGAATTTCCTCTCCACCTGCTGTGGCACATTCTATGCTATATGTAACTTACAGGAGCTTTTGCACCCAAATCACCTTGTAAAGCATTAGCTTCCTGCCCTTCCCCTCCACATCTCAGAGCTATCACTACACTATGATGAGGGAGGAATGAAGGAGCAGATAAATGCTCTCATGCATTGCAAATACTATCTGACTTTGCAACAGCTCCAAGCAATGCAAGGGTCCCTGGTCTGCCTATAGGATAGATGGAACAATTGGAAACAAGTTAAGTAATTATTTCTAAGTATATAGTCAATAAGATAATTAAGCAGCATAACATCCAAATAACCCCATGAAGTACATACTTAGCCAGAATTATCAGCAAATATTACTAAGTTTTTGAAAAACTGCTATTGATCTCAAAGCGTCTTTATGTCAGAAATGGCCCATATATACACTTTAGAAACTATTACTTTTGTATATTGCTAACATTTGATAATAAAGAGCAGTACTGCAATAATATTATAAATACATAAATGCTAGCACTTGCTCAAAAGTGGATAAAAGAAAAACCATAACCTGAGTCAGCTTTCTCATTTTCAGAGGAAGCTTTTTTTACATTAGTACTATGAGAAGTAGTCTTCAAATTCACTGTCTTCCTCACACTAACACAGACATAGGCAAGCTCCTCTTTTTGTCTGCCTGAAGGAACAAGAACTTTGCTAGGGGCATAAATTATGGGACAGCTGGGTTCTTTCATCTATCATCTTTCATCACAGTGCCATCAGTTGAAACCTTCACCATTACCCTTTTCTGCTCTAACTCATCTTCAGTTCCCTTCTTTTCACAAGGCAGAGTGCTTGACTTTTTTTTTAAAAACCTAATAATGGTTAAATACTTTTTCTGCTTTAATAACTGCAACCTGCATCTCGTCCAATTTGTTATTTATCCATATGTTTACACACTCGCTTGCTGAAGATGGTCAACATTGCCTCTTCAATCTCGGACCTGTCCCAGCCTTTTCTAAGATATTTTCTTTTGTGCTGTATTGGAAGGGAAAATGCATTGCTCATTTACCCATCTGTTCCAGTGCCTAGGGCTCTTCCCTCCATGCTGACATCACTATTTCTAGCACAGGGGCTTGTGCCCAAATTAAAAGGAATGAACATAGGTTGAGATTAATTGCATTCAGGCTGGCAGTTTGTTCATCATTATTAGAGTGACAGATGAGTACACAAATGCTCTAGGACCTAGAATATCACCTTCTTTGTCTTTGCGATGCACTCTGGCCTAGTGCTCAGAAGCCATGACAATCTGGTACCATTTGTTGTGGTTTTGCATGTTATTGTCTTGCCTGGTCTTATTTGCCACAATACACTTTGCTGAGTTTCAGATGCTTCTCTTTTCTGCCTTTAGAATCTTATCCTGTGCTATTTAGGATTCTCTGCAATTTTGATTTTATGAAAAAATGTCTCTATGATCTTCAGCGTAGACTAAATCACTCTTCTGCTTAGTTAGATAATAACAGTGGTAACTGCCAGTTCTTGGTCTTTCAATAACTGTATTTGAGTAGATGGTCCCAAAACCCTGCCATGATCTAATTTCTTTCCATGGTTCAGGTAGTCCAGGTATTTCTCAGTACACATAGATATGGTTCAGTTTGCATACTCAGCCATTAAGGCAGATGCCATAATTTTAAAAGGTATGTGATAAGACACTAATGCTATTTATTCACAGCAAATAACATCTGGCCCTGGGGACTAAAGATCCCCATGTATGACTTTGGAGATAAGGAGACAAGGATTTTTACTCCAAAATTCAAATGTCAGCATAAGCTTCCAACAAGAACCTAAAGGTGGCATACTTTTGCCTCATCTAAAGTTTTACAGCTCTCCACAACTATTTTCTTCTCTCCAGATACTGGCAAAACTTGCTTCTCTATTCAGTAGATCTTCTAGAACAATTAAGGTCTTGTAATTAAACTCACTGGGCCATGATTCCCATGTCCATTTTTTCTTTCATGCAAGTAAATTTGTCCTTTTGAAAATTCACCTGTCCTCTGAGTTCTCCAAATTAGCTGAAAATGGATCCAATTAACCAGTTCACTGAGCACACTGTGTTAAATTTCACCTGTCTCCTGATTTGAATATGCTCAAATTCTCCAGAAATTCTTTAACAAGCATTTTCCTGCTCTGTGACTTACCCTCCTTTCCTGTCAGCTTTATCAAAGCTCCTGCTGTGTTCATTACCGAAGTGAACATTGAGGCAAAAATAATAGTTAAGCACTTCAACCTCCAGAAGTTTCTCCCAAAGGACAAACGGGACATACACATCCATCATACTCAAAATCAGTATGTTGCTTACATAAAAATACACATATTCATTCCTCATCCCCCTCCACAAATGGCAGCTGATGACTGATGAGGAACAAATGACTCTTCCATACAGCCATCAGTTTTTGTTTAGATGCATTATGAGCTTTCATACCCTAGTTCTCCACTACAGTGACCCTTCAGTGAAATACTAAGCACATGCCCATCTATAACCAAGTTCATAGTCTGAAAGGCTGACACTTAGGCCTGTTAGTCGTGTGAGGTCCTCAGATAGTTTCCTGGAGTTATTAATCTGTTTAGCTCTGGACAAGTGCTTAAATATAGCTGAGATCTGTATCTTTTTCAGTTTCCTTTTAATGTACTCCTTCCCAGTTTATGCATGTTCTTAGTCCAAAGGACTGATGGACCGTTATTATGCTTAATTGTGAAAATATCATCAGTTTACCAAAATGCTTCACTGTTGTGATCTTATCAGCACTTTCTCTCTGAAGAATGTCTTTCAAATTTATTTCAAAGATAAATATATCAGAATACAAACACAGTGATAATCTCAGTAAAGCACCATACATCAAGAGAACAGCGCTATCCTGTCAAACAATCTCATCAAATTCTGTCAAACTGTTTTGATAAAGGAGAAAAGAAGTACATCAAGTATATCAAAGTGTGAGTACATTTGTATATCGAATGACAGTACATGTCCTGAACAGTACAAATGGGGCTACTGCAGTAAACAATATTTCTGTTGCAGGGAAAAAAAACCCACTCGTGCTGCTTACTGAAAGTTGGACACACAGAAACCAACAGCCCTGTGTCTGAAATCATTTCTCATTTTAGGGGAAAACATTGTTAATAGCTTCCTGAGAATTCAAATACACTTACAGTCTTGTAATCACAAAGTAGATAAGTCCAAAACTGATGGTAATTAAAGGAACAAGACTCTGCTGCAGTAAATGGACATATGACTAAATGTCATAAGCACCAAGAAAGTATTTCAGCCACACAACTCTCTCTGAAAAGCTTAATTTTTGCAGACAACTCAGCTGAACAGGAATAGTAATGCTAATGAAAAAGTCAGCATGAAATACTGACAAACTTTTGGCTTGAGTAGTTTTGGAAATGTCTGGGAAATTATACAAATTGTACTTCTATAACTTTTATTTTCTTTCCCCAGAATATCTGCATTGCACTACCACATTTTTCGTCTTTTTTTGGTAGTAGGAGGTATAATGAAAGCAACAGCTGAAGATTACTAAACTTATGTGAAAGCAAAGTTTGAGATTTTCATTAAGAAACTGACCAAAAAAAATCAAAACTTTTCCATGAATTTGTGAAAAACTGAGTGGAACCACAAAGCCCACCACCAAATAGGTGGATTTTCAGAGTTTGTTATTCCATGCAAAGTGTTTTTGTTAATCAGAAGATAATGTTTCACATTGTTCCTACAGAGCACGTGCTTCAGCACAAATTGTTGGTTTTGTAGATATTCAGGTCCTGACAGAATATATGTAGCCATCTACTCAGCCTGCATTTCAGGACTACAATGTTGAGATTGGTCTCCTTGGAGAAAATCCTATTAAAATCAATAACAAACCCCTACCAACTGCAGCAGAGAAGAATTGTTTTACAAAACAGTGTCAACTTTTTTACAATGCTGGATTCCATGCTGATGCAACATGTTGTTCCAAATTTGCAACTTATTAACAATGAAATACTCAAATTCCCATTTCTCCAAACAACAGCAAGCCAAGACACAGGACACAGTTACACTTCATTAAAATGTCACAATATTTAACAAAAAATATTTTCATATCATTTATTCTTACTCTCCATGTGTGCACTTATATCCTTTCTAGCCCAGGATTTTATTGAAATTCTTTGGCGGGGGGTGGGGGGGGCAAGGTTAGTGGTGTTCAAGGAAAAAATTACAAATCCCTATTAAATGAAGTCCCTACCTCATATGCATATTTAGAAACTACTGTTTGAAACACTACAGTTGCACTGTCATTACTCTTAATGGCCCTTATTTATGCTTATATTTAAAAACATAAATATATGATACTGCAGAGAAAGGCAAATGAACTTTCAAAGGTGATGGAAATATTTGCAGATGATTAGTTGTAAAGAAGTTGAGAGTGTGTGTCAGTTCTTTATTTCTTTAAATACCACTTATGGCACAGAAATTACAGCTCATGTGAGTTTTGATACAGTGACTAACTAGTAGCCCTAACTCTGCACTGTACTCATTAAGAGAGATAGAGACAAAATAATCCCTTTTCAGGGTCTTTAGAGAAGTTTATTAGCTAACTCCTGTTAAACTATGCACTGCCTTTTCTCCGGTAGACTTTTACCATGTGTTAAGAGTCCACATATTTGCTCAATGATAAAAACATTTTTTTATTTCCTATTATTTCTTCCATATTAGCCCTCACATTTTGTCAATATCAATATCCCATTTTACTCTATTAATAAGGAAAGAGACCCGAAATTCCCCTTCCTTATAACAGAGTTCTTTTTCCCCTTTATGTTAACTACACAGACTGTTAAGCAACTGCTGATTTCCTATGACGTTGTGGCAGTCTCCCATGAGCTGGATAGGTGTGCATACAGTATGACTAATTACAGTACAGTATTAATGTGTTGGAGAGAAAGTAAACAGACATCAAACGCTGAGCAATCTCTGAAGCTGATTTATTGCGATTCCTAGAGCCCTGCTGTACAAAACACTAAGTACACAGGGCATTAGGCAGACATCAGGTGATCTTTTCGGCCATATAGCCACTTGTATGAATTTAAGATCAGGAAGTCAGAGCTGCAGCAGTCATGAACAAATTTGCAGAGAGCTACCATGACTTGCATATGACCAGAGGTCATCTTTCTAAAGCTCTCTGGATAGTTCTCCTAGGTCAAGAGTCTCATTACAAAGGACAACTGTGCCAGCCTTAACCAGCACTGCTTCTGAGTGAATATCAATAAATGCCTTTGAGAAAAGGGCGATTTGCTTATAATCTCCCATTATTCATGGGTGCTTTACCAGCTGGCAGCAATGGATTAACATGTATTCACTGCTACCACTGATCTTTAGGATTCACTGAGGTGAAAACAAAGGGATCAGCCATGGATTTCTGACTCCCCTGCATCTTAAAGTTAAATATATTTAATAACAGCTGTGCTAACATACTGAGCCCAGCTACAGCCTCCCCTCATTGCACTTGAACATTATCAGTCATACAGCAGCAATAACTGAAAGATTTAATTGGCAAGAACAATGGCTAACAAAGGGGTTTGTGTTGTGAATTTTGGGGGTTTTTTTTAATATATAAAGGCTAAAACAGATGGGAGAAGTGTAACCAGTAGATCTTTGTATTTTATACTAAAAACCATTGTTTAAAAAAAACCAGTCCCTCTCTACCAACCCAGACAAAGGCCCTGAAATACTATAGGGAGAACTGCATTTGTTCTTAAACTCTGCTTTTGGCTCAGTGGAGTAGGGTGGGGGGGAACCCACTCCACACACTCCTAAACAAGCCATTACAGAACATAAACATTCAAATCCCCATAGACCAAGCTGGAACTGCAACACAGGTCAGTCCCATCTGGGATGGGAGCTCTAATTACTGAAATCCAAACCCCTCCAGATTTAATAAGGCAGATCTTTTTACACTACTTCACAGAAAAATACTTAAAGCATGGGAAACAATCTTTATGTAGTATATAAATTAGCCTGCTTTCAGGAAAGAATACTATAAACTTTATTCTTTAATTTTGCTTTCTGACAAGGGCAATCTCCAAAGAACATTTAAACATGGATCTGTGGTAGAAAAGCAACATACTGCAGGGGTAGCAAATTAATTAGATTTTTCATTGCTAAACTACTAATTGACATGGGATAAGAATGTGAATTGAAATATAATTAACCATAGCAGTCTTGCAAAACGGCCACAGAATGTTTTAAATTCCTATTCAATTAAGAATAACATAAATTACATTTACAATAAAAGAAGCTACTACTTTATGCTATTCATATATGAGAGTCTGAACATTAATCCACAGTAAATGGAAGTATGCCAAAAACAGTGGTGTAAAAAAAGGCATTCACAAAATCATAAGCAGGCCCCACAAAACAATGAGATTACTTTTCAACCTGCACAATTTAGAGTATTTTTCATGGTGTGATGGCATAGAAGGAATTAGAGACTGAATTTTTAAGTTTTCATTACTAGAAATATTGTTTGTGAATGAAGTCTAGGATCCACTTGTCTTCACTAGAACAAGTATTTTTGCATTGCCCTAGTAGGACTAGGCTCAGGCCCTCCAGTTAAATTAAGACTCCCATAAGTATGGTCAAATTTGCATCCCCAGTGGTCATCTTACTGGCTTCCATTTGGGCACTTTTAAAGAGCTGACCAGGCATTTGACTTCCAATTGCCATTAATCCTATTGAACTTCATCAGCAGTCACACAACATTTTAGGCACTTGCCCAGCGTAACACCAGAAGTTGCTTCTGCAGTTGATGGGAGTTTTGCCATTGGTTGCAGTAGTAGGAGGCTCCTGCTCTGCACTTGCTATCTTCACAGCAGCAGAGTCCCTCTTTTCATGGGCAAAATGCAGACATTCAAGTTCAGCAGTCTGCAACCTCATCTCAGTCTCTCCAAAAGTACTTCAGCAAAGCCTGAGCCTTCAGCTGTCTGAAGTTTATGGATCTGTGAGATGCACAACCTTGGAGATAGCTGACTAACCACACAGCCCCAGTAAGCCACCACCCAGGCTCCAGCTCTGGCAGAACACCCTTCAGCCCTTTTTCCAATACAGCCTTGTTTAATCTCAACAAAGGTAATCAAGGAGCAATAGGATATAGGTTATCACTCATCAAGCAGTACACATACACCTGTTTTACCTAATGCTCAGTCAGGCTCAGCAGTTACAAGAACCTGTGGAAGACAGGTCCACTTGTGGGTCACTGAGCCCCTTTGCTACCATACTAGCACCTTAATACAAATGTAACAAAACAAACCAATGAACCTGCAATATTCATAAAATAATGTGTGGTCACCCACTTTTCCCACACTTACTATATATCATCATCTATGAAAAAAATAAGCATTGAATCTTAACTGCAACACATGGAAGACTGAAGCAGACCAGGCAGAGCTGAGTAGAAGAGGGAATGCTTCTAATCTTCACAGGATGGAATTCTATCAGGTCACTCTCCCTAAAATGTTAATTGGATCAAATGATATCAAGGAAATAACAAGAAATTGTCTCCTCCCCGCTGGTGTCAATGCAGAATTATTTCTTACAGCATATTCTCAGTAGTTTTACATTAATCTAGTAATGAGATCCAGAGATTCACAGCCCTCACTGATAAAAATAAAAATAACAGAAATGGGCTTGAATTTCCCTTTGCTCAATTTCATTTCCTAATAGCAACCTTTTAATATCTATGAGTCAGTTATCAAGAAGTCAGAGCCAAGACTCCTTCTAGAGATGTATGTCAGGAGGTTGACAGACAAAGGACGTAACCTGAAAGAAGAAAGGTTCAAAGTAGATATAAGGCTGTGCAGTTTGCATCATTGGAGACAATCAAGACCCCACTGAGCACCCTGGTCTGACCCTACCTTGAGCAAGTCAAGGTGGACTTAAGAACTCCCTAAGGTCTCTCCCAGCCTGAATTATCCTATGATCTCATTACCTCTTCTCACACTCACAGACCACCTGAAATAATTGTGTCTACTTTCTTGTTTCTTGCAATTTTTAAGTATCCTGTAGGCAGTGACAGGGAGAGAGCTCTGTGTGGATTTGCAAGATTCACACAGGACAATCCATCTGGTTTGCCCATTTCATTTGTTTACAGTCTGGTTTCTAGCTTCCCTACAGACAACTTTGTAGAAAGGCTGACTGCTTATTTCAGTAGTCATCCATGGGTGAAATTTTTCCTTGTTAGGAATGAATAAGACATGTTCAGTGTTCCCAACTCTCACAGCATATCTGAAGCCTGACACCCTAAAGGCACTTGAAATTCTTAATCTCCATTTTCTTTTCTTTTTTTTCCACACAGCATATTTGTGAGCCCACAAAGCTCTAACATGTCCCAGATATAACATATCAGCTCAGATCCCAGAAGACATATCCAACATGCACTGATTTCTGTTTGCATCTTACAGTTTTGGTGCCTGACTTGTAAATACCTAGGGTTAGCAGTAGTGACCTTTCCCATACCTTTTAGGCTAGTAGTCCCACCTAGCACAACATGTGCAGGTAGAAATGTAAAGGAGAGCAGACAGAAGGGAAAGAATCCCAGGCAATAAGAAGTATGCATAACTGCAGATGGACAGGGGAGGCATAATTCATATGCAAAATGTAACATTATAGCAACTTCATTTGGCTTTGAGTTTATGAGGCAATAAACAAGCCCTGCAAAACTCTTCTGAGAAGCATCACCACTCCCTTGGCTGAGGTCTTGGCATTTATTTGCCAGAGGACTTTATTGTCTCATAAAGCAAAAGCCAGGTGAAGCACAAGCAAATTATTTCTTGCTCTGTAAAACTGTAATATCACACACCTTTATTTACTGTATGGTAGCCCCATTATTTTTGGTCTTCTCACAATGTTCAGTGTTGACATTTGAGGAAAAGAGCGTTGCTCTCCCAATTAAAGAGAAACTGCCTCTCTCCCTTTCCAAAAAAGAATTGTCCTTTGGGAGCTTATGACTGCTACATAATTTTGACATTCTGGCCACTCCATTTAGGTGCTGTGAATGGGGAACAGAGAAGACAACATTACCAACTTTCAAACTTTGATATAATTAGAAATCAAGCACTTTTAATATGATAGATTAATTCAAGAGCATGATCCAGCTAAGGAGCTGAAATGCTCTGTGTGGGTAGAGAAACAAGTCCTTAAGTCAAAATCAGTCTCAGGCAAAGACATTAACTTATGAGAATTACATCATGAGAACAAAATTTAATTGGCTGACTCTAGGGCAGGACATGCTTGGCACACAAGTTTGTTAAAGGATTTTTTTTTTTTTCCATGGGCACCACTGGGTTTGTATTTGTAAGTATTAGTATATTAGTATTGGTGCATTAATAAATGCTTTATGTTGCCTTCTATAATTGATAATGTGGGAAAAATAAAGATCCATCAGCAGAAGCAGGTAAGAGTGACACGTTTTATCTTTAGTAATGCAAATTTTCCCAAGTAAATATTTACAATTTTAATTATTTTAGTTCCACCTTCCTCTCATTCTGTGCCTGTGTGTATGTACACCTGAGGGAGGGGGATGAATAACTGGATAACAACACATGTGTTCATTTCAACTAAATCTCAGATTTTGGAGGCCATACTAGGGAAAGAAAAGACAGGAATAGATGTGAAATTAAGTAAAATCAGAAACAAAGGAAATAAGGGAAATCCTAGAGAAGGAATGACTGAAAGAGCATGCATGACAAAGCATGTCAGAGGCACCAGCACTGTCATTATGGAAGCCTGTGTTGCAGGCAATAGGCCATCCTGGGGACCAGGCTGTTTTCCCACACGTGCATCCATGAAAGAAGCCAGTTCTGTTTCAAAACAGTTGAACTGAAGCAGTTTGCTGGACCTTCGTTCTCATAACAACAGCAATTCACTTCTCTTAATTCTGTGGTTTTGGCACTGTGATGAGAAATACCTTATTCTTTCATTAAAATACTGGATGAAGCACAGTAAGATACTGAGAAACATCTGATCAATTTACTGTACTTCAGAAATAGTCATTTTAATTTTTCTTTGGGAAATACATTAAAGAGAACTTCTGCCTTGATTGATATCAGTGAATTCTTGTTGGTACTATTGTAAGTTCACAAAAACACAGCATTATAACATATAAATATATTATTACTAAAAGTCTCTGGCCAGAAGAGACTAACAAATTAAAGAAAGGAGAAGAGAAATGCTGTAATCTCCATTTCACAGGTAGAAAGCCTTCCCTAAGAGTTTCCAGTTTTCAGTGGTAAGGCCTGAGTTTTTCATCTCCCCTGGAAGGTTTGCATTTGCTTAAGCTTTCAGCTTCCATAGCCATCCTACATACAGAATACTAATTTTGAAACTCTGGTTTAACATCTGGTCCTAACTATACATATATTTCCATTTGCAGTATCCCAGTGCCAGTAGTCTCTTTATAATTTATTCCTTTAGCTCATATCCCATCAACAAATCCTGTGGCTTATTAACTGAGAAACCATACACCTTTTTTTCTGTAAGTACATACATAACTCTCTAGGCCTGCTTTCATGTGAAGCCACAGTAAAAAGTATATACCTTGCACTTCATGAACACAGAACAACTGTAAAATAAAAGGGATAAAATTTTAGCCTCATTGATGCCAGTGCCAAAACTTCTCACTGATTTCAATATGGTTAGGATTTCATCTAGGTTCTCAAATTTTCCCAAGACAGTGTTTGCAGGTGAAGGCTTCCAAGCTGTGGTCCCTAGCCAACAGAGCCAGGTCTGTGGAGAGGACACTCTTCTTATTTCCACAGGATAAACTGCTCAAAATCCTTACACCTTCCTTTTGTCTTCTTGCTCTGGAAAAACAGTGAATTACCTCCTTTTCTATATAATGTCATTTACTTCCCTGTGCAGCCAATGCCAGTAATTGTCTAAAGGATGAAACCTGTCTCAGTAAAGTACAGATTTTATAACTTTTCAGAAATGAGATTTTAGTTCTGCAAGTTTTGAGAAGAAATAGATCTTCATCTATTTTCCCAAAACATCCCGAAGTTATCAGGTTAGCCTTTACTTGTGTCAGCAATGTGCAGTTTAAGGAGTCAGGGCATTCTGGGTTTTTGCACTTTTGTATTCAGAACTGGAGAGAGGGAAGGAGATAAAGGGACAGAAGCATTAAAAAGAGAATCATTCCAGATTTTAACAAGAACTAAAAAAATGTAAGTGAAAATCAATTTTACTTGTAAAGATGGATTTTAAAATAATATTTCATTATGGTAAGTCAAAACAGTTTGAGCAGTTGTAATGGCAAGTACACAGGGCCAGATCAGATTCCTCCAGCTTCTTTCCTTCCCCTTCTCCTCCCAGCCAATTTGCTCACATAAGTGAGCAAAGTATTAGGCAAATGGCCCTGCCTGTATGGAGTTGAGGAGAGGAGTAAGAAATTTAGAGCTCAGGAAGAGATAGTGCAGTGTAACATACTTCTTAGGGTCACAAGTATGGAATGATTTATACAGAAGAGGATTAAGCTCCCCACAGAAATACAACACTGGAAAGGACCTCCGGAGTTACTGAGTCTAGTCTCCTGCTATTGTATAACTTCTATTACTACATTTATTAACATCTACATCAAAGTGTTTTCTATTTTTTCTGCCCCAGACAGTCAGAAAATGTCCCAGAAAATCACTGCTTTGAAGGTTTGAAACATTCTCTCTTTCTGTTGGCATCAACAGTGTCTTTGAGATTAAACAGGGGGAGAGCGAGAAGAGCTATAACATCTGCTAACATAGTAATGGACTGTTACCACATCACCTCCCAGCTTGTATTTTCTGGGCAAGCCAAGATTTTGGATGCCCTGCTTGTAAAGCAGTACTTCATTTCTCTTCTCCTCTTAAAATCTCTTGTTCTGTTCATGCAGTTGGATGTGGGTGGCCAACTCTATAGACATTAAAGGAGAATCTCACTAGTGCCTCACACAGTGAGAAAATCTATTGCAAATCTATTGCAGCCACCTCATGAGCTGAAATACATCAGACCTATATCCTTCCCCCCAGCCCCCCATTCTGAGATCAGATTATCTCAGAAAAGAAGACAGAAAAAACAGTCCTGAGTTTTAAGTCTTTAAAGTAGTCAGATAGAAAACAGGCTCACAATGCTCAATAGTATCATTGTATTTCTTTTGGCATCTGTATTATGAAAGATTCAAGTTGTATCTCCCAACATCACTGCACTGTTACTAAGAATTGGTCATAGGAATTTTCAGCAAAGCAAATGCACTTAGTAGTGTCCAGGCAGATAGCCACACAAATACCTTCTAAATCTGATAAGAGCAGCATGTAAGAATTAGATCATACCATAAAAATGTTTTTGTCTGAAAAGACTGTCAGAGGAAACCAGCATGTTCATCTAGTTTGAAATTTCACAAAACACAGGAGACAGGCTCTCAGCTAGTAACCTGTATCAAGTCTGTAACCAGTCCTCTGCTAGGTTATGCAGAAAACCCAAGTTCCACATCACAGTTTTAATCAACAAGGAAAAAAAGTCACTCATCGTTTTGATAATGGTGCACAGATAATTGGGACACACTATACAAGCAGAGCAGTTTTTAATAGCAAAAAACTCTTGCAAGATTTATTCATATTCATTCATTTGTTCATACTACCCATGGTAGTATAGGGATATAAGCAAGGTTGATGAGCAAAGGTTACATCTTTATACTAGCTGATAAGGCAGAAATGAATAAACCATCAGGCACACAAACCCCTGTTTGGGTCTGAAAACACAATAAAAGAAGTATATGAAATTTGCATAAAGTTTGTAAGTGGTAAAGACAATCAGGCCTACCAATCTTGGTAGCACCTCTTCAAAAGTGCAAGTAGCATCAGAAAGGAAATTCCAAAACAGCATTTCAGTTTGTTATGCAATTCCCTGCAAGGGTCTTCCTCAACGGATCTGGTCACTGTGAAATTCAAAAAGAAGATTAGGGACATGACAAGCAGCCAAGCTTATTTCATTACTGGGACAATGAAAAAAGAATAGAAAACAAATTCATTAACTTTTCCTTTTTTGTATCTCAGCACCAATAGGGAAAGGCCCTGGGCTTGGCTGCAATTGTACTGATGCTGCAAGAGGCAAAGTACAATGTCTTTTGCCTTTCCACTGTTGCATGAGCTCTGCAGCAGCAAAACCTCATTTTCTCAGCAATTGTTCTAAGCAAATAGGAACTCAGAAAACACACTAGAGCGTAGTATATAATAATGCATCACACTCAGAGAGTCACTTTTCTGAAGGCAGCCATGCTTTCATGTTTCCCATTTCCCTCTCTTGAAATAAGAAAAATCCTGATCAACACAGGATATCAAAGGTTCTCTTCCTCATTGACACAAATTATAAGCAAGCAGTCCTCTTCATCTCTGCCAATCAATAGCATTATGCCAAGTTTGAAAACAGACTTTTCACGATTGAACATGAACTGGCTGCCAGGAAAAACTGTAGGAAAAAAGAATATCAAAATATATCATTTTTCTGTCAGAATTCTTGCAAACTGGTCCAGAATTTCAGCTTTCTTCAGTTGATGTGTTACGAGTTCCTCCTTTGACAAGGAACTGCATAAAAAGTGCATGGCTTTGCCTCCCCCACTGCAGTGAGAAGACAGAGGAGATCGCACACTGCTAAGACACCTTCAAAACACAACACTTTTGCAAAGAAAGGGAATTCTAAAGTTGAAATTATTAGTATTTTTTTGGACAGTGTACAACAGCTCACACTGTGCTTAGAAGCCCACTGCGCTGGGTGTTTTACAAAGATGATAAGAGACACTTCCTTGAGGAAGAGCTGATGAAGAGCTATTCAAAGTTCAACCAGCAAGGCAGTAACAGGGCCGGTTCCAGACCTGACTTCATATCTAGCTCACCATCCACTAGAATGACCTGTCTCTCACAAGCTTTAAAAATTTTTATGAGTCTTTAAAAAGTTGTGATTACATTTTGTAGGCATAGGTTCAGTCCTATCTCATCGTACTCAGACTCTTAAATACCTCCATAATAAGGCAACTATTTAGACACTCCAATAGCCGACAGAGGGATAAGGGATCTTCCAGCAGACAGTTCATATCTTTGATGACCTAAATCAAATCAGATTGCTATCAATCCCTAAAGAGCTTTTCCTACCACTGGAAGACAGGGTTTACCATCAGTAGCTAAGAATTTGGATTCAAGTGATTATATTTCTGCCACATTAACACCAAGTAACCAGGACAGAGTAAGGGCAGTGAAACACAGCTGATCCATATATTTTCCATTATCAGAAAATGCCCCTCCCAAAATAAATACTCCAATGTGTGCAAAATGCATCTTATATATAGATATATGTATATAGAAAGAGAGAGAGGAGATTTTATATATTTAAACATATATGTAAATTTTGGCTATACTTCTCTCCTTTGCTTACCTCAGTGTTGTTTGCCTTTGCAAACTGCAACTTGTTAAGGAAAAGTACTACAAATTAAATCCTAATTGCATTGATCTACTAAGGACACATCTAGTAAGATCAAAATTCCTTTATTCCTGTACATTCCCTTATATTCTGAAAAATGCCTGTACATTTCTTTATATTCAGAAAAATCATTATTTCTTGGACAAGGTCCATAGACCCTCTTTTTCATATTTCATTATATGAAGTTTGGGAGCTGGCTGTGAGACCTGCCATCTATTCAGCCCTCTGGTACTATGTCAACACAAATAAACAGCTACCTTAATAGTGCTGGCATCAAAAGTGTGTTCATTCTATAATACTATACCACAGACATAACACAATCATGTCACAAACGACCCTGTGAGAGAAGGAAACAAAACAGAACAGAAAATGGCTGAACTGATGGATGGATTGTGGACCATAGTGTGTATCAGTGATAAGAATGATGATTTTACTGCTGTATAAATATTTTAATATGCATGATCAATTAATAATTTCCAATATTTTCTTAGAGAGCTGATAAAAATTATTAAGCTTCAGGCTCATTTCAGCAGTGTTTAAATGAAGGTGGAAACCTACAGCACAAATCAATCTACTGGCATAGTCACCTAGGATTTAGGAATATAACTCGAGTAATTTTTTCTTATCTTACAGAGAGCACTGTGAAAAGTATTTCAATTTATTGTGGATAACAATCTATCAAAATAAACCTGCTCAGGACATGCCTTGAATACAAATGAGACAGCATGAAAATAAAAAGGAAAACATGAATTCTAATTAACCCTGTGATGGTTCGCAGATCTTGAAGTGCTCAGTTTGAAAACAAAGATCTTCTAAAGATTATATTCAACTTATGTGCTTGTATAACACAAAGTATCAAATCTATTAAAACAACACTACAAGACATTTGTAGATTAGGAAAGTATAGAGAAGAAACTCTTCTGGTACTGTATGGAGCTACAAACTCCTGGATCAATAATGCCAGCTCAAATTAGGTACTGCGTGCCACTCCCTCAAATCATCACTCAAGGTAAAACTCCAGCTGCTTCTTTACCACATCAGGTTTTAATCTCCCACTCTGAACCTCATATTATAATCCTGCCATGAAGTAGCTTGGTGTGTGGCCACAGGCTATTTGGTGTCTTACTTTCAGCTCCGCGATTCATCTGACAACATGAGGACCTCCAGCTCTCATATCCTAGGGTGGCAGAGACAGCATATTCTGGAGAACCAAAAGGCGAAGAGAAGGAGAAACAATAAAGAAAACCCTTGGGATTTTTTAAGACACACTTGTATTTGGCCTGAGGAAGTAGGATCTAAGTAATGTTTTTTTAATGCCTTAAATTCTAATAACATCAATGAATTAATTGAAGAGCATGCAAGATCTTGAACTGTAGGAACATTAGCATTACCTCTTATCACATCATCTCCTTTAGTGGGCTGCCGGTGAGCAGGCAGTGTGAACACCACCCCTTATCACAAGCCACATGATTCCTATAACAAAACAAGCCTCCATTTGGCCAAGGCTTGAAGCATGCAACAAGTGAGCCAATGCACAGTATAGACGTACGCTTTAGATACCAAACTGTTACAGCTCTTAGTCCTCTTCACCCCACGTGTCCTCAGCTCATTCTGTCATAGCCAAAGGCAGTGGGTGATATCTGCTTCCTTCAGTACAACAGCAAAACTCCCATGGACAAGAGCAGGATCCACAACTGGGGCTTCATGCTGCACCCTGCAGACTTCCTGAGAAGCACTTTGTGCCAGCCACAAGGGCTGCCTAAAGCTGGACAGAGGCCTGAGATACACTGATCAGGACAGAAAAAGGATGCAACTGCTACCTTTCTGTGTTGTTAGTGCTCATATACAGAGCGTACATCAACTTGTGAACAGCAGCATTTCCATCTTGTAGCCATCAGTTTTCACATGTAAAAGGCTGAAGCCTACTACCAGAGGTCAAGGAAATCAAGAATTTCTCTGTACCTGTGCTCTGAAGAAAGATTTCCAATAAACCGATTCATTAAAGCAGCAGCTCAGCAAACTATGGGCTTAGAAGAAAGCAAGAGGCAGTGAAAAGGCTGCCAGAAAGCTCAGAATAACTTTCTGCAGAGGGGTAGCTTACAAAGCACTGAAGTCACTGATACAACAGCCCTGAATACGTTGCCTTTTTTCTTTATTTCCAAACAGAAGCACCTTGGTAAGGGCCCTGATATCATCCTCCTCCTGGAGGCTTGGCTGCCTGTGCTCAGGGCCAACCTGGAGACAGCACAGCTGGGCTGCCCCTTCCTCCTGGTGCTTCTGGAGAGGCTCTGGACAGTGCTGTGGGGAGACCCCCTTCCCACGGGGGCTGCTTTAACCCGAGCCCCTACCCCTCGGTCCCCACCGACACCACAGCTCCTGCTGTACCACAGCCCCAATTGTGCCTGCTGTGGGCACCACTGGCCGAGACATGGACCCCCACCTGCAGGCCCACATTCAGGCCTGGCCTCAGCCCAGCACCATCCCCAGGGAGGTGCCCAGTGCCTGGGGCAGGGGCTGCCCCTGACTGCCCTGCTCCTGGCTGGGGTGGTAGGAGAGGCCCTGGCTGCCCAGCCAAGGCCCTGAAAGAGCCACTCTAGCACCTGGCCCCCAGCCCCCCCAACCCCAGGGAGACACCAGCCCTGCAAGACCCTGACACCAAGCATTTTGTGAAGGCTGGCAGAGTAACCTATTCAGAAAACACAGGATATTTAGCCTAATAAAAACTCCAACATTGGTATATTAAGCTACTGTTCCTCCTCTGTCCATTAGCAACAGTAATCCCCTGAAAACTGAAAGACTTTTAAACAGTAATTAGCTGATAAATAGGTGGTTACAAGCTATTATTTCTGGCTAAAATTAATGTAGCAGCAGTATTTTGATAAATTCTAATAGGAAAAACTTGGAAGCTTCCTCATAGTATTTAACACAAGGCAAATTAAAGTGCTGACATTTTATGGTGTTCTAATTAATGAGAATCTAGAGTGGAATTCTCATGCAAATACTGTACATATTGTATGACAACCCTATTAATATCAGAGGAGTTAATGATGATTAGTGCTATTACACTGAGTACTAAATGAATTAACAATAATGAGGCACTCCTAATACTGTCATCACACTTCCACACACATTTTAATGGATAGGTTTCACCCTGATTAGAGCTGATAAATTATTAGCAGCAAACAAAATTATCTCTTCTATTTATCGCTTTTTCTTGCCACGCTGTATTCAGAAATCAAGCTCATTTCTGAGAAAGAACTCTTGTGAATATCCGACATATTTCTAGCCTTTATCAAACTGTTCTTACAAATGTTCATTAAAAGAAACTTCTATCACAGGGCATTATTTCTACTCCTAAACATTTTAAGCAGGGAATATTAACTTCTTTGAGCTTATTTACTAGGGTGTCAGAGCCTTCCTCTAAGTCACTTGGCAATAGATAACTGCATTGCCATCCATCACTTAGCAACCTGAATTGCTAAAAGCAAAACCAAAGAAGTGAACTTACTGGACAACTTGGAAGATGAAGGGGTCAGTTTCAGACACTGTGGTGAGCGAGTAGCTCACAGATTAGCAAGGCACCACAGCAGTCAGTAAGGACCCAAGCCAGACTTGCATACTTCTGTCCATAGGTCCCAGTCAGAAGTTGGTATGCACGTTGGTATCCAACATTGCCAGGGCATTTCAGATACAGAACGTGTTCTGCATTCATGCAATAAAACCCATGTGTAGGGAGAAGGGAAAGAGGATGTGAACAGAGGCGATGAATTTACTGCAAAGGTGAGAACACAATGGCAGCACATAATGCAGCAAGCTCAGTGCTTCCTGCACATCCTCAGCACAACTGCAGCACACCAACCCATCCATGCACAAGCATGTGAGCACTGAGTGGCTGCAGTATACAACATGCATGCTCTGGTCATTTCTGCAGGAGCAGTACCAGGCTTGACCAGGCTAGAAACCATTCTCCAATTTTATACCAATATAAAATGTCCTCACATTCCACTTGTGCATCATTTCTGACTAGAAGATAAGATGTATCCAGGAAAACCATCAACTGCAATCCTTAATGTTTGATAGAGGAGTTGACTGGCGCCATTTCTTACTTTGTTTTAGTTGATTCCTCTATTCCTGCCAACTGATGTGGTTCTCCCTCCCAAGAACTGGCTCTGATGCAGAGGCACACAAAAAAATAGCAAGGAAAAAAATTAAAAATTACTTTTAGAGGTGTAGAAAGAGCTTGTGGGGAAAAAAAGCAGGAAACCATCAGAAGTAGAAACCTACATAGAACAAAGGAATGAATCTGAGCTTGAGAGGACTGTTTTTATAATGGCAGTCAGGTGAAAAATACTTCATAGAGAGGACAGCTTTCGTGTGATTTATGCTACTTCCTGATGTTCATTTCTGCTTATCTTGATTTACCTTTATTATCCCTGGTTGCTGTATGTTGTTCCAATTGCTGTCACAAAGTAAGCTAATTTCATGTGCTCATGAGACATGCTTTGGATCCTCTCACTGCTGTACTACTCTCAGAAACTCAATACCCTGAGTACAACTAAGTGCTTCTTTAAAATCAGTTCAAAATCAATGTAAACAACAGTTCTGTGATAATTTAGTGCATTGGTTTAGGGAAGAAATCAAATTGTTTCTTATGGCGAGCATTCAAAATCTCTCTACTTACTCTGTGAAGACACCCATAAATCCTCTTTGAGAAGAGGTTTTCTGTCTTCCAAATCCTATTACAGCAAGGCAGTTACCAAAGCAGTACTTGCATAGCAGTACCTAATATATAAAAGCATATAAAAATTCATGCAGAGTAGTAATTTTTTTTTTTTAAACAAAGAAGTAGTCAGAGTAGTCAGATAGTATTCTTTCGCTGTTCATGTTTCTGATTTATACTGACAAAGGCACTCAGGACACAAATAGATTTTGCTGTTCACTTTGAAATACTGTTCTTCTTGCTGACTTGTAATTTCAGGCATATTCATGCCTTACAAAACAGTGGAATACAATCTAATTAAAACTTGCAGTGTTTTAGTTTCATTTGCTAAGATATTACAGGAAATAAATTTCAAAGTGTAATCAGGAAGTAGCAGAGCTGGTATTCACCTCACTTATACTGGTAGCTCAATGGAAATAATAGCATTTTGCTAGTATAAAACCAACCACTGAGAGAAAACCAAATTGTTCACAAGATCCAGTCCTGGATCACTAACTTCAAATAGCCCCTTACTTCTTGAGTAAACCTGCTGGTTTCATTGGCCTTCCCGGTAGAGAAAAACCTCTTACATTAACACGAATAAAGCTATTAGAACATAGACTTTTAGACAGTATATTCTGCAGTCAACATTTACTCATCTGTACCTACCTATTTCACTATGATGTCCACTTTTAACAGATGGTCAATTAAATGTTCTGGTTTGCAATCTTGAGGCAGATCATTAAAGAGTGCAGAAAGGATTTTTTTAATAGCTTGTCAGTACACATTGTGGTTATGGTCACAAATTTGGGATCAAACCTAGCAGCATAGTTTCAGGTAAAAATTATGTTTTTCCTTGCACTGGTAGGGAAGGCAGGATTAGAGCCCTGGTGGTCTGGGTTCATGGCTTACTCAGCATTCAGGCACAGCTTGAAACTAATGCATGATTTTAAACAGGCAGCAGCCAACAGAAGAAACAAATGGAGTATGTATTTTCATAGCACGCTTTCAGAGGGGAAGAGGAATTGTTACCCTGGAATACATCTATACATTTCTGTTTGTCTCCAACAGCACCTAATATTGAATTCTTGTGAAAATCCCTTCCCCAGCATGCCTAGCTACTTAGTGCCTACTAGTGCACAATTCCTGTGAGGGAGTGATCTGCTGCTCTGCATGGTGATGTCTGAGGTTTAGCCTTTCTTAAACAGTCCTGATACTGTTTCTAGTATCTTTCTTCACCTTGTTTCCTACTAAGTTAAACAGCAATTTGCAAGTACCTCCACCAGTTATTCGTCGCTACTGAACACTTTCCAAAAGGAATTACCTTTGATAAAGGAAGGCAGATGCACAGGTAGCTAGAAGTGTGGAGGAAGGCAAGTAATTTAGGTGCACAGTTTTAAAACAGCATTAAAATTTTTCTTAAACGGTAGAAAGATTTAATGTTTCTGCACTGAGAATTCCAACTGATAAGGGAATGTGGAAAAAATAAGGGTGGCAGGGTAGAAGAGAAATTAAAAATAAATTGGACAGGTGGAAAAATATGAAGGGAGGATAGAGGAAAAAGTTGTAGCAAAAGAAGAGTTCAGCTCTTCTCTACATGCTGGTACAGATGCACACATAACCAAATCTAAAAGGAGTTAAAACTCAGATTTATTCTTCAGTAAAAGTTAGCTAGAAGTCCAATAACATTTTTATAAAACCACAGGCACAATGGTGTAAGAGGAATTAGTACTACACAGGCGACTTAAGAATCCTTGAGATCCAAAGTGATGACTCAAAATGTACAGCTGGGGGGTCTCTCCCTCAGGCATTACCTCGGGCGGTGCCGACCCTAGGGGCAGTCCCCCGCCAGCAACCCCACCGCCTCGGAGGGGAGACTGAACCCTTGCGGTGCTGCGAGAGGAACTGGAAGGGCTAAAAAACCCTAGAAGCTGCAGTCTGGGGTTCAGGACATCCAATCCGCATGGTGAATACCTGCCAATGGTCTGCTGATAAAGAGTCTTATATACACACTCCTGTGGGCCCAAAACGGATAAGTTTGGAATTCTTAATCTATACAGGAGCCCAAATCAGTGTTTTAAACTAACAACAAGCTAGTGAGCTGGGAATTAAGCCATCCAGAAAGGTTATAAACATTACAGGAGTAACAGGGGCAACAGAAAAATGCCCCATAGCTTAAACTCAATTCTGGCTACTGGGGCAAAAGAGAATGATGCTGTGGAAAGACCAGCAGGTGTTCACATATATCAATATATACATGATATCCTAGTTGGTGGGGACAACAAGGAACAGGCAGGGCAAGTGGCTGAGGATATCTGGATTCTATTAGTCAAGAATGGGCTGGACATTCCACATTCTAAATGTCAAGGTCTGGGACAAGAAGTCAAATTCCTGGGAGCATGGTGGATAGCTGGAGCAGTTGTGGCACCTGATGATACTCTAGCAGCTATTGAAAAGGGACAGACTCCAGGCAATAAAATCAAATTACAACAGCTGTTAGGTACTTTGGGCTACTGGAGAAAACATATTACCAGGATTTTCAGTGATTGCCTGCCCTCTCTATGACTTGCTCCAAAAGAACAGAAAATGGGGATTCAGTAAACATGCCTCATACTGTGGTGTGTTTCAAAAGGGGCCACAGGGACCAGCTAGACCATTATTATTATCTTCCACTGCATTTAAAGAGACTGAGCAACGATATTCAGATTGGGAAAAGGGGATTGTTTCCCTCACTAGAGCAGTTAAAGAGGCTGAAAAGCTGCGTACCTCACAGGATGTTATAGTACAGGGTCCTTTCCCTCTCTTAAATTCAATCCTCAATGGGTCACCTCCTCTGGAGGGAGTAGCCCAAAAGGCCACAGGTAGGAATGGTATGCATACCTAGAAGGGATAAGCCAATTGCTCCCACTAAAGGAGGATCCAACTAAGGTTTTCAAACTACAGCAACCTGTAAACCCTGATCCAACCTTGTTGGGTCAACCTTATAAACCTTCTCCAATTGAGGAGGCACCTGAATTTGTGGCAGACTCAGATATGCAGGGAGTGTGCACTGATGCATCTGCCTGTCAAGTGGGATCAAAATGGCAATATAAAGCAGTGGCATTGGAGATTGGTACTGGGAAGAAAGTCGAGGGAGAGGGTGAAGGTAGTGCACAAGTAGGAGAACAACATGCTTTATTACTGCTTGTAGACAATGGTGTTACCATCGTCTATACTGACTCTTACACAACCTTTAAGGGCACTACAGAGTGGATATGTCAGTGGGAATCTAGTAAGAGGGAAGTAGGTCATGCGAAATTGTGGAGGACAGAGAACTGGCAACGTCTCCTGGCGATAGGGAGATCTGGACCTTTAAAGGTGGGATGGGTGAAAGGACATGCTCAGATGGAACCCTAGCTGCGAAATGGAATCAACAGGAGGACCACCTGGCCCAAATCAGGATGGTCACCAGTGAGAAGGAAGATTGGGATAGACTAGCAGAATGGTTGCATATCAAACGAGGCCACTCAGGGAAAGCAGATCTTTATCATGAATGCCAATCTTGGGGTCGGCCAGTGTCCACGAAAACCTGTGAAGCAATCCTTACAGCTTGCCTGCAATGCCTAATAAGGCTTACACCTAATCACCCAAACCAAGCTCTGGCCCAGCATATCAGACAAGGCAAGGCTCTCTGGAGCACGTGGCAGATAGATTGATTACATTGGTCCTCTGAGACCACCTCATGGGAAGAAGTATATTTTGGCAGGAGTGGAGGTAGTAACAGAATTGTCTATGTCAAGGGCTGTTGGTACATATACTGAAAACCAGACAGTCCAGGTTCTGTGAGAGTGGTTTGGTATTCTACTGACTCCTGAATGCATTCAAAGCAATAACGGATCACATTTGTGATGGGCTGACCCTGGCTGGATGCCAGGTGCCCACCAAAGCCATTCTAATCACTCCCCCCTCCTTCACTGGACAGGGGAGAAAAAATATAACAAAGGGCTTGTGGGTCGCGATAATGACAGAGCATTCACCAATCATTATCACAGGCAAAACAGACTCAGATTGGGGAAAATTAATTCAATTTATTACAAATCAAAACAGAGTAGGGTAATGAGAAATAAAACCAAATCTCACAACATCTTCCCTCCACCCCTCCCTTCTTCCCAGGCACAACTTCACTCCCGGCTTCTCTACCTACCCCCCCCCAGTGGCACAGGGGGACAGGGAATGGGGTTTACAGTCAGTTCATCACACTGTGTTTCTGCTGCTTCATCCTCCTCAGGGTCAGGACTCATCACACTCTTCCCCCGCTCCAGCGTGGGGTCCCCCCCATGGGAGACAGTCCTCCATGAACCTCTCCAACATGGTCCATCCCACAGGCTGCAGTTCTTCACGAACTGCTCCAGCATGGGTCCCTTCCATGGCATACAGTCCTTCAGGCACAGACTGCTCCAGCTTGGGTCCTCCACGGGGTCACAAGTCCTGCCAGAAAACCTGCTCCATGGGCTCCTCTGTCCACGGGGCCTCAGGTCCTGCCAGGAGCCTGCTCCAGCACGGGCTTCCCATGGGGTCACAGACTCCTTCGGGCACCCACCTGCTCTGTCTTGGGGTCCTCCACGGGCTGCAGGTGGAGATCTGCTCCACCGTGGACCTCTCTGGGCTGCAGGGGGACAGCCTGCCTC